>OX419200.1:11851068-13085731 GCA_948465475.1 Thalpophila matura
TTGATGTCTCTTTTAAAGTCCAGACAATTAAGATAAATTGTGTAAGAACCATGCAGGTTAGTCTGAAATGGCCTTTAGAGGAAAGAGCCATACAGATTTGAGTCCGACTGTGCACGCATGTGCCGGGTATCGTGGTAGCTCAACCCAGACTTAGGGAGCTCAACGACCCGACGAACATTACCATCAGAGAGGACATTTGGGTAGTAATTAAGTATTTGTAACTATTGTAGGTATGCATGGGTCATAGCAGCACAATGTTTTATGTATTCTAACTTTATTTTACCTATGTACCACAATATTTGTATGAATAAATAAATGAATACAAATCTGCTTATAAAGGGGTACATTTCTTTTTCTTCACTTCACTGGAAAAAATGTTAGGTTGGATTTAACAGATTCTGCGTAAATGTTTCCAAAGTTTGCGGTTGATTTCGGTCCTATCACAAATTTTGATTGATTTTACCAAACATATTAAGTTGGTGATGTACCAAATTTATTTGGTAGATTACACCTATATTTTGTACATGTAAATCAACCAAGCTTAATTTTTGAGATTTGTTTGGTAAAATGTACAATACTCTTTGTTGATTTGCATCAGAACTCTGGTACCAACTTCAACCTCTTTAGTCTTGTAACTTCAATAGCGAGGTTTTGTTATATTTATCGAGTTTCCATGTAATTTAGCCAACCTTTGCTAATTTGGTAAATCCGACAAACCATTTTTTTCAGTGTTAAAACGCATATACCAGCTATTAGTGGGACCACGTCTCAATTTTAGCAATATATTTCGACTAAGGTTGTTCATCATATTAAAAGACTTCACTTTCTCCCATACAAATTAATTACTAAAGCACTTAATGGGGCTTTATGATGAAGTAATGCACTGTTTCATTTTATTACATGAACTGGCTACGTCTGCGCAAACGCCAGAAAACCACATAATATCGTAATTTCATAGAATAACAACTATAATTATGTAGATATGTGCCCGCTACATCATCAGCATGAAAGTGGATTAACAACATACAAACACCACCACACAGTACCTACCAGTCTTACCCTTAATCAAAGTCAAAGTCAAAGTCAAAACATTTATTTCAATTAGACCATTTACAGGTACTTTTGAATAGTCAAGCAATAGTTGTCAGTCAGTTTGTCCGTTAGTTGAAGCTAGTTGTTCGTTCCAAAACGTAGATTCCTATGGAGAACGGACAAGAAACTTCATGGTTACTCTTTTTCAACTAATTCAAATATACAATTTCTTTGTTTACATTTATGCCCTTGTATGTGAGAACAATGTGAGATATTTTAAAAATCCCTTAGGATAAAAAACAAAATCAATGGTACTAAAATAAAATAAAAATCATTTAAACCCATAAAATGTCAAAATATTTCTTGGGCAGTCAAGAGATGACCAGTACCAACTGACAGCGCCCGTTCACGGACATGACGTGCGCATCAGCACCGTTCAACTCAACCATTTTGGAGGGAATCGAACGATCCAATACACACGCCACCGTCAGCGGTACCTTTAAGCGAGCATGACATGCTCATGAGTCCAAGATTTTCCCGGGAGACTACAGTATGGGTTCTTTAAGAAGGGAGTAAATAGGTAATTAAAGGATCGGCAGTGCATGTGGTACTCCTGATGTTGCTAGCGTTTGATAGGCTACTGTACTTTGACTTTGACCACTCCTCTCGTTCTTAGCGTCGTGTTTTTCGTGTCCCTGTCCCCAGAATAAAAACTAGCTTCATACAACGCTTACCTACATTTCTCCTCCCTCACACTTACAACAAGGTCTGCCACCATCTGACCCAAATCAAGAACTTGCCTACTAGTAAAATGAAATGGCTTCTGCGATACAAGCCTTGAGCTTAGTAGCAGAAACCACTGTTATAACAAGTCTATGTAAACAAACTTTTTTTTAAAATAAACAAATAAAAAAAATACTAAAAATACTTTGTAATCGCTTACCATCAGACAGGCTGCTCTGTCTACCACTCCACCATCATGGTATAAAAACAAATGCCTAAGCTTTAGAAGTGACAAGTGATCAAGCACGTTATGATGGCATTTCTCTTGTATGATCCTTGACATTTGCATGACTAGCAATTCATCATACGAGTAGATTACACACACACATAATGATTATACTAACATACATTATACAGGCTGTTAAATTTGGTTTACAGCCAAAATGAGTTTGCATTGTAAATCAAGCTGGGTGTAAACCAATTTAAATTGCTTGTTATGTGTGGCTCCTGTAAGTTATATGGGTTCAAAACATTCACTAGTAGTGGGTGATATTAATAAATGACTACACATCTCAGTTTTTTTTTTGTCAGGGCCTCTCGCAGTTGGCTTCTAACAGCCGTCACTGCTTAACCGGTCATCTGGTGAGGACTTACAAATGCCTCCAGCCAGGCTTAAAACTAAATAAAACTAAAAACTAAGCGACCACACGCTAAGGGCACCCCCTAGTGGGGTACGGGCCTCGGCTTAGGACGTTGCTGGGGGGAGGGCAACTAGAGGGAGGGACTACTAGCTGGATCGGTTCATTATTTTGGGTCGAATTTAAATCTACAGGCTCAGCGCGGGCTGGCTCGAGCAAGGGTCGGTTAGGCTACACATCTCGGTTTCTATACTATATCACTATAGTAATATCTCTGCCAAACTTAGCGGGGGTGGCCTATACCTACAAAATTCAACGCTCAGTCATTATGTTTGTCACTTGACCACTACAGCCCTAGTAAATTATTGAACCTATTGATATTTTAGGGTTAGCAAATTAAAGTAGTGTTACCCAAATGCAAGACCGAGACGAGTCTAACCCCGTCTTTGGTCTCGGTTCTGCGTCAATACCTATAGTCGTGGTCTTAGTTTTAGTATTGTACATTCATTCTTGGTCTTGGTCTTAGTCTTGCTGTAATTAGGTGGTCCTGATCTTGCGAAAATGATTGTTGCAAGACCGATTTTGGGCAACACTAAATTCAAGTCTTTTGAATACCTACAAGGAACGATTGTTTCGCATAGGTGCACTCCATCGATGTGGCGATATTTTAAAGAAAATGGTCGTCTATGCTGTATCTAAGCAAAATATTAACTTATATACTTAAAAACCTTTCGAAACAAATTTTCTAAATGGTGGTGAAAACCGCATTAAAATCCATTGTGCAGTTTAGAAGAACTAAGTGGACAAACATGCAGACATGAAAAATTAAATTGTTTTGTACTATTTAATTATAGATTCAATGATAACCAACGATTTTACGTTTTATGAAAGAAGAAAGAAGAAAGAAAAAACATTTATTTGCGTCGATATGACGCATAAAAATAAAATGATACAGGAAAAAAATAAAACTCTGGGGAAATTATGCGTACGTACACAATCTTCGTCAAATTTATCTGCATGATCACTGCAGTCACACTTTAATCTTCTATAATTCAATGACCCACACAAAAAATTAAAAATTTAAATAACCCGACTGCCAAAAAACAACTAAAAATTTCAAAACAAGAGCACTTTTCAAGCAGTCTGATGCAGTTGGTGGCAATTATTTGTGTTAAATCTTAGATTTTATGCCACCAACTGCATCAGACTGTTTGAAAAGTGCTCTTGTTTTGAAATTTTTAGTTCTTTTTTGGCAGTCGGGTTTTTTTAATTTTTAATTTACTATTTTTATTTTTCACTTTTTAGTTTTTAATGTATGTTTTTAATGTTTGTTTGTATGTTTATATATCGTTAATACTTGAAATAAAAACTTAAATCAATAAGTAAGAATTCGCGACAATGATTGCTTTGTTAAACAACTTTAAATCGTTATATATCCTAAACTATTATTTTAAATGAAAAATGATAAAAGGAACCTAAAGATGATTTTAAAATACCTATTCAACGACACCCCACTTGACATAGTTCATCAACTTTTTTTTTTCATTTTGACAATATGGCGTCTGGTTGTCGCTGTGGTGAATTTTGATTACTGTTATGTCTTTAGTGACACTCGCAAGGTTAAGACGAATCGATTGACGTAAGAATTATCAAAATCGGCCAACGCATTTGGTCTCTAGAACGCCACATAGAAACAAACATACATACATACATATATACAAACATACATACATACATACATAGACTGATAAACACATTACCCTCCTTTGCGTCTCGCAGTCGGGTAAAAAACTAAAAACATACCACCTGTATCTACACGCACCAGCACACAATCATACGCAAAGTAGGTACAATCACATTCATTCAAGAGTACTCTTACTTTACAAAATTACAAAAGTAAAAATATACATGCTAAGTCGACGAACTTCTTAAAAAAAGTGAAAGGGTTTCTTCGAGTATTCGACATTTACGATTCGGGTTCCGGATATAAAAATAAACACTTAATTGATGTGGGTGAAAGAGTGGAATGTATGGACTTGTTGTGATACGTCAGATACGTGCAATATGTGAACAAAAAATGTAATTACAAAGCTCAGAAACGTCGTGAGGTTTTAAAAACCAGATGTAATTTTTTTTCTTTCTTCGGTTGGTATTTTTCATTGACCTATATGTCTAGACAAGCAGTTCCAAACATTAAACATGTCACACTGAAATATTGTGCGGGCATAACACAAGCCTCACATTCACTTTGACGTTTGATGCGGTGAGCAACAGACAAGTACCCGCGTGTGGGGCATGATTTTTGTTCAGAACTGCTTGTCTAGGGACATATAGGTCAATGGTATTTTTGGGATCTTTTGCAAAATGTCTTGTTGCTGTGATAAGAATTTTAATTTTGAAGACTGTCAAAAACACAATTTGAGGAAGCTTTCAAATAATAAGATTTTTAGTAGGTAGGGTACTGACCTGGATAATAAATCGCAATGATTTGACAGCTTCCTTGGAAATATCGATTAGTAGTCTCCTGAGATCCATGGTTAACCTCTGTTCACCATGTACCAAAACATGCTGAATATTCGACTCGCCCCACGATTTTATTTTAGTCTGATCAATGCCCTATATTGATGAAAAGAGTGATGGGATGACTGGTACCTGGTATGGTACCTACCTAATTATCTTTTAGTAGGTACCTACATTAAACCCGTTTAACTAAAAATGTTTTTTACTTGTGTTTTGAAAGTGTAATCAAAGCGCTTCGTCGTTTTGACGCCTATTCGACCATGGAACGATGTTCGCTTTTCGTAAAAGAAACTATTTTGAGAAAGATGATCTTCTCTACGCAGTATTTAGCGCTTGGATGGCAGAATTTTCATCCGTTTTAGTTCGTGAAGATATTTTTATGACTAATCTTGAAGAAAGTTATATCCTGATGTCTAACGTTACCTAACAATGAAAGTAGAATAATTGTGTGACTCAGGCAATTGCCTCGTGAGCTTTATACTTGATACTTTCCTGATTGTTATGTTTGAAGGTCAGTGAAGGTCGAACGTGTTTGGTACTGTTGTTTTTATTTTATGTTTAACCCCTGACTTTGAAAACCGGGTGTTATAAGTTTATAAGTTTAATGGCTATGCTTGTCTGTGGCGTCGTAGCTTCCATACGAATTGATCGATTACATTGCGATTTTTTCAATTGAAAGGTAGGTAGTTTATTTCGAATGGTTTTTATCAATATCTGATGAAAATCTGTCCAATTGTTTAAAAGTTATGAGCTCTTTTCCAGTGTGATTTTCATAAACATTATTATATCACATCTTAAGTTTAATATTTTAATAATTGTAATAGTATTAAAGTTTAATAAGCTACAAATAAAACTTAAATTAATCATTTTGAAAACACCCGACACCTAAAACCATTAATAGTTTTTATTGACCATTCAATGGCTCAGGGGACTTGACGAAATATTATGTGGACTAATACACCTCTGTATATCCCTCCAAAAAATATGAGTAGGTATGATGTTTAAGTAATTTTATACTTATTATCTTGAAGTATCTTCTTGATATTTTTTCTCTTTTAGTCTGAAGGCCAATTCTAGTAAATAAGAATGTTCAAAATACAATTTCGATTTGGTGTCGATATTTGTAATTTCAATTACATTTATGTCACAAATTGTGTTTTCATATACTGAATGACAACGCCAAACGGATAAGAGAATACCATTTCTAACATAAATGGCATTGAGACCAAATTGGAACTCATTTTTAGGGTTCCGTACCAAAATGGTAAAAAAGGAACCCTTATGGTGCGACTTCATCTGTCTGTCTGTCTGTCACACCTGCTTATTTCAGCAACTACTAATGCTATCGACTTGAAATTTGGAACAGTTATAAAGAATGCTTGTCCAACTTTATTGCAAATTAAAAAATTAAAAAAATATTTTTATTTTCATAAAAAAAGGGGCCGGAGTGGGGGTTCAAAATTTCAAAGTGGGGTTACTGGGTCAAATGACATATCATATGAAAGGGCTGGATCTGCACATTTCAAAATATATTTTCATTTTATTTTATGTCTCACAGTTTTCGACATATGATGAAAAATGTCTGAAAAAATACCATTCCCCCCCCCCTTATCTCCGAAGTTTGCGGAGCGAAAAATCTGAAATAATTAGAGTTGATAGAAATTGACCCAAATATGGCACCAAAAATAAAACGATGTTCCTAACTAGAACAGTTTTTTTAAAATCATCAAAATTCCTTCAAAAACAAACTTAGTTATGCGGTCCGGATTTTTTCGCTTTATACGTACAAAAATGATACGGAACCCTCGGTGCGCGAGTACGACCCGCACTTGGCTGGTTTTTATCTACGAGAATTGTGCTTCTGGTATCTTTAGTGAGAGCGTTAGCTTTTTTAATCCCAACTGACTTTAATTACTATTGACTCTAAACACTCCTTAAATACCAAAGCCTATACCTACAATTACAAACTGTAATTTAATAATTTAACTATATTGTCTAAATCAAAGCTTTCTAACTTTCAAGACAGGGCAATAGCTTACAGAAACACGTTTTATGGGATTCCTGGCGTATCTATGGGAAAATCTTTTTTGTAGTTTAAGTACTTTAGAATTACCCGTAGACTTTCTTAATAATGACAACTTATGTGTGATTCATAACTGAGTATTAATCTTCTGGGAGTTATCTTTATGGTGCATGATACTTCACTGAACTTTGAACGTGGCGTTGACCTCTGGGTTTGATGAGGATTTTTTTGTCTTCTCGTCGTATCAATGGTTTATTGAAAATGTTTTTATTTTATTTTATTAATAACACATTTAAATGCCAAATGGCCACCAATAATATGTGTTTTAACCTCAGATCATAGAAACAAGGAGATGTGCCAAGGCGCTATCAAGCATGATGCCTGATCTTGAGCAAATTGCTCATATTAAAAACGTACACGCTGGCGACGAACCGAACACGATCGATGGTATAAATACAGTGTTTTAGTTTAGTGCTAGTATTGAGTGACGATTAACAGTATTAGATTGAGGGTGTGTGGAATGTTCAATGTGTAAGAGATCTTTTTATTCACAAGGAGCGCTTAATTATGCACGTAATTGTGTCGAAAAATGTACTAAAAGTGGCATCAGTTGTCCCCGTACTAATTTGCTATGATGGCATATCTCCTTGTTTCTATGATCTGAGGTTTTAACCTAATTACCCCAAAAGGGGGCTAAAGTTTTTCAAGTGTGTGTATAGGGTGTTTGTATGTCTATGTCTTTAGTACGTTCTATAGCCTATTGTTGAAAATTTTGTGGTTTTAGAAATAAAAAACATTTTTATTTAGGGTGGGTTATTTTTTGTATATAAGGTCTTACCCTTCATACTCGAAATATTTTAACAGGCACATCTGTTAGTGGTAAAGATGCTATACAAATGAAAAAAAAAATGATCTGAGTATATATTTTTTTAATAAATTTATTTAAAATTATTTGATACACATAAAAATACTGGTTCTTTATTATTTTCAACATCCATTACGCTAGTTTTTACGTAACTTACTATTATTATTCGAAATTAGCGTAAATTGATGTTGAAAATAGTATTTTTATGTGTCAAAATAATTTTAAATTAATTTATTTAATAAAAAAAATACTCAGATTATTTTTTTTTCATTTGTATGGCATCTTTACCACCTATAAATGTGCCTCTTAAAATATTTCGAGTATGAAGGGTAGGACCCTTATGGGTGCTATAGAGTTACCGGTTAAAAGGAACGGCTTTCGTTAATTAATATACTGTATGCGAAACTCAAACACTTTATTTTTTCTTTCAGAAAAAAAAAATGGCATGGGTACGTCGCAGTACCCTATCCCCTCTGTTTTTTCTGAAATATCTTCAATGTACAGACACGGCTTTTTTACAGTTTTATAATAAGTACCTATAGACGTAGGTAGTATTCTAGCTTGATTTTTAGTTCATTCATCATTCTCATTTTTAAAATGATTCGACTTTTCGATTATATCATAAATTATGTACGAGTCAATTAGGATAAATGCAATCATGATTCTAAATGAAACATTACAATTTATTGAAATACCTGTTTCGTTCAGACAGAAAGTTAGGTATAATAATCTCTAACCTCAACTGAAACATTGTTAAAAGCTTTTTACGTAATAAGCAGCAAAAGTAGTACTTATCCTGAAAGTCTATTATATAATTTTTGAAGTCGTAAGTCAACATTAACTTTCGTGATAGGTACTTAATTTGTTATTATTTATTTTGGTGACACATAAAAGATCTGTCTTTAAGAGAATTTGTATTAAATGACGTTTTAATGACGATATAATATCATTATATTATTCATTACATACAACGTAGGTATCTCCCATTAGGCGACATTCTACCGGATAGGAAATTAAACTCATCAATATGAGCAATACACAAGCATCACACTCATCTGTACTCTTTGTGTTCACAGAAATGGACAAAATTTATGGAATAGCAGATTATTTTTTTCGCGATTTTAGGGTTGGTCCCATATCAAAAGAAAATTATACTCATAATGATGAGTATAATTTTCTTTTTACTGAGCTTTGTGTGTAATTCTATAATGATGATGTGGTATTATGAAAATAAATAAAGGGTTGAAATGATATAAAATATAAATCTATATCTAAAAGCCTGTGTAAGTGTGTACATCATCATCAACATCATGTAGGTACAGACTGATAAACTTAGCTTATTTAATGTTAGATTTTAGGACTTAATTTGATTTGGATCGAACTGGTTGATGCAATAGGTACGGGTTTAAGACAAACAAAGTAGGCGCTTTTTTATTTTTTGTATGGTTACGGTATTTTGTATGGTATGGTTTGTATGGTTATTGTGTCCATTTAGGCTAAATTATGCTTATTGTAAATGGGTACTTACATAAATTTAAAATCCTTGAAAAATATTACAGACAGATTAATTTTTTTTAAAGAAAGCGAAGCTCCATTTATTATAAGTATAATATTCACAGCCTGCAATCTCCAGCCAAAGCATAAACATGAACAGTTAACCTTAAACCAATTCCCAACGCAACAATAACAATTAAAAAACTCAATGAACTTTCGCACTACACTAACCTACTCAAATGTAGTCCAAACTAAAACCCAACCTACTTAGGAACCGCCAAAACATTCGCGCATCGCATCCCAAGTTCGTGACCTCTGCAATGACCGCACAGACCTTTCGTTATGAAACCTGGACTTACTTTTACTCCCAGCCTGAGAAAGTCCATTTCGGTGGTTGCCATACTTGAGGGAGGTTATATAGGAGCGTCGCGGCTGCGGGCGCGCAGACGTAGCTAACTCTCACGATGAGTCGGTCGACAGTGACACTTTTGCTCCTATTCGCGGTCGCACACGCGCTTCCCGCCCAAGATTCAAGCCACACCGAAAACGACATAGACGGACTAACAGATTGCCTCAGAAAAGAATCAACAACATGCCTCAAATACAAATTCTTCTCGTTCGTCGACAAGATGATCGGACAGAAAGAATCTTTCTCCCTCACCGATGGAGTCACCGTCGTCAAATCCGGTGACGTACCCACAGACACTGGAGCGCCAAGGGCGTTAGATCCTGTTTCGCGGTTGAAGAACTACTTCGAAACGCATTCCTTAAGAGTAGAAGTGAAAGGTGCCGATGTGATCGACGCAGTGTCAAGTGCAGGGCGTGCGTTTGAAGATACAGTGTCATCTTTTACTGAAGATAATGAAATTAGTGAAGGACGCGGGAAAAAGAAGAAAGCTGCGAAGATTTTGGGACCTTTGATGGCGGCAGTGGCTTTGAAGTTGATGGCGTTGATGCCGCTAGCGATTGGTGCTATAGCCTTGATTGCTGGAAAGGCGTTGCTGATCGGAAAGCTCGCCCTAGTTTTGTCGGCGATTATAGGATTGAAGAAGTTGCTGTCTCAACAGAAGCATGTGACGTATGAAGTGATTGCTCATCCCCATCATACGTCGAGTCATGATTACTCTAGTGGGGGGACGAGTGGGTACGGGGGTGATTCTGGGGGATCGTCGTACAGTAGCAGCGGCAGTGGAGGGAGCGGGGGGCACGGCGGCGGCTGGGGTCGTTCGATCGAGGCTCAAAACATAGCGTATTCTGCGCAGAAACCTTAGCGACCCGGTTTCATGGCCCCTTTTCCACAGATTTCTCCGATCTTCAATGTATTTAAGTACTATTTATTTGTACGGATGTGTGAGTGCCTGTTATTTATTGAATGATTTATTTTTTAATTTATTAACGTCATGCCATGACTCGTGAGTTGTTATTAGACGTTTTTGCCGTTTCGTTTCTTAGTCACTTCAAGTCATATAGTAATTTTGTTTTTCGAAATATTCTCTATTTATTTATTTGTATATACTTTGTATATGTTAGTATTTAGTTGGTAATGTATATTTTTTATTTGAAACTCAGTACCTGGCTTTAATATTTTTAAGTACTTAATAATTATGTAAGACTGTGTATGTATTTTTTTTTGTATGTGTTCCCACGAGTATGTTAGGTATTAAATGTTTTATTTTAGTATATTGTATGTATTATTTAATATTATGTAACTAGCTCTTCTCAAATACTCATAATTTAAATAACGATCATTGTAATAATGTAATTAACGATACAAAGATGTTTAATTGTTATAATTATTACAAATAAAAATATGCAATTTTGTTTTGCGTTTTAGTGACGTATTAATGTTTTATGCGTAAATAAATTTATGAATAAATAGAGCCTGACTTTAGTGGTATATAATATTCATAAATTTTAAAACCAATATCATAATGTTATTATATTGTATGTTTTTATTACATGAACCTTTCATAACGTTTTCTATCCTACCTGTTAGAGCTTTGAAAGTTGCTCTACATGGAGACCAGTATAATAATTTATTTCAAGCAATGTTTTGTTCTATTATAACCTCTAAGGTATTCCTTGTAATTTTAAGTACATAATCTTATAATTACCATCTACATAATACATCATTTTATTACTAGTGTTCAGGCAACCATCTGCATTTTATGAATCAAGGATGCTCATGCACTTGTATTATTTGAATCACCCCAGGTTTATGAAAAGCTTATTACTTTTGATCTAATTATCTAATCTCTTATCAAGCGATATGATTGATCAATACAACTTTGGGCACCAAGTCACAACAACTAACATAAGATTAAGTTTTCAGAAGCCCAATTCTCGTAAATAAAAACGTTTTATAAAAATTTGATTTGATTCCAATATAATCTCAATGCCATATAAATTATTATGTCACAAATAATGTTTTCATGTACTAAATGACAACGTCAAATTGATAAGATAATACCATTTGTTTAAGACATTGGACTTGGCTGGAACGAAATTGGAACACACACATACACTTGGAACATTTTTATTTACGAGAATTGGGCTTCTGGTAAGTGATAAGATTGGCAGAATGTTTAACTTAGGTATTAGAAATATAAAAGTTTTAACAACAACTTACATGAGCAGAATTTAAACCCATGACCTCTGCGGTACCGTGGCATCGCTCTAACCATTGAACTATCGTGTCACACTCGGCAGTTAAATTTAAAACGCCTTTTCGTTTATGCCTTTTTAGCCCTTCAGAGAGGTAGCGTCCACATATAACTTCAATATGTACTTCATAGTGTTGTTATTATCAAATTTAATTTCCCTTAAGGATAATCTAGTGTGTGTGTTTTATAAGTCGGTCACACTGTAGCTGGCAACTCTGCTTGTGCGTGCCGCCATGATTGTAATCTTGTATCTACTAGAATTTAGTAAAGCAAATAATAAATGCATCTTATATTAGTAATCAGAACCTTAATTAATTCAAGTCATAGGCCACTACATTGCCATACAACGTGGCAATGCCGCCATTCTTTTGGGCACGCTACCAGTTGACAGCGATGCGGAGGAATTTTTTGTATAAGTTTTATTTTTTATTTATTTTTGTACATAAAACTTTTTTAGTCCGTTTTAGTCATAGGCCACCGGAACTTAAAAAGCTTAGGTGTTATTGCATTTCAGTTACAAAGTTGAAGCGATAACTTAGCTGTCTTCAAATGGTACTTAAGCACAAATGGTAGCTGCACTTATTGGCCTCAATGATACTTATAAATAATGTGCACATAAAAGTATGTCTCCGCACCAGTTACTCGTTAGGCAGAGAGATCTAGACGACTCTACATTTAGTAAGTATGTTACTAAGTATAAAAATAATGTACGTTTTTTTTAGTACAAAGAAACAAGTTCAAAATAAACAAAAAATATCGAATAGATACGCACACAAATATCAAATTAGTTTTAATATCGAATAGATGCCATTATCTTATAAAAACTGTTGCACTACTTAAAAGGACTAGTAGGTATCTATTAATTAAAATAATGACTGGCATTCATGATGGAGAAAACATCATAATTATGATAGTGTCCGGTGTAACTAAAATCCAAAAAAAACGTAAAAGATTTTATAAAATGTATGATTTTTTTTCGCGATTTCAGGTTTGGTTCCATAGTAAAAGTTGCTCTGAATAATAATGAGTACAATAGCTACTTTTGAGAACTGTCAATTACTCTCTAACACGTTGTTTATGTAAAGGTATTGCCATCCAATCTCATATGTGACAATAATAATAATACCGAGTACTTATATCAGACTAGCACTTCGCCCGCGACTTCGTCCGCGTGTCCCACAAGAACTGTGCATTTTTTCAGAATAAATAGTAGCATATGTTACTCAGTGATAATGTAGCTTTCTATTAGTGAAAGAATTTTTAAAATCGGTCCAGTAGTTTTGGAGCCTATTCGGTACAAACAAACAAACAAAAAAATCTTTCCTCTTTATAATTAATATTATAAAGAGGAAAGATTTTTTTGTTTGTTTGTTTGTACTGAATAGTATCTATACTAATATATAGATATAGATTTAACCTCAGATCATAGAAACAAGGAGATATGCCATGCCATCATAGCAAATTAGTACGGGAACAACTGATGCCACTTTTAGTACATTGTTCGACACAATTACGCGCATAATTAAGCGCTCCTTGTGAATAAAAAGATCTCCCACGCATTAAACATTCCGCACACCCTCGATCTAACACTTTTAATCGTCACTCAATACTAACACTAAACTAAAACACTGTATTTATACCATCGATCGTGTTGGGTTCGTCGCCAGCGCGTACGTTTTTATTATGAGCAATTTGCTCAAGATCTGGCATCAAGCTCGATAGCGCCTTGGCACATCTCCCTTGTTTCTATGATCTGAGGATTTAACCGAATCAATGGCGTTATAAGATCAGTTGTCAGATTGCTTTTGCCTTCAGTGACTATAAGATTATATTATGAGATATTTCAATTTTATCTCCCGAATAGACAACATTACTGTGATGCAACTGGTTTTGCAAATTTTCATCCGCGGCAGTGACCATTTATCATCAGTTATGTCGCTAGCTTGTTGGTCACTCAATCACATGAAAAAACGATTAAAACAACCGATATTTCCCATCAGTTTAAAGTTCCTCTTGGGCTCTAAAGAGTGATTTAATTTTAATGCTATATTATCTACTTTACAACGTTTCTTAGATTTCAAAAAACTATCTTTTTTCACTTAATTTCATTCAGAATTCAGCTATTCTCACCGAAGCTATGGGAATCTTTAGCATTCATTCCAAATTCAAAGTAATTAATGTTATCATATCTCCATCATTGTTACAATTTTATTTAAGTACGCTATTTTGTTATTCCTTTCAAGCATTTCTTGCTTTATTTTTTTCTCACAATCATTTTGAAATTAGATTGAAATTAGAATCGGTGCTGATGTGCACGTCATGTCCGTGAACGGGCGCTGTCAGTTGGTACTGGTCATCTCTTGACTGCTCAAGAAATATTTTGAGATTTCATAGATTTAAATTATTTTTATTTTATTTTAGTACCTACTATTGATTTTATTTTTTATCCTAAGGGATTTTTAAAATTTCTCACATACTAGGGCATAAATGTAAACAAAGAAATTGTATATTTGAATTAGTTGAAAAAGAGTAACCATGGAGTTTCTTGGCCATTCTTCTCCATAGGAATCTACGTTTTGGAACGGACAACTAGCTTCAACTAACGGACAAACTGACTGACAACTATTGCTTGACTATTCAAAAGTGCCTGTAAATGGTCGAATTGAAATAAATGTTTTGAGTTTGTGATGAAGTGACCTTCATCATCATATCATTACTTATAGTCCTGGCAATCTTTCATCACTGGCCACTTCAAGCTTCCAAATTTCAATTTCAATTTAGAACGTTGCGCAGATTCATTATTTATTTTCATGTTTTTCATTCATTCAGAAGCCGTCATCCATAGCTAATACAAGTCGTGGCGCCGCTGCGGACTGATTGTTCTAATCCTAATAATTATACAAAATGTATTATTATATTAACCATGTCTCCCTGATGGCGTCAGCGTGGTGTGCTACGCTGACGACACGCTGGTCCTGGCGCAGGGGAGGTCGCATCAGGCGGCGGCCGACGCGATGACACGCGGGGTTGCGATAGTCGTGGAGAGGATCCGGCAGTTGGGTCTCGAGGTGGCACTGCATAAGTCCGAGGCCATGTCCTTTCATGGGCCTCGGAACAGGCCACCATCGGGATCCCAACTAACGGTAGGAGGGGTTCACATCGGCGTCGAGTCCACGATGAAGTACCTGGGACTCGTGCTCGATAGCCGGTGGAACTTCGTGGAGCACTTCCGACGTTTGGCCCCCAAACTGGAACGGACTGGGGCCGCTCTCAAGCGGCTCCTACCTAACCTGGGGGGTCCAAACGCCTCCTGCCGGAGGCTTTACGCTGGGGTCGTGCGGTCCATGGCCACATATGGGGCCCCGGTGTGGGCGCGTTCACTGCGGCGGAGAGCCGCCCACTATCTGAACGCGCCCCAAAAGGTGGTAGCCGTAAGGCTGATCCGGGGCTACCGCACGATCTCGGGCGAGGCGGCAAGCCTCCTTGCCGGACTGCCACCGTGGGATCTGGAGGCGATAGTCCTCGCGCGCCTGTATGAGTGGCGCGCGGAGGCACTACGTCGGGGGGAAACCCCGCTTCCGCGGCAAATTGCGGCGGAGCGGACGGACCTCCGGCGCGATCTCATGGTGGCATGGAAGGAACGACTTTCGCAACCCAGCGCAGGGCACGCCGCAATAGCGGCGGTAAGACCCCTCTTTGAGGAGTGGCTAGGGAGACGTCACGGCGTCCTCACCTACCGCCTGACGCAGGTCCTCACCGGACACGGAAGTTTCGGGAGGTACCTGCACATCATCGGGCGGGAGGAAACGCCCGGGTGTCATCACTGCGTTGATCGCCCTGAGGACACGGTGGAGCACACGGTGGGGGTCTGCCCTGCATGGGCGGAGCACCGCCGTGTCCTCGTAGAGGCGATCGGCAGCGGCGGCGACCTCTCGCGCCCGGCCCTGGTTCAAGCCATGGTCCGGGGCGAGGGGGAGTGGGAGGCAGTCGCCTCCTTCTGCGAAGCAGTCATGCTAGTGAAGGAGGCGGCGGGACGGGAGAGGGAGAGATTCTCCCGTCCAAGCCGCCGCGGTAGACGCTCCGGGCGTCGGGAGCCGCGTGATGACTCCCGGCCACCGTAGGCGCGGGCCTGCGGGCGGTGAGTAATGGGTAGCTCACCGTCCGATCAGGACCAGGCCCGTGCCGAACGGCGCGTACGTGTTCCACGCGCGCCTCAAAGAGATGTCAGCATCAGAGAGGGGGCCCATTAGGGCCCAAGCCTGCCGGGAAAGCGGGATCGTCCGGAAGGGATACCGCTGACCCGGACAAAAGGGCTAAGGAAGGAACATGGGTGGGTTTTAGTCAGTAAGAGTCTGACACTCCCTTCCGCTCCGCCCAGAGCGGGAGGGGTCATTTGATGATTTCCCATCCCCAAAAAAAAAAATATTAACCATGTCAACAATAATCATGAAACCATGGGCTTTTATAAGTTACGGTAACCGATTACCATCAGGCGGGCCGTTGGTACGTCTTTTGCTACCATCGCAGTATAAAAAAAACCGGCCAAGTGCGAGTCGTACTCGCCCACCGAGGGTCCCGTACCATCCTTGGACGTATAAAAGTTAAAAAAACTGGACCGCATAACTAAGTTTGATTTTGAAGGAATTTTGATTATTTTGAAAAAACTGTGCTAGTTAGGAACATCGTTATATTTTTGGTGCAATATATGAATAAATTCCTATCAACTCTAATTATTTCAGATTTTTCGCTCCGCAAACTTTTGGAATGGTATTTTTTCAGACATTTTTTATCATATGTCGAAAACTATAAGACAAAAGAAAATGAAAATATATTTTGAAATGTGCAGATCAAGCCCTTTCATATGATATGCCAGTTATGCCACTTAACCTAGTGACCCCACTTTTAAATTTCGAACCCCCACTTTAGCCCCCTTTTCCAATGAAACTAAAAATATTTTTAACTTCATTCACTTGCAATAAAGCTGGGTAAGAATTCTTTAGAAGTTTTCCAAATTTGAAGTCGATAGCATTAGTAGTTGCTGAAATAACCAGGTGTGACAGACAGACAGACAGACAGACAGACAGACAGACAGACAGATAGACAGACAGACAGACAGACAGACGAAGTCGCACCATGAGGGTTCCTTTTTTACCATTTTGGTACGAAACCCTAAAAAGATTGTTAATGTATACCTACTAATATTATACAGTGGAAAGATTTTTTTGTTTGTTTGTACCGAATAGGCTCCGAAACTACTGAACCGATTTTAAAAATTCTTTCACTAATAGAAAGCTACATTATCATTGAGTAACATAGGCTACTTTTTATCCCGAAAAAATGTACAGTTCCTGTGGGACACGCGGACGAAGTTGCGGGCGAAGTGCTAGTGTAATATAATTGTAATGTTAATGTAAATTTATTGTAATGTTAATGTTAATTTACTGTAATATTGTAATGTTAATGTTAATTTATTGTAATTACATTGTACTCTAAATAAATTTGAATTTAAATTACGTTGTGTTACTCATAGCTTCTACAAATTGCCCGACAAGCCCAAAAAGTGTTATTATATTATTTAATAGACTTTTGCCCGCGACTCCGTCCGCGTGCACTGCAATAAAATTACCATTTTAAATGACCTCCTTAGTGTATGGTGGCTAGTACTACGAAAAGGTCAAGCTGTATCTCTGGTTTATGCCACCGGAATCAGATGAAAAGTGGCTTAGATTTTAAGTTAAATTCTAAGCTACTACGTTGTGAAAACCACATCAAAATCCGTTAAGTACTTTTTGCGTGATGCACGCACAAACAGACAAAAAAAAATGTTGGCCATGGTTACTTCCGTCCCAGGGATTATCCCGACTGTTTTTTCTAGAATATCATAAATATACAGACACAGCTTTTTTCAATTTTATAATAGTACCCATAGCCCATACCCCACCTACAAATTAAATTGTGCTGTGCCCGATAGGGTCCTTATAGAACCTATAGACTTAAGACTACCACCTGTAATACTTAAGGAATGCAATAAACAATTGAGTATTGAGGTACTTAAAGATAAGTATTATTTATTTTATGTTCCCACGTACGGAGATAGTGCGCTATTATAATTTCCTTATACAAATATTATGTGTTAACTTTAATTGATGTGGTCCAAGTGATAAGATTTGAGCGATTGTTTGCGTTTATTTTTGAAGTTTAAATTTATTCCGCATAATTATGTTTTTATGTGGTAAGAATAATAATTATAAATGTATTATTATTTTTAGACATTTAGTAGACATTAAGAATATAATTATAACAATAACAAATAGATAAAATGTTACGAGCAATATTGTAAGATGCTGCTTAATACAGCTAAGTTAAATAATAAATAATGGTTATAATAACAGTAGTGGATTTACATATATTGTATAGTCATAGTGTAACAATTTGGGATAGAACTTTCAACCTGTGACATGTCGATCCTCTTTCTTATTAAGTTGTCACCATTTTCATCGTTTAAACAAAGCCTCTAGCTTAATTTAACTGACACTGAAAGCACTAATTATGCTCTATTATATTCAGAAAAATTACTTACAATACTTAGGACGGGTTGCTTCAAACCATCTGTATTCGTAAGTCAGTACGTAATCGTTAAGTCAGTATGAAATTGTCGTACAAGCCGCCATATTTGACGGTTACAGATACGTAACTGTAAGATGAAACAACATGGCCTTACTGTCTACTATTTCTTCCTTAAGAAAGCCAACAGCACTTGACAAATGCATTTAGAAACTTGATGCCTGCAGTTTGAAGGCACGTTTTATAAACATAACTAGCCTCTTGGTGAACAAGGCGATTTAGACTAATGGTTGCGGTGAGCGAATGAATTTATAACACTGATGTGGTATTTGTGGTCAGTACTTAATACTTCTATAGAATAACAATGTTTATGTTATGGTGGGCTTAAAATATAGTAAAGAAGAGTTGTAGGTGTCAATACAGAAAGGCTATTCTCCTAATTAAAATGTTTAAAATAAAATATAGTTCCGATTTACCTAGTTTGATACATCGAGAGAGCAAAAAGTACGGAACGGATTTTGATGTGGTTTTCACAGTTCGATAGCTTATGTCTACGATAAAATCTAAGCCACGTTTCATCTGATTCCGGTGGGAAAAACCAGAGATGAACTAGGCTTGAACCTCTTGGTAGTACTACCCAACCTACACTACGAAGGTCATTTAAACTGGTCATTTCATTGTATAACGCGAACGGAGTGGCGGCTAATAGTCTAATTTTAAATAAAAAGAAATAAATATCTGTTCGCTACCTCCTATGCCTTCCCCGCTACCGCCTATAACGTGCACCACACAGCTTTCCTCATATCCAGGTCGTACATTTGCCCCTAACAGAGAAAGGTGTACTGAGTACGGTGAAATCACTCATCGTGCACGTTCGTATCGTGATAAAAGTAAAATTTCTTGTATCATCTCGTTTGTATTTGATGAAGGTTGTAATTATAATGTACTGTACTTAAGTCATTATGGTAATAATTGCAGTAAGAAACAAAGCTTAGAACTGCCTATTTTGTGCCGACACGCCGCCGCGTGATATCATCGCGTGAACTGCCAATTTGTTTGCGAACGTTCGAGGGAGAATGTCACGGTGAGATTCTGCCTCGAACATTCGAAAACAAATTGGCAGTGTTTGCGGTTATATCCCGTCACGTGTTGGTACAAAATGGACAGGCTGAAGTATAGGTAGATCCGGCAAATATACCGGATGATTTTTTCATGTCTGGAAAAAAATTGGGTGTATAATAGATTTTTTTGAGAACATAATTTTTTAAACAATTTTTTTTTTTTTGACGTAATTGTGAAATTGATCTTTCGATAAAAACTACTAATTTGAAGTAAACTTTTCTTAAATAAAAAACAACCGGAAATTAAATTAAAAAAAAACATAAAAAATATCGAAATTCAAATCATACGCACCTAATCTACGCGCGGCAGTTATTAATGATTCATAGCGCGTTACTTATTAGGGTTCCGTACCAAAATGGTAAAAAAGAAACCCTTATGGTGCGACTTCGTCTGTCTGTCTGTCTGTCTGTCTGTCTGTCTGTCTATCTGTCTGTCACACCTGCTTATTTCAGCAACTACTTATGCTATCGACTTGAAATTTGAAACAGTTATAAAGAATGCTTAATCAACTTTATTGCAAATGAAAAAAATCCAAAAATATTTTTATTTTCATTGCAAAATTTTAAATTGGGGTTACTAGGTCAAGTGACATATCATATGAAAGGGCTTAATCTGCACATTTCAAAATATATTTTTATTTTATTTTATGTCTCATAGCTTTCGACATATGATGAAAAATGTCCAAAAAAATACCATTCCCCCCCTCTTATCTCCGAAGTTTGCAGGGCGAAAAATCTGAAATAATTACGGTTGATAGGAATTGACCCAAATATGGCACCAAAAATAAAACGATGTTCCTAACTAGTACAGTTTTTTCAAAATCATCAAAATTCCTTCACAAACAAACTTAGTTATGCGGTCCGGATTTTTTCAGTTTATGCGTCCAAATATGATACGGAACCCTCGGTGCGCGAGTACGACTCGCACTTGGTCGGTTTTTTTATTTGATAATAGGCTTGCGATTTACCGCCGCGCCGCGCCATCTCGTCTTATGTTAAGCGATGATGCGGTCTACGATGGAGCACGCTTGCCTAAAAGGAACCTATTGGCTATTTTTATTAGTTTTACGCACGTGACCTACGATTTATTATTTTCATGTTTCATTTTTGGATATTCGGAACTTTTACAATCTCAGTGGTAATAAGCAAAATTAAATACTCTCGTATTTTGGCTTCATTCTACTTACACAGCACACCATATTATTTTCTAGACGGTAAAAAGTCATCCGGTATAAGTAGATTATTTTATCTTTTAGAGTAATGGTGGTCAAGTCATAATGACTAAGATTGACGAGTCGTTGGTTGTTAGAGATTAAAAGAGATAAGGCACCACGAGAAATCTCGCTCAAATAACGCTACTCGTTGGTAGTGTTGTGTTCCTGTGGCGAGTAAGGTCGCCAGAGGAAGTCGCCTTTACCATCAGGCAGGTCATTCGCCTATTTGCGACAACTTACGATAATTAATTTAATATTATAATTTATTTATTTTATACTGTTAAACACACATACATAGCCTATCAAATTAATTATCCCTTCATTGAATCTCTCCATTCAGCTTAACTGTAGTCGGCTTACTTAGATCATTTGCACGCGTGATTCTCATCTCAAAGAGAAACGCATTTAAGGCAGTAATGTTCTTACATTACTATCTTAAATGCTTTTAATTGTGATGCCATAATGTCTAAAAACACGAGTAAAGTACATTTATGATCATGTATAAAAACTTTCTCTTTGTAATTATATTGGACTGAGGATTACTGTAATTATTTCAATGTTAATTTTAAATTAAAAGGAAAAAAATAAGCACTTTATAGCTATAAAAAAATCACTGACGACTTGATTAGTAGTTGGTATAATGCTCGTAGTGTCAAAGGTTGGATTCCGCAGAAAAATGGACAAAAAAAATTTCCACCTATTGTACATCTATAATCTATAAAGTAATTACATTGGAAACATTTTTACGAAAACTGGTTAGGGATACTAGAAATAAAATAAGCAACCAAAAACGAATCAATTATTTTTTTTATTCATATCTGTCTGTCTGCGTGTCTGTTTGTTACCTTATCATGTGTAAACGACTGAACGGATTTCAATGAAACTTTTATCGTTGTATTTACAAGCCAAACTTAAAATATTATGTTCATTTCATCTCGATCAAGTAAGTCCTGAGATCTCCCAATTGTATGCAGTCCAGTACAAAACAGAGGTCAAGATTAATTGAATTTTAAAATGATGTTGATTTCCGAATTTCGGTCGGTAATAGTTGATTACTGATTGGTTGATAGTTAGTCGGTAACAAATGGCTAATGTTATGTGTTGCGAGGTGGTGATTGATGAGAGATATACCCAGTAGTTAATACCCTTCTGTCAACACATTGCATCCTCAGGAGCTCTGGCGACCTTGCTCACCAAAGGAACACAACACATACGAAGTGCAGCGTTATTCGGTTATTCCCCAGTCGAGATGCTCCAGATTTGAGTGAGATAACTCGCTGTGCCCTAACTTATTGATTCATTTGGCCTACTTTCATCTGTTTTATTTGGCCAAAGGAATTTTATAAACATCACCTACTAGTTATGCCTTGCGGTTTCATCCCCCGTTGCTCGGCTCCTAAGGGTCGTAGCGTAATGTTAAATAGCCTATAACCTTTCTCAAGAATTGGACTATCAAATGTCAAAATATTTTTGTTAATCCAAGTGGCAGTTCTAGAGATTAGCGCGTTTATACAAACAAACAATCGAACAAAACACTTTTGGCTCTATTTTATACAGACCTATTTCCTGAGCAGTTAATCTAATTTCCAACATAAATAGAGATATTTTTAAACAACACAATCTTTCCAATCCATAGGATACGACCATTATAGAGAGAAAATACTTGATATTTGTAAACTAGGTTGGAAAAGCAGGAACTTGCCACTGACGCTGCTAAACAAGTTTTGCGCGTGTAAGAAAAACGGACGAGACATACCTTCAGATAAATGGACGTGGACCACAACGAGTCACTTTTAAGAAATCAGCATTTAAAGTTCAAAGTGATAATGTACTCAGAATTTGTATAATTTAAAAAAAAACTTTGTAGGTATTTTGTCTATGTCTGATTCTTTCTTGCTGAATGAAAGACAACTTCTTTGGGCATTTTAATATATTGAGTTCATACATTTTTAGCATACCAAATGGTAAAAAACCGGCCAAGTGCGAGTCGTACTCGCGCACCGAGGGTTCCGTATCATTTTTGGACGTATAAAGTGAAAAAATCCGGACCGCATAACTAAGTTTGTTTGTGAAGCAATTTTGATTATTTTGAAAAAACTGTACTAGTTAGGAACATCGTTTTATTTTTGGTGCCATAATTGGGTCAATTCGTATCAACCGTAATTATTTCATGGGGAATGGTATTTTTTCGGATAGTTTTCATCATATGTCGAAAACTGTGAGACATAAAATAAAATAAAAATATTTTTTGAAATGTGCAGATCAAGCCCTTTCATATGATATGTCACTTGACCTAGTAACCCCACTTTAAAATTTCGGACCCCCACTCTTTTGCAATGAAAATAAAAATATTTTTGGACTTTTTTCATTTGCAATAAAGTTGAACAAGCATTCTTTATAACTGTTCCAAATTTCAAGTCGATAGCATAAGTGGTTGCTGAAATAAGCAGGTGTGACAGACAGACAGACAGACGAATTCGCACCATAAGGGTTCCTTTTTTGCCATTTTGGTACGGAACCCTAAAAAGGAACCCTTATGGTGCGACATCGTCTGTCTATCACAGCTGTTTATTTCAGCAATTACTAATGCTGTCGACTTAAAATTTGGAAAATTAATAATGCTTGCCCACTTTTACTGCAAACTAAAAAAGTTAACAAATATAATTATGCCTTGAAGATACTTTTATGTGGTGTAGGTACGAAAAGGCCGAGTTATTCTTTGTCGGGACAAAGAATAGGTAAATTTTTCCCCAGTTGTCTTTACACGCTACCCTTAGGAGACTCCGTCGTATATCCTACAAACGATTACTCTGTTGGTCAGTTTATTAACATACACCTAGGTGTGAATGAAGCAACTAAATTCTAATCACTAGAAGGGGGGAAATTTTTCTGTTGACTGCACCCAAAATACATAATGTTTTCTCAGCAAATAAAAATGATCTAATACCTTAACTCTAACTTCATTAACTCTAATACACCTCATATCGTCGATCTAAAGTCATCTAATGCTCTTGCAAACAGACTGTAAACATTGAATAACACAAGTTGAAAACAAACTAAAACTATGTTTCAAAGAGCAAAACAAGAAAGATTAAATAACTGCTTACCTCACAAGCACGACATAAAAATAAGACGACATCCAGCATAAATGCTACTGCCACAGTAACCGAGTTTTACAATAAAAACAAAAAACAACGCCATCTAGTCGTTGGCGGTTGTAACAAAAAGACGATCGCTATCATGGCCGACTATTTCATTCATTGCTGCGTACGCGCGTAACCTTGGCAAAGATGTTTATGAATGAAAACGTAGTTTATTGATAAAACAAGATACGATAAATAAGGAATGCAGTTTCTTTATTGTTTTTTTGTTTTTCAATATATTGAATGGGGGTTGGTAATTAGGAAGCCATGGTTTTGCGTGTCATTAAAGAGTATAAAAATGGGCAACACTTACCTTATGAATTGCGAACCCTGGACAACCTCGTTTAAACCTGGATACATAAATCACAGACTGATTACAGATGTTAAGCCT
Source organism: Thalpophila matura (assembly GCA_948465475.1). Lineage (NCBI taxonomy): Eukaryota > Metazoa > Arthropoda > Insecta > Lepidoptera > Noctuidae > Thalpophila > Thalpophila matura. The sequence continues at coordinate 11,875,460 of OX419200.1, forward strand.
TTTAGCAGCAAACAATATGATTATAATCAGATCTATCGAGATTTTAATAAATAAAACAGTCAGTTAAGTAACAAGGTTAAAATACCAAATAGAACAAACAGATTGTGTTTCAACAAAAGTTCATTCGCTTTAATGATAGCACAACAAACAATAATAAAGCAATCTGTTTAAAAAACATAAAAATAAATATTTCCTTGACGGGGAGTTCATCGACTCATGATTGCGCTTGCGCTGCGGCGGCGGCGGAACCTTGAACTTTTGTTTTCTTTGCAAACTTGTCTGTAAACAAACATGGCCGTGAAAACAGTTCTGTGTAGCGATAAGAGATGGCGCTGTTTTAAAATTAATTTGCAATAGGAATAAAAATGTTTCGCAAGACATTTAATATTAGTGTCGTTTAGCAGTATGTATAAATTATTTGTATAGGTACCTAATTATTTTTGTTAAAAAAATTGTTTTGAATGATTTAAAAAAATACTTGTAGTTTTGAAAAGCTCCTGTAATAATTTGAATGGCGAAGCAGTTAGGCAATGTTGATGAAAGTCTTTCATTGAGATTTAAACTTCCTTTCATAGATGGCATTATATAATATTTAAAAAAAATAATTGTACAGACCTAATTTAAATTAAATTCCACTCAAAAGTAAATAGCTGTTTAGGCTGCTTATGTATTATTGCAGTTGTGGTAGGGTAACTGTTTATCTACAGTTGAGCTATCCACCATTTGTGATACCTTACAGAAATACTAAGCAGAAAAATCAATCTTTCGTTCGACATATTTTAATTTTATGTTTTAGACCAATATCAGAACATTTTAGGACACACCGTCGTCGCCCACCAATGAAATCTTCGTAACGCACAAATTCATTGGTTATTCTGTTATTTATTTGTTGGGTAGAACAAGACCTCCTATTGTTAAAGCACATATATATTAAATAATATTAAAATACTTTATAATAAAACAGAACTTACATTTACACTCATTGGTACCTACCTTTTTTTCACTAGTTTTCATCTTCTGCTGTAAAATTACGTTTATAATAATAATATATCTACGAGTACAATAAACATAGGTACTACAGTCTTGAACGTCAAAATATCTTCTGCCCAACCCTTCAAGTGTCACACAAATTGCCCACAAATTGATGAAGTTAACTTCATCAATATGTGACTAGTGACCACTGGCCCTAAAAACAATAAATTATTTTAGACTTTAATCATAACTGATTGTTACCCAACAACTTCTGAATCTAGGTCATTATCTCAGATTATAGAAACAAGGGAGATGTGCCAAAGCGCTATTGACCTTGACGCTTTGACAGTATTTTAGTTTATTGTGAGTGACGAATAACAGTGTTAGATTGACGATGTGTGGCATTTTGATGTGTGGCATATCTCTATATTTACAAAGGAGCGTATCAAGTTGTAATGCCCACTGCTTTAAAAGTGGCAACAGCGATTTCCGTGCTAATTTACTATGATATTATCTACTTGTTTCTATGATCTGAGGTCACCATGTTTAAAGACCAAACACCACGTTTGACAGGCCCTAAGAAATTCGATATTACAAACGAGAATCATTTTTAATCGTATTGAAAGCACCGTTAGATTTGACGCTCATAAATCGTATTTGATGATCCGAAAATTAATGGTTTTACATTCTTGGTGGAGTCTATTAAGAGTGACTCGTTGTATAAATATATTTTTGGGTAAGCCCGACTTGTTTCAAAGTAGGTTTCCTGTTGACGAAGCCATCGCATGATGATTAGTAGCAGATATTGTAAAAATGTTCCGTAAAGTAAGGGTTAGTCAAGAGGATGCTGATCATCAGCGCATTTTTTGGCGTGACAACCTAGATCCGGCTCGAAGGACCAAAATTGGCTGATGGTGATAACGATGAATCCAAGCAAAATCATAATCAAATTAGCCTAAAAGTTAAAAAGCCTAGTAGTGAAAGAGTAACAAACATACATACATTCTCACAAACTTTCGCGTTTATAATATTAGTAGGATGGACGCAGCATCTCTAAAACAATTACATCATCCTGAGAAACCTCGATTTCCCAAAGGGTTGTAGGGGTCAGACGCTAGCGCTTCGCGTCGAACTAGAAACTTACCATGGGCCGCACACAATAACACATAGATAGGTATAACCCCTGGATATAACTATGATTTATGATAACCCTACTCAAGAGAATATAAAACCTTTCTTGAAGCAAATTGAGACTCATTGAAAAGGGATTTTAAATTGGGGCAGTCAGCGTAAAAGCACTTTTTAGTTTAACTTACCTATCTGTCGAAAATGATATTATAGGTAAATGATAAATAATGTAAAGATTGAGGCCTGTAAACGGGCTAGTTTTTTGTCATTTTTTTGCTGCAATTCCATAGCCGTGGGTTCAGATCTTCAACGTACAACAGTTATTGTGATGTACCATCATTTAATTTCATTGCAATATCGCCGGGCTATACTGCAAAATTGCGGAAATCGTTCTACTGAGTTGCACAATATAGATCTTAACTCACGACTATACAATTGCAGCAAGAAATTGTCAAAAAACTAGCCCGTTTAACCGCACTTTAAGAACTAATTTTGTTACGCCATCAAAGTGTGAGTTATGCTGCGTTTGTTATTTTGTTTGCGAACGTTTGAGGAAGAATTTCACCATGACCCTCGAACGTTCGAATACAAATTGGCAGTTCTCGAGATGATATCACGCTGCAAGTCGGTACAGAATAGATAGGCTGACTAGACAGGCTGCTTGGCAAAGTTACATCGTGTGGACTGTATCACGACATGAATTATGCTTATGTACCATGACAACATGGGACACAATGAAATCGGATTTATGTAAAAACCCTATATTATCAGTGACCTAGCTGGCATGTAACAATGTATGCATGCTGCAACATGCGTGATTTCCTCTTCGTTACCATAGAGGAAACGCAAAAGAAATGGTAACGACTGATGACTCACATACTGTTTAGGCACGCGATTCTGTGAGTGATGAGGAAGTTGCGGATGCAGGTCAAGAATAGCTGGTAATAGGACTATTATTGCGTCACGGATTAGTGGATGGGTTAATTCAGTTGGTAATTGATTACTTCCATGATTCGTAACATGAAATACATTGTAACTTTTGTAATTGTTTAGAGAGTTAGAGTTACTAGTTCTAGTCTGAAGAAACTGCATTGATTTCCATTGACTGAGCTCTAGAAGAAAAATTACCTTCTTCAATTTCAAATTCCTTACTTTCCCAACTTTACAAAACTTTACTTTTTGGAAAAACTCTCCACCGAAACATCAAAACATTAAGGCCCGTATTACAGAACGATGCTCGAGCACAGATCTCTGCTTGAGCATAGATTCAAAGCCATTTGATTGGTTGAAATCTATGCTCAAGCAGAGATCGGTGCTCTATCTAACATAGTTCTGTAATACGGGCCTAAGTCATTCTTAGATTCTCTTTCTTAGATTTCTTTGACAGCCTCAAAATCAAAATTACTGTAATTTGTAAATACGATGCCTATATCGTATCAAAAGCATGACTGCATTATGTATCTGTGTCTTGCAATGTCAAATACCGCTCCCTATTAACCTTATAACAGGTATAATTTATCTTTTTTGTAGGATCTGCTACATTATCATTTAGTTTGTTATAACCCTCAGAATCAGTTTTATTTTCTACCTTCTGATTAGCCACAAATTCCTTCCCATTAGGAGTGCTTCAACAAACCCAGAAAAAGTAAAAGTATTTTGTCTTCTTTCGTTTACTTCCTCTTCAACACCAAATCGAGACCACCGTGATACGTTATGTGTAAATTCAAATACCTGTGCCGTATCAGAGGCGTGCCTGCATTAAGTATTTGTGTCTTGTCTTGTCGAAGAACGCACGCTTTTAGAAATTGAAAGCTATTGTTTTACGAACCATTGTTTGGTTTATGCACTTTCTGTTTAGCTTCTGTTGTAAGTACTATTAAATTATGTGGTTGCTATGGCATTTCATGTGTAATTGGCAATGTGATGTGAACTTCGTTGCATGTGATGCGGTAGGTCGTTTTGATACTTGTGATTATAAGGCAACTTTCTTTCTTGCCTTGGAAATGACTAGTGCCATCAGTATGACGTAAAACTGATTAAATAGTAACTACAAAAGTAAAGTCGTCTCTTTGTATATTTGTTAATATTTTTTGTAGGTCTGTATATAATATAAGTATTTGCTACAGTAAAATCTATTATATTTACACAATAAACAGCCCCATATCGTATCCAGCTCTCCTGGCGTCCATCATTATGGTTGCAGATAGCGAAAAGGCCGCCCATTATAATGATTTTAATAAGAATGTTCTGTTTTATTGTAATATTTGGTGTACAATAAAGTATATAACAAATAAATAAAGTATGCAGATACCACTCACGCGGTATTCAAAGTACCACTTGAGAGCTGAAGATCTTATCAAGCATTGTATCAAAACAGTACAAGTATATCTACTTGTGAGTGGGAGACTGACTACTACTATAAGTCGACTTCTTAACGAGTGATCATTTGAGACCATGTGTGTCAAACACCCTTTTAGTGTCTTATTCACCATTGAACGGTTTGATAATGACAGATTGTTGATAGTATTGCTCAGTAAGGCGTTTATGTATATATAAAAATAATAGGTCAGGTATTAGATACATTATAGTACCACCATACAGGTACAGGTACCATCCCTAAAGGTATGGTACATACATAGTACCATACCTTTAGGGATGACACGTATCTAAATGAACTTGAAGAGAAAAACATCATTTAAATACAAAATTTCATCCAAATCGTTAGAGGCATTTTCGAGAAATATTTTTTTAATTATATAGGTCCCAGAATTGCTCAGTTAAATAATAAGATCATGTTTTAAGAACGGGATAGGTTCCTCAGAATCCTTAAACATTTTAAACATCACACCTGAAGGTATCTATCGCTAAAACTATACCTATTAAGTATAAGCTTTAAGACTTTTGAGAAGCTTTTTACCCAATTAGAAATAATTTCCAGAACTATAAAGAAATAAACTTAACATTTGCGTATTTGTTTAACTCACACTCATCGTTACGCTTTTTAAATTGCAGATTAAGTTGAACTCCAAATTGGCTTGTTAACTCTTTCCTTTTAATTAATTTAAGTCATAAAGTTTTAATAATGAGCCTTTCTCTCATAAATAAATAATAAACAAATACTTTAGGATCGTAGCCTCATAAAAAAATATAATTCATGAGACTCATAACATAAATAGTGCATCTACAATTCTGAAATGAGTTAGGGTAATTTTACGTAGGAATTAATCAACTCATTTGACACCTATTCATACTACTGTTATCGGTGAAGTGTGTTCTAAAGACAACTAATAATACAACAAGAAACCAAAACTATCAAAAGGGAAGAAACCAGACCATATCACAAAATTCTAAACAGGACAATCTTATTTTCTAGCTTCTCTAGATAAACAGCATAGCCTATTTACACCTTCCCTAGATATATAAAATGAGTTTTATCTTCAAGAAACTACGCTACAATTTCTAAGGACTCGACAGGCAATATAAAATGGAAACAAGAAGCCTATTAAAACAATTATCTATTGTAATTGTTGTCTATTTTTCTAACAAACTCACAATTCGAAACTCACACGGACGTTTAGCTACCATTTCAGGTCACTAAGAATGCTACTACGTATAGTAGTATCAAAGTCTCTAGCCACTGTAGTAGCGACTGGTCGTGGGATTGCTAGGTCATTGCTAAAGAATGTCTGTGACCCATTGAGGACCTGTACAGGTTGATAAGCATATTGTGTTGATGCACTTTGCGTCCTGATCTGAATTAGAATTTGAATAAAAGTTGTTGGTAGCTTTTTATTAAGTGTTGCAGTAGGTCATGTGGTGTTTAAAAATGTATGATAGGTAATGCAAATAAAAATGATATGTGTTTGTTATGTAGTAGTTTAGCAGGATCAAAAAAAATAGAAAAAAGATCTTCGATTGCAGCACTTGCAACACAGAAAATATTTTGTAGACAAGTTGTGGTTTCCTAAAAAGTAGGACGTATTTTTTAAACTATTTTTCTTCTTTAATACAAGAAGTATTAGTATAGTATTAATAATAAGGTCAAGAATAAGTACTTCTTGACCTTATTATTTTTTATGCAACTGAAAATATTTCTTGTTTTATAATGACTTGGTTGTGTAACAATAAAGAAATAATTGTACTTATTAATTTTAAATGTGTTAAGTAAAATTTTATTACCTACTTAGTAATATTTATAATAGTAACTCCTGTCAATAAATTGATGGTTGTTGATGGTGTATATATTTGGGTAGCAAATAACACAAAAAATTAAAACAACTGTTATATTTAGTTTATTTGGGTGGTTCATAATAAATTATAACAGCTAAGAGAAAGAGCAAAAGATTTGTACACACGAAGACATCACCTAAGAAATATTGTACAATAAAATATATATATATAATATACCAACAAACGAAGATGCAAACAATAATATTTTACTTATATACATCGATACGAAAAATATTTACAAAAGCTATATATAAGAAAATATAAAGGAAAGGGAATAATAGATCGACTAGTAAGAAATGAACACATAAAAATTGATACTAAAATAAAAATATTGCGTCCTTGGCTTTGCCAGTCAGCTAGAGGTGAACAAAAAATAAAAATTAAAGCTATTAATATCGTAAATACATTTGTACTTTATGAAAATTATACTAATAAAAACAGGTACAAAGTAGTAATAATAAAATAAAAGAGAGATGATAAGATTCAAAAAGAAAACGGCGATGCTAATGAAAATTCGAGACAAGATTCACTCGTTCAACAATTAACAATAAATAATTTAAATAAATTATTAAATATTAAATTAAAATCATTTGAGGTCCAAACTAAGCTACATGAAGATTAACCACGGCCCTTAGGACTTAGATTTATCTTAGGTATTAGTTGGAGTAGGCGCTGTAGGCCAGGGTCTGGGCGTCCTGGGAGGATCTTCCCCACCCACCGTGACCGCCATGTGAGTGTTCTTCATGGTGAGGGTGTGCGACAACTTCGTAACTTTCATGGCTTTCACCCTTGGAGAGTAGTTTCTTGAGGAGGACTAGAGCGGAGGCAAGGAGAGCAGCCTTGGCGAGCATCAGACCCTTGACAGCGGCGAAGGCGATGATACCGAGGAACAGAGGGATGAGGGACTGGATCTTGAGCTGGAGGAGAGCGAGGATGGGGATGAGCTGCTTCAGCTTCTTCTTCTTGCCACGACCTGAAAAGACGAAAATATTTTATAATACATTGTAAATGATCGATAATGGTGGAACAAAGTTCTTACACGTCTCAAAGGATACGAATTTTCAACTGTTTAGGTACAACGTGATAGAGAAGCCCATAATATTGATATTCATCTGCAACTAGTTAGACTCGAAGCTGACCCCAATCTGGTTTGGGAAAAGGCTGGACGGATGATGATGTGATAGAGAAGCCCATAGAAACTATTTTGTTATGCCAAACAGCTGTTGTTTAGTCTGGTGCTTGAGTTCAAGTATAACTGCAAAATATTTTAAGAGTATTAAATGTATTATTGTAATTTGACGCTTGAGAGGATAATTTAATTTCCGATTATAAGAGTAGAGATTGTTTGAAAACTTCTTTATTTATAGGTAGTAAATAAATGCGTATTAAGCTCGTTTCAATGTATTATCGCAAGTAATGAGACAAAATTATCTGAAAAGCATTTAACATCAATAGCGAACATCGCTGGCAGAAGCTTATAAATTTTAATTAACTTAATACACTTTCTAGTTAAAGTTACTGTAAACCACAAGTACTTGCACTCGGTCAAATAAGAAAAGGTGTTTGTAGGCAAAGGCGTTATTTGAATTTAAAATAGCCTCGTGCGCGGTTTAGATAATTTTTACTATTTAGGTTCAAATGTTAATCGAGTATGGAAACTTCATTGAGATTCAATGTCCTTTGCTACTGAAATTGAAATTCACCATGTAACATCAGGTTTGCATAACCCCATTCACCTAGAAAGTGTTTGGTTGGTACCAATTCGAAAGCTTCAAGCCTACATCCATATTTCGTTAGCAAGATTACGCCTGGAGCGTTACTTTTACTCGTTTCTTGATAGAGATTTTGATCGCGAACCGTCTTAGCGGAACTTGAGAACTAGTTGAGCCTACATAGTAAACGTACTATGGACATCTAGCAAAAACCAGAAACAGTTCGTCCGCTTTCCACGATAATCAACCTTGTTAATAGGTTAGAGAAACCCTCTCGAGACGTGTTTGGACGTTTTCTAGCTTCTCATGGTGTGTTCCGGATGTCCGTTTCAAATTTTCTATTATTTCATAATGTACCTGTTTTAGTTTCGGTATTAATTGTCTCGTCATGTGTAAAATCAGATTAATTTTTGATCGTACTTTCTATTTTAAAATTCTCAAGCACACTGAACAGGTTTTGGCGTGTTTTAATTTATTTGGCGAGAGTTATGCAGGGAATTATATATGAACATGACTGCAAGGCTTTATATAACAACTTTTTACTTTTATGATGTTACCACGCGGGTCTATGTCGTGACTTGGTTGATATTAAATATAATTGAGAGCTGTGTGGATGGTTTTCTCTACGATAGTGACTTGCATTTTGAGAGTTCATCATTTTTTATCGACATCATCAAAATTTACGGAAAACCTGTTTTATGAACGCGAGAATGAGTTGTTAGATAATATTCAGTTTCATAATTGTCTGTAACGAATTGGCATAACAAACTACTTCAAACAACGACAATAATGGACCGTGAAATTGTTTGGTCATACTATTGGTAGTGATTAGATATATTAATAGAAAAACACTTGTTTTAAAGTAATGATGAGTTTTTCATTAATCTCGGGAGAAAATCGCTTGCCCTTTTAACAAGGTAGCATTGTACATCTTTTGGGAACCGTCCATTATTATTTATTTCTCATGTACTTTCACTTGTTTCGTTGAAATAATTTGATCACTTACGAGAATTACACCTTAATGATATAGTAGATGTTAAATACAGGTTCCGTGGTGATAAATCTGTGTTTTTTTTGTGTGAGCATCGTTATGGGACGTTATTCGTGTAATTATTTTTGTTGTGTGGGAAAAATTATGCTGGAGTTATTTTTATGGGAAGTGCGATAAGTACCCTAGAATACAATTTGAGTTGGTGTTATGATATCAGCAGTTACGTAAGCTTTTTCATCTGTTTTTAGCTAGAATTTTGAAAATAAGATTACGACTGATGTTGCAGGGTTATTATTTAAGCTTTTCCAACATAAAAAAGGCAAGTGTAGCTACTATGATTTGTGAGAAAAAATACGAAGTGTTACTGTAAGTGAAAAGATTAATGATACTGACCTTCCTCAAGGGACCTCTTCATATCCTCAACAGTGCTTTTAGGCATGCGCAGCTGGATGACATGGTTTTCCATGAAGTCAGCAGCAGCGTCAACTAGCCTGGCCTCAACCTGGTTCTCCCTGGCTTGAGGTTCTTCCACAAGGGGTTCGTAGGACCTGGCAGAGCGAGAAGTGCCGAGATTGTAGATCGCGAGGCCATCAGCAAGTTTCAACTCCCGCGCAGAGGCCGCGTTTTCTAGAAATCTCATCGATTTTTCCTGTAGAAAGAAAAAAATAAAGATTAGAACTTGATACTTTGATATCACAGGATCATTCGAATCACTGGGATCCAAAAATCACATTTTATTACATAATTATTACGGAAAAAATGAAGCTTTTATAAAAAAAGTAATCAACAACGGAGTTTTATAGTTAAAATCTTAGAATGAAAATATCTATAACTAGCTGTGCCCCGCAGTTGCACCTCCGTTGCTCTCTAAGGGTGTATGATGTTATATAACCTACTATTCCCCTTGAACCTGACTATCATACAAAAATATATAAATATATAATATATATTCAAATTCGACTGGTAGTTCCAGAGATTAGCGCGTTCAAACAGTCTCTTCAGCTTTATCATATTAGTATAGATTAAACCCTTCTATCGTCATTATATTTAAGAAGGTTCCTTAATTTTTCAAACAAATATTTTATAATTGTTATCAACTTGAAAGCTGTCTAGACAAGAAAGCAACTATTTGTGTTGACTTAAACAGTAAGTGAGCGGCAAATAGCTTCACAAATATTTGCTGTTTATCTAGTCACCAACACAAAATGCTAAATCATTTACTTGTTACACAGTTAGAGCATGATGCGATGATTTGCAAGTAAACACTAGAAGCAAGTTTCCATTGAAATTAAGAAAAACTAGTAAAATTAAATGATCTAGAAAATAAAATTTGTTTGCTAATAGCTCTGATTACCAAATTAGGATTAGTTAATATTTTTGCAGTGTTTAAACTGATTAAATAAGGTGTTAATTGAATTAAAAATCACAGAGATAATTATTGTATTGAAATTGCAGTTGAATGCTAAGTAGCCGACACCATAGGAAAATTTATTGTTTGCTACGTACGTATAAGCCCGTAATTGGCACTCAATTATTTAAGGCTGAAAAGCTTATTGGGTCAATTACAATTAAGAAATTAGAAGAAGCTTGTTTGGTTAAAGGAGTGTTAGAGTTGAGTAGATGATGCAAAATACAAGTCTAAAAAATTATATGAGAATCAGGGAGAATCAGTCAATCCTATTTAATTTGGATGTAGCACAACTAAAACGGAAGGGTGTATGAGAGTTTTAAGTTGTAATGTAACCTTAAAGAAGTTAAATAATTCTAAAGGCAGAACACTAAGTAATAAGTCAAATATTGAATGATAAGAAGAACCACAGAGGTTGTAGAAGATCGTTCATAAAGCTGATGATGAAAAGCTCGAGTCCAAAGGACATCACTTAAACACAATCACAACACACCTTAATGCACATCCAGGGATCTTCATCAGCACAACTCTTGACAACCCCGACGACGGAACCGATGACGTCATCATCGGAAGTTGCTGGCTTGCAGCTCACTGCTGCCACACACACTAAGATTACAAGGAAGGTCTTCATTTTTTTTTGGTCCTACACTCCTTCACGGTGGTTAGTGAAATGTGGTGAGGGGACTGTCAGAAAGCGGTTTTATTCTACGTCCCCCCACTGCGGGGTTTAAGCCGAAATGCGCGAGCTCGATGCGTGTTACGAATGTTATAGAAGCGACTACAGGTGGAATACTTTTTTTTTATGATGGTGATGATTATGCTGTAGGGATGATTGATTTTTTATGGGTCCTGCTCAATGATATGGTAGTCGAAATTGAAGGTTTTCTTTTTATTATGGGCTTTGTACACTAAGCAAATTACAGCGGAAGAGTTTAAGGGATTTAATCTCAAGACTTGAATTGTAACAAAATTGAAAATTTCCGGTGAAATTTTCGTGAAGGTATAATGTAGAGAGAAACTGTAAAGAGTGCAATGTAGAAATTAGAAATTTTAGTCTTTAGCGTTATGGAGGAAATAATATATTATATTCGTACATAATTATCGCAGTTACTGTGATGTAATACCTACCATGCATATGAATATAGTAATATTATTTAGCATTTAGTATGGACTAATTAGAATTTTAAATTTCAATCAATTTATATTTTTTGGATATATATCATTCGTTGTTTGTGATTTATGATCATTACCGATTATGTCATCTTTTTCAATAAAAGTTGCTACCTATCGTTTTACAATTCAAATGAAAATTAAACTCAAAAATAGTTACAATGCAGTTTTACAATTCATAATTCTCATTTTCATTTCTAACTTATCCTTTATTTCTATAAGTATCGTTTGATTCTGTAGTATTATCAACGATGGCACAAGTAGTGTGCATTGTAACGAGGGCAGAACCAGTTCCTTTAAGCAAAGCGGGTCCACACTAGGTCAGGAGACTTCTAGGATAGAACTAGGCAGAGAGAATAAACAGTCTAAATACCTTAAACTCATTTCTTCTTCAATATTGTTAATAATAAAAGCGTGAATTAAACACATACGCATAATAATTTATATACTTTCATTTGACTCAAATGTGAAACTAAAATATGTATATTTTAATAAATCTCTTTTTGTGTGTGTATTATCATATACGGCCGTCACGCCGGTAATTTTCAAAGGGTCAAGTGGAGATTTACTATTGCCGTAACAGCGATGAATTATTTGGTTAACTACATCATCAAAAACTTTGCATGTATATTGTCATCAAGATATTCTATCGATAAGATAATAGTCTTCCTTTGTTGCCTTACTTTGTTCTTACATATTTTTAACCCCCGACTTTGAAAAACGAGGGGTGTTATATGTTTGACACTTTGTGAGAGTGTGTGTTTGGCTATGGCATAAAGGTCTCAAATAAATTGACCGATTTCAAAACGGTTTATCTTAATTAAAAGTTGGTTTAATCGGAATTATTCTTAGGTATCTATATTATGAAAATCTATCTAGCTGTTTAAAAGTTAATATGATAAATTATACCTACTTTATTCTATTTACAATAATTGTAGTAGTAATAAAGTTCAAAAAGCTGCAAATGAAACTTAAGGGTTTTATTAAATTTAAGTTTTTGATCTCAAGTTTTTGACAAAGATCTGGGTTAAATTGGTTTCATCTTACACTTGTATACATATTAATATAACGTGTTGTAGGCCTATTAGAGAAATTGTTGAATACGCAAAAAGGAATAACTTAAAAATGAACAAGATAATATTATGTATTAAAGAATTCTATTAATGCTAGACTTTTAGAAATCCAAAATTCAAAACCAGATTACGACATCCTCAATTAACAAATCAGCACTAATTAATAATTCACCATTTTCAGCGTACCAAAATGGATGTTGATAATATCAATTATCATAATTAAGTAATCTTCTTGTTCGAAACTTCCGTTTCCTTATGTAGGGCGTATCGCCTAGTCTAAACGTTTGTGTATACAAGAACTTGCATTGAGGGCTCTAGGTACAATCCTATTGGTCATTCTTACTCAATCACACATGTTGTCCATTATATCTTGACCATTCACGATGGCGCCGTTTACTAAGACTAATGTCAATGATATGCCAGTTTTAGCACTTTTTAATTTAGTTCCTTTTTTGCCGTATGTCAAGATAATTTAGTTTTCAAGTGGCCCTCAATGGACTTTTCACAAAATACATGTGATTTCTAAAAAAGTGACAGTGATGCTTGTGGGCTGTTTTTGGACGAATTACGAGTGGTTTTGCTAACGGTTGTAATAGGCTCGGATATTACAGTGTAAATGATGGTTAAAGTAACCGGTGTATTGCGTAATGCCAAACAATTTGGTTTTAATGAATTACTTCTTAAAACTTCACGTGTGTTCAGTGCAATGAACTCTGTAGATTTAGTTCAGCTGTTCTGTTTTTTTAGTTTTAGCTTTAATGTTTTTAAATATGGATTATAATAGTCCCTCTCCTGCATGGGACTACAGAATCACGGACTTTTGGGAGGCATGCGTGGGGTCAAAACGTAGAGGCCCTATACAGGGTGGCAGGTTAGACAGTGGAAATATTCAAAGGGGTCATTGTACTCATCATTATGAACAACTTTTACTATGGGGCCAACCCTGAAATCGCAAAAAAAAAACAGCTGTTCCATACATTTTGTTGAGTTATGTGAACATAAATGTATGGAACAGCTGATTTTTTAAGCGATTTCAGGGTTGGTCCCATAGTAAAAGTTGTTCATAATTATGAGTACAATGACCCCTTAAAATACTTCCACTGTCTAACCTGCCACCCTGTATAAATAATTTTTAAATTAAATTTAATGGTTATTAACTTCAATGATTACCATACCATTTTATACTATCCAGCAACCTAATTGCGTAACTCAATTGCTATCACCATGGCATTGTTTTTGACATTCATTACGCCGTATGATTGTTAATCCGTGCTCCCGTAACTACCTCAACGCCGCAATGGATGTTGTTGAACTGTCAAAATGAAAGCCATGGCGAAAGAAATTGAGTTACGCAATTAGGCTGCAGTTTTTACGTTCCATTCAACTTCCATTGTTTCAGTCTAAATATTAATTTATATTCTACACTCCTTCGTTTCCCTGATTTGATATTTCCATTCGGAGGGTTTCCATGTCTACCATGTTAACCTTCATAATTTATTGAAAATAGTCTCATTCATTCATATCATCAGACTGGTTATGCAAAATGAAAGGTCAAAGGGCTTATTCGAAGCAAACTGGATTGAATTCATTCAACCTTTTCGCTTTGAATGAACTCTAAGGCCCGTATTCCAGAACAGTACTCGAGCACCGATCTCTGCTTGAGCATAGATTTCAACCAATCAAATGGCTTTAAATCTATGCTCAAGCAGAGATCTGTGCTCGAGCATCGTTCTGTAATACGGGCCTAAGAGAGATAGGGCGCAACGGAACATCTTGCTCAAATCTAGAGCAGCCCGACTGAGGAAGTTTCGGTTTACCACAGCCTAATAACGCTACTCTTCGGTAATGTTGTGTTCCTGTGGTGAGTAAGGTCGCCAGAGCTCCTGAGCATGCGCTGTGTTGACAGCGGGGGACCTGCTTGTCCCCTAAGCTGCGGCACAGCGAATCCTCATTTTAAAGGGTCGGCAACGTGCATGTGTAACCGCTTACCATCAGACGGGCCATGCGCTTGTTTACAACCTCAGATCATAGAAACAAGGAGATGTAGCAAATTAGTACGGGAACAACTGATGCCACTTTTAGTACATTTTCCGACACAATTAAGCGCTCCTTGTGAATAAAAAGATCTCCCACGCATTGAACATTCCGCACACCCTCAATCTAACACTGTTAATCGTCACTCAACACTAGCACTAAACTAAAACACTGTATTTATACCATCAATCGTGTTCGGTTCGTCGCCATGGCGTACGTTTTTAATATGAGCAATTTGCTCAAGATCAGGCATCAAGCTCGATAGCGCCTTGGCACATCTCCTTGTTTCTATGATCTGAGTTTACAACTATGGTAGTAGGTATAAAAAAAAATACAGTCTATACACATTGATAAAGTCAATTCCAAAACAGAAAAAATACAGATTTTAAACAAGCGGCATGATAAGTGTATAATTATGAGCTGTATTCCTATTAGAGTAGGTACAATACACCTGTCATAGCGGTCAAGACGTATGTACATACACATTAATTCTCCTGCTAGCTCTGAGAGGCCATTGTGTTCATAAGAAAGCCTATGTGACTCACCAAAAAAGCGACCCTGAGCTCAGAAAGCGGATGCCTACTTAATACTCAAATTACTCTGATTACCCCCTAAGGCTATACAAGTGTGAAATTATAGAAATACGTACTTTGTATGATTTCTAAAATTGCATAATCGTGCAGGTGTTTCAAGCATAGGTACCTATTTTTTTAATTCCTATGTTCTCGCGTGAATACTTTTTTTATGTGATGTCCGGTAAAGTACAGCTACAAATATTACTAGCCATGCCCCACCGTTTCATCTACCATTGCAAGGCTCCTAAGGGTCGTAGCGTGATATTTTATAACCTTTCTCGAAAATTGAAGTAACAAATGCAAATGGAATTTTTCATATCCGACTGGTAATTCTAGAGATTCATCATCTGCCTAGCCTTCTCCCAAATGATATTGGGGTCGGCATCGAGTCTAACTAGTTTTGGCTGAATATCAATATTTTACGTGGAGAGACTGCCATCTGACCTCCACAATCCAATTAATGGGTAATACCGGTATTCGAATGTTAGACCACCTGCCAGACTTTAGGGCTTCTGACTACCCGTAACGATAATCAAAGATATCCTATGACAACCAGGACCGACTGCTTAACGTGCTCTCCGAGGCACGGAGGGGTCTCGATGTGTAAAGAACGGTCACCCATCCAAGGACTGACCGCGGCAAGCGCAGCTTAACCTCGCAGATCGATCGATCAGCGCGGCCGTCATTTAGCCACGAGCCCCTCGTGGCCCCCGGTAATTCTAGAGATTAGCTCGTTTAAATAAACAAAAAACTCTTCAGCTTTATTAGAATACATTTTTAGTTTAGCGTCCGATAATGTTTTATTTTAGCGTTTGTTTGTATGCTATTTTAGTTCAGTCATATCGTTTGTATTTTTTTTGTTGGCCTTTTTTAATCCATCAATTGTAATAAGATTTGGTCCAGGTGAACATTGTTGCATGATGTTTCGTTAGACTAAATAACTTATCCTGATACCAGCCGGCCTAGCATGACCACGATAGTGTGCAAAGTGACAGATTGTAGAAACATTTCTACCGTTTCATTCATAAAACGTAGAAATGTTTCTACAATCTGTCACTTTGTCTATTTCTATGTAGACAAAACCCGTTTCTATCGTGGTCATGCTAGGCCGGCTGGGTATCATATCACTATATTCACCACATGTCATAAACATGCTGTAAAACAGCTTCCTAAAGACCGATGTATAAATTAATACTGTTGATCCTCTGAACAGTAGAGGCCTAGTCGTAGCAGTTCCGACTTCCAAGTCGTAGGTCATGGATTCGAATCCCAGCAGGTGCACACTTTTAGTATTTTTTCCATCACAACAGACTGCTCTCAAAACGGTGAAGGAGAATATCGTGAGGAAACGCATGTCCTAGAACCAAAATTTTGAAGACATGTGACGTCTACCAACCCGCACTGGTGCCGCACAGTGGACTATGGCCCAATTCCTCTCACAGAGGGGAGGCCTGTGTCCCAGCAATGGGAACATTATAGGCTAATTACGGTATGTTCATATTCTAGATATCATTCCTTACCTGGATGATTTATCTATACTAATACTAGCTTCCGCCCGCGACTTCGCCCGCGTTTTCCGGGATAAAAGGTAGCTTATGTGTTATTCCAGACTATAATCTATCTGTGTGCCAAATTTCATCCAAATCCGTCCAGCCGTTTCAGCGTGAAGAAGTAACAAACATACACACACCCACCACGCACAAACTTTCGCTTTTATAATATTAGTAGGATAGGATAGTAGAAATAGTAGGATTATAAATGCGAAAATTTGGATGGATGGATGTTTATTATTCAATCACGCCAGAACGACTGAACGGATCTGGATGAAATTTGGCAAAAAGATAGATTATAGTCTCGAATAGCGCATAGGTTACTTTTCATCCCGGAAAAATGTACGGTTCCTGTGGGATAGATTTGTAATTTCCACCAGAACGAAGTCACGGGTATTAGCTAGTTATGAGTTATAATATGACCTATTTATTATAGGCTAAATGTAGAAGGGGTTGACTACATACCGGAGACTATTATAAATAAGTAGGCGAATAAAATTCCGATCCGAAACGCGAGCTCCATTGATAATAACAAGGTAGGTATTACAACCGCACACATAGCAATTACGTGCCGATTTTAAATTAAAGATCGCAATGTGGTGTTTAGTTGGCTGTTTATGATTCAGATGCGAAGACCAAAAATTTTTTTTATATATTTTCTGTTTCAGGTACCTGTACTGAGTGGTTTTTGTCCGTCAGGCCCCTTAGACTCCCCAGAGTTTGATAGAACCCCAGAGTCTGAAAGACCCCCCAGAGTCTGATAGACCCCCTGAGTCTAATAGACCCCTGAGTCTGACAGACCCCTCCGCCTACCTCAGGGTGAGAAACGACCATGAAGACCTCCAATTAAAAAATACATATAATGAATGAGATTTGATTTAAGAGTAACCATGGAGTTTCTTGGCCGTTCCTATCCATAGGTAGTAGGTATCTATGCTTTGGAACGGGCATCTAGCTTCATCATTCCGACTAACTGACAGACGCTTTGATAATTCAAAAGCACCTGTAATTGGTCTCATTGAAATAAAGCTTTGACTTAGTTTCCTCTAGGACTTGCTAAGGTCAGCAGGGATCATTGGAAATCCCATAGCTCTCTATAAATGCTGAAAAAGGCCATGATTTTGACATGAAAAAACTAGCATTAACCTGTTCATGTCTACGTCAATAAGCAGTAATGTTGTGTACACATTATTAAGACTTTTTTGCCTCAATTTACTTTTACTATTAGCGCGTGCGACGTAATTGGCTCACAAACTCTACGACGTTTTTCATTCATTTATTACAATGGTATGACGTTTTTAGACAAAAAGTTGTGAGTTCACTTTTAGAAACTATACAATGTGTTATTAAAATAATTAATTGGTATTATGAGAAGATTATACAGGGTGGCAGGTTAAACAGTGGAAATATTTTAAGGGGTCATTGTACTCATCATTATGAACAACTTTTACTATGGGACCAAATCTGAAATCGCGAAAAAAAAAAACAGCTGTTCTATACATTTTGTTGAGTTATGCGAACATAAATGTATGGAACAGCTGATTTTTCTGTCGCGATTTTTCAGGGTTGATCCCATAGTAAAAGTTGTTCATAATGATGAGTACAATGACCCCTTAAAATGTTTCCACTGTTTAACCTGCCACCCTGTATATCTAAGTAAGATCTAGTTACAAACAAATATTCCCATTATGCTGCTATGGACGACAACTTTAAAATATTACAACAGATTGGTATTTTTCTTCTTTTTTGCAGCGTAAGAATAAATTATTGAGATTGTTGAGAAAAACATAACAGCATTTGAAGGATTTTTCATCGGAATTAGCTTTGTTTTGACACCTGAAATTTGAATAATTTTCAGTGGTTAAAGTGGTTTACCCACTTTAACCACTGAAAATTATTCATATTTTTATGTATACATACAACTATCCTTGTAATTTCTATGTCAATGAAAAGAGATGGAAATTGACTGAGCTATTTAAGTTATATATCGTTTTATCATCATTTTTAAGTAAGGGGGATTTAAATAGTGTCTAAAACGTTCATCGCGAAATCATGTGCGCACAAAAAGTTATTTATGTGACGATGGCGACGCTTGGGGGAGGCCTATGTCAAGCAGTGGACGGCTTCTTTAGATGACGGCTTAGTAGTCTTTCGACTGAAATGATGATGATGGTGATAAAGAGCCGCGGATTTTTGATCGTAAATCAATCATTTTTAAAAGTTAAAATTTAAAACCACACCTAGAAAAAATTTATAACATTTTTTTCCTCCGCTTATGAACTAAGCATAATTATGTAGTTCTTCAAGGTCATAGACCGTAAAAAAAGACCAAAAGTGAAAACGGATTTAAAAAAAATCTAGTTCTTATGATTATAACGAGAACGTTTTTTTTTTCTCTAAATTCCAACTTATTATGGAATTATTCAACTTTCTTATTATGTGCATTATAAACTAGTTGTGCAAATTATAAAGCAAAAAACTAAAAAGTAAAAGTGGTTTTTATAGCGTTATATTTTATTTTATGTTATCATGTAAGTAGAGACGGTTCGATGACCTAACAAATTATGATAAAATAAATAAGTTCCTTTTAATTATTTTAATTACATTTTTTTTTTATATCAGCGCTGCAGCATTTTTATGTCACAGCACTATGCTGAGATAGTGGTCTTGTGGTTTTTTTTTACTGTTAAATTTTTCTCAATTTTTTTATGTCCTTTTCTTATGCATGTCGATTAAATAATTTTTCTTTCTTTTTTATTTATTGACGCATGGTGTCTGCGAAAACTGTGATAGTAAACGGCGAAAGGATTAGCAAGTAAGATATAGATTATTGAATAGAGGTCTTTCCAATGTTAGTATTCTAGTAGCGACTGATAGTTCAAGTTTAGTGTGTCAGTTAGTTCTACTATCTATGTGTATGTATAATAAGAAAGGTAGGGCACAGCGAAATATCTCGCTCAGATCTGGAGCACCCCGACTATGGAAGTACCTACCTCCACCTTACAGAATATCTATATTGTATTGATAGCCTAGTGGTCTAACCATGTGCCTCCCACGGTGAATGGTTCGAGTTCGATCCCGAGGCACGCACCGCTGACTTTTGCGGAGTCATGTGCGTATTAGAAATTAATTATCACTTGCTTTAACGGTGAAGGAAAACATCGTGAGGAAACCTGCATGCCTGAGAGTTCTCCATAAAGTTCTTGAAGGTGTGTGAAGTCTGCCAACCCGCACTTGGCCAGCGTGGTGGACTATGGCCTACTCCCTCTCATTCTGAGAGGAGGCCCGTGCCCAGCAGTGGGACAGTTTATAAACAGGGCTGATATTATTATTATATATTGTATTGTACCAATTTAAATTTCTGAATAAATATTTTATTATTACCATCAAGCGGGCCTTACCCCTGTTAGCCACCATTGTCGTCGTGTTACTATAATCATTTGAAAACAAAGATTGATCGTTACCAACACTATAGGTAGTATAACTAGCGGCACCACTTATGATCACAAACGTCACCAGCGCATTAGCTGGTTTTTCGGTCTCTTTGGCGGAATGAAGAAGACGGGGCGCGCCGAGGCTGCACGCGATTGGTTCGTCAGTCAATGCTCGTCGTCTATTGGACTATTCTCTATTACGTATTGTCAACTGTTTATTGTCTATTGGGACAAAAATGAACATGCGCGATCTGTGATCAAGATCCCTGCCGATACTTATAACAAATCAAAGCAGAAATCAAATAAAAATGAAGACTGAATGACATTTATGCATTGAATGAAGCTTAAGATTTGCGAAGGAAATTACAACGTTGATGTTATTACTCCATTGATATTGAACAAGATTGAGAATGCTGTTGAGCTCGTTGTGATAGATGCGGCATTACCAAAATAATAATGTTGAAGAGTTTTTTTTTGTTTGAATACGCTAATCTCTGGAACACTACCATGGATTTAAAAATTATTTTTTCATTTGATAGGCCAGTTCTTAAAAAAGGTTATTTTAAATAACGCTACGACCCTCAGAGCCAAGTAAAATGTAAATAAGTCATTAAGAACGCTAAACGACAACAAAGTAATAGCGCGACTAGGTAAAGAAAGAAAGAAAGAAAGAAAATTATTTATTTGACACTCGCACAGTAGGTAAATTACATGGGTACATACATAAAAAGAGAAAACAAAAGTATGAAATAAAAAAAATAAAAGTACAAAGTAAGGTAAGATAGTAAAACCTGTACGAGGCCAAAAGGCTCCTATCTCAGCATAGTGCCACGACATTTAAAAATAAATGCCGCAGCGCTGGTATTCTGATAGCCGATTTCTTTTAAATTAAACGACGGATAAAACTGCGGACCCAGCTAGTTTTCACATAATTATGAAATTAGTTACAGTTTTTGTTAGATTACGATAATGAGTATTAATATGACCAACTTCCTCAATTTTGTAAATCGCACCAACTCTTGACCCACCGGCCTACTGATATCGAAACGAATTAGAAACTTTTTTTTATGACAGTTAAATATGTCACATTTCTTCTTATTATTTTTTAAACTTGAATATTTTTTGTGAATTTGAAACATGTCAAAGCCATGTTATGCTTCCCTTAAGTTATTAAATATTTAAGATATTCTCAAAAATCAAATGTCGCGAGCAGGATTTGAACTTGCGATCTCTGGCGAACCGTGCCAAAAAATCAGCTGTTCCATACATTTATGTTCACATAACTCAACAAAATGTATGGAACAGCAGATTTTTATTTCGCGATTTCAGGGTTGGTCCCATAGTAAAAGTTGTTCATAATAATGAGTACAGTGACCCCTTAAAATATTTCCACTGTTTAACCTGCCACCCTGTATATTTTTGACGCGCCTAATAACGATTGACTGGAGATAATGAAATACGCGAACATATTGCACTGACGCAAGTAAACTGGGACCAGAGCACGAATAAGATAATTATATTATTATTTTTTAAATGTTTTATTATTTTCAAAAGTGCCGCATCCACGCTCTCCACTTCTCACTCTATGCGCACTCGCACGTGTTACAAATGGGCGTCATCACGTGAAGTATCGATCCGTCAGCGATTCGATACACTATAATAAAACTTTCGTTTACATCGATAGTCGATAGTGATGTAATGTATAGTTGTAATTTTGACGTAAGAAAGTTGTGTTTTGTAGATTTATTGTTAAGGATTCTGAGCGAAGTTTATATTATTTTTACTGGTTGCGTCATCATAATAAATGATGAAGTTGTAACGAACCGGTAACATTTATTTGTTTATTGACTATCAAACCGCCCCTGGTTTGCACGCTATCTACTGATGTAACGACATATCAAAACATCGAGATTTCTGTGCTGTATCTAAAAAAAATATCCTTCCGAAATAAATTCTCCAAATGGTGATGAACACCGCATTACGATGAATTGTGTAGTTTAGGAGAACTAAGCGGACAAACAGACACACGAAAAACGGTTATATTTTATACTAGATATAGAAGACTTTTGACAACACAATAGTGAGAGTGTAAAGTCTCCTTTTTGCAAAAAACTAAATACCAGGATATTCCGCAAAAAAATCAAATTCCGCAATACCGGAAGCATACAAAGTCTAATTACATCACTGTAACAAATTTTCTCTCACGTCTTAAAAGCCGTAACTCGAATACATATCATGCGATTATTCGCATAATCGACTTTCGACGAACGACATCGATATAGCCTTTAATGAATCGATTTGAATTGCAATCGAATAAAAGTGTGGCTAGACGATGGTATCGTTTTATTTATTTTCAATGTTAAGTATGTATAATATAAGGCACTGTGTGCTTTTGTGCTGCAATTAGAGAGAAGCCAATATCAGTAGTGGTCCATTAACTGTTAATTGTTTGTTAAAAGAACTATCTTAATAAGATAAATTATAATTATACTGACTGTGTCCCACGATTTTTAATAGCTCGCTTATACCTACTTCGTTTTTACTTAGCGTTATTTCTGACTTCTTTTTGCTCGGTTCCTAAGGGTTAAATAATCTATACTATTCCTCATGAATCTGGCTATCATATACTTAAGATTTATTTGGATCCGACTGGTAATTCCAGAGATCAACGCGTTTAAACAAACAAACAAAAAAACTCTTCAGCTTTATCCAATCCCAAATCTGTTTTACACAAACCAAAGACCTACAATTTGTAGGTCTTTGACACAACCACCCGAAACAAATAATTAATTTTATTTAATCCATGCGATAATCGAACCAGCTACTCTGCGCTAACCATACTGTCCAGTTCAAATCTAATCAAAACTTTTTAAATTACTGACTACTACCAAGCAAAACATCAAATAGCTATATTAAACTCAACATTTTCCTTAACTACCAATTAGAATGCAGATTGGTGAGTTATTACGTATTCATAGTCAATTTAACATCATTGGCATCAACTAACCATATCAATTCATTATAGTCAGCTTAGCAATGTTTTAATGAAGTCTTTACTATTTTCCGCCTATTAGTCTACCGAAGAACTTGACGTTGATCAATGGAACTCCTCAATGGCTTATAGTAGGGGTGTGTTCTATGGCAAAATTTCTAACTGATTGTAATTAAACTGCATTGCGCTAACGTTCATTGCAACATGAGGTAAATAAATTTAATGAAGTTGTATAGTCAGCGCCAAACGGTATTTAATTCACTTCGCCTATGTTAACGATGTATTAATTTACACAGCAAAACGAATGTATATATTGCTGTAATCGCATGTGTTTATGTCACTCAAAATAGAAAAATTAAAATAAGGTAAAACCAAATCAAACAGATCACAAAAATGTAATGCGTGAAACAGTTTCGGAATTCGATGCCTTCGGTTTTTTATATGGTTTGATTTGGCACATGACTTCTGAAATTGTTTTCATACATAACATTATTCTGATCATTTTAATGGTTTTACCTTTTCTTTAAGTTTTTAATAACTAAATATTTAACCATCAGCATAATACCACAGATAAAATCATTAAAACAATACTTTCCACTTTGCATTTCAGAAATAGTCTATTTCCCTATAAACCCTTTTAATTTGTGACTATAATTAACTAAATGTAAATGCTAACGATTTTATCTTGTCCCCATCTTTACCAGCCTCTATGTGCATTGTAAACTAAAGTGTATAATTGAGAACAGAAGGTTAATTTTGAACAAGACGTTAGTTTTATACTCGAAACACGTTCATGGCTTCTTTTATGCGTCATTTTTTTTTTTTACTTATAGGAGGCAAACGAGCAGACGGATCACGTGATGGTAAGTGATTACCGCCGCCCATGCCAATGTCTTGGGCATTGTTGAGCGCAGTTTTGCCCCCCCCCCACAACAATGGATTTATCAACTGCGCCATCATGGGGGGGAAGGGGTTGGGCCTCCGGTACCCTCACTCACTCGGCGAAACACGACGTAAACTCATTGACTGATTAGGCGCATTATTTTATTACATTGGTACTAACAATGTCTCAAACGTTAGCTTGCCTGCTATTAGCGGGTTCAGCTAAATTAATTCTCTAGGACCCAGTCTATTTTATTTATTTTTAAACCACCCCAGTATTGAAACGAACAAAATAAAAAGAAAATATCAAATCTGTCGAGCTATTTTCGAGTTTTTGCGAGACTAACGCATGGCAATTGATTTTTATTTAGATAGGTATAGAAAGATAGATAAAGCAGCTATGACGCATTTTTACCTTCAACACAGAGTCAATAGCAGCACGCGTCCATATCATACCTAAAGGTGCACTTTTGTGGCTAGCGGCCGACGCGTCTGACGTGCGCGGCTAACGGCTGACGGCTGACGGCCGATGCGACAATACTAAACATATGAAAATGTATGGCGCCGCTTCCGAGCCCCGCGACCGACGCGCGTGGCCGACGACACACATTTTCATAGAGACTCGGCCGCGCGCGTCTGTCGCATCGACCGCTAGCTTTGGAAGCCTACCTTAATAGTGCGCATCAATAGCAATGCGTTTAACGCAGATAATCCCCGAACGAACTGTTTCACTAAAAGCTTTATTCTATACCATTCAAAAACTCGGTAACACAGTTAGACATTAATTATACCATTTTGTGTACCATTTAAAAACAAGCGTCTGTGTTGAACTTCTGATTATCTTTCCTATATTATTCCCCATGTTTAAATTATGTTAGTTGTGCGTTTGTCTTGTGAAAGTGATCGTAATTCGGCGCGCGTGCGAGAAGCTTTATGGTGGGACATACGGGAGTGTGTTGTGACGAGCGTTTAGAGTCTAACTTGTTGGTGGATATTGTTGGGTACTGAATGGGTACTGCGGTTGATGTTTTCTCATCATATACCTACTCATTTTGACGATTATTATAATCAAGAGTTGTTTGGTCCTTAAAAGAGAGTTTATGTATGTATGTATGTATGTATCTTTATTTATCAACGTTTCACAATATTCATATAACTAAACAAAGCCCCACAAAACTGTTTTCACAGTTTGTCTGTGGGAACAGATCCTTCAATATTATAATTTAAGGTGTAGGTACGAACACTTAAAGTTAACGACACATGTTTACACAGATCGCGCAGTTACAAAGTCTGGTGTGTTTGTTTTGGTGATTCTTTTCAAAGTGATTCAAATAAACAACACCGAAACAATCTAGTTAAAAAACAATATAGACCTGTAAAAGTGTTATTTATAAGGAATTGCAAAATAAATATAAATTAATTTATCAATAGGTTTTTAGGCAATTACAATCATTTCTGTGGACTACGATATTTATTAATTACGATTCCCGTAATATAAGCGTATCCCCACTAAATGCACAAATACATTGCAGGGTGATAAAATAGGTAGGGTCAGCCACATAACTCAATCATAGTTTCAGAATTTTAATAATCAATTTCGTAGAACCTAGTATTTTTTTTAATTTATCACATTACTAATTTTTAAAGTATTTAAATAAGTATTTAAATGTAAATAATTTATTAAAAGCAAGAAACATCAGGCTAGTTTTCTTTGATACAGCTGTCTCAAACATTGGATTGATGTTTATTGACTTATGTCACACAATGCAGCTCTATTACGAATAAGATCATATACAGAAGCACAATCAGTCAAAAATTTTCATCTTAAAATAACGAACACTGGAGGGCTCCAACAAGCTCGACCAACAATTTCCCCCAGCAAGCTCCACCAACAATTCCGTCGAACATGTTCGACCAACATTCCACCTGTACATTCCACACTTAGTAGCAAGTCTCGCGACACACTACAATTTACACATGTCATGCTTACATAACTAATGCTTAATACGATGATTAAACATTTTTGATAATTTTGTAAAAACTTCCGACTCTCACTTGTAGCGGACATCCTTATATTTAAAACTGATTTAATTAGGGGAAATAACGATTTTGTATGCTTGTATAATATTATAATTATACTAGCTTCCGCCTGTGACTCTGTCCGCGTGGATTACAATGAATTGACCAGTTTAAATGACCTCCGTAGTGTAGGGTGGCTATTGCTACCAAGAGTTTAAGTTGTATCTCTGATTTGTCCCACCGGAATTAGATGATTGATCGAATTATGAAAACCATAATATCAAAATCCGTTCAGTACTTTTTGCGTGATGCGCGCACAAATAGACAAACAGATAAACAGACAAATTCCAAAAATACACTTTTTGGGTATGGTTACGACCCACTAACTACCCCGACTGTTTATTCTGGAATATCTACAATGTACAGACACGGCTTTTTTATAATTTTATAATAGTATAGATAGATAGAAGACTAGCTTGTGCTCGTGACTCTGTCCGCATGGACTTTAGTATCCCGTGGGCATTTAGAAAAATTGCATAATTATCTTCTGAACCCTGCAAGACATCAACAAGACACAACATTTTAATTTCTATTTTTTTTGGTTTGATAGAGGAAGCTCGCACGGTGGTCCCATATAATATGTATTAATATTGATTGAGTAGTTTTTAACTAGCTTCTTAAAACGATTTTTATTACACTTCGCCTAGTTGATGATGTACCTTTTAATTTATTTACACAGCAAAAACTGTGTAGGTTCGGTAAGTGGTAATAAAGTGTGTCTTTAGTTTATGTCACCCAAAATAGAAAAAGGAAATAAACTTCAAAAAGTTAAAAGGATCACATTAATGTTAGGTGTGAAACATGTATACGTCTTATCTATGGGATTTATATATGAACATTATGAAAATTACAAGTATTGTATCACATTATTATAATGAAACTGAAAGATGTTAGATATTTAAGTTAGTCTTTTAAATAATAAATATTTTCTTCTATCGACATTTTTATTTCTTAGTCCCCGCACTATGCGAGTGATATTCGTAGGTGTGCTTCGCTTTTTATTTGAAGCCCACCTACGGGTGTGCTAAGTGGAATACTTTAGGTGTGCTTCGTCTGGGTGTGCTTCGTTTGGGTGTGCTTCATGGAATAGGTATTCCATGAAGCACACCCAAACGAAGCACACCCAGACGAAGCACATCACAAATCAAAAATAAACACCGACTTCCGAAACTGTGAGGTCACAGTTTCGGAAGTCGGTGTTTATTTTTGATTTGGTTTGTTTCTTTGTATTGTTTTAGCCATTCATAATATTTCTATTTAACACTATGTAAGTCGGTGATTTATTGTACTTTCAAGGTGTTCTTATTTTCACACTAAACGTCATTGAGCTGAAAGTTCGTTGACCTCATTAGATCTTGCAGCCTTAGCTTCTAAATCTATAGGTATCGAAAATATGAGATAGAATAATTAGGTACATGACAGGAGAATGGGAGGAAAAATTATAGAAAAAGAGGACATGTCCTCCTTTAAGAGACCACCTGGCAACTCTACGCATGGTAAACTACGGCCCTCTACCTCTCACAGATAAGAGGCCTATGTCCTAGAAATAGGAACATATAAAAGCTGATTATGCTACGCTTATACTTCATATAGGACATAATTATTCCCACTAGGATTTGTCCCTTACATTCTTTCATACATTGAGAACAGCGCACTCTAACGAAAACTATTGGAACTAACGTAAACATCGTCCCAAAGTTGTCGAAGTTCGTATGTAATCAAGAATGGTATTAGGTAGGTATATTTTGACCTTAAAAGTAAAGATATTCAAAAGCTTTTCACTTTCACGATCGATAGAAAGTTACTTTGACTTTCTAATAGATGGCGCTGGTACGCAAGGTCAATTAAATATCATTAAAAACTATTGTTGTTATCAAAGTACCTACCTATAATGAGAATGAATAAAATTGGTACCTATTGTTGTTGACATCATTTCTATAAAATTTTACTTTAAACTTTTTTACAATATACAATGCGATTCAACTAGAAATAGGAGGAACGTCAATGACCTTGAACTGTCAACAACTTCAAAAGTAAGGCTTGCAAAGAAAAATAATTTGTGAATTTAATAACGATTTTTATTCACTTTATTTAACTGAGTCTTATTTTTATCAAATCTATTGTAAGTAATGGATTTATTAATACGAATAAAAGCTGTATTTCTGGTTCATCCCACTGGAATTGGATGAAATGTGGCTTAGATCTTAAATCAGACCCCAAACTAACAAACGTTGAAAACCACATCTAAATCTGTTCAGTACTTTTTGCGTGAAGCGCGCACAAACAGAAACAAAAAACAAAAAAAAAATATTTTGGCCATGGCTACGTCCCAGTACAGTGTTCCGACAATTTTTTCAGATCTTCCATGCACGGACACGGCTTTTTTTACAGTTTCAGAATAGTACTTTACAGTTTTGTAATACTCAGAAAATAGAAACTGTTTTAACAAAATACAGAAAATTAATTAAAAATGAAACCAAAACATTTCACTTCTCACATACACAAAGATCGTATCAACATAACCACAAAAGGACTTAAGTGTCACACTAAATATTAATTAGTCCATCGCATCCGTTTACGCAACACATACATATTAATAAATATACTATCCAAGTACTACCGAAAGGGAGCTCTTATTAATTTGCAATAGTGTTGCCGATTAATAGCAAGAATATCGGTTTTTCTATCGATAGTATCGTTTTTAAGGTTCCGTACCAAAATGGTAAAAAAGGAACCCTTATGGTGCAACTTCGTCTGTCTGTCTGTCTGTCACGGCTGCTTATTTCAACAACTACTAAAGAAAGCTTGACAATTTTATTACAATTTTTATTTTCATTGCAAAAAGGGCCGGAGTGGTGGTCTGAAATTTTAAAGTGGGGTTACTAGATCAAGTGATATGTCATATGAAAGGGCTTGCTTGATCTGCACATTTCAAAATATATTTTCATTTTATTTTATGTTTCATAGTTTTCGACATTATGATGAAAAATGTCTGAAAAAATACCATTCCATACCTACCAGAGCAGAGCGAAAAATCTGAAATAATAATAATTAGAGTTGATAGGAATTGACCCAAATATTGCACTGAAATAGAACGATTTTCCTAACTAGTACAGTTTTTTCAAAATCATCAAAACTCCTTCACTAACAAACTTAGTTATGCGGTCCGGTTTTTTTCACTTTATACGTCCCAAAATGATATGGAACCCTCGGTGCGCGAGTACGACTCGCACTTGGCCGGTTTTTAAAAGTGACAATACTATTGACGGAGTTCAATACTAATTATATTTTAATTGAAATTGAAGAGTCTGACTGAATAATGTTTAAACTTCTTAATTTTATTAGGCCTTTTCATAACTCATCTTCTCTTCATCGACTCCGTCTCTGACTCTGCCTCCGACTCCAACTCAATTTCAATTCTTTATTGCATTCCATAATGTACTGTGGGTGCTAGGCTTAAGACTGGATCGAATTATGGAGTTGTCGGGCACAGCAAAGTTTAGTAGGAGAGAGGAAGATCGCTTTATTTTTAAAATGCAATTAATTATGTATATAATTAATTTAAGTATATTAATTTGAGACACACATTTATTATATTCCATTAAATTTTTATTTATTAATACTAAACTAATTTAAGTGTATTAATTTGAGATCAGTAATAAATAATTATCGCACACATTTATTATATTCTATTAAATTCAATTGATTATTATTAAGCTTATATTATTTATATTTAATTCTCTAAATATATGAAACAAATATAAGAGATAAAATAAAGATAAAACTCCGATTCCGGTTCCGACTTCGACTTCGGTTCCGATAAAACCACTTCCGTAAAATCCCTGATTAATACCATCGAAGTTCTGAAAAAAAAAATCTATCGATGTATCGATACCTACTAGCAAGTATAGTTTAAAACAATCGACAGTATCACTCCATGAATAGTATTGTCAGGTTTTGTGCTATCGATAGTATGGTTTTCTTTAGATAAAAACTATCGATACTTTGGCAACACTCTTATTTTCAATGCGGTATTATGTTATGAATATTTAATTTTTATTGTTATGAACTTATGACATGTGGTGTTGTGATTTGTATGTGGAGTGTTTTTAGTTTTGTAATAGTTACACACTTATAAGGCGAATCACACACCGTGGCGTGGCGTGCGTGGCGACGGAACAAAAATCCCGCGCGTGAATGCATTTTCAGTGTGTTGCACCATGCGTGATTTCTATACAAATACAGGTACTTGCAAACAACGGAACATCACGCACGCGCTACGCTGCGTGACGCGGGGCAGTGTGCGAATCGCCTAAAAACTAGGAGTTTTCCGAAACTTCTTTTGCATACAATATCCCCTATCTTTAATTTGCGTGCAAAAAAGTTTCGGAAAACCCCTAGTATTTATAAGTCTATTAAGTTTCGAAAACCTTAGTGTCAAGGGCACGGTCAAGGGCATGGTAAGGATTTTGTTCAACGGGAGAATTAATTATTCAATAATCTAATGATGTAATTTTAGTTTTCTCCTTTAAGTATTTTTCGCTATTTTTTTTCATTTTTTCTGTCTTGAATAAGAACCAAGACTAATACAGTAATGATTACAGATACTCGTCATACCGCAAATTACTTAATAATCGTTTTCGCTTACAACTTACGCACAAATCCATTCACACGGTGTGATGCAATGGAAACAAAAAACAGAGTAAAAACCACAGTTTTTATTATGTACAGTCGGCAAAAGAAATGAGTAAGCAGGCAAAAAATAAACATCACATCTTCACACTAATATTATTATGCGAAAGTTTGTGTGTGTGTTTGTTACTCCTTCACGCTGAAATGGCTGGACGGATTTGGATAAAATTTAAGAAAGAGATAATCTGGAACCTGGAAAACCACTTAGACTACGAAGTTGTGGGCAACAACTAGTATTTAGTATAGGTACCTACAGTATGAAATATTCATAGTTTTAGCGTACAATAGGGAATACACTATGGTTGGTTGTTGGTTCTTCAAGAAGGTAAATAGGTTTTTAAAGGATCCGCAACGTACATGTGATACTCGTTGTGTTGCAAGCGTTTCATAGGGTACCTACGGTAACCTCTCACCATCAGGGCCCCAAGTCTGCTAATGCAATTGTTATTATCGTGTCAGAATAGTGTCTCAATGGCATCGTTTTGACCAATGACGAAAGAGTTAGTCTTACTCTAAGCCAATGACCGCTTAGGTTTTGATAGTAATGGTGTCATTATGACACCATTCGCACACTATTCAAATAGCAGAATTGGGGCCCAGGCTGGCCGTCCGCCTGCCAGCATCTCGGTATAAAAAAATCCATATTATGAGGTAGGTACCTATGTGTGGAACGAGACTGGATAAGTATAAGGAATGAGAACGAGAATGGATAAGTAGGTAGGTATAAGGAATGTGTTTGTAAGTGGAAGTTCAAAAGAAGCGCTGGTGTCAGAAAAGCTGAAGAGTTAAATCAGTACCGACCCCAAAAATCACGGTAGGAATATGATGATTGCGTGAGTGTTATCAAAGATTTGATAACTTAGCACACGCACAACATGGGTTTAAAAAAAATTGAAGTTGTCTGTTTGGTTATCTATTTTGTTGACTGTACAAGTAAAATACCAATCTTGTGAGAATACCTTTATAATATGTAGTTGTTGTTGTTATTAAACAATTGTGTTTTATTCCCATAACACCCTATTGTTTCATGGTGGGTTAACTTTCTTTATAATAGGTGAAAATATTTGATTGGCAATTATAATCACATGAAACACCTTGTTTCACGTGATTATAATTTGTCATTATTATATCACAACCAACCCGCATTAGGTCCAGCCGCTCTCACAGAGGAGGCCTAACTCCCGGCTCTGAGAAAACTGTAGACAGATTATGTGTTTGATTTGACATTGTGTACAGTCATTTCATTTTTCAATCAATCAGTTCATGAATCTTTGAATTTTGAGCACTCAATTTAAAAGTTTATTGAATCTTGCCGCATATGTAAACTAATTACCTATTTTGTTAGGGTTCCGTACCAAAATGGTAAAAAAGGAACCCTTATGGTGCGACTTCGTCTGTCTGTCTGTCTGTCACACCGGCTTATTTCAGCAACTACTTATGCTATCGACTTGAAATTTGGAACGGTTATAAAGAATGCTTGTTCAACTTTATTGCAAATGAAAAAAGTGCAAAAATATTTTTATTTTCATTGTAAAAGGGGCCAGAGTGGGGGTCCGAAATTTTAAAGTGGGGTTACTAGGTCAAGTGACATTTCATATGAAAGGGCTTGATCTGCACATTTCAAAATATATTTTTATTTTATTTTATGTTTCACAGTTTTCGACATATGATGAAAAATGTCCAAAAAAATACCATTCCCCCCCTTATCTCCGAAGTTTGCGGCGCGAAAACTCTGAAATAATTAGAGTTGATAGGAATTGACCCAAATATGGCACCAAAAATAAAACGATGTTCCTAACTAGTACAGTTTTTTTCAAAATCATCAAAATTCCTTCACAAACAAAATTAGTTATGCGGTCCGGATTTTTTCACTTTATACGTCCAAATATGATACGGAACCCTCGGTGCGCAAGTACGACTCGCACTTGGCCGATTTTTAAATTCCTTATAGGAGTAAAAAAGGGGTGCTAAAATTTATATTATAAAGAAACATTTATTTTTGAAAATTCGAAAAGCTACTCGTAGTTATCTTGTTAATATTATGTTAGTTAGATTGTAAGTTTAATGACTGTAAATTGAATAATAAATAATAATTTAATTAAATGACAACTTTACGATCACTCATTCGCGATTGTAATAAATCCACAATAATAGTCTTATGAATTGCCATTAAATTGACTTTAAATCATTTGACTTCATACCGTAGGAGCTATCATTTAGAATGGCGATGTATTATAAAATAGAGTGTTTTACTATTACGAAAATTGCGCAATCCATTTCATGTAATAATGTACAATTTTAAACTAACACGATACCTTTCTTAAAACCTAATCAAATTATTTGGTGGTTTATCGGTATAGCATTGTTCGAATGATAATTTTAATGTAATTCTGTGTATATAACAATTTAAACATGACAAAATGGACTGAGCTAATTTATTAAAAAAGTTACATAACTAATCAAGAACAATACAACCGCGCGAACTTCCGCTACCAAAAGAAAAAATAATTAAAATCTGTTCAAAATAATAATTATGAACCGATTTTAATTATTTTTTCATTCTTTGCCGATTATAATCAACAAAGACAATATTGTGACATACATACAAAAAAAGTACCTACAGCCGATTTGAGAATCTCCTCCTTTTTTGAAGTTGGTTAAAAAGATCCCGAGGAAATAAGGATCGTTTTACGTGTGCCCTACGATGCCCTGCCTTCGACCTCAACTTTGGAAAGCGAACTATGCAAAGAATTCATCCGAACTATGAAAGCGAGGTGTGTACGAAATCGAAAGTTCCGATGCTCTGTCGTTGACGATGAGTTTCAAAAATTAACCATATTGATCGCGAGATTTTTATACTGCACGATCATCAGTCGTTGAGGTGTCGTAATGGATTTTATTGTCGGAATGGAATTTTAGTTTTTTTGTTGATATAGCTTATTATCTCGTAGGTATGTCCCGAGGTGTATGGCGTTAGTATATAGATCCACATTCCATTAGTTCTCCTTAAGTCCTAAGATTAGAAGTTTACCCTATTTAACCTTTACAATTGTAGAGACACAATGTACTAGCTTGCCTACTTAGCGTAATATTATAATGACGTAATACATGGAAGTTTTTAGTCGCACATAAACCGCAGTCATAAAAGTTCGTTTCAGTCATACGTCTTCTACTTCATATATAAAACACAAATAAAAGTAGTAAACTGAATTAGCAAGCTGTTTGCTGATAGGGCGGACCCTGATGCCACGGGCAGCCACGGAACTATGAAAACATGTATATAAAATTAAATACTAACAAATATAGTATATACAACAATAGATTA
This sequence comes from Thalpophila matura, assembly GCA_948465475.1. Taxonomy (NCBI): domain Eukaryota; kingdom Metazoa; phylum Arthropoda; class Insecta; order Lepidoptera; family Noctuidae; genus Thalpophila; species Thalpophila matura. Next base: position 11,909,707 of record OX419200.1, read on the forward strand.
ATCCTACAGTAATCCTTCCTTGTAAATGCGAAAGTTTGTGCGTGTTCGTGTGTATGTATGTGTGTGAATGTGTTTGTTACTTCTTCACGCTGAAACGGCTAGACGGATTTGTATGAAATTTGGCACACAGATAGATTATTATAGTCTGGATTAACACATAGGTTACCTTTTATCCCAGAAAACGCGGGCGAAGCCGCGGACGGAAGCTAGTAATTATATAAAATTGTAGTCTTATATGTGATAAATAAATACCTATTAGAAGAAACAGAACGTATATATTTTACCCTCAGATCATAGAAACAAGGAGATGTGACAAGGCGCTATCGAGCTTGATGCCTGATCTTGAGCAAATTGCTCATATTATAAACGTACGCGCTGGCGGCAAACCGAACACGATTGATGGTATAAATACAGTGTTTTAGTTTAGTGCTAGTGTTGAGTGACGATTAACAGTGTTAGATTGAGGGTGTGCGGAATGTTCAATGCGTGGGAGATCTTTTTATTCACAAGGAGCGTTTAATTATGCGCGTAATTGTGTCGAAAAATGTACTAAAAGTGGCATCAGTTGTTCCCGTACTAATTTGCTATGATGGCATATCTCCTTGTTTCTATGATCTGAGATTGTACCATAGCAAGAGATCTATCAACGCCGTACACAGCAATCTACATTGTTTATCCGTGCATATCATAGAGTTTTTTCTATGGCTAAATAAACTAGGCACATCATTCAACATCTAGATAGCAGTGGCGAAGGGTCAGTTTTTGTAAGAGGTAAGCCAGAGCTACAAATGCTTACCTGGCCACGAAAAGCTAATTAATAAAAGTAGGCAATGCTGCCTATGCTATTTTTCAAAGGGAAGCCGGTAGGAATCGTATTGTAGGGACCCTTCGCCACTGCTAGATAGCATAACTAAATGTATTTAAATTAAGTGTATGGGTGTTAGGATCGCGTGATTCAGTGAAATACACGTTGTTTAATTTTATAGAGACTAGAACTGCGACTGCGAATGTCCTAGTAAATAATATAAAATTTATATTAAACGTAGCATGACTTAACCAGCCTATAATGATGTTCTTACTGCTGGGATACTGGTAGTTTTGGTTCCAGGACATGATGTTTTCATTCACCGTGTTTAAAGTAGTAAAATATTAAATTGATTTATATTTTATATTTATTTTGTATTGATAATATAATGTGATTATTTCGAAACCTTTTAATAAATAGGAATCATTCAAAGAGAACAACAAAATACCTATATGACTACTAAGCAAAATATAAAAATTTTTGAAGAACATAAATAGCATCAAAAGTTTATTTTCTCCATGAAAATAAAACGACACGGATCCGACACGCGACACGACAAGTCGTACCATATAAGGATCATGTAACGGTCCACTGTCATCTACATCTTAACTTTCGATATCTATCGATTAGCATGTCCCATCCCTTTCTAACACAAAACAACTCTCTTCCATCCCTTTCCCACAATTCGGTATTAAACTAATCATCTAATTGTTCTTTTAATAGCTTTCTAACATGTGGAGATGTTGTTAAAAGTATATCGATATCTAATTTGGGATGTAATATTTGTTGCCCACGCAATATTTGATAGTCAATAAGGAAAGCGGCAGATGATTAAGTAATTGCTCGACGCTATATTTAAAGCAGAGATCCGGCAGTATGTTTGTCAGATTGGGAGGAGATGGATTGAGTAACTGGTAAATAAGATCTACCTTTTGTCAGCATAACCTCCTATCTCACTACTTTTCTAGTGATGACACGTGATTTTTTCATCGATGATGTCAAATGGCCCCCTGATGGTAAGGTCGGTATCATCGCCGCGTATCTCATGCGTATTGCCGGCCATCTAAAATGAGGATTCGCTGTGCCGACTGCTTAAGGGACAAGCAGGTCCCCCGCTGTCAACACAGCGCATCCTCAAAAGCTCTAAATACCTTACTCAGCACAGGAACACAACACTACCGAAGAGTACCGATATTTGGCTGTGGTATTATGTAAGGGAGTACTTCCCCAGTCGTGCTGCTCCAGGTTTGAGCAAGATATCTCGCTATGCCCAGGCTTAAGCAGTAATTACTGTTAAAAACAAACTGCGAGAAACCCATCAAAAAAATAATCTTACCTGACTAAAGCCCGTATTCCAGAACGATACTCGAGCACCGATCTCTGCTTGAGCATAGATTCCAACCAATCAAATGGCTTTAAATCTATGCTCAAGCAGAGATCTGTGCTCGAGCATCGTTCTGTAATACGGGCCTAAAAACCAGCACGGTGGCCACCATCAACACGCATACTAAAGTCATTTATATACCTAGACCTTAACATACGCCATCTAGGCGTTTATGGAGATCAGTGAACACTATAATTTATATAATAATGCATGTAGTTAGTAGTCAAGTGCCTCGGTTATTGCCTGCGAGCATCTTACTGACATAATTCACAGAGTATTTACCTTGAAATTGAATTATAGTCTATTTTTATGGTAACATCCATATGCAAATAAACAACCTGTATTTTCCATGGAGATAATGACTAAACATTATAAGCACTAGGTATATTTTGTAAAAGAATTGGCAACACAAAATACATAAGTCATAATAGAATATTGTAGCTTCATTTATATAAAACTATAATAGGTATACAACTGCATCTAAATTTATTGGAAGGTAACTTCACCATGTATGAGGAACGCAGACTAATGAGCTGATATAAATCAAAGTTAAAACAAATGAATAGATCCATAAAATTATTTTAATGCCAAAGCAACTTTGTCTATTTGTTACCTTCTCACGACTAAATGGCAAAACCGATGATGATAAAATTTCGTATGGAGATAGAGAGAAACTGAGAAAAAATATGGATTACTTTTTATCCAGACACATGAAGTACTTTTCCTTAAGGATGCGAGTGAACAACTGCATATTTCGCTCAAATTACGAGCAGCCCGACTGGGGCAGTACCTCTACCTTACAGAATACCACAGCCAAATAACGCTACTCTTAGGTAGTGTTGTGTTCCTGCAGTGAGTAAGGTCGCTAGAGCTCTTGAGGATGCGCTGTGTTGACAACGGAAGACCTGCGTGTCTCCTAAGCTGTCGGCACAGCGAATTCTCATTTAAAAAGGGTCGACAATTCGCATGTGATGCTCGGTGTTGTAAGCGTTTTATAAGCTACGGTACTTGCTTACCATCAGCCGGACCATACGCCTGTTTGCCAGTATCATCGCATAAAAAAGGCAGCTAGTAACAAGACAAAAAGTAAAAAACCAAAAGACCGTGTTTTGAACTTTTAGTTCCGTCTTACAGAGGTCAGACGGCAGTCAATAAGCGTAAAATGGATTACGCGTCACATTAACGATTATCTAACTGGTTATGCGATTGTAAATAAATGCATGAGTCGATGCTTTGGAGTTGTAATTATACTAAGTGACGCCAGAAAAAATGTGGGCTTATAATTGCGCTTGTCGGATTCAAATAGTACGAAATCTTATTGAAATTAGTTTGGGGAATTACATAGTTTTGTCGCTAATGTTTTGTTAAGTTCTAGATTGTAGACTACGGGTTTTTCAAGAAATTTGGTGAAGCAGATGCCGTTATAGACGATAATAATAACCCATCAACAGGGGCTATAGGTTTCCATAATTCTCCATTACCTAGTCCACTACCATCCCATCACAATAGCCCAAGTAGTTTTTCTCCACATTATTGCAATAGTCCTGCACAAGCTGGAGTTTGTCTTTGTTTTATAATGCATACAGGAATAATCGTTGGCTATGTCACCTTTAGGTACATTTGATTAATGTTGTCATAAAGGCCTCTACGTGTTGGCTTTGACTCCACAGACGCCTTTGAAAGGTCCAAAGGCAACAAAAAAGACTCATCAACAGTATCATAAGGCCTGTTTGCGAATTTAATGTCATAATCAAATAAAAACTAAATACGAAGGAGACACGGATAGCTACTGAAATAATATCACTCTTCAATAGAACCATTAATGGGAAAATAAAAGCGTTACAGATTGATTTAGTTCCAATAGTAACCATTAGAAAAGAACGTACGTGCGTCATAGCTTATAAAATAGAAACATACTATATGTAGAAAATGAATGATTTTCTTTTCTATAACAACTAGAGTCACTGACATAGCTTAAAGAATATTTACAAGATGAAACACACTTTAGATTCGGATTATAGACTGTAGAACTAACAAATGAAGAGTGCGGGCGACCCCATGTCAGAAGACTTAAGTACAAAATAGACCAGCCAAGCCAAATTTTGATGTAGAAGACAAAAATAATAAGTTTTAATTATACTGAGACTGATGGGTTCAGTCAATTGTTTGAAGGAAGCCCAGCACTTAATACCTAGCCAAGATAACAGTAAAGCAAGTTTTAATTTTCTGACTAGAATTTTCAATAACCAAGTATAGAAAAGAAAAGAAAAATAATGATTTATTTGTCACAGAGACACAGTTAAGACAACATTTTTGAAAAAAAAATTGTTAAAGGTCAAACTGCAACAAAAGGTGACCACCCAGCATGATGCTATGTGTGCATGTGTTGTGGCTGTGTTATTACCTCTCTCAAAAAACATTAAAATGCTATCAACTTCACAATTTCTATAATTCAAGCTTGCTACAGCTGACAAGGATAAAAATAACCACGGTGATATTAACATGTCCTTGAATTTTTTTATTAGAGAATCAGGGAACAATTTCAAAGTACTTATCAGAATTCTCATCCAACGAAAAACTACAGCAAACACGGCTACTATACTTAAACTAACAAGCGCTTATTATGTAATAATGAGATGTACAAGAAAAAACATGTCGATCAAACTGTTTAGAAACAGTCCAAAAAATAATTAGTGTTTAGCGATGCGCGCACGAGTGCATGCGAATAATAATAACGTATGATTTCGAAATTGCTACGATAATTTTATTATTTAATAACGATCTGCATTTTCAAATTGGACCGCACGGTTGTCGCAGTGGCTGAGAGATTGGCTGCTGCGCAACGTGTCGCGGGTTCGATTCCCGCATTGCACATAGGTCTGGCTGTTTGTGTATGTGAAAGGGCACTGGCAGACGCCCATAGAACGCTGGGCCTCAGATTGTGTAAGTCGGTACAGATATGAAATTAATTTGGTGTGATCGAGTATTTCAAGAGTATTTAAATTCATTTTTTATTTGTTTTTGTACGTAATTGGGTTAAAGAGAAATATTCTTATTTCTGTCAGTGAGGTTAAGTATGGTGTGAATGATCCAGTGAAGTACAGCCCGACTAATGAGTTCTCAATTCAAAGGTTTTAGTTGCTGTCACCATGATATTCTGTGGAAGCACGCGCCAGCCAGCATGCACCCGTTTTTGTTTTAGTGGTTTTTTCAAAATGTCAATGGCATAATCATTTTATTTCTTATTTATTGCGATTTTTGATTCCAATTCTTAATATCTAAGATAAATTAGGCGAAGAACAATTAAAATATATTTTTATTTTTGGTTAAGCTTTTATTACTGTACCATATCAAGCCTAAAACTGCCGACGTCCTTTGTGTTTGTAAACGCACCCACGATACAGAAGAAATCCTAGTGTGGGGCAACGTTTTATTAGAAAAAAAAAAAATGCCTAATATTAGAATATGCTATGCTTTGGAACGAACATCTAATTATTTTTTTCTGACTAACTGACCAACTCCTTGACAATTCAGAAGTACCTGTAACTGGTATAATTGAAATAAATGTCTTGGCTTTACCTATTTATGCGGTTGCTGAGATCTGTAACATTTCTTTACCAGATGAAAAGGACACGGCAGACGCCCATAGAACGCTGGGCTTCAGATTGTGTATGTCGGTACAGATATGAAATTAGTTTGGTGTGATCGAGTATTTCAAGAGTATTTAAATTCATTTTTTATTTGTTTTTGTACGTAATTGGATTAAAGAGAAATTATCGTATTTGTGACAGTGAGGTTAAGTATGGTGTGAATGATCCAATGAAGTACAGCGCGACTAATGAGTTCTTAATTTAAAGGTTTTAGTTGCTATCGACATGATATTCTGTGGAGGCACGCGCCAGCCAGCATGCACCCGTTTTTGTTTTATTGGTTTTTTCAAAATGTCAACGGCATAATAATTTTATTTCTTATTTATTTCGATTTTTGATTTCAATTCTTAATCTCTAAGATAAATTAGAAAAAGAACAAATAAAATATATTGTTATTTATGGTTAAGCTTTTATTACTGTACCATATCAAGCCCAAAACTGCCAATGTCCTTTGGGTAGGTATGTCTAGATTATTATTGCTTACAAAGACCTTGCAAAAACTGGATCTATTAAAGCAAATGGATTATTATCAATACTTATCACAGCCTAGTCCTTCGATGTTTGTAGAAGATAATATTACTAGTGCCTACTTGCAGTAGGTTAAACGTAAAGGCTTCCCTACACTGTCTTATCGACCGATGCGTTAAAGCATTAATGTTTTGTTACTATGACAGCGTGTGTGAATTATCTGGCAAAGATTTATTATTGTACAGTACCCCTATCATGAGTTTTTTTGACGTGTAGTATCGTTAACGTAAGCGTATTTTGAATTAAAAAAATCCACTAAAAAGAAAATAATAATTTTGGTTTCGGAAGTCGGTGGCTTTGGTTTTTGTTTGCTTTTTTTTGCCACCGACTTCCGAAACCAAAATTATTATTTTCTTTTTAGTGGATTTTTGAAGTCGCTTATTTTTTGTTAAAAAAGTTTTTTATTTTTCCTTTTTTAGTTCTTTATCCCGTGTTAGATTACTTTCACGAATTCGTTCAACAGTATCTTCTGTAATCTTCTACGGAGTGTGTACATTTATGCATATAACTTTGTACATAGGAATGATTACATAATGTATTATACTAAAACCTTCCTGAAAGTATGTAGATTACGATAGTGAAAACCCCATCCAAATCGAATCAGTAGTTTTTGAGAAAATCGCGCACATACAAACATACATACATAAATACATACATACATACATACATACATACATACATACATGTAGGGAAATTCAATAGTAATATCCGATCATAATTTAAATAATTTTCATTTTTGATGCGGATATCCGAACCACAGTGATCGTGGAACGGAAATGCGTTTGGTTGATTCGCTCTCTCGCGCTGGTAATGGCTACCGCTAAGTTGAATTATTGTGAATGTGCTCCGCTTGTAAAATTGTTTTGTTGAAAACTACTATTATATTAGTTCAAAGTCGAACCGGATTTTATTTGCCTCCTCATCCCACAAATTTTGGGGGCTCGTCCGGGATAGGAACTGGTAAATAGATCCGGAGATCGAGAAAAACAAGCACATGGCGAAATCAGGAGAAATGGCGGCGGTGCCGGGAGCGCCGTTATGGTATGACGGCTTGGTGGCGAAATTCGATGGGGTGGATAAGGCGTATACGGCCAGCAAATGGGCCCAAGATATTGAAGATCACGCGGAGGTGATGCAGTGGACGCCAGCGCAAACCCTGGTGGTGGCAAGACGCTCACTCACTGGCGTCGCGGCTATGTGGTTGAAAACGGAGAAAATACATCGCTCGTTTGAAGAGCTGAAATTGGCACTGGCCAAAGAATTCCCTGACAGCATCAATTCTAAGGAAGTTCATGAATTGCTGTCCTCGAGGAAAAAACGTAAAGATGAGTCTTGTTACGAGTATATGCTCTATATGAAAGAATTAGCAAAGCGTGGGAAAATCGCCGACTACGTAGCGATACAATACATCGTTGAAGGCATCACGGATTACGAGTGTAATAAGGCTTTATTGTATGGCGTCACTTCGTACAGTATATTGAAAGATAAGCTGACAATTTACGAAAATATGAAAAAAAACTCGGCGAAGGCGGCGAAGCGGCACGTGGCCACCGCGCCTTCCTCATCAATTCGTGGTGAGAAGCCAAAAGAAGGGAGTTCGCAGTCCGATCGGAGGTGCTATAAGTGTGGGGACAAAGATCATATTGCGTCATCATGTTCCAAAGGAATTAAATGTTTCAAGTGCGGCGGATTTGGTCACGTGGCACCGCAGTGCACAGCGACTGCCAACATAACAGAACGTAATGGCGCAAAGAGTAGCGAGAATAGACATCAAAAGTCTATGTGTACGAAGTTAGCGTGTGAGGTTGGCAACACTGACGGTGACAGCGGCCATGATGGCGTAAAACTTCAGAATGTTTTGAATGTAAACAAAGTGCGAAGATCTGTGAAATGCGTCGAAATTAGTGGTGTTAATGTCGAAAGTTTAATTGATTCGGGTAGTGATCTCAACCTTGTGACGGAGGACTTATTTTTCGAACTTAATGACAGTTTTTTCACCAAAGAAAATATCGTGTTGACCGGTTTAGGTTGTAGCAAGGTAATTGCAGTCGGAAAGTTTAAAAGTGATGTAAAGATCGATGAGAATTGTTATAATGTAACTTTTTACATAGTACCTAGGGATACAATGCCATATAAAATGATTTTAGGTCAACCTTTTCTAGATCTTGTTAGAGTTGTTATTGATAAAGGAGTTATAAATGTTATGCCTCAGGGCGAGGGTGAAATGTTGAGTTGTTTACTTTCAGATATAGACTCGACCCCAGTGAATTATATTCCTTCAGACATTCAAACAGCTGTGCAAGATTTAATCGAAGATTACAAGCCCTGTCAAGTTAAGGAAACGCCATTGGAGATGGTGATTGTACTGAAGGACAATATCCCAGTGGCGCAGCGGCCCCGGCGTTTATCAGCACAGGAGCGAGAGGTGGTAGATGTTCAAGTCAAAGAATGGTTACTGAAAGGTATTGTAAAACCTAGTTTTCCTAGTCCTTTGGTGTTAATCAAGAAGAAGAATGGTCAAACACGAGTTTGTGTAGATTATCGGAAGATAAATGAAAAGATGGTAAAGGACCAGTTTCCTTTGCCAATCATAGACGATCATTTAGACAAGTTATCAGAAGCAACGATTTACAGTAAGCTTGATTTAAAAGATGCATTTTTTCATTTAAAAATTAGGGAAGACTGTACTAAATACACTTCTTTTGTAACCCAATCAGGACAATATGAGTTCACAAGAGCACCATTTGGTTTGGCTATCTGTCCTAATTATTTCACTAGATTTATAAATGCAATTTTCCGTGAGTTATTATCTGAAGGATTTCTACTCATCTTTATTGACGACATAATTATTTCAGCTAGAACATATGAGTCAGGGTTAGTTAGATTAAAGCAAGTTCTGAAGGTGGCATCTGAGTATGGTTTGGTAATTAATTGGGAGAAGAGTGAAATACTCACAACACAGGTAGAATATTTGGGTCACATTGTAAAAGATGGTACGGTCAAACCTTCAACTGATAAAATAGAAGCTGTGATGAAATATCCTATACCAAAGACAGTGAAACAGGTGCAGAGCTTTATAGGTCTTACCTCCTATTTTCGAAAATTTATTGAGGGCTATGCTGCTATAGCTAAGCCGCTAACAGATCTGTTGAAAAAAGATTACCATTTAAATAAAATTAAAGTAGTGTCTAAGGTACCTATGTTTAATTCTGTGTCAGATGTCTATAGAACTGTTAGCAATGTTGAGTCTGAGGCCAGACTCATAAAGGATGGCCGAGTTGTAGGGAAATTCAATAGTAATATCCGATCATAATTTAAATAATTTTCATTTTTGATGCGGATATCCGAACCACAGTGATCGTGGAACGGAAATGCGTTTGGTTGATTCGCTCTCTCGCGCTGGTAATGGCTACCGCTAAGTTGAATTATTGTGAATGTGCTCCGCTTGTAAAATTGTTTTGTTGAAAACTACTATTATATTAGTTCAAAGTCGAACCGGATTTTATTTGCCTCCTCATCCCACATACATACATACGGGACGAATACAGAACCTCCTTTTTTGAAGTCGGTTAATAAAAATACACGTTTGTTACACAATATTTATATAAATTAAATACCTAATTAATTTCTCTGTATTTTTAAAAATGTGTGTATTTTAAATTCAAAATATGCTTACGTTAACGAAACTTTACGTCAAAAAAACTCATGATACAGTTATAGGTATATTAGTTTTCTTCTTATAGTGCCACTGCATTACAGGAGTTTGGCCGTCTGTGATACGAAAGCGGTGCTATCTTTTGCCAGGAGATTCGATTTTCTATCTTCAATATCCTTTCCATATTATGCGAAAGTATGTTTGGTGATTTATCCTTATTTCATGCAGCAACGAAGCATCGGATCGCCATGGTTTCTTACATGAAGAAAGTTTTTGGGCCGGAGACTGACTTAATGTACTTTTTGATTGGAGTTCGTCGATATCTACATGATGCTTAAGAACTACCCATCCTCGACAGCTATCCTTTAATAGCCTATTGTGTATCCACATCTGGCTACTCAGTAGGGCTCCAAGTCTTATAATTGTGGCAAAATGGCACATAACTGTCCAACACAGACATCATAACTGTCAAAAGCAACAATAACGATGTCGATATGAGACCATTTGCACAATTATGACACAGTGCAATAGGATACTTGGGGCCCAGATCGTAAATATCTAAATATCGGACGACAAATCGCATCCGTGTGGCAGTGCCTTAAGACAAGCACGTTTCAAAATAGGCATTTTAGAATTATATCCCCCATAACAGACTGAAAACTGGTTTTGTTTAGTTTCTAATTCTGCGTCTACTTATTATTGTCTTAATGTATATTGACTTTGAAAGAAGGTGACTGTGGGACATTTTCTAATTTTACTCTATCAATGTTTACTGTCGAATTATGTTCCATAAAAAAAGATTATCTATTTTATTAAACTGAAAAGGAAGAAAGAAAGAAAGAAAAAACATTTATTTGGCACAACACAGATGGACACACAGACAAAAAATAAATATAAAAGGTCTTAAAATTAAAGTAGTTGCTGTGTGCCTAGCGGCCTTGCCAAATAGGTCCAGTTCAGCATAAATGCTAGTGGTTTAACCATGTGCGTCCCACGGCGAATGGTTCAAGTTCGATCCGAGGCACGCACCGCTGACTTTTCGAAGTCATGTGCGTATTAGAAACTAATGATCACTAGCTTTAACGGTGAAGGAAAACATCGTGAGGAAACCGGCATGTCCTAGAACCAAAAATTCGAAGACATGTGACGTTCACCAACCCGCATTGGGCCCGCGTGGTGGACTACGGCCCACTCCCTCTCACAGAGAGGAGGCCTGTGTCCCAGCAGTGGGAACATTATAGGCTGATTATGCTTATGCAGCATAAATGCCAGATCAGCACCACTAGCCACTAGTGCCTGGCGCTGGTTTCTCTGTTCCCCACGGTTTCACCCCCATTGCTCGGCTTTCAAGGGTCGTAGCGTGATGTTAAATAGCCTATAGCCAATTTCATGAGGAATAGTATAAGCTTTATACTCAGATCATAGAATCAAGGGAGATGTGCCAAGGCGCTATCGAGCTTGATGCCTGATCTTGAGCAAATTGCTCATATTAAAAACGTACGCGCTGGCGACGAACCGAACACGATCGATGGTATAAATACAGTGTTTTAGTTTAGTGCTAGTGTTTAGTGACGATTCACAGTGTTAGATTGAGGGTTTGCGGAATGTTCAATGCGTGGGAGATCTTTTTATTCACAAGGAGCGCTTAATTATGCGCGTAATTGTGTCGAAAAATGTACTAAAAGTGGCATCAGTTGTTCCTGTACTAATTTGCTATGATGGCATATCTCCTTGTTACTATGATCTGAGGCTCTATACTATTCCTCATGAACTTGGCTATCTTAAAGGTGTAAAAAGATTTTTTCGTATTTCACTGGTAGTTCCAGACATTAGCGCGTTTAAATAAACTAATAAAAAAATCTTCAGCTTTATATAATTAGGTAGTGATAAAAAATACCTAAAAAATAATATCTGATGTTTATTACGTAAATAATAAAACGTCACATTATTAATAATAATAAATTAATTATAAGACTAGTTCGCAGCTTAATGTTATGTAGCAGACGATTATAATTTAGTAGATTAGACAAAAAACTGTCTAGATTTATTTCTCATTTACATAATACTAAAGCGCTATTTACACTTGTGATTTAGTGAGTTTTGGACCAATTAATTTTTATTGAGTTTTTAGTTTTAGTGCTAAAACTAAAAAGTACCCCTATTTGCCGTTTACTTAAAATCAGTACCTATTTTGGATCTATAGGTATTTAGTAGAGCTCCTTGTGAAGAGCTCATCTGGGGAAGTACTATCAGCATAGGTAGGTACCTATTTCTACCACTAAGCAGGAGATCTTCGACCACATCATTGATTATCATCAGGTAAGATAGTGGTCAAACGCAAGCCTATCAATTATATCGGGTGTAAAAGGACCCTTAACGAAAACTGAAACCACATATTTTGCCCATCAATACGATGATTTTATTGTACTGGACCATACCTGGAAACCGTCTGGTTAAGGAGATATTGAAGGTTAAAGTTTCAATTTTTTTTTTGTTTTTCACGAATACGGCACCGGGCGGCCGCGCAGCGGGGTTCGGGGGCCGGGGTATGCCTATACACCACCTCCCCCATCCCGTACAAATCATCACACCCATAGGCCCAGTCAGTAGCGCGTATTGACAAAAAACAGCTGTTTTTAAAACCTAAAAATAAAAGTCGTTTCCCAGCAATTTTTTTTGCTCAATGTTACTTAGTTACACGTACAGAATGCGTAGGTGTCGGCTTGGTGATGTGTTTTTTTACACCCTGTATACCCCGGGGTCATTGCACTCATCATTATGAACAACTTTTACTATGGGACCAACCCTAAAATCGCGAAAAAAAATCTTCTGTTCCAGTACATTTGTGTTCAGATTATAAATCGACAAAATGTATTGAACAGCAGATTTTTTTTTCGCGATTTCAGTGTTGGTCCTATGTTAAAAGTTGTTCATGATGATGGTACAATAACCTCTTTTTGGCTTTTTGCATAAATTAAAAATAACGTTGTATACGAGAAGTAGGCCACAGTGGGATATCTCGCTCAAATCTGGAGCAACCCGACTAGGGAAGTACCTTACAGAATACCACAGTCAAATAACGCTATGGTAGTAGTGTTGTGTTGCTGTGGTGAGCAAGGTCGCCAGAGCTCCTGAGGATACGCTGTGTTAACAGCGGGGAACCTGCTTGTCCCAAAACTCGTTTTAAAGGGTCGGCAACGTTTATATGCTACGGTGGCCGCTTACATCATCGTTTAAAAAAAATCTTGACAATGTAACTTATTAGGTACTTTTGCATTCATAATTATTAGTTTAGATGGTGGTATAATTTGCCCGGTCAAACTCCTTAACTAGGCAATTAGACATCTAATACAAATAGCTATCTTAACCGGAAATCTTAAACCCAACGATGTTCATAAATCACGACGAAAGAAGCAATTTGATCTTAACTTGCAAGTTTCTAACATAAATTCAAGTAGACGTATTTTAACGGAATTTTCACAGTAATCCTTATACCCCAATAAACATATAGGATACTAAGTTATCACGGTAAGTGAAGATACGATAGATCGAGCGCCTAGCCGACCGGATACAAGGTATACCGCTAGTCAAGAAATTACCATTACATTATCATGTCGAATAAATAATCTATAGTGTCTAATAATTTATTTATGTAATGCAGAAAAATCATGGGTTGGATTGAAAGTGAAATGAGAAATATATTTTACTAATATTACGTGTGTAAATGCGAAAGTTTGCGAGGATGTATGAATGTATGTATGTTTGTTGTTCTTTCACTCAAAAAGTACTGAACGGATTTTGATGAAACTTTACAGTAATATAGCTTACCTATCCTACTAATATTATAAATGCGAAAATTTGCGAGAAAGTATGGATTTATGTATGGCTGTTAGTTGCTCTTTCACGCAAAAACTACTGAACGGATTTTGATGAAACTTTACAGTAATATAGCTTATACATCAGAATAAGATATAGCCTACCTTTCCCGAAAAACGCAGGCAAAGCCGTGGGCAAAAGCGAGTTAATTATATATTTTTCATTTTTGAGAATTGAAAGTGAAATGAAAAATATATTATCACATAAAAATGTAAAGTAGAATTACAGAATGTCGGTCTTGAATGTTGTTTTTCGATAGATTTCTATTTTAGGTGCTTAAATTAATGTTTTAGTGATAATGGTGCTGATTCTGTTGAACATCGCACTAAACTAATTTTAATCACACGATGGCGTTGTCTTGATTAAGATAGATTTTATTAAAACTGCCGAAATAATTGTTTTTAACCTACAAATTCGGTTGAATAACTGAATAATGCTATCCGATCTTGGTATAAAAAAAAATATGATTGCCTAAAAATTAAGATTTACAAACAATAAAGCCGGATTTTCATTGGCGCTGATTCTGTTAAACATCGCACTAAACTAATTTTAATCAAACTATATCTCTTTCTTACAAATATCATTGAAAAAAGACAGAACATATTTAGAACTGTGAAATTAGTCTACGCCCTTGTCATCTACGGGAAAATAGTCATGACCTTTTGCGATTTCGACTAAATTGACATTAAAAATATTCAAGTGGACTAATTTGACAGGATTAAATATCTGCCATCCATCTCTCATGTTTTTTCTTAGAAAGAGACATAACAAGACTAAATTAGTTTAGTTCGTAAACAACAGAATCGGCACCAATATATACCTACATAATATTTTTTTAGGCGCAAAATAAAGCCTAGTCTATAGTTCTCGCTAAATGAAAGGGATCCTAAGGTATTGTGAAAGGCAACTAAGGAATTACGTAGACTATATGAACAGTACAACACACTGCTACCATTACGCTTTAACAAACGTAGGTAGAACATTTTTTTATTTTCTGAAGTAAAAATGTTCATACTGACCTGCCTCTCAATTGAAAAGTTAAATAGAAAATTTCCATTATCATCACCTTATGACCCCACGCAAGTGCGATAATATCGGTCGATAATAACGCAAGCATTATTGCGATATTTGTGATTATCACATTTTGTACTAGCTTTTGCCTGTGACTCTATCCGCGTGGACCCTATCCTGTGGGAATTGCGAAAGTTCCGTATTCCTTGTCTATGCTATAGTCAAACGTCGATGCTCCGGCGCTCCTCGGTTTGACTAGGCAAACCTCAGGTCTGACAAGACGGCTTAGTCAAAGTCCAAACAAATAGCGTGTTTCGACCTTTGACTAACACATTTATGTCTAATCCTAGGAGAGACCAGCTTGGACAGTCAAACGCCGAAACTCAATTTGATGAAATCTGAAAACTGTTGCGAAAATGATAAAACCCGTAATATCCCACCAATGTGAATCTGTACAAGTGTACACACATGTTGGGAATATCGGACGATAAAAACGCTGCTATGTGGATTGGACAAAGACGCATTATGGCAATAATGCATGCGATAATCGCACCTTTACGGAGCCTTTAAACAGCCAATCATTGATCGCAGTTCTTGGTTAGTACCGAATTAGATGCCGCTTTTGCTATTCCTTGTGAGGCATTTACGATACAAACGTTTTGTTATAGGTTGGAATTTTATTGGAAGGACCTAAATGAAATTAATAATACACCGTAGGCCAAAGGTATCAAAAATTTGTCACGCCTTTTTGAGAGTCAATAATGTAATATCAACAATCCAATTCAGGCAATTTAACTTTATTTTTTTGGAACAAAATAGTTCAGTTAACTTTGGTACTTTCTTGTAAACAATACCTTAGGTCGAGCTAGCTACGTTTAAATTATGGTGTGAGTGGATAAAAAATTATTAAGGTTTAAGTAATTAATGAATATCTCGAAAATTAAACTTTATTCGACAAACTATAACTATACTACAATTTGTCTCCAATTAGGCATCGGAATTGATGGTTATTACAAAATCTTTCGGGTCCACGGTGTACCAATACAATAAACACTTCACGTCTAGTGAAGTGTTTGTAGTGAATATCATAATTTCAGCTCTAGTATCGCCAAAAACAATTATTTGCTGCTATGGTAATATTGTAGCAACTGCGGTTGCTTCGAGTGAAAAGCATAATTTGTTTTTCGAGATCAGAGATAATACTGTGGTGTTTTGTAAATGCTTAATATAGAAGTATATAGAATATGAACTGCTTCTAATTACTATTGATGATGTCTTATGCATTATAATTCTTGTCTTACGTCATTAAAGAGAAAAGATTTTGCTTCAAAATGCTCATAATCTGACCAAAAAGAGAGCCCAGTTATTTCATTCTTAAAATGAATTTACTTCAATACCTTTACATTGACCAAAAATCAGAAACTGCTTTCGAAAATACATATTCAAAAATAATTATTTCTTAATGGTATGTACACTAATAATTATTCATGTCACGTAAATGACTATCAAAATATACAAATATTTTACAACCGCGTCCATTCAAGAACCTGACCTTAAGAATGCACAACAAACCCTAGTAATAAACTGTCACCCAAAAACCAGTCTTACAACGATCACATGAGAGTCCAAAATCATTGAATCCTCATCTTAACCTAGTTGGTCCAACGTGCTTCATACAGAAATCAGGTGGGGGGGAATATGATAAAACTGTATAGCAGACCAATCGCTGAGCCAAACATTGCTTGACATCCCTAGATGTCGGAAAACTAATTCTAAAAATAAATTTAATAATAAAAAACAAAACAAAAATGAAGCTTTTGTTAATAATTTTGGCGGTTACGGCCTTTGTCTCAGCAGAAGACAGTGATAACACGTTAGAATCAGCGATAAACTTCATTAAGGATTGCCAAGGAGACTACATTTTATGTGTGAAGGTTAATAATTTTATTAATAAAGTGAAAGTGAAGTGTGTGTTGTGGAATCAGGTTTCGCAGTGGTTCATGTAGAGGATTTCTCATTTCACTTGTAGCAAGTGCAAATACGATCTAAATTACAACGACCAGCCAAAACAATTAGCGTTTCCATTTTAATCTCAACAATTTTGAAATCAAGCAAATTCTTTGGAATACGGATTGTCAGAAGTTTCATCACAAAACTTATAATTTCGTTTTTTAAATCTAATTGTTCAAAAATAATTTCTTCTGAAAAAGCTGATAACAAATCAACTTAAAA
This sequence comes from Thalpophila matura, assembly GCA_948465475.1. NCBI lineage: Eukaryota > Metazoa > Arthropoda > Insecta > Lepidoptera > Noctuidae > Thalpophila > Thalpophila matura. Next base: position 11,926,848 of record OX419200.1, read on the forward strand.
TTCTAAATTTCAAAATTCTAATTTAATTATTCTTTCACAGGAAAAAATGCTCAGAATTGTTGACAATTTGAGAGCATCAAGGAGCATAACAGTTGTAGATGGTATCGTCTTCAAAGGTGAACCAGAACCAAGGGCAGCGCAGAAAGTAGATGCGCTTCCTGTTGACCCCACGGCTAGGGACGCTGAGGTCAACTACAGACTTGTAGATGGCGTCGTGAGCCTGTTTGAAACTCATGCCCTTGAGGTCAAAATGAACCAGGCCGACAAGGACACTATTCAGAGATCTCTTGAAGAAGGTAATGTCAAACTTATAATCAGTGATAGTTAAGAGCTAAAAATAGATTCTGTCGTAGAATATTAAATAGAAAAGTGAACCAGTTAAGTCAATGACTTTAAATGAATGCAGTAATTATAGAATCGAGAAAAAGTTTAATTAGTTTATAATTTGTAATGCTTTGTTGGAGTTTTAAAATAGCAAAGAGATAATCCAAGAATACTTAGCTGTAAATGATTTATTATTAGATTATAATTTTCAAAGATTTTGTTAGGAAATTATTAAAGTATTATGAATTGCATGGTTAAAACCTTTGACATTATTTTTTATCACATCACAAAGAATATCAGTAAAGTATACAAGAAACTAATCAATAATTTCTTTCTCTACAGGTCGTGGCAAAAAGAAGAAGGGTGGTGGCGCCATGGGCATCATCGGTCTCATCGGCGCTAAGCTTCTGCTCGGAAAACTCTTCATCGTCAAGCTCATCGCCCTCAAAGCCCTCGCCACTGCTAAGGTCGCTCTCGTCCTGGCAGCTATCCTCCTCGTCGCCTACTGCTTGAAGTCAGAAAAAACGAAAACGACATACGAGGTCATTCCTCATGCTCATCACCATGAATCTCATCACCCCGTCCATGTCGAACATATGTCTCATGACTCTGGACACGGTGACAGCCATGGAGGCGGATACTCCAGCTACGGCTCCGACTGGAACAAGAACCTTGACGAAGCCCAAAACTTAGCATACAGCGGGTACGCGCACTCATCTTAGAACAAAAAGACTTTTAGCATAAATCGATGGTCGTCGTAATAACCTCTGTTGTACAAAGAATTTATTTATTATCTTAATTTATTGCCATTAATTTATTGTTGAATAAACTATTTATTATTACCGATTATTTGTTTCGTTTTATTATTGGATTGAAAGGTGTCATTAGATTTTCGATTGATTCGAAACGGAAATCGAAATTACTCGAAGTTATATCTCGATATGAGTTCACGAACATGCCAAACAAGTTTATTACGTGTTACTTTCATTCGATGATTGATATTATTTATAACAGACAGCCGCAGGCTTGAATCATAAAAACTACCGTATATGGCTTTTGGAGTTCGGTTGGAATTTCAAAAACCCCCTTTTTATGCAAAGCTATTTCGTAACTATAGGTGTGGTAGTTCCGAATACTTGAAACGCTTGTATTATTGATGATTTTAAGATGAAGTGCTTAGAAATTTCTAAGCACTTCATCTTAAAATCATCAATAATTTTAAATGCTCATGCATAAATTATAAGGCCATATTTTCCCTTAGATCCGGAAGTATTTAAGAATTTTTCTAATTCAACATAGAAAGAAGAGTTCCAACTCTCTCCAATAATAATATTATGCTTATTTTTACATGTTCCACATATTTATAAGCGAATAAACATAGCTAAAGTTGATTTTCGAAACTGGTAAACGATAAAACAGGTTGAAAGTATATAGGTACATTGAAGCCTCCACTTTCTATAGATGAAGTTTCACGTGTTTTAGTCCAATTTCATCTTCATCGAGAGTAAGGCTTCAAGCGAGGCGGCATCGAGCAGACGCACCATTTTTTGTCGCACGCAATCAATACTTACATGACATTGCGATTTTTTGCCGCTGCTATTCACGATTCTGTAACTGATATTCATTTTTGATCACGACTTCTGTGACGTAGCGGTTTTTTATCTAAATAATATCCTAGTCATAGTTTTTATGACGTTGCGATTAACCTGTAAGATCTAGGCAACTTTTACTAAGAAGGATTGACTAAATGTAGAAAGTTGCTATGTAATGGCTTATGAATTATGACTTGCATTGCGTCAAATGAGTAAGCTCATTTTTTATGTGTCTCGTACCGTATAAATAGGTATTGTGAGCATTCCATTTATTTTAAGCTTTTGTGCTTCAACGAGATCAGTGCGTCGTTTAAATGTTACGTCAAAGCACATTCTCCTTTTTTTACTTAAATGGACGTTTGTTATTTTAATGGATGTTTGTTGAATAATTATTGATGAAAGGGAAATTTGATTTTGGTAAGATGTGTTAGACACTTTAAGTGTTCAGTAATATTATAATTTTGGTGTTGTATTGTGTTCATAAAGTTTGTATCTGTTTGGTAGTTGGTTTATATCCAGCGTATATTGACAATGACTTCCGTATTGTTTTCATTCACTGCAAGTTTTTTGTTTATGTAATGTAATGGCTAATTGGCATCGCTTATAATTTTTGTATTCTAGAACTAAAGGCGACAAAAAGTACTAGTTTCAACACAATTCAATTTTTTTTATTGAAAATTAACATTTGCAATATTTTCTTTACCAATAACATTACTAAATCAGTCCCATAAAATACAATTTTACTGCCTCAAATTAATTTTATAGCTAGCAACTAAAAGTCGCCCGTCTGCCCCTCTACAGAGTGATTCTAACCGGCTCGTTCTAATACGTTAGAATCACTCGTATTTGTATATCTATGTTCGAAACTTCGAAAGTGTATCTTTTCCCTCAATCTATGCATTTAGGGAAATGGGTTGTGATTATTGTGTGATCAATGACTGCTGATGACCTATCGGTTAATTGGATTTTTATAAAACCTCACTTAACTTAAACTGTTTCCACTGCTAGAAGTCAGGTCTCTTTTCTGTGAGTTTACCAAAACCCATCAACTTAATTCAAATTAAACACTCATCAATCAAAAAAGTTGTAAAGTACCTACGTCTATATCAAAAGATTCAAGCCACTAAGGGATTTTCTTCAAATTTTGAGCAGAATCCTAAGCATCATTCGTTGATTGACAAGATAAAAATACTTGAAAAATATAGTATCCTATTCTTGATGGTTCCAGCAGTAATTGTTAATAGGTTGGTTAAAGAAGGCTTAGGACTGGCATTTTGGCGCAATGGAAGAGAGATGTTAGGGAACTGTAGGTAAGTACATGTGTAGGTACCAGTGAAGCCGGTTTTACTATATCATCATCTGCCTAGCCTTTTTCACAAATTATATTGGGGTCGGCATCCAGTCTAACTAGTTTTTGGCTGAATATCAATATTTTACGTGGAGCGACTGCCATCTGACTTCCTCAACCCAATTAATGGGTAATACCGGTATTCGAATGTTAGACCAGCTGTCAGACTTTTAGGGCTTCTGACTACCCGTAACGATTGTCAAAGATATTCCTTTGACAACCGGGACCGACTGCTTAACGTGCTCTTCGAGGCACGGAGGGGTCTCGATGTGTAAAGAACGGTCACCCATCCAAGGACTGACCGCGGCAAGCGCAGCTTAACCTCGCAGATCGATCGATCAGCGCGGCTGTCATTTAGCCACGAGCTCCTCCCGGTTTTACTATAAATAGGTAGTAATAAAATTATAACGGATAGTCTTTATAATGTTATTACTATTTATAGTAAAACGGGCTACATAATTATATAAAAATGAATGTTTGAAAATGATTGTTATGAAACTTTGTACAGTGGTCCAAATTATCCAATAAAATTCTATTACCTATAATTTCATAAGATCTTTTGCTGCGTGACCTACCACGTACGAAGTGAATTACATTTGAGGAGTGCTAACATTGCCATGACTCGATATTTCAATCGCCACTTTAATGAAGAGAAAGAAATCGCTCTTGTGGTACGCTATGAAAACTATACACCGTGAAATTGTAGGGCTTAGACGATTGGTGTCAGACTGCTGCCGTGCGATGCCCTCACGGCTGCCGCACGACAATCGGTTAGTCCACTCGACGTGTCAAATGTATGAAAAAAGAAACAATCGGCGATGCGCAGTGCGACACCTGGGCCCCAATTCTGCTATTACAATTGTGTAATAATGGTGTCGTAATGATACCACAACTGTCAAAACGTAAGCGGTCATTGGCTTAGAGCTTACTCTAAGCTAATGACTATCTCTGTCGTCATTGGTCAAAACGATGTCATTGAGAAACCATTCTGACACGATTATGACAATTGCATTAGCAGACTTGGGGCCCTCGACGGCTGCCGCACGACTACCGCACGACTACCGCACGGCAGGAATCCGACACCAATCGTCTAAATTGAAAGAGCCCTTAATCATCTTACAGAAAAAAGGGGGAAATGAACCTCATTATGAACAATTTCCACTACGGCATTAAACGTGTAATGTCGAAAACAAATATCAGATATTCCCTATATTTTGTCGACTTTTTCGAAACGGCTGACTTTTTTCACTATTTCAGGGTTGGTCCCATAGTACCTAGAAATTAATTGTATGTAAGTACTGATGATTTTGCGGATTATTCTTTGTCTCTTGTGATAGCGCGAACTATACCTACTAGTATTAGTGATACCATGGTTGAAAGATTATCTTGTCAACAAGGATGGTAGCGGAACTGACTACTCTAGATACGCCAGACGTATTGTCCCTTGCGGAAGCTTTTAAAATGCTCTCAAGTTTATTGAATCACTAGCTTCCGCCCGCGGCTTCACCCGCGTTTTCCGGGATAACAGGTAGCCTATGTGTTATTCCAGACTATAATCTATCTGTGTGCCAAATTTCATCCAAATCCGTCCAGCCGTTTCAGCGTGAAGAAGTAACAAACATACACACACACACACACACACACACACACACACACGCACGCACAAACTTTCGCTTTTATAATATTATTATAGTAGTCTCAGTAGTAGTAGATGTCTCATTATCAACACTAATGATTAGGTATATGACTCACTCACTAAAAAGCGAGTCTGTTTTGTTCAAAACGTTTCATGACTATTGATATTTAGAAAAATATGGCTAAATTCCTAGATAAACAAAACTATTGGAAAAAAAAAATGACTGTGTAATATTTAAATTGTCTAAGTCACTTCTGCAATGATCAAGACAAATCTAACGACACCTCATAATTTTGGAATTCATCAAGCCGTTTCAGGCTACAGAGCGTGCCATACCTACACTCGAAGTCGACTACGAGTCAAAGTACCTACTAGACTCCACCCAAAAACTCAAAAACTGTTGACATTTTAAATGTTGATAAAATATATTGAATCCTTGATAATTTAAACTTTTGATCAATGCAGTTGTTCATTAATCATTTTCTATCGTTGTTGACATCGTGGTGTTGACATTTTGAATATTGATATTTTTGGAATTTGACATCAAGTAGCCCTCCCCTCGAAAAACATTACTCTCCTGGAGAAGTTGGGTAAAACAGGGCATAACACATCAACAGATGAAACCGCAAACCACATTCATAAGTAGTAGATTATTGAGAAAGGTCCAAACGCGGACGCTAAAAACTTTTTTTATTTTGTTGATTCACATTAACATAAATGCTATAAATAATTCATTATTTACTTAAGAGAGGAAACTCAAACAATCGTATATCCGGTTGTAAGCGAAGCCGGGTGACCCATTTGTTAAGATTTCACTTTTAATATTAGTATTGATGCTTCTCGATCTTTCTTTGTAAAGTAGACAGATCTCAAACAGCTTAATTATGGTGTTAGCTTGATCATAGAAACAAGGGAGATGTGCTAAGGCGCTGTTGAGCTTGACGCTTTAGTTTGATCAAAATTAAAGCGCACGCTGGCGACGGACCGAACGCGATCGATGATTTAAATACAGTGTTTTAGTTTAGTGTTAGTGATGATGAGTGACGAATAACAGTGTTAGATTGAGGGTGTGCGGAATTTTTAATGTGTGGGAGATCTTTATATTCACAAGGAGCGCTTGTAATTGTGTCGCAAACTGTTCTAAAAGTGGCGACAGTGGTTCCCGTACTAATTTGCTATGATGGCATAAATCTCCTTTTTTCCTGTTGTACCTACTTACAGGAGAGAAAAGTATAACTTTGAATAGTATAAAACAAAATCGCTTTTTGTGTCTGTTTGTCCGTTTATTTTTTCTAAACTAGACCATGGATTTTATTATAGCTCTTATCACAATTTAAAAAAAAATATTCCACATGATTTTTATGCATAAAACTTGTGTGCACAAGTGTACACACTTTTATTTTTTTGAATAAAATTTCATAAAAAAATATCTAAAAGACATTACAAATGGACCAACAGTTTTTGAGTAACACAAACCATCATACACACACACACACACACGCATATCTACGTCTCCATAAAGTCGCTAGCACACGCATAAAATTAACATAACATTTATTATCATAAACAGCTAACACTTTTACTAATGTGACGTCATTTATTTGCGTAGTTAATAAAGATGAGAGGTATTTAATAAAATTACGGTTGGTATCATAATCATTAAATACTTATCAGCCCGATAATGCAGTAATAACCTAGTAGTATAATATTGCGCCTCCCACGGCGAATGGTTCGAGTTCGATCCCGAGGCACGCACCGCTGACTTTTCGAAGTCATATGCGTAATTAATTATCACTTCCATTAACGGTGAAGGAAAACATCGTAAGGAAATTTGCGTGCCTGAGAGTTCTCCATAATTTTCTTGAAGGTGTGTGAAGTCTGTCAACCCGCACTATGCCAGCGTGGTGGACTATGGCCTGTCATCTCTCATTCTGAGAGGAGGCCCGTGCCCAGCAGTGAGACAGTTTGTAAACAGGGCTGATATTAGGAATTGCTGAAGTATAAAATTTAAAAAGCCTTCGTGAAGAACGGCAGCTAATAGCGCCACACTTAGGGCAATCAATTTCGCTACCACCTTGCAGACTGGCTAATATTTCACAAAAAAAATAAGTAGGTACACATGATGGTTGCACTTCCTTGGATGAACTTTTTTACATAAAAGTACGGCCTGGCCACGACCTTGCCGCTATCAGCGGTAGCTAAGCGCAGGGTGGCGAGCGATAAAAACAAATATACGAAAATGTATGAACCATGCCACGAAGAATCGCTCGGCGCACCACTTGCCGCTAAGCCAACAGACGTGGCTAGGCCGTAACTAGCTACTACTAAATAATCAACATCGGCATTTAAACTGAAGCTTTTAAAACTTACAGAATACACACAGCCAAATAACGTTACTCTTTGATAGTAAGTGTTGCGTTCCTATGATGAATAAGGTCGCCAGAGTTCCTGACGATGCGCTGTATTAACAGCGAGGGACCTGCTTGTGCCCTAAGCTGTCGGGACAGCGAATCCCCATTTTAAAGAGTCGGCAAACCGCATGTGATACTCGGTGTTGCAAACGTTTCCTAGGCCACGGTGGCTGCTTACCATCAGATGGGCCGAACATGTAGATGCCATCATTGTCCTTGTGTGTCATTTGTTGTAAAAAAACTAAAATCAATTTCTTACATGATAGCATTTCATGACTATCTGCCTATAACAAAGTGCTGCCAACACACCATACCTCCGATGGACCAGTCCCACTTAATTATACATAAGTATCAATAATTATGCCTATGGTATCGAGAAAGTGATATAAAATAGAAATTCTGTGTATAATGCGCTATAATCACACTGGTTCGATGTAATGGTTTGAAGTTAACTTTAACGTGCAATCAAGGTGTGTACTTCAGATCATAGAAAAAAGGAGATATGCCATCATTGCAAATTAGAACGGGAACCACTGTCGCCACTTTCGAAACAAATGCTTCGCAATTATAAACGCTCCTTGTAAATATAGAGCTCTCCCACACGAAAAAAATCCGCACACCCTCAATCTAACACTGCTATTCGTCGCTCACTAACACTAAACTACACACACAAACAACTGTATTTACATTATCAATCACGTTCGGTCCGTCGGCAGCCTGACGCTTTAATTCTAATCAATCTGATCAAACTAAAGCGTCAATCTCAATAGCGCCTTAGAACAATTGTTTCTATGATTTAAGGTGTGTACTCAGTACACAATTGAAGATTGTATGTTAGGTAGGATGGTGTGATGCACAGAAATCTAAATAATAAGTCAACAGAAGTCGTCAAAAAGAGTGAACTTGTCGCCGCTTTTGAGCAAATTATGTGTCCACCAAAATATCCAGAGCGCGCATTTAAAAACGCTACGGTATAAAGAGTTTAAGGTCGAGAGGTAGGGCACAGCGGGATATCTCACTCAAATCTGGAGCAGCCCGACTAAGAAAGTACTTCCACCTTACAGAATACCACAGCCAAATAACGCTACTCTTCGGTAGTGTTGTGTTCCTGTGATGAGTAAGGTCGCCAGAGCTCCTGAGGATGCGCTGTGTTGACAGCACCCCTGCTGTCAACACAGCGCATCCTCAGGCTGAGAGACCTGCTTGTCTCCTAAGCTGTCGGTACAGTGAATCCTCATTTTAAAGGGTCGACAACGCCCATTAAGATATTCGGTGTTGCAAGCATTTCATAGACTACGGTAACCCGCTACCCATCGGGCCGGGCCGTGTCATTGAAATATACACTAGAGAAGACACCGTATTAGGCGGGGCTGTTCCAATCAACTGCGGTGAAACAGCCGCACTGCAAGCAGTAAATGTCACATCTATTCTATTGTTTTTGTCACTATTGTTGTTTGTTCAGTATCTGTTCTAGTATTATACCTCAATAGGCCATGTGCCTGTTTGTGTAATGTTGTAATCACTTATTAATGAAAGTCTTGGCAAGGCGTTGAAGGTCGTTAAAATAACTGGTCTTGTACAAATGTAAACAAAAGTATTTCTCTTTACAATGCGCGTATGATTACACGGCGGCTAATACCAACACTTTCCTTGTTTGCCCACCCACGCATGAAACGAATTCTTTAAAAAGTATTTTGTGTTACGGTTTTAACATATTATATGTATTTTTACGCTCTCGTGAGTTTTCGAAGATAGTTGAAATATAGTAAGCTTCGCGCTTAAAGTCATTACCATGAGCACAGTGGTGGTCTAGTAGTAGCAAGCCCGACTTACAAGTCCTAATGCGCCTGCCAGACTATGCTCCTTGCGCTGCTCATCGCTATGCTCCTCGCGCTGCCGTGATTTGCCGCGATGTTGCCCTCTCTGCCGGACGAGACGAGAGAGAGAGAGAGAGAGAACGAGGAGCATGACGTGTGGCATGACGAGTAATGTTGCCACACTATGTCTCTGCCTCCTTTCCTCGCTACTTCCCATGCCACTCGTCGAGTGTGTGGCAGGCGCATAAGTCGTAGAATCGAACCCAGCAGGCGCACACTTTGTTCAATTTTCATTACCATCGCTCTTAAAACGGTAAAGAGAAAACATCGTAAAGAAACTGGTATGTTCTAGAACCAAATATTCGAAGACATATGACGTTAAGCAAATTTTTTTTTATACTACGATTAGGGCTGCCATCACCTAAATTGCTGACGCCGGACAAAAATTAAAAAAACCCGGACATTTGGGTGAAATAGAGTATTTATCCCGGACGCCCACGAAAAAAATTTTTCAAAACCCTACCGGACGCCTTCTAAACTAGGACAAATCCGGGGAACCCCGGACCGATGGCAGGCTTAACTACGATGGTGTCAAACAGGCGTATGATCCGTACAATCCTACTGATGGTAAGCAGTCACCGTAGCCTATAGATCGCCTGCAACCCTGAGTATCACATGCGCCTTGCCGATGCTTTAAAATGAGATTTCGCTGTCCCGACTAAATAAGAAAAAAACAGGTCCCCCGCTGTCAACACAGCACATCCTCAGCAGCTCTGGCGATCTCGAATATTCATCTAGCTTCGTTACTTTGACTAACTGACAGACTCCTTGACAATTCAAAAGTACCTGTAATATTGGTCTAATTGTAATTAATGCTTTGACTTTGACTTTGATTCTATACAGGGTGGTAGGTTAGACAGTGGAAATATTTTAAGGGGTCATTGTACTCATCATTATGAACAACTTTTACTATGGCACGAACCTTGAAATCGCGAAAAAAAAATCAACTGTTCCATAAATTTTGTTGAGTTATGTGAACATAAATGTATGGAACAGCTGGTCTTTTTTCGCGATTTCATGGTTGGTCCCATATTAAAAGTTGTTCATAATTATGAGTACAATGACCCCTTAAAATATTTCCAGTGTTTAACCTGCCACCCTGTATAATATGGAAATGTCTAAAGCAGATAGCTGGTTTAACTGAAATCCATAGTCTTAAGTCTTACTTGAATAATATCTAAGCAAATCATGACCTACATAAATAATGACGTAACTTAATTAATCTATGTACATGCACTAGCACTAACACGTGTATTGTTACGCTTTTTAATTTCATGGAGATCGTAGCTTACACCTGATGATAACAATCAATGTGCCAAGAAGGTATCCACCTCAGATCATAGAAACAAGGAGATGTGACAAGGCGCTATCGAGCTTGATGCCTGATCTTGAGCAAATTGCTCATATTAAAAACGTACGCGCTGGCGACGAACCGAACACGATCGATGGTATAAATACAGTGTTTTAGTTTAGTGCTAGTGTTGAGTGACGATTAACAGTGTTAGATTGAGGGTGTGCGGAATGTTCAATGCGTGGGAGATCTTTTTATTCACAAGGAGCGCTTAATTATGCACGTAATTGTGTCGAAAATTGTACTAAAAGTGGCATCAGTTGTTCCCGTACTAATTTGCTATGATGGCATATCTCCTTGTTTCTATGATCTGAGGTATCCACCATCCACCATTTTAATCTTTTATAACAAGATTTACTGTAAAAGAATGGTAATGACCGTTTTATGGTAACTCAGCTGTTTTTGCGAAAATGGTACCGGGTTTTTACAGAACAGTACTAACTACGTTAAATTCCTATGTAATGGCTATTATAAGTATTGTAAAATGCGTCAAGATGTAATTGTTATTACAAACATTTTACGGTTATAAAAATAATGTAAGGAACCCACGGCAATATCCTTAATGATCATATTAAAATAATGGACGTATTATTGAAATAATAATTCTAGTATCTATTATTTAATAGTATATTTTGGTAGTTTAGTTATTACTGTTTTAATATCTGTTATTGTTTTTATAAACAGTTATGTCATAATTTTAATTACCTTTTTAATAATTTCTGGCGTATTGAGTTATATTTCTTTAAAATGTGCTTCATTCGAGAAAAATACTGCATTTAGTACTTTGTTCTATGACGCAGTAAGTTGATTATCTAGGGGAAAAGGCCACCAAACTGAAATCGACCTGCCGGGCTAACATGCGCACCGCGACAAATTTTGTCGACTGTTTTGTCTCGCTCTTACTCGTGCGAATACGAGAGAAATGCACGATAAAAGCGTCGACAAAATTTTGTCGCGGCGCGCATGTTAGGCGCTCTGCCGGGCTAACATGCGCGCCGCGACATATTTTGTCGACTGTTTTGTCTCGCTCTTACTTCTGCGAATACGAGACAAATGCACAATAAAAGCGTCGACAAAATGTTGTCGCGGCGCGCATGTTAGACGCTCTGGATACACCACATGCCTTTGTTTGAACGGCCGCCAACTGAAATCAGGTTTGGAGGTACACCCTTTTTGTGACATGTTGTATAAAAACCATTATAATATGCTTTCTTATTAAGCTGGCAACATAACGTTATGATAGTAATTTTCCTAAAAATGAAACACGACACGTCATTAACCTACTTAATCAACTACTGGCAAGAAATTTAAACGAGCTGAGTCTTATAAGTTAAAATATTTAATATCTAAATGTGTGTTATTACTGCTCTTTGTATTTAACTTTACGCTTTTTACTTTTTTGGTAAACAGAAGTTTGAGTACGTTAATATTTACCTTCTTGTTATAGGTAGATTTTCTTTTGGTTTAATATTATCTTATCGATTTAGTGGCGGAGAAAAATATAATCTGGGGCAGTCGGGTAAAAAGGGTGACCCCGTCACCATTTTGTGGGATGTCCTTTAATTGCAAAGTTAAAAGTATTGAGTAGGAGTTTGTATAGTCTCCGATAGATGTCACCGACGCGTACACCTCATAAGAGGCGTCTTCAGAGAGATTTCAAATTTCAACTGAAGCAGGCGGCACGCGGTATCACAGTTGGTTAAGAGCAGTGCCACGGTTCGGCAAAGGTCGCGGGTTCAAATTCCGTCCGCGTCAGTTGATTTTTGTAATCTCATAAGTATTATTATAAGAGACATCTTATGGACTTATACCACAACTTAATAACTATATACTACACAACTTTATTATCTACTAATTATATATTTTGACTTTTTGATTATCTCATAACACAATCAAATCAATCAAAAAATAATAATAATTATGCTTTCTGGGCTAGCCCAGAAAGCATAATTATTATTATTTTTTGATTGATTTAATTAGCATTATGATAATTCATATTATGATACCCATAATCTATAAATTTGTATTGTAATCTATAAACACAATACTGTCTCCCATTGCAGCCGTGGCAGATATTTTTGAAGCACCTTATATAATATGTACAATCATCTCTACGCTAGTAGGTCTGCTTATCATCTCTCTCGAAACATTTTCTTTAGCAACAGCAACGCCAGATCTTCGGTGAAAGTACACAAAACTAACATGTGAATGATGCAACTCAACTCTCTCCAAGTTCCTGCAGCTACCAGCAGATGGCGTTGTCTTGATCGATTTTATTAAAACTGCCAAAATAATTGTTTTTAACCTACAAATTCGGTTGAATAACTGAATAATGCTATCCGATCTTGGTATAAAAAAAAATATGATTACCTATCTCTCTCTCTCAAATATCTCTTTCTTACAAATATCATTGAAAAAGGACAGAAAATACTTAGAACTGTCAAGTTAGTCTACGCCCTTGTCATTTACGGGAAAATAGTCGTAACCATTTACGATTACGACTAAATTTACATTAAAACTGTTCACGTCGACTAATATGACAGGATTAAATATCTGCTATCCCTTTCTCATGTTTTTTAGTAGAAAGAGACTTAATAAGACTAAATTAGTTTAGTTCGTAAACAACAGAATCGGCACCATTATGAACTAGTACCTACCTTATCTAATCTAGTACCTAACTACCTACCTATCTATCGTGAAACTACAGATCAATAATAGTCCTGACCTTTACATGATCTTAATTGGGTTTAAAGTATTATATTGGCCAATCAACAAACTGAACAAGTTGTTATACCTACACTATCTACACAGCTACACTACACAATTCCCTCCACTAAATCATTATCATGGGTGGACCATGTTTCAAACTGCATAATTATAAGCATAGCATAATCGGCCTATAATGTTCCCACTGCTGGGACACAGGCCTCCTCTGTGAGAGGGGGTGGGCCGTAGTCCACCACGCGGGCCCAGTGCGGGTTGGTGGACGTCACATGTCTTCGAATTTTTGGTTCTAGGGCATGCCGGTTTCCTCACGATGTTTTCCTTCACCGTTAAAGCAAGTGATAATTAATTTCTAATACGCACATGACTTAGAAAAGTCAGCGGTGCGTGCTTCGGGATCGAACTATAACCATTCGCCGTGGGAGGCACATGGTTAAACCACTAGGCTATCATTGCAGTTTCAAACTGTGTTTAGGCTTTATATGACACTAACACTGCAAGAGTCAATATATCAAAATTCAATGTTTTCTTTCTGTTTGTGCGACCTTCTTAGTCATTGCATTGCCAAGGTTCACTTCACATGCAAGAACCCGTCAAGCGCCATTACCAAGTGCAAGCCTTGCACTTGGCAATGGCGCTTTCATGCATAATATGGTGACCGCTGTCGCTTATAGTAGGTATTACATTTTATGACGAAAGATTACAGGATAGTCTGATAAAATGTGTACATTATTACCTTTATTAATTTACAAGATACAAAAAAACCTGCGAACAACTCCATAGCAATGTTGCGAAACCGACGGATGCTCTCAAAAGAAAGCGGTGAAAGCTTTCACCATCGCACGAATCGTAGACATTGCGTTCATGATACACGTAGGCGTCTTCTGTCTATCTTTGTAGTTGTAGCTGATGAAGAGAGAGATAGACATGGGCGTAGCCAATAAGCAACCCCAGAATCAAAAAGAAAATAATTTAGAAAAAAAAGCATTTTAAATCATTCATAATTGAATTATTTCGCGTCAAGTTGAATTTCGTGTAAACTACGAGCATTCTCCATAACCCCGGGGATAATTGCATACAACTTTCCTCTATTTGTGTTTTTCTTCTTTATTTTTCCCTGAAAAAAAATTCTATCGCGTTTGAAAAATCAATCTCCTGGAGGTCAAAATCAATTGTCTTTTTTTTGCGACAGTTATTAGAAAAATCGATATTCTTGCTATCGATGTATATTTTTGCGAATTTTAAACATGTTAAAGCCATGTTAAGCTTATCTTAGAAGACACAGTAGCTCAGTTGGTGAGAGTACTAGCCACGGTTCGGCAGAGGTCGCGGGTTCAAGTCCCGCCTGTGTCAATTGTTTTTGGAATGTCTTAATATTTAATAACATTCTTGCTATCGGTCGGCTATCGATTGACTATATCGATTAACACATGAGACCTACCTTCCTCTGTGAGAGGGAGTTGGCCGTAGTCCACCACGCCAGCCCAGTGCGGGTTAGTGGACATTGTTTCCTATATTGTGAATGCATTTACAGACAAAAATCTCACATACTCAAACATGAGTAACACTATGCCATCGTAATATTCGACACAATCTCTTCGCGCAGCCGTCATCCAAAACTGTCGCTAGAGCTAAATCCCCAGTGTGTCGTTCCCCAAATATGCTCAATGCCAATCCTGAATGTGATCTGTTTGCGGATGAATGGAGTAAAATTATGCGAATATGTCTGGTATTCTGTGAGAGTAAGTATGCGAGAGTGTCTACTGTTCCATGTTAGTTTCTAATTCAGTTATCTAACACAATTTTATTTACTATATGTTGTATGCTTCCATGTTAATTAATGTAATTGGTATTGTACCGTTTTAATTAACTATAAAATAAATAAATATTCGTTGTACACTTTTACTTATTTGTAATACCTACTTACATATTTATAATATAAATATTTAAAGTAACGTAATACATTAACATAATACGCTGTTATAATTTTTTATGATGTCGCTACGTGATTCTATTGTTAATTCATAAAACATAGATACCTACTTTGATATGCCGACTATACCGCGTGGTCCATAGTCAGGTCTTATTTATTTCCTTGTATTTCGTAATAGGCAGTTTGAATATAATAATAATAGCCAAAAATCAAATTAGTGTCTGTTTGTTAAGGCAAAGGTAAATGGTAACGGCCAGTTTTAAATCTCTTATTTCGCCGTCAAATAATGCAGGTTAGTTGTGCAATTTTTTTATGTTAAACTAAAAAATAATGTACATCAATCGTACCTGTGAATATTTAACTATTGTAGTAAAATACTTAATGAAAATAATAAATTCATGAATTCCTGTCTACCCAAAACATAAAAACGTAATAGCTTTCAAATTACTTAAGATATTTTCATGATTTGTTTTGTGTGAAAAGACTGTTACTACCTATAATATTGCCTGTTACTTTTTTTTATTTTATATTTTAGATACTAAAAAGTAATAATACGTCTAATTCGGCACAGCGCGCTCCTTGATAGGCGAGTCGTATTGCTCGGTGGACGTATGTCGCGTTGCTTGAGCTCAGCGCAGAACACTCAAGCTATACCACCCAAATCACTCAAGGCCGTTGGCAGTTATCAGCGCCTTAGTATCAATAATCTGAAGGGCAATTCTTCTAATTAAAATGTTCTTATAATGTCATTACCTAACAACGATAAACGTGAAAATCGCAATAAAATCGAAAATTTTGCAAAAGTTGATCAAAACTAAAGCGGTATTCTGCTAATATTCTGAACTGGCACAAAAATAACAAAAAAATATATTATGGTGCGTAAATACAAAAATACGACAGTCTAAAACATTTTGATATAATTGTATACAATTGGCACATTTTAAGAAATACAGAGAAATATACAGGGTGGCAGGTAAGACAGTTGATATATTTTAAGGGGTCATTGTACTCATCATTATGAACAACTTTTACTATGGGAACAACCCTGAAATCGCGAAAAAAAAAGAGCTGTTCCATACATTTATGTTCACATAACTCAACAAAATGTATGGAACAGCAGATTTTTTTTTCGCGATTTCAGGGTTGGTCCCATAGTAAAAGTTGTTCATAATGATGAGTAAAATGACCCCTTTAAATATATTTCCACTGTCCACCCTGTAGATATTCGTAATATATTAATGCTTATCAAGAAAAATATGTATTTTTGAGTAGTTGTATGATAGTACAATTTATTAAGGACTTTTTTCTGGATATCTATTGTGTAAACATTTTCAGAAACTTAATTATGTTACAATTACAACAATATAATTTATTATGTTGTAATATCTTTTCAAATGTGCTTTTCAAGGTGCTATGATTTTTTATACCTACTCAATAATTTTCTAAAGCAGAAGTAGGTACTAAATGTTTTTGAGTTTCAGAAGGGCGTTTATTAAAACGAATTATTAAATAATTGCTGTTTGGTTTATTGTTGCTATAAATAAAATAAATTAACAAATTCACACTCATCCAGACATAAATTATACAAAATAAATAATTAATCAACTCGTGATACACGATACAATACACATCGTTGAAATTATAATAATATTTATATAAGAGATCGTATTTTAAATATATACATCAATTATATAATGAGAATCAAACAGGTACTTTATAAATATACAAAATAATAAATAACTCATATTAAATATAAATACACAAATAAAAATAGACATTTGAGCCTCTTTTTGGTAGAAAAATCATAAGTATAAATTAAAATAAATACTTACGAAATCAAAATAAATACGTATAATATGTATACCTGTATACTTAGATATTTATAAATAACTAATAATACTATCACATAAACTAGAAAAGCAAGAATCCTTTTCAGTCAGATTAACAATTTCACGTGCATAGCAAAAATATAAAATGACTGAAAAGAAAAAAAAAAGAAATAGAAAACAAAACACAACTTATAAAAGAAAAAAAAAAATAGCGACAAACATACACACTTAAATACAGTCACTCTTGAATCGTTAACGGATCAGATTATAAGTAATATTTGGTAACCAGCTCGGCTAGGTGCTGTAGGCTGAGTAAGCTAAGGTGTTGGCGTCATTCTTGGAGCGAGCCCAACCGCCTTCCCATCCATGACCATGCTCAGCCACGGGGTGATGCTCAACATGAGGATGAGGCTCCCAGCTGCTATGTGGCACCTCCCAGGATTCTTCTTGAGCATGTTTCTTGGCAAGAAGAGCCTTGATAATGGCAATAATCTTGATGATGAACGCGATCTTGGCCAGAAGAGCCAGTTTGAAGAGAGAAGCGGCGATGACGACTAAGGCAAGGACTACGATGGCGACGGCCTTAGCTTTAGCGAGGAGGAGCAGGGGAATGAGGATCTTCAACTTCTTCTTGATAGCCTTCTTCTTCTTGCCACGGCCTTCGTCAACTGGAAAGAAGAGAAAAAAATGTAATCTAATGTCTAAAAACTTTGAGGAAAGGAACTGTAAAGAAAGTCATTATAGAAAGAAAGGCAAGCTTTATTTCCATAATTTCTACAAGCTATAAATGTTGGGGCATAGAACATAATAGTATGACAGTGAAATATCCGTTAAAGAACTGTTAAATGAAAATATAATAATTATTTCATAGTACACAAAACTAGTTTCTGATTTCCCTAACAATTTGTAAAAGGATTCAATCAAAGATGACAATAAAAAAACTTTATTGCACTTAATTGAGTGGCAATTAATTTAACTACTAGCAGATTGTCGGCTATTATTATTTCTTAGAAGTAGACAACTAAAAGCTTAGTTTACCGTTAGCTATTTTTATGTACGCAATCAAAGTCCAAACATTTAAAAACATCTGCAGTGTCAAACTAGTTATCGATTAAGCATTTTTGTTGTAAATTGATACAAAACCAGATAAACATTTTAGACACCTATGTGAGAAATTCTACTTGCAAAATTGCTAACCACTATTTTCTTCTAAGTCATTTGAATTAAGCAACGATATAAAAAAAAAACCTAATCTAAAGACTAAAAGTTCTAAACATACCTTCTTCATCAATAGCCCTGGATTCAGCATCATCTTCGTTGCTGCCATCGTAGCTCAGCTCCAATTCAGAAGACTGCAGAAGGTCCGAGGTGCTCTCCCAAAGCCTTTCAGTCACTTGCTTGTTCCTCAATGTAGGATCATTGGAAAGGGTCTCCAAGCTCTTGCTTTCCCTTGGATTATTGTTGAGAAGAGTGATTCCTTCTATGATTTTGAGCTTGCGGGCAGCGCCGAGTCTTTCGCTTGCTTTTAAAGCATGCTCCTGTAACAATTTTTTTTTTGTAAAATTTGCAAAGTAAAGGAGTATTAAACTTGATCTAAAGAAGGAAAGTTGGATATTTGTTGCCTTACCACAAAAAAGATAGACACGCGTTCAACGCAAATGCTACCAAAAATAATACACACTTGTTTTAGACAAGTTAGTGCTAAAACAAGTGCGTATTATTTTTGGTAGCATTCGCGTTTAACGCGTGTCTATCTACTTGTGGTACGGCCCTTGATGTTTAAAATTTTACGAATGTTTCTTATTTTGTGAGCTATTCCACAATGTTGCAGTAACAATCGTCTAAGAAGAAAGTCCAATGAATATAACTGAGTATAAATTGTTACACGATCATCAATTAGTAATAATTGTTGTCCAATTGTCTTTGCGTGCAAATCTAAACCTTTGATTACCTTTACATTGACAAAAAAATTATAGGCAATATTTATTTTAATAAGAGTGATTAATTGTGTGCCGCCTATCGCTAATTTTGTTTTGACGTATCTAATTTGTCCCACAAATTAAAAATCACTTTCACCATAAAGCCTCATTTGGCAGGATTTGATACTTTGTTTTCCTTTCTCTCAACTTTGAGGTCGATTCAACTAAGGATATTATTTCCTTTCGTAATCCCAACTTTAAATCCATTGTCAAATAAGATTACATTCAAATATAGAAAATGATATTCTGAACTTGCACTTGACACTTGGACGACACGATCGCCTAAATAATTAGCAACACATATTTAAATGCCAAATTGATCTTCAGGTTCATTGATACACTAACTGAATATGACACACTGATAGATTAAAACAGTGTCTATATCGAAATATTTACGGCACTATCTCTTAGACACGCCAATATTCTTCAGACGTCCATGTGTCAAGCCAAAACAAATCACTTCACTGTCACTCTATACCTTCAAGCACAAGCCGAAGTCACTGTTACAGTTAACAAAATTTCCAACGACTGAACGCAACACTGAGTCTTCTGAATTAACTGGACCACTGGACACAAAGGCCACAACACTCAAAAACACAACGAAGGTCTTCATCTTTGCCTCTGCTCTGGACTCAACTAATCCAAGATCGTTCGAACTGTGATGATAATTCGATTGAATCAGTATTTTTTATCCAAACTCCCCCCACTCGGTTGTTTAAAGAATTAACATTTTAATGCCATCGCTTCGATATGGAAACCAAACGATACTATGCAAAAGTGCGTGGCATACTTTATTTTCATTAATATTTATAATATATTTGGAATCCACGTTCGATTTTTATTTTCTATTTTTTCGTTTGAAGGTATAAGTTGTTTTAGTGAAATATTGTGCGTCTGGGCACTTTCTCCGGATTCCCGTAGTTCTGTTCTTGTAGGAATGGATGGTTCTATGAGAAATTTCGCTAAGCAGTCGTGTTTTTGATCAGTCGTGAGATGTTTTCTGAGGTTTTTTGTTAAGTCTGCCTTGATAAACATTTTTATTTCCCTTACAGTGCTTGTTTGCATAAATTAAAAGGTACTTGTTGGTAAATTTCCTTCAATAAAATGTAGTCCTACATAGAAGGTAGAAAGTTGTACGTTTTATTCTTTAGTTGAATGAGTTTAAATACGGTTGTTCTATTTTTAAATGTAACTATTTGACTAGTGGCCAAGGATGTAATGTCCGGGAAATATCGGCATCCCACATGCTCAGACTCATGCGCAAGCTTCATTCATCTTTAGATAGAGATGCAGTCTATAAACAGGCTAGAAATAGCACTTTGAGATCTGATTCGAGATGAAAAGGGTGCTCCTTACCACCCAGGATCAATTATTATACTGTACTAATGTTCTATGGTTTATTAAACCAAAATTATCCTTTTTATATACAAGATTTTATCTATTATATTATTCTGGTTACAAATTGTTCACAATTTTATCATTTTTTTAAGCATTCACTCGGATATTCATAATTTCTCCTGAGCTCTTTACCTATTTTTCATATTAGCGGCCTTTTTAACTTTTTCTCACGCAGTTGTATTTGTTGCAGTGGTGTCATCAGGTTCCAGAGATACGCCAGGTTAAATTAAATTGCCGTGAATCGCATCATCATCTTAATAATTTTTGCCGAAATACGTCCACTGCTAGACATAAGCTTCCCCAAGCTTCGCCACATAATTGCATTACGTGCAGTTGCAGTATCTGTACAAATGAGTCGTGCATACATCTCTAAGATTTTTATCAGAGCAGTGCAGCAACTATACACAAGCATGCAACAATATTTCCAGCAGATATAGCGTCTGATGCAGCCAGTAGCAAAATGTACACCTCTATTTTTCTCTTTGTCAACCCATATCCACCCAATTTTGAAAAAAATCACTGAATTCTGAATGTCTGCTATATTGCCATTGAAAGGCACTTTATCTACGGCTGTTTTTAGAGTTCCGTACCAAAATGGTAAAAAAGGAACTCTTATGGTGCGACTTTGTCTGTCTGTCTGTCTGTCACACCTGCTTATTTCAGCAACTACTAAAGCTATCGACTTGAAATTTAGAACAGTTATAAAAAATGTTTGCCCAACTTTATTGCAAATGAAAAATATCAAAAAATATTTTTATTTTCATTGATAAAGGGGCCGGAGTGGGGGTCCGAAATTTTAAAGTGGGGTTACTAGGTCAAATGACATATCAAATGAAAGGACTTGATTTGCACATTTCAAAATATATTTTCATTTTATTTTATGTCTCGCAGTTTTCGACTTATGATGAAAAATGTCTGAAAAAATACCATCCCCCGAAATACCTCCCTTATCTCCGAAGTTTACGGAGCGAAAAATCTGAAATAATTAGATATTGGGTTAATTTCTATCAACATAGAAATTAACCCAAATATGGCACCAAAAATAAAACGATGTTCCTAACTATGTATTACAGTTTTTTTCAAAATCATCAAAATTCCTTGACAAACATACTTAGTTAGGCGGTCCGGTTTTTTTCACTTTATACGTCCAAAACTGATACGGAACCCTCGGTGCGCGAGTACGACTCGCACTTGGCCGGTTTTTTTGTTTTACGTTGCCACACGCACGTCGCACATACGTATCCGACGCTAAGAGCAGAAACTGATTTCAGATGAATAAAAGCTTTAGTAGAATTCATTTTTAAGGCTATCTATCATAAAAGTTTACTGAGCCTAGCCTTTACTGAGGATAGGCCTTCAAACATTATTTTATTGTTTTACATTGCTTTATAGGTGCACCAGGGTGCACCTAACAAAAGTATTATGTGTACTGTGTAGCCGCCATTTGCACCTCTATCCGGATACCCTTCGTGCAAGCGTTCTCTATTCGTTTTAGCCAAGTTTCTTGCATCAGTGAAAACTATAGGTACCAAAAAACCTCTCGTAGCTAAATAATAACTCGACTGTCGACCGACGCTAGGTCGATGATTATGCCAAAATTACCTTTACACCACAGAAAATTACAAGTGAATGGACGTCTTTAGGCCTAATTTCCTAAGTGATCATCTATTCAATGTGGGCAGCGTTTAGTCCATACAAACATATTTTTCTGTTTTATTCCTGGCTTTAGAGCAAATATTTAAATACCATACATACCTACCTACCTACCTATACTATATGTTTGATATTTTGTATGCCTCTCGGCGGGACAATGTATGGAACAACATCTATGTAAAACATCTGTATCAATCACCCTTTGTTCACAAAATAAATGAATTTGAATTTGAACCTTTATCTTTCACTGCCATATTCTTATGTTTGATTTTGTCCATAAATTAATTATTATAAGATCTAGGAATCTTCTAAAATAACTAAGATTGCTCATTTATACCACCGTTTCAGACATCCAGCAAAATATGACAAATTTAAAAAAATAAATAAAAATCTACAAGCGTAGATTATTCTTGAAATAAATAAGTTTTGGAGGAGGAAATAGGGGAATCTAAATTATGATTTAGTCTATTTTACATAATTTAATCAGTCCAATAGTAAATTTTTATAACCACCGTCTTGGATTTTGATTTTAACCTCATTTTTGGCATAGGCACCCCCAAAAATTATGAAAATGATACCCGTGACGTATAATTTGTAAATTTTCATGACCACCTTCTTGGATCTTGATTTTGACCTCATTTTCAGTATGGGCACCCCAAAAAACCATGAAAATGACACCCACGATAAATATCGTGGGTGTCATTTTATATATAATTCGTATTTTTCTATCGCCGCGATTTTGGTTATTGATTTAGACTTCAAATAAAATTGCCTGTACTATTTCTCATTAATCTGGCTATCATTATTTTATATGAGATGAATGTGGTTTTAAAAATATGTTTTATTTTTGGGTCGTTTGTCTGTATGTTTGTATATTTTTAAAATACTATGTATTAGCTGATGATAATCATAAGCCTGTTACAATGTGTGTGCTGTAACATTTGTAACATGTAATAGTGTACTTATACTAGCTAAGGATTAAGTCATTATTGCGTCATCTTCCTGCGAGGGTTGATTGATTTATATTCAGTGGCTAGAGTGCAGCACTCCCTTGATTACTGGTACTACGAATACTAATTTCGGGTACTAATTCTAAGACTAGCTATTTTTGAATAATTATATTGCTTATTATTCTGATAAAGGTTTCTTTCAAATTCATGTCTTACTTGTTCTTCAGACGAAAGAAATGTCGATTATTTTTTTAATCATAATATTCTTATTATTTCTGTCGTTTTATTATACTTGTGTTTTCGTCTTGTATTGTACTGAGAGCATTTTATTAGCATAATGTTTTAACCTGCTAGAGAAGTTTGTCTCGTGAGTACTACGATTCTAGACTTTTACATTGTTCTCTCATATTTGTGTTATTTCCGACAAAAGCAATGTAACCATGATATTGTAATCATTTGATTTAAAAGAGTAACCATGGAGTTTCTTGCCCGTTCTTCTCCATAGGAATCTACGTGGAAAGGGCATCTAGCTTCATCATTATGACTAACTGACAGACTCCTTGACAATTCAAAAGTACCTGTAATTGGTCTAATTGAAATAAATGCTTTGACTTTGACTTTGAGTAAAAGGGTTCCCAGTTTTCACTCAGCGGAGCATGAGATATTTGTCAGTTTTTCATGACTGTCACAATAGGTAATTCCGTTGAAATGTTTTATAAGGCAACATTCAAACAAAACAAATCAAATAAAATTGAGCATAAATATTTATTTTAACAAATAAATTAAGACTGAGGTACTTGTACATGGCTTCAACAAACATGAATAAATAGCACACATTCACACAAATAAATACACAATCATTCTAAATCAGTTCAGTTGCTCAGTTGTCCAGCGTACGCCATTGACGCTCCATCGCTGGCTGATCTACTCCAGCCTTGGCTAGCAGGCTCGTAGGAATATCCCGAATGTTCCTCGTGGTGCTGAGGAGCAGCATACGTGACGGTTGCAGAAGAAGAAGAAGACTTCTTCTTATCTAGGAGTTTCTTGATGAGACTGAATGCACTCATGGCGAAGGCGATCTTGCCCAAGAAAACGGCCTTGACGGCGACGAAAGCGATGATTCCAAGGAAGAGAGGGATGAGGGCGGCCAACTTGAGCTTCAAGAGAAGGAGGAGGGGCAACAGCTTCTTGATCTGCTTCTTCTTGATCTTCTTCTTACCACGGGCTGTTAATAAAAAGAAAGTAGGTATTAGATTGGATGGTTTAAAAGTTATCAATTTGGTATTCAAAATACCAGAGCGTCATGATAGAAAGGAATTGTATAATATAGTCAATATTATGCATAATAAATGAGCCGCTAAATGTCCAAAGATTGTACGTTAAATCTATTTAATAGATGCTTATTACTGTAATGTTCTATTCGGATATTTTTCGCACAACATTTTTTGTTGAATACAAATTGAGGATTTGTTTATGAAAAAGATATTCAAGTAATTTTATTTCGAGTTTTATAAAGTCATAAGCAAAAATTTGAAATTTTGTATATTTTCTACTGAATTTGTAAATATTTAAGAAAATATAGATAAACGACTATTATCACAGAACAATGGCATAATATCAACAGAGAATACAGTTAAAATAGTTTCAAAAACAACCATGAAATTGTTTATTGTAAACACTTCGTTTAGCACCTTCTAGTAACCGTAAAGGGCTTTGTT
This sequence comes from Thalpophila matura, assembly GCA_948465475.1. Taxonomy (NCBI): domain Eukaryota; kingdom Metazoa; phylum Arthropoda; class Insecta; order Lepidoptera; family Noctuidae; genus Thalpophila; species Thalpophila matura. Next base: position 11,951,571 of record OX419200.1, read on the forward strand.
TGTCAACTGTGTATGCAAATATGTGTAGAAGAGAAAGCTGTGAGGTACCTAGGTTTCATGGATTGTTTGAAACTCGTTTGGCACTTTAGTGGTAAAGTTTCTCGTTCTGACAATGGATTTGTTTATTGCGTTGCTAATGGCAATTTTAGGCTTATGTAAGCCTGCTATGGACCCTTACTGTGACCGTGGAAAAGAAAGAAAGCGTATATTATAGTAATTTTAAAAGCAGATGAATTATTGGTATTCCTTTTTTCAAGAGCCCAATTTTTTATATTGTGAACCTTTAATTGTGAATGAGCAGTATTTATTTAACCAACGTCAAAAAGGAGAAGATTTACAATTTTATTCATCTGTACTTTTTTTTTTGTTTAGTTTATTATATGGAAATATTTTATTGTTCTTTTTTCTCACCTTCATCTTCGAGTCCCCTAGATTCTTCATCAGGAGAAGACAGACGCAACTGCAGTACGTGGTTCTCTAAGAAGTCTCCAACGTTGTCTGCGATCCTCTCGTCGATCTGGAGTTCCCTAGCTTTAGGTTCTTCAGCCAATGGCTCGTAGCTACGAGCTGATCGGGCAGATCCAGTGTTCACCAGGCTCATACCTTCGAAGATATCGAGGTCTTTCATGAAGGAGAGCCTATCGGTGAATTTGAGGGCTTTTTCCTGTAGAGAAAAGGTTTTATTTAATGTTTGTGTTATATGAGAGAAGCTATTAGAATCTATGAGTGAGTTTTGAAATATTTTGCATTAAATTTATATTTTTTTGTAAAATCCTACATTGGCTAAAATGTAATGTTTTGTCTTTGAATTGGGCTTTAAATTAATATTAATTGAATGTTTGTAATTAAAAATTATACAAAAAGACTAAATCATTACTAATTGTCACTTGAATAATTCAACTACAATTTTTTTATAAAATAATTCCTCATTAAAGTAATATTGTCTGCAAAAACTCGTGAATGTTTCAGAAATTATTTTACTACAAATCCACGGTAAGTAGCCACTCTGTATGTTAATGGTTTTTACTGAAAATTCAATGAGCTTCGTCATTGTTACGACTGAACCCAATTGATATTCTGGTCACTGTCACTTCACAACACTTGGTATCCACGATATTCACCTTGAGACATAACGAAGTATCGGTTTCTATGCACTCTTTAACAGCACCCACTAAGTTTTCCGCAACACCATTTTCTTGCACTGGGTTACACCTCACTGAAGCCAGAATGGCCAATAACGCTATTTTTTTCCACATTTTTAATTTATTAAACTTTAATATTCACTGCAGATGCTTGTACTCCAAGTGCCAACGTTGGCAAACTTATGATGATTTCCCAAAAAACTGATGGATTTTATCCTTCGCCTCCCCACTACAATTTTTTGACAATATGACGTAAAGTGTGTGCGCGCTGTTTGAAGTCGTATGCTAACTGATCGGCCGTAGATCGTTTAAGCTCAGACGTCAGGATAAGTAGAAAAATAAATATTGGATGTTAGAAAGCGAAGTTTGCGTTTACGACATCTAAAATACGCATTCATACGTTATGAGCAGTGTAAATTAAAACGAAAGAAAAAGTGTGATTGTTTGATTTTTCGTGAGTCCATAAGAGGAGGTGAAAATGAATGTCGTAATTTCTAAAACACGTTGTAACATTAAATTTTATAATGTTGTTATAAAATATTGTTTTAAGTGAAATTCATTGTTCGCTCTCACATGAACTCTGTCTTATTTTATATGTAGCTATTTTTTAATACTTTATATTTCGAGGTCGGATCGGAAACCGGAAAGCTTAGAGACACGGCCCCGAAACTTTCGGTCGTTTTGGTAGCGAGCCATAGATTTACAAATTTTCTACTTTTTCGAATTCTAATTTCGTTTTGATAGGTGTGTAGCTAGATTTTTTTAATTTCATACGTGTGTCGGAGTCGTGCTGACCGCTCGGTGTTCTGATCATACTGAAACCGAAAATTAGCTGTAAAAAATATGGTGTTATGATATTTTAAAGCATTCACTTTCTTTTGCTAAATTTGAATAATTTTAATTAGTTTTTACATCAGACTGAGGTGGTAACGATTAATAGAAATCAATGTGAAGCTATTGAGTTAGGTATACTCGTATTATGAATAATTTCAATATTGTTATGTTGTTAATGACACGTCAATGTTAAATCATTTTTATTTATTGAGGAGTTTAAGAAACGTATGAACAAAAATTTTAACAAAATTAAAATACTTTTATCATTTAATGCATCTATTACGATATGCAAACCTAATTTATAATTTAACCATAAAAACAAGTAATAAAAGCAAGTGTAATTGACAATAAAATACCGTTACAAAAAATACTTACATGTGCTTTTTCACACAAAAATCGTAAATCTTTTTTTTAAGTAAACAATAATTCACTAAAACATAATTTAAAAAAGAAGCTACGCATAGCAACAAAATGTCTAGGTCACAATTATTATAAAACGATTAAATAATTGAGCTCAAGTGTACGAAATGTGCCAGTGATGTAACATACGCTTTGCACAAGTGAAAGTACTAGTGAAGTATTTCTTAAATTCAAGACTCACCGAGACGCTTGCAAGACTTGCAGGGAAAAAGTCGTGTTACGAGTTGCTAATATGTATGGGTGTGTGTATGCATGTATGTTATGTGCCGTGAATGAATTGCGTAGTAAGCGGTAAGGTTGCTGTGCCTGGGAATTATTGTTGATATATTGTTGAATGTTTTGGTTTCAGTATTATCATCATTTTGGTTTTATTCGCTGTTTATTTAAGAGTCGTTTTCTTGTTTTGCTACATTCATAAATCATTTATTTCAATTCTCCTTTGAGAGAAAAAATGCTCTCTGTATGTAAATTTAAAGATATCGTGCAGACGTGTCAAACGCTTCTATTAAATCTAAATAATATTACAACTTTAATTTTAACGTTTCTATTTTTTTGAATTTATATTTTTGTACAGACTTCTAGAAAATACTTGATAAGAAGGTCAAGAATTTTAAATTTCAGGATCAAATTATATCATGTTCACATAAAACCTAATTTACTTTAAGTATTTCTATTGAATTTCCCAGAGAGAGTAAGCTTGGAGCTAATATTTGTGCTTCGTTAGTACTTAAGTAGAATTAAACAATTAGATGTGTGCATGTCACTGTTGGAGTTAAAGGGGTAAACAAAATAACTCGAGAACTATCACGAGATGCCGTTGGTGACATTTGAGGCCACCTACGGATATAACCAGTTTAACATGTTAGTTCTGGCCTCACTGACCGTAACTGCATGCTGATTGTTGCTCTAGCGGGTAGTAGCGTATCTTTCTCATCGACATTTATTTCATCAGCTTTAATGGCTTTAATAGAAGGAACTATTTCTTCAACGTCACAAGCAAGCAAAAATTTGCATGCATGCAATCATTCATCTGCCATGTATCTTCCAGTGGTATATTTCCAATGATAAGATTTATCGAAATATTCAAAAATATCTTCACCTGTTCTACTCAGTTGGTTTCTATAAAGATGGAGGATTTACTAGTTAACTGTAGCAGTTAAAATCATACTGTTAAGGGTGAGGAAACGATCCCAAATTACAAATTGAGGAAGAATTCGGGACACTTTCTATTATCATACATGTCATACACTAGTAGGTACACATTCCTTTATGCTGTTCAAAGAATGTTTGTTTTGTTTTCTAGGAACAATTTTTAACGAGAAACCTAGACCATAAAACTGCCAGAGCAAATAAAACGTTTACAAAGAGGTCTTTAAATTAAGAATCTCTAATACAATTGTAGCTATCAAGTTTGTAGACTTTTAGATAACTGTAATTTGGTTATTTAAAGCTTGCATATGTAGCATGGTCAAGGGATCTTTCTTGATGATTGGTGATGACAGTTTGCGTCAAATTTATTTGATTCAGACTCGACTCAACCTTAACTTGCAATTCATTTTGTGTAGTTATATTTTCTGACGTAACATATAAAATAATCATCTTACAACATAACTAGTTAGTGGATTAGAACTTCGATTTGTTAATGAAAATTACAATATTAATATCAATACATCTTCTTTCTACATAGAAACTCTAATACTGACTAACAGATAACGCACAGCTTAAATTGGTGGTACAGAGGATGAATATCTTTCACAGTAAGAAAGGACTTTTGAAAATTCATCAAAATTCATCCTACATAAGAAAATCGCGTCGAGCACATGGTTAACATAAAATTTTATACTTAGACTTAGAATTTAGTCTATACTTCCAAAAAATATGCCTTGTTACCAACTCTTTAGTTCACTAGAACTACAATAATGTCCCATTTCATTAAAAACAGTTTTAAAGACTTGCACGAGTTTTATAGCTTGTGCCTTGTATCTTCTTGTTTCTCTGAATTGTCTTCCACCATTTCAGTATTTTGGGACACTGACTTTGTCCATAAAAATGTCACAGCACCTAACACTCAAGGAGGTCAGTAAGAATGTGTGCCAACGCCCTTTAGTTCCGATACTACCAATAGGCTCACTTTCTACATAATTAGATGGTGTTGGAACTTATGCGTAAGCTTGTGGGTGGGTGTCAACTCTTTTGATTTTAAAGAAAAGAACCACTGTGTGTCATTGCAGTGTTTTGTATTTCTTTGTTATCGGATAATTATGGATATTTTATTTAATTAATTATTATTTCTACCCGCATTGTCATTGGGCCTTCATGTGTCACCTCTTTTGATTTTAAAGAAAAGAATAAGTGTGTAATATTGCAGTGTTTTGTATTACTTTGTTATCGGATATGGATATTTTATTTAATTAATTATTATTTCAACCTGGGCCGAAGTGGGTACGGCCCACTTTCTCTCACAGAGCGTCGGTTTGTGTCCCAACAGTGGGAACACTATAGATTGATCATCCATTTTATATTCTGCAAAAAAATTACGAGTTACATAAATGTCTTCTTCAAAAACAACTGGATTACCAGCTCTTACAATATCCACAAATAGGACTGAATTTGAGTAAAAATACAAATACCTATTATTAATTTTAAATCTGTTTTCTACAAAATATTTATTGTCATTCATGCCAATGTCCAGTAAAATTACTGCATCAGGTCTTACTGTAACTTTTATAAGCTCAGTTTGTAATTTTATTGAAATAATCACAGGGTTGACCTTTGAAAAGTTCATAATGTTATCGGATGAAAAGTAGCTCCTATCATCTCTGTTAAATTACGTACAGCTGATTTGGTTGTAAAACCAAAAAATAAACATACTTACCTAATAAAACTAAAGAAACAGTTTCGCATAAAAAATACATACAATAAAACCACCTAACAGTAGGTAATTGACCTAGCAGTCAAAGTAAAAAATCCTATCAATAAACTCACGTAACACGAACTCCTGCTTCATCCTTACCTAACCGAGCTATCAAGATGAAAGTGCCGTGACTCAAGGCACTTGCGAACAGCCCGTGGAGCCCGACCTTGAGAACAACGGTACTTCCAGTGTCCGTCGGTGCACACGACACGAATATTTGAGGAAGCTTTTCGAATAAAGTGGAATAAATGTTGGGATTTTTTATGCGAGTTATACGAAAGTGATTTTAGATCAAGTGTGGTAGAGAGATATAGATTTTAACGCAGTAAATAATAAATAAAGTCTCGAATTAATTACAGCTATAAGACGTTGAGCTTTTGAAGCTTTTGATTCTTCATTATGAGGCCAAAATATTTGTCATGATGTTATTAGTAAAAGATATAGGTATTAACATACCTATATTAATACTTTAATTTGTTGCAAGGATAACTTATGAGTTCTAGGAATGAAATAAAGTGTTCTACTATTTACAGCGAGTGGTTAAAAGGCCGACCTTGACCATAACAGTTCTTTAAGAACCGACGAATACAACGTTAGATTATGTAAAATTTGCGAACGACTTAATGGTTAGATTACATGCTTATGAATTTTAGAGATTAGCAAATAAATTAAGACTTGCTTTGAATGATTATGTTAAAATAAATTTTAATTACTCGAAGCCGACTTTCTCTGAGGTCAGTGGCTATGCTAATATTTCCAATATAAATTAATTTACACTTCTTTGATCTTTTTTGTCCATCACAGTCCACATAATATTCTGGTTTCACAAAGTTCCTCATTGGCAATATTATAGTTTTTATATAACATTATAAAACAGGAATAAATTAAACTTTTAGTTCAAGATTGAATAAAATTCTACATTTATTGCATGCATAAATCGACCGAGGAATCGATCGAATGCAAATTTTATGACAAAAACTTTATTACCAAAAATCTTTCGTATAAAAACTTTCAACCAGTGAGTGCTGACGCCAAAATTAAGGCGCGGCAGACACTTTCGCGGGCCGCACCTATAGTACCACCTGACTTGGCCGTGCGCCGGAAATGAACTTGTATACCAACGTTTTGTAACGATGACATACTAGTAGGTAAACGTGCTGCGCATCATTTAATACGAGTAAGTATTTATGTATGAGGCAGTGGATTTTTAGGGTTCCGTACCTCAAAAGGAAAAACGGAACCCTTACAGGATCACTTTGTTGTCCGCCGTCAGTCACCGGACCATAAGTGGAGCCATCTGCTCATAGATGGCGCCATTGGAAGTTTGCAGTAGCGCCATTTATGATCATATTTCGGAAGCCTTAGGGCGCGAGGCATACTAGCACTTGTCCGGTTTTTATTTTATTAACCACTACGTTTTTCGTTGCACTGTAGCTAGCTTTAGACATGTTACCCCATGACCTATTATAGAAACTCATTTTACCCCTCTCCCCGTCCGCCTTTAAAATGTTATCTCATGATTATATTTGCATAGTATTTTTTGATCACGCTACTCTTAGCTGGTATTGTGTTCCTGAGGTGAGTAAGATCGCCAGAGCTACTGAGGATGCGCTGTGTTGACAGCGGGGGACCTGCTTGTCCCCTAAGCTGTCGGCACAGCGAATCCTCATTTTAAAGTGGCTGCAACGCGCTTGTGATACTGGGTGTTGCAAGTGTTTCATAGGCCACGGTAACCGCTTACCATTAGGCGGTATGTACGTCTGTGCCTTTTTCGTATAAAAAAAGACCTTTGTGTTGTTATTTTCTAAATAAAACGATCATTTTATTACATTAAAAAAATAAATCATAATTTGTTTTAGTACCAGATAATTTGATATGCAACAAAAGCTAATTATTTCATAACTCCACAGAAAGTGGATATCTACCCGCTTTCTGAATTTCCTATAGAGTTTATAATATTTTTACAATCTTAATTAAAGCTTATACATTAATATGTATAGCTTATATTCGGTTCGTATAATTACATCGCATTATTGGAGTAATAAATTATATTCTAGAGTGAAAGCCGGAGCGTGAGGTAATAAAAATATATAATATATAAAATTAAATACATACATAATCGTGTTATACATAATACATACATGATTACCGTGTGATTCTCCGCTAAAGATCCGCCTACTAAACTAGTTGGTTATGAATATGATGAAATTAGATTCCCATGACCACTTGAAGTATCTTAAAATCTTTGAGTGTGTATGACCAGCAGTCGTCAGGATAATTTATGTGCATAAATAAGTATGTCATTTAAATTGGAAAAAATAAAAGAGAATAGAATAATCTCTATTTGCAGTTAAATGTGGTAGGTATGCAGTAAGGTACATAAGTCTGTTGTTACAAGTAGTAGTAAAGGTCAGGACATCTTTGTCATATTATTAAAATACCTTCAAATATTGTCACAGAATAATCGAGTCATCTATCAAATTAATTATATAATAATGCCTTCATCAACAATTCATTCACTATTATAATAGTGAATGAATTGTTAATTGATGAAAGCATTAATGTGTAAATAATATATTATTTACACATTACACATTGTGTAAATAATATATTATTTACACATTAACAAGTCATATTCATAGAAGAAATAGTTATTTGTTATACAAGAGTGCAAAGTTGCTTTTTAACCGCGTGCTCAATTTTGATGACCGAGTAAGCGAAGGATTCTAAAATTGAATCACGAGCGCTGCGAGTGATTCAAAAATTAGAATCCTGAGCGTTAGCGAGGGAATCAAAAGAGCACGAGGTGAAAAATCTTTGCAGAACACGTAACTTTTCATCCCACCTCAGCGAGGAAAAAAAGGTTGTATTATAAATTCGGCACCATGGAGGTAGAAGTACCTAAATAGGTTAATGATGTTTTGAATTCACAAACTTAGGGCACACGATGTTCTAAATTCAGTTTACTTTATCCTCTAGAGATTAAAACGGCTTTTGCACTCAGATATCGAAGAGCAAAAATACTCTTTCCGAGATGGTGGGATGAAAAAGAAGTTTGCGAGCACGTTATGTGGTGAGTAAGGTTGCCAAAGCTCGTGAGGATGCGCTGTGTTGTCAGCGGGGGACCTGCTTGTCCCTTACTTGGCACAGCGAATCCACATTACCTACGATCAAGCAGGCCGTACCTACGCCGGTTTGCCACCTTCGTCGAATAAAAAATAAATAAGGAAAAATCTGGCAGAATTCATGCATGCACTCAGTGCATATATGCATGTATACCTTTAGGCGAATCACACACCGCCCCGCGCTACGCTGCGGGGTGCGTGGCGACGGAACAAAAGCCACGCCCGTGAATGGGTTTTCAGTGTGTTGCATTTCTATACAAATACAGGTACTTGCAAACAACAGAAGATGAAGCACTCCCGCGCTACGCTGCGTGATGCGATGCGGAGTGCGAATCGCCTTATGTTTAAATAAAAAAATCCACAATTTTTGAAATTGCACTTAGGTACCATTATTTATCCCTGCATTACCCAAAGGTTGACTGGTAGAAATGCCTAAGGCATTAAGTCCGCCTCTGCACATTTGTGTGCTTGAAGTATTAAATAAATATGTCGACGTAATATTAACATAATAAGATGCGTATTCATTATACATTAATTATGTAATAGGTAGGCAGACACCGGATCTAATGGAAAGTGGTTGAGTCCGCCTATAGACCAGACACAAGGCAGTAGCGAAGGGTGATGGGAAGCCGGTAGAATAAAATAGTAACAAAATTAATAATATATCCGTTTTACTGATGTAGTACCTACCTATTCGCCTATCTAATTCTATTCGGACACACAGCCTTTATTAGCGTGGTAACTAGAATATTAATAACGCCTAAACTTTAAAGCATCTTTTGCGACTGCATATTTTTTATTGTTTTTTACTTTATTTTCTTTGATTAGGTATATTGGTGTGTGTTAGGTGACATTATTATTTTACTTTTAAGTATTTATAGTTTATTATATATATATATATATATATATATTTTTGTTTTAAAAGCTCGTTTTCGTAAATTTATATAATTTTTAAAAATAAAAGTAATTGAAAGACAGAATTGTGTTGCTGCGGAGTTTGTTGCGCCATTTCTTCTTCGCAGCTAAAACACTAGGAAGCGGTGAAGGGTGGGCGTTTTTGGGGGCTGTCTAACATTAAACAGCCCTTTAGCACTTTTTGAACGTCAATATACATATATTGACGTTCAAAAAGTGCTAATTGGCTTTAGCCCACTTTGAATAAAGGACTTTTGAATTTGAATTTGAATTTAAATTTATACTAATATTATAAAGCTGAAGAGTTTGTTTGTTTGAACGCGCTAATCTCTGGAACTACCAGTCGGATACGAAAAACTGTTTTTATATTACAGCCAGATTAATGACGAATAGTATGAGCTATTTAACATTACGCTAAGATCCTTAGGAGCCGAGCAACGGGGAAAAGCTAGTTCAAAATACAACAAAACCGTGTCTGTACATCAAAGATCTTTCAGAAAACAGTCAGGGTAGCGTACCAGGACGTCATCATATCCAAAAACGTAACATAACGTAAAAAATTCTAGACGGATTTTGATGTGGTTTTCGCAGTTTGGTAGCTTAGGATCCAACTTAAAATTTAAGCCACGTTCCATCTAATTCCAGTGGGATGAACCAGAGATATAGGGTGACTTCTTCGTAGTACTAGCCACCCTACATTAAGGAGGTCATTTAGAATGGTCAATTTATTGTAGTCCGGACGGAATCGCGGGCGAAAGCTTAGTGAATGATATAATTTGTATATCTGATCCAGCAATGAAATCATCATCATCCGCCTAGCCTTTTCCCAAATTAGATTGGGATCGGCTTCCGGTCTAACTAGTTGCGGCTGAATATCAATATTTTACGTGAAGCGACTGCCATCTGACCTCCACAACCCAATTATTAGGTAATACTGGTATTCGAGAGTTAGACCAGTTGTCAGACTTTTTTGGTCTCCTGACTACCCATAACGAAGTATCAAAGATTGATACTCCTATGACAACCGGGACCGACTGTTTAACGTGCTCTCCGAGGTACGGAGGGATCTCAGATATTTAAAGTACCTACGGTTGTCGCAGAGTGCCTCCCTCCTCTGACCTCTGAAGCCTCGGCTAGCTATGAGAGGGAGCCTCCACAGACACAAATCTTGATATTGAATAAAACACTGCAGGATGGTTGGAGAGGTATATTGCGAGACGTAGGTTGTATATTTGCACTTTATAACGTTACACAGAGGTATAAATATAACTGTTATAAAAAGAGACTATTTGCTTATAGCTTTGCACACTTGATAAATAGGTAGTAGGTATAAAATATAACAGTACAGCGGTTCAGCGGTCCTCAAGTGATGTCGTTGGAGACCAGACAAAGAATGACGAAATAAATGCGTAAAAATATGAGATGTTCTAATTTTGAAATTTGAAGTTCAAATCTGGAAGAATGGAGTGGATGAAGTGGCCAGTAATGGAAGATTGCCAGCACTAAATGATGAATGAAGCATGACTCCGTCACACGGTCACCACTCCACTAATGACATAATACTACAGTATAATTATGGTAAATAGTCAGAAGAGCATCGTAGCATAACTTTAGATAAAACACAACATGAAGTTAACTTTGCATACTAACATACCACGTAACACATTGAGGTGGGTCAGTATCTAGGTTAAATAAAAACTTTAATAAATATGCGGATCTTACAAAACCATTGCGTCGAATTTAAATACATGAAAATCTGCGTGTCGGAAGTCGGAACACGCATACTGACGAGTTCCGTAGCAAGGAGTATTTCAGTTTTCCGACCGCAAATACCTCTATAATGTATTTCATAATATTATTATACAACGATATTTTTGAGGTTGATAAACTTAAAACTGAAAATGGTGGATGTTTCAGAAACTTATAGTATCTTGTTCGAACTAATTTTCATCAAAAGTGTAATTGGGTGAATTTCCCAAATGACTTATTTTTTTGTCTTCGGTGAAATTAGTATTTCAAAAAAGGAATATTGTTCTGATTTTTTTTTTTGTATTCAACAGGTAGTTATTGGGTTGTGGCAAAAATACAATTTGCCTAGGACTATTCACAATGATAGAAATAAATACATAAACCTCTATTTATATTTTTTAAATCGGTGCTGTCCTTCTACTTTATTTACAAACAAAAAAGCTAATACACTAATACAAATAAGTAAGTTAAGTATATAACTTATTCTATTTCATAAAATATTAGTTTTTTTATTAATATATATATATATAGATAGCATATTTTATTACATAATTAACGATTATTATAACTGAGAGGCACAAACGTACTTGTCCTGCAAAAGGGGACGAGTGGGCACAGGGTGCGAATCTTAGGGGACGAATGGGCTCAGACCTAAATTTTCTTATATCGCTGGACAAAAGTAATTGAAACCTAAATTTACACGAGTCCGACAGCGTCTCCGCCCAATTTTATTTCCCTCGTCAGTGTGTGCTAGTGCGCAGTCAGGATGGACTTGGTCAAATCGCTGCATATTCCCGCCAATTAACGTAAATACACCATTTCAGTTGCTCCCGGACAATTATTTTATACTATCGGTGGTTGCATTTTTCTAGTGTAATGAGTAGTTTTATTATTGTTGTTTGGTTCTAATAAAAATCCAATAACAGTCAATGAAGCTAATTTACTTACTACCTCTGGTAAGTAAATTAGCTTCATTGACTGTTATTGGATTTATCCTAGATAATACGCATTTTTTCAAATTTTATAAAAAGTGTTATTCCTCACGTCGCTGTTCTCATATCGCTGTAATCGGTGGTCTTTATTACCACCGATGTGTTAATTTACACCGAAATGATAAAAAATAATCAATCGGTGTGTTATATCTAATATCGCTGTTTTGATTCATGATCAAAGCACAGTTTTGTCACATCAGTGGATTGCTTTATCATATCGGTAGATATTTATCAACTCAGTAAGTCCTTTTATCATATCGGTAGATCCCGTGTCATTTCTTGAAGTATACAACCTATTTCCTTTTTGATGTTCAAAGGTGGATAGATTATCATATCGCTGGATATGTACATAATTTCAGTGGATAAACTTATCATATCGGTGTACAGAAAAATAATCGGTGCCGGCTTGTCATATCGGTGGAAACCAGAATTCAAACTGAATTTTCTCCTTAGTCTTAAATGATACGTTGATGATATTAAATTTGGGGATATTTGATATCCTAAAGACTACATAAAACCTGAAAAATATACAAAAAAAATATAAATGAAAAAGTTCACCGATATGATCAAAAAAATGGCATTTGTTGAAATTCACCCGTTTACTAGTGCTACATGATTATTATTTCAGACTTTTTCATAAAAAGATTGGAAAGTTAGGAGGCGGGGGAAACATTATTAATGACTTTCGGAGCGCACATTTCACGAAATATTTACATAAATAAAAAGTCTCTCAGAAACCATGTCATTTTTATACACCTACCTATCCAAAGATACCCCACATGAAAGGGTGCACTTTATACATACTTTTTCATCCCTGAGTTTCATGTATGAAGTGCCTCTTTTAAATACGTTTTTTTGTAATTTTACCTTTATGACATCTCACACAAGACATCTGCGAATTTTCATCTATAAAGTGCTAATAGTTTTTGAGTGAAATAACTGTAATAAGGATGGACAGACAGACAGGACGAAATTAAAGAGTTTCGACCGGTTTTGGTAATTTGGCTATGAAAGTCTAAAAAATGGCATTAAAATATTTTATTCAAAAGCAAAAACATTGCTTGTAGGAATCGAAAAACTTTAAGCGAATAATGAAATACGTAATGGGATGGGAAAATGTTAAACTAAAGGAGTTATTAGACCACAAACGGGTAAGCAATTTATTCTATACGTGTGAAAAGCTAAGGATTTCTACAAGCGAAACACATCCGCAATGGTTTCCACTCAAACATCCTAAACGTATACTGCGTGCGTCTGTGGTGGACCTATTCTGTTAGTGTTTATTTTGTCTGGTTGACTTATCTTTAGATGTAGAATTGAAAAGTGCATCTAAACAGTTTTATTATCATAAAATAATCACAATGGCGCCGATTCTCGTAATCACCAACTACGACTCATACTACTGTACGACGCGCGACGGTAGGTTCTATATTATGATATTAGTTATTAAAATATAGTACCGTCGTATGAGTCGTGAGCACAGATCGCGCATGTATATTTTCGGCCCAATAGACAATAGACGTCCAGATAGTCCAACAGACGACGAGCATCGACTGACAAACCAATCACAATAATATCTATTGCTATTTTCTAACAGATAGCATGAGAAAAGGACAAGTGATAAGTACAGAATAGTCCTGTTGTTAAGAAGGTAAATAAGTTGCACTACACGGGTACGCTCTTGACATCCGGCTGTGTGCACACTGTACAGACAGATTGAATAGAATGCAGTATTTGCTCACTAAGTAAGGCACAACCACAGACATTGATGCACTAGACACGGTATATCGAACTGATAGTCCCAAGCGCCCAAAATGTAACAGGAAAATTTATTTAACGGGAATTATGTTGTTTGATCTAGAACTAATTGGGACATATCCGAAGTTAGTCGGAAAAAGCGCGTTTAGCAAATTCATACAAAATTATTTCAAAGTCAAAGCGTATCAATAATTAGACCACTTACAGGTATTTTATGAAGCTAGGTGCTCGTTTCAAAGCGTAGATTTCCATGAAGAAGAACGGGCAAAAAACTTTCTTTCCATTTTCTTTTGCAATCATGGGTCCCATAGAATTTTATTATGCGTTAATAGCAAGATGAGCTTTTGGATACCTACTTTGATCGCCAAAAAAGGACCTGTATTACTTACTCACTTGCCTGCGACTTCGTCCACGTAACCTACAGGAACCGTGCATTTTTTTTGGGATAAAAAGTAGATTAAAGCACTCGGAGATACTAAAGCTTCCTATTAGTGAAAGAATCGTCAGAATTGGATCAGTAGTTTCGGAGATTACCTCATATATACAAACCTACAAACATTTTGGCGTCGGCAATTGTTTGTAGCCTTATGAGAGCTGAGTTTTTTATAATCATAATTATCATTTTCTGATGTAAGTACAATAAGCGATAGTAATTATTACACATCGAGTTTGAGAAAGAGATTAATTGGTTAGCCTTGACTTTGTAAAGCGTAGTATCCGTCAATTATAATTATCTATGTGAAGTTTTGTCGCTGCCTTTACTGAGGGCCGATAATGAGTTTTTTTTACGTGTAGAATCGTTAACGTAAGCATATTTTGAATTGAAAATACACGTTTGTTACACAATATTTATATAAATTAAATAATTAATTACTCTGTATTTTTTAAAATGTGCAAATTGTATAAAATTTTATCAAAATGTTCCAGAACTGCTGTATTTTAAATTCAAAATATGCTTACGTTAACGAAACTATACCTACGTCAAAAAAACTCATGATAGGGGTACTGGACTGTTAGTACTTCGTGCGACAGAGATGAGGCTCTATAAAGCCGAAGTTAGCCGATAGCTTTCTAAAGCTCGATCTGTATTTACCGCCAAGAACTGTATGTCGTTCCTCTGTTAATGATCGCAATTATTTCCGTCAATCAACTTCCTAGCTGACTGTACCATAACATTAGATTTGTACGGCATATCGGCGGCATACTGCCCTCAAACCGATCCTGTGATAGACAAGGTAATCGTTGCTAATACTTACTAGTTATCAAGATGGAGTTATAGTAACAGCCCTTATTTTGTACATAAAAAGACATGAAAAAACATTCATATTATTTTACATAAAACGAATCTTGAAGTCTAATCGGCCTATAATGCAGAGAGCGTTCGGGCCCAGTGCGGATTGGTGGATGTCACAATATGTCTTCGAGTTTTTGGCCTTAGTACATGCCGGTTTCCTCATGATGTTTTCCTTAACCGTTTTTAGAGCAATGTTGATGAAATAAATTGCACAAAGTGTGCGCAGGGTTCGAACTCACGACTTGTAAGTCAGATCACTGCTCTAATTTTGGTAGAGGTTTTTTTATTTAATAACTAGCGCTTCGCCCGCGACTTCGTCCGCGTGTCCCACAGGCAATGTGCATTTTTTCGGGATAAAAAGCCTATGTTACTCAGTAATAATATAGCTTTCTATAGTGAAAGAGTTTTTAAAATCGGTCCAGTAGTTTCGGAGCCTATTCGGTACAAACAAACAAAAAAATCTTTCCTCTTTATAATATTAGTATAGATAGTATAGATATGGCTTGCGTTTGATCGTCATTTTACCTGGTAATAACCGATAATACGGTCTACGATTGAGCACTCTTGCCTAAAAGAAACCAATTCACTCAATAGGTTACATCAAAATGTCATCTTTTAAAAAAAGTAACGTAATAACATCCATACATATTATTATAATAGTATCAGTAGCTACAACTATCAGTGATGTAATTAATAGTTACAGCTAATTATTTTGTATTCGTGAAAGTAATTGTATCTTTGTCTTTTAGTAAAATCGTGAGAAAATTATTACCTACCCATAAGACTCTAAGTACTCTTCTTTTCATAAGTGCTTATAAAAAAATATAAATTATTCGAACAGGTCAATATTATTTATTCAGGGGTATGTTGAATAGAGTTCAATAGCAACAAATTCACACCATTATTATCTTCATTCTCATAGACTCGATACATTCTCACATTTCTCACATAATTAATTATTACACTCTGAGAAAGTTTTTGATTTAATCAAAGTTTAATCATTTATCAACTTAATTTTACACTTTCTAACATTTGTTTAATGAACTATAGAGATTTATTAAAGTCTCCATGATACGTATAAACTTTCAATTCGTCAACCAGTCAGCCTGACTGCTACTTTTGTTGACTTACTAGTCATTTCTGAAAGGCATAAATATTACATTACATAATGCGACATAAGTGCAGTGATAGCCTAGTGGTTTAACCATGTACCTCCCACGGCGAATGGTTCAAGTTCGATCCCGAGGCACACACCGCTGACTCTTCGAAGTCATGTGTGTATTAGGAATTAATTATCACTTGCTTTAACGGTGAAGGAAAATATAGTGAGGAAACCTGCATGCCTAAGAGTTGAGTTATCCATAAAGTTCTTGAAGGTGTGTGGAGTCTGCCAACCCGCACTTGGCCAGCGCGGTGAACTATGGCCTATCTCCCTTTTCATTCCGAGAGGCGGCCAGTGCCCAGCAGTGGAACAGTTTATAAAACGGGATGATATTATTTATATCATTCATTATACGACATAAGCTAGGAAGGTTCCCAGACTAGCTTCAGGGACCTTCTTGCCCCCTAAGCTGTCGGTACAGCGAATTCTCATTTTAAAGGGTCAATAACGCGCATGTAATATTCGGTGTTGCGCATGTTTCATAACCGCTTACCATCAGGCGAGCTATAAGCCTCTTGTCACTTGCCACCATTGTCGTATAAAAAAATCTACAGAAGAAAGGCCCTAAAGAAGAAGAATAGGCTAGAGACGTGAGAATACGTAGTTCCTCCATCTCTTCTCATGGATGTAGATAAGAGGGATATAGAAGATAATAAACAGACATGTTTATATCCGTCAACAATCGTAACGAGATAGTCTTGGCAAAATCCACTTACACACTTACAACCTATTTAATTTTATAGTCTCTACAGAGGCTTTGCAGAAATTCACGCAAGCAACCAGGCAGTAGAACGAGCAATCCACTTTATTTGATCGTGGAAGATTATAAGAGTGTTTATACATTACTAATATGGAAGAAAAGTAGCTTATTTATTTCTCTAAATCTTAGGCGAACTCTTAGTTATATTTCATCCAAACCCGTCCAGCCTTTGCAGCGTGATGTAACAAACATACTCACATTACACTCCGTCACACTTTTCGTCTTTTAGTGTGATGATGATGGTTATGTACTAGTAGTACCTACATATTCGAAAATCAATCTATACTTCCTACTAATATTATAAACGTGAAAGTTTGTGAGGATGTATGGATGGATGTATGGATGTATGGAAACTTTACAGTGATATAGCTTATACATCAGAATAACACATTTGCTACTTTTTATCCTAAAAACACGAGCGAAGCCGCGGGCAGAAGCTAGTAATATTATAAACGCGAAAGTTTGGACGGATGGATGGATGTTTGTTACGAGAACAGCTGAACGGATCTGAGTGAAATTTAACACAGAGATAGACTAAAGTCTGAAATAGCACAGAGGCTAGGCGGAAGCTAGTAATGTTATAAGTAATAAAATGATACGGCTAATGATGGAAGATGTATTAGAGCTGGTGGAATAGGACTAAATACCGCCTACATTTATGGTAACTTACTTACAGTTGGTTGTTCTTAAACTCTAGAAATAGTCGATTGACCAGAAAATAAAAGTTTATGCTGACCATAGTAAATCAATATTATAATGAATTCTAAAATTGATTATAAGTGAAATGACTATAAGTTTGGTCTTATGTTTTTTGTTATATTCGTAGGAAAGCAAATTTTTGTCTATATTTTTAGCCCAATGATATTACTTGAATCGCTGGTGCTATTCATTTAAATAACGACGTAAACGATTACTTGATTTAAGTTAAATCATAAGATTTGTTCGATCAGAAAAGTTAGTACTCAAAGCACACATTCATCATCATGATATTTTGTATGACTCTCAACTCAATGATTTATAGGCACCTACTTACTGTCGGATGGAATAGAAGAATATTGATTTCTATACAATAACTTATTTTAAGTCATTATTTATAGATTTCAAGCAGTTTCAGGTACACAAATCAATAAAAAAAAATATATTTTTATAAAAGTTGTTTTTATTTAACTTTCACGTGGATCCATCGTAAAATAAATTAAAACATCGCAACAATCAAACTGTTAACATTCTTCACATTAAATACACATTGGTTTGTAATAAATATGACTCGAAACATACCCATACACATACAACAAAAAATAAAATTGAAAATATTAAAAATATTAAAATAATTAATATATAAAATATCTTTGGAACTGAAAACTTAAAATAATAAAATGTACTATCACCCCTCACTTATAAAGAAAGCGATGTATACTTAAACATAATAAATAATAAAAATACTTATATACAATACGAGAAGAGACTAATAATATCAGTCATGATGAAACTTAAAATAAAGATATATACAGTAAACAAACTTAACATGTGTATCGAACGGTGGTCAATATATACAAGGAAGAGAAAGATTTACGTAGAGATTAATAAGTTAACTTTACCTAGAATAAATAAATTAATAATTTAATCTCACGCCTGCTTAACATGGGCGCCGTACGCCATGTTCTGGGCGTCTTGGGACCTTCCCCAACCACCACTACTTTCCCAGCCATGGTTCTCTTCATGAGCGGGTTCTGACCAACCACTGCTCTTCTTGGATTCAAGGAGTTTCTTGAGGGCTCCAAAGGCAGCAGCGATGAAAGCGATTTTACCGAGGAGGTAGGCCTTGAAGACGGCGAAGGCGATGATGCCGAGGAACAGAGGGATGAGGGCAGCGAGCTTCAGCTTGATGAGGGCTAAGATGGGGAGGAGCTTCTTCAGCTTCTTCTTCTTCTTGCCACGGCCTGCAATGGATGTTTTTATTTTGAGTAAAAGATTCCAAAGTAGTTGTATTTAAGGATATTGTGGAATGTGGATAAGTAGAACAATGTTGACAAAAGACAAAATTTGCCTGTCAGAGACAGGCTCTAACTAAAACATAAAATTTTGACCTTTTAGTTTGAAAATCTCAGTCCTAAAATATGAACTTAAATATAAGTAAACTAATCAATTCTCAGTGAAGCTCAGTACAACTAGCTTAGAAGTAAACAATCAATGACGACTCTCTAAATCCCGTTAAAGTCACACATAAGTCACTAATTATATCAAAAACAAATCCACGCAACAAAGGAATTACAGACCGTTTAATTTCACATAGCGAACTCCGAAGAATCTTGTTCACAAAAACTTTTTCCCACAACATAATAATAAACGCCATGCCTTTGTAAACGTAGATACAACAATTAATAGAAAGCTGCTTTAACTTTTGGCATTCATAGTTGGATAAAATTATAATTTCTTTGAGAAAGTCACTGCATGTATGTCACGAACTAAAAGGTCAAGTGTGAGAATTATTTCCATAATTTTCGATGGTGCGCAAAACTTGGAATTTCGGTGAACGTTTTTACAAATTCTAATTGATTTATAATTGTTTAATCTGACATTTAATGATAAGCTAAAATTTCGACTATCAATACAATTAAGTTGATATGAGGTACCATGACGTTATTAAAAAGCCATGACTAATGCATTATATTTTTTTTTGTGTATTAAAGATGCAAAAAATTGCGTGAACGCATATGCGTTACATAATTGGTGACAGGCCTGCCGATTTTTAAAGATAGAAATCTTAAAGACACTGAACCTATCAAGTACATAGAAACTGGTCTAGCAAGCTGTTACATAAATAAACGGGTTGTAGTGAAAACGAAATCCGAGTGATAATAATTGTGTTATGTCATTCGATGTTACCTGTAGAGATGTAAAACTTGAAATAATTATTATTGCAAAATAATAAATGATTAAATACTGGGTCAAACGGGAATTGATTATGACGATGATATGATTATGATAATAGTCATAAAGTAAGATATAATTAGTCGAAAAAATCATGCCGCGAAGTATTTTTGGAACAAAGTTGAAATCGTAATATAATGTAATATTAATAATACAGAGAAAACTTGACTGAATGGAAAGGTTGCGTCCGTAAAATGGAAACCGCACATTCTCGAAGCAAGCATCTATGTGAGCAAGGTATGTTCGCAATTTTTTAGCTTATGTAAGCCATAGCTTCAAAGGAGATTCATACTTAACATAAACTTGAAATCTTAAGTGAAAGTTTTTAAGTGTACTGACGTTCAAAGTTAAGTTTAACGATTATGAGATTAGAATTAAATAATTTTTTGCCAGTAACTTTTAACCTTTCGCAGACAAAAATTTTACTCAAGCAACTTTTAGTTTTGGGGCCCAGTCATACTATTTTTAATGTTCAAATGAGGTTTCTAATTTTGATTTTGGACATTTGACTCAAGTTCCGGTTATTGCTTAGCACTGTTTAAATAATATTTTATGAAAGTGCAAACACAATGTTATTTACATTCTTTCGCGGCTAAGTGCGAACGAGATGCTATTGACAAAACACTAGAGAGAGAAGAGTCTGAGAGAAACATTTAAAGCTTAGCCAAATAAAGCTAGTTTGGCTATTAATTTTAGTCACTGCTCATTCGATATGACTGCAAAATCGTGTGTCAACGCTTTAACTGCTCATTGTTGGTTTTGCTTGTGGCTAGAATGATCTAGATGTTTTCTTTCATCCTGGTAAAGAATAATATAACTAAATGTAGAATTATTGCTTATGTCTCCACGTAAATTGTTACCACTTCTTTTCAGGGTAAATTATAAGGTTGTCAAGAAAATATATCTTTACCAACTCTACATAAATTGTTACCACTTATTTTTAGGGTAATTTGTAAGGTTGTTAAGAAAATGTCTTACTTATCTGTGTTATGATATGATCAAAACTTTAAGAATCATATAGACCGTTTTAGATATTGAAATCGCCTTGAACTTGACTGATTTCACGAACAAAGATATCCAATATTATCTCAAGAAGGTGCATAATCTAGTGTATCAAATTAACACATTGCTTGCTGATTTTATCTCGATGCGTGGGAAAAAATTATACATTGTGCTCCTTGTCGGATTTTGTATGCTTAATACCGTAACTAATACTTTTATTGTTAGTATGTATTCTACTGTATCTAACAGATCTAGAAAATTTGCATTTGCCGTTGGATTAAGATATTTTAACTGTGTTGTCTTTGCCAATTAGTTTCGCGAATTATTTATTAGATTTTTTCTTTTGCGTTTTTTAATGGAGCTTTAAATGAAATGTGAATATTTAACTCTTTACTTCCAATGAAAATAAACTCTAGTTCAAGTAATGAATACTTATTTATTTCATAACAACTTAAGCGCTTTTCTAACGAGCGCTACATGGCAATAATGTTGTATCTTAAGAGCCTACAACAGTTTATTATCGGGTCGTTATTTACGCGCATGGTTAACTTTTACTCAAGTTAAAGCAGTTTTCACGTACTTATTACTTTTAGAACTTCTTTTTATTCCTTTTTTTGTTTAAATCTACTTTTTGAATGCGATTGTTAACTCTTAACGGTGAATGCTAAATCTACGGTAAGCTTTTGGAGACGATATTACAGTTCTAAAAAAAGATTGTATTCTAGATAGGTAATAAAAAGTTTTAACGAATCAGTTCTACATACCTTCCTCATCAAGAGAGTTGTCATCTTCTAAGGCTTTGGGCATTCTCAGCTGCAGCACATGGCTATCTAGGAAGTCCAGAACATTCTCCATGATCCTTTCTTCAACCTTCAGTTCCCTGGCTTTTGGCTCCTCAGGAAGGGGTTCGTAGCTGCGGGCTGACCTGGTGCTACCACCAGTGTTCTTGAAACTGACACCATCGAGGACTTCCAGGCTTGATGAAGCTGCTAGTTTGTCTGTGAATCTCATTGCCTTTTCCTGCGAAACAAAAGGAGTACTTAGTATTTTTATTCTTTTATGCCCAATTTTATTGTTTTTAAGCGTTTGGGTATTTTGTCTGGCAAAATGTGTATTGATATTAGTTTTTGATGAAAAATCATTGAAGTTTATTTGAAAAATAAGATTCGTGTTTAAAATGTAGCGTAACCACAAAGCTTTTAAATAATGCATTACTTTGATATAAGTTATCAAAGTTTTGATATAAGTTTTTACGATAGCAAATTGATCATTTAATTCAATAATATCTTGTTATGTAATTAATATCTTGTATATTTTTTGCAAATTCCAACACAAATAAAACCGCATTTATTTTTCAAAGTCCTTGAGTTTTAACATCAAAACTAAACACAATCAGACTAGAAACGCCTGAACCCGAACCCCAGGGAACCCGAACCCATCACAAAACACTGTCACATTTCACTTCACTGCACAACACACCTTGAGACACAAAGAAGTATCTGTATCCAGACAATCCTTTAGAGCCGAGATGAATCTCTCAGCTGCTCCATCTTCCTTAGCCATGGGCAATGCCCCGGCAACTGCCACAGCACACAATAGCACTACAACCTTCATCTTACTCGATGGCTAAACACAAATTGCTAAAGATCAGTGTATGAGCGTGAGTTTTATTTTGCGTCCCCCCTCCCCATATTTCCATATGTCACGCACTGGGCCTCGGTGTCTTCGGCGTGAATGTGAGGCCTATGACGAAATACAAACAGAGTACGCAGGGGTAAGCATTTTAGCAGGTATTTGTCAGGTATATTGAATATGTGTGTTATGGTGGCATGGTAATACGGTCAGAGGTCTGGGTGTTAATTTTTTTTCGTATTTAATTTTTTTTAGGCCGGTTGGCTTTAGAAATCTAATTGAAGTTAGTATTTTTACGCGGGAAAACAGTGAATTGAAATGGCAACCAAATAAGTTTTTGCAGAGGTATTGTTTGTAATCTTGGAATCTTATTAATAGTATTTGTTAATTTGGAGACTTTATTTTAAAAAAGGCCAATAAAGTGTTATTTAAATAAGGATCAAATTTTCAATTGCCAGATAAAATGTATTCCTAGGAATAAACTAAATATAATCTACTCATAAAACAAAAGGTGTTGGATTTAAACAAATATAGTTAGTTTATAAGGATTAAATTTTATCTGGTGATTGAAAACTGGGCCCTTAATTCAATAATATTCTACCAGGGATACGTTTAGGTTTAGTTTTATATAAGATTTAGTTAGTATAGTAAAACCAGGTAAAATAATTTCATAACTTGAATCATTCGGAAATCCTTTTGAAATAAATCCTCCGTCCGACATATTTGGAATACCTCGCATGTTTCCGGTTCTCCGCGGAGGGTTTCGCAAAATCGTTTTCTAAAACTCATCGATATACTTATGTCATCGTCTGAATTTCTATATTTTTGACCATTTGTATTCTAAAGTAAATTGTTTAATAGTCCATTTACAGGCTTAGTTGTGTGTCCTGAGCGAAAGTTTCTCTGGTACTTAAAGACAAAGGTGATATGTCTATTTGGAATATAAAGTGCGGAATTATGTTGTTATATTCATAGGCGTTGCCAACATGCGTTTTGTTTAAAACGCTTTTAATTTCATTTAAGTTGAACTTCGCTTCCATTGCGTAATGCGTAGACTTTCTTTGATTCATGAATAATTGCGTCATTGAGATTTTTTTGATTCGTTACAAATTCGATCTTCCTTTCATTTTGGCTCATATCAAGTCGAGACACGCGTTGAGGCGCGTTAACGACAACTACTATAATTTATTTTCGAAAAATTACATCTGATCACAATTTATTATTTACTGATCAATCACGTATTTTCTTTTCAATTATTAAACTTCGATGTATTTCTGAAACGTAATATGAATCTGAAATAATTAATTTCTAAGAAAGGATTAGGTTCGTATTCACAGTTTTCAAGTACATAACATTATTCATGATATTCATTATCATGAAATATCCTAAATCACATGCTGTAGCTATTTATTTCTATTAAACTAAGGGCGGGTTGCTTCAAACCATCTGTATTCGTAAGTCAGTACGTAATCGTTAGTCAGTATGAAATTGTCGTACAAGCCGCCATATTTGACGGTTACAGATACGTAACTGTAAGATGAAACAACATGGCCTAAGTGTGTGTAGGATATAATATTGTACCTGCTCTAAACACAATGTCGCATGATTATTCGCCTATTACCGCCTCTAAAGGAACTATTAGCAAAAAATTCAATCACATTTAAATCGGAGAGAGTCCATTGTCTCGATCTATTGAGACATTAACATTTTCACTCAAAATTGACCCTTATTTTAAGAAGGTTAAATTCCAAATTGATGTTACCGTTCTTGTTAAAGGTTCACTGTTATCTAGGTACAATCTTAGCTAGGACAACGAATGAGTTAACCGCTTCTTGTTGTATACTGAATGTTTAAAAGGAAATTTCTCTGTCGCTGTAGGTGACGTTAATGATGTATGAGCTTTTGTCGGTCGTTGGGTCCTGTTCGAGTGTACTTTGTAGTCTGTCTGTATGTCAATCAACGTCTTTGTATAGTCCTATAGCTTGCGGTGTAGTTGTGGCTACTAATAGATCACTTTAATAACTCTCGTCATTGTTACCTACTAGATTTTTGACAGGCTGGGTTGATTGACTGAACCGATAGTGAACTTTTCAAAATCAACAAAAAGCTATGGTCTTTAAGATGAGTAAGCATCCTGACTGACTTGAGGTAACAGTTTACAGAAAAACGTCTGTTAATTCAAGTACATTCAAAGTCCGTTTAACCGATGGCTTCAACAGTGACTGGAATTTCAAAGTCATGTATCTTGTTGTTAATGTCTACAAAAAAAAAACGAAAGTGTATCAACTGTTTGTCATCCTACGCTTGTTGTAATCGTCGTTGGTGGATATACTTTGTCATACATTGATACATTGCTGAATACTGGTATGAACCTGTAGAATACATATGGAACAATGGTTTACGAAGTGTTGTTAATGTGGGCCATTGTGTATGTACAAGAGTTGTTAGAGTTATCAAGAGAAATGTCTTTCTGGGCACAGATGACTTAACAGAATTTAAACACAAGTGTTCTTTGAATCAAGTAGGCCATCAAGTACATAATAATTACATTTCTCATTGTTGTCCTCATTTATATTGTGATCTTTTTCATTGTTTGAAATATAGTATAGAGGTTTCTTTAGTTTAAAAATATGCTGTCTCATCATTTTCTTTCCTTGATGTCCATCGTAGGAATTGTTGTGACCAAAATTATATGCATGATGTTTCATTTTCTCCGTTATAAAAAAAAAACAGTCTTATGTTATTAACTCTTATTGTTTGCGTCGGTCATCACGATTTAACCTTTTTAAAAGCGATCGCTTTATGTTGTGTTACTTTAAACACTAAGGGCCGTATTACAGAACGATGCTCGAGCACAGATATCTGCTTGAGCATAGATTTAAAGCCATTTGATTGGTTGAAATCTATGCTCAAGCAGAGATCGGTGCTCGAGTATCGTTCTGGAATACGGGCCTTATACTTCTTTTCTTTTTAAAGTTCATAGATCATCATAATCATCATTTTTGGAAATATCATTAAAATGTTCTCTTTTCATCAAATGTACCGTTGTTGCTTAGACGAGATATTAAAAATAGCTTCAATGCTATGAACTTACTTTACTGTATATATTGTGGGAAACTAATATCATGCAAAAAAAGTTATAGGGCTTATCTTCTGTGTGTTTTACGTTATCGGGTTCTGTAGTTAGTATTTTTTTTTACAATATTGTGATTGTGTAATTTTATTTCAAAGATTTTTGGTTCTGGTTCTACGGAGCATTGGGTACTCAAAAATAATTTTAATTTTGAGATAAAAATCTCAAAATAACAGTAATAAACTAAAAACACTTTATCTCCAAGAAATGATTTGCAAATCCTATAATGTTTTACTAAGATGCAAATGAAATCAAAGAGAAATTAAATCGCATAACTGAGTCAAAAGATGCATTTCATTCATTTCCTTCCTACTTGGCGCTTTGCCAGCAACTTTTTGCTAAAACTATCACATTTCTAGCTGCATAAATTACTATTTATGATGCGCCTAGCAAAGATACCCCATAGCGTTTTAATTACCTTTGGAAGTAAAAGTGAATAATTTATTAGCGTCTTATAGCACGTAGTAAAACGGTGAACCTTTAGGTCACAGTCTGGGCCGTAATTTCCCCTTTGTTTGTACTTTTATATGGCATGCCCTTATGAATGAATGATACTACACTAAATAATCGTAGATTTATACACTGTATTGTAGATTTTATACACTTTTGAGATTGCAAAGACACTTTTAATAATAATTAAATGGATTCTTAGAAACAAGGGAGACGTGCCAAGACGCTATTGAGCTTGACGCTTTAGTTTGATCACATTGATATACGCTGGTGACAGACCGAACCCGATCGATGATATAAATACAGTGTTTTAGTTTAGTGTTAGTGATAAGTGACGAATAACAGTGTGTGTAATAACTGGGTGTGCGGAATTTTTAATGTATAGGCAATCTTTATATTCACAAGGAGCGTTTGTAATTGTGTCGCAACCAACAATAAAAGATTTGAAATCTGAACAAAATCTCCAAAATTTTTTCCATATTCAACATAAATTTTCTTCCAACCACAAAAACACATAGACCAACATCCATTACACTTGCGGGTCTCTAAAAAGCAGTTTGTGTGAAAACCATGAATCTACTAGACTAGTGTTTATTTTCACACGTAATAAAAACATTTTCTCTTAAACTTTTTATTGCTAGAACCATTGTTTGTGGTGATAGGCAGGTATTGAAGTTCCGGATAACGGAATGTGAGCAATGAAAGTCACTTAATATTTTTTATAAACAAGATAATCAGAGAAAAAGTTATTCTCTAATCCAGCACTTCCTAAACTATGGGTCGCGACCCACTATTGAGTCGCGGGCGAATATTGGGTGGGCCTTGTAAAATAGGACGATTTATCGATCGACCGGGCCAACTGGACATATCAAACTAATAGCGATTAAAAGTAACAAAATTAAAGTTGATGCTACTAAATCTGTAATGATAAAAAACTTTTTTAACAAAAAATAACCGACTTCAAAAATCCACTACAAAGAAAATAATAATTTTGGTTTCGGAAGTCGGTGGCTTTGGTTTTTGTTTGCTTTTTTTTGCCACCGACTTCCGAAACCAAAATTATTATTTTCTTTGTAGTGGATTTTTGAAGTCGGTTATTTTTTGTTAAAAAAGTTTTTTATTTTTCCCTTTTTAGTTCTTTATCCCGTGTTAGATTAATTTCACGAATTCGTTCAACAGTAAATCTTCTACGGAGTGTGTACATTTATGCCTATAACTTTGTACATAGGAATGATTACATAATGTATTATATACTAAAACCTTTCTGAAAGTATGTAGATTACGTTAGTGAAAACCCCATCCAAATCGAATCAGTAGTTTTTGAGAAAATCGCGCACATACAAACATACATACATACATACATGCATACATACATACTTACATACATACATACATACATACATACATACATACATACATACATACATACATACATACATACGGGACAAATACAGAACCTCCTTTTTTGAAGTCGGTTAGAAGTCGGTTAAAAATAGGAAACATTCCTTCTCATTGAAATAACTGTATTTAATAAACCCCGGAAAAAATCACGAAATATCACAAGGGGGGAGGGGGGGTGTAGTGAGATATCACGTATATTTATTTTTCGTTGAACGCGCTATTTCTAAACCGAAAAAAAATGTTGTATTTCAAGATAATCTTCTGAAAAAAATTGAGATAATTTGTACCAAAAAAATACACGTGATCTTGGGTAGGGGGGGAGGGGTTTGTTCAAAACCTCACTACGTATCACCAGGAGGGAGAGAGGGGGTCAAAAAGTTGCTAAAAAAACATCACGTGATTAATGGACGGCCCCTAAACTATAGATGCTCATTCATTTTACTGCACCGTTGAGTTACGCAAAAGATACTGGCCACTTAGTCCACGTGATTGTTACCCAATACACTACTTGTACTACGAAACAACTTAATCATCCATTCATAAAAAAATTAGTTCACCGTGTTTCAAATCACGTTCTTCCCAAACTTTCATTCTAATCAATACTTGTATTCGCAATAAATAATATTAGTGCGTAAACCAGGCGACGCCGGGGGCGTTTCTAGTCATAATCTAACAGTTATGCCGAATATTTGATAATTATACTTCATTGAACAGGTTTGGGCGAGCGGTCGACGCGAGATAGATGTTGCATTTGACGCCCGAGTGTCTGGCAGTACGTAGATTATATAAAGCTTTGGATGATATTGCAAAAATGTATACATTCATTATGCGTTTACTTTTTCAATATAAATGTTTAATTAATTTAAAGCCATAGGTTATTATTGGAACAGCAAGGGGTCTTCAGTCATCATCAATCTATGTAGTAGTCATGTTATAATAAATACGTAATTGGGATTTATTTCCTATCTAATTCTATGAATAAATATAAGCTCCTATTACCTACTAAGAAATAGGAGCTATATAAATATAGCTCCTATTTCTTGGACACAAATCTGCGGACATTATTAAAATTAATAAAAGTCAACAATATCTTGCAGCTCATAATTGAGTCTTGCAAGTCACATCTACTTTGCGTCCACCTCCGCTTTCTTTCCCCATACGCATAAATTAAATTAAAAACCATACGGTTACATAATAACATTTACATTATTATGATAGCCTTGTAAAAGTACATAATCATTATGTTATATTAATACTTTAGAAATTTCTACTGTAATAATTGAAATTCTTTGTAATGATGTTCTCACGCGAATGTATTGTTTGGGATCATCGATTTCGCGTATTCAGTTAATCAATTATCTCGGGTTGTTAATGTGTGTATTGAGTTTTATGGTGACTATTTTTTTTTCTTTTGCTGCTAAGTGTGTTTTAGCTTTTTGTATAATACTGTATTTTATTGTTTTTATCCATATCAGGTGTTCTGGCTTCTGTTATTATTATCCGCCTAGCCTTTTCCCAAACATGATTGGGGTCGGCTTTCAGTCTAACTGGTTGCGGCTGAATATCAATATTTTACATGGAGCGACTGCCATCTGACCTCCACAACCCAATTATTGGGGAATACCAGTATTCGAATGTTAGACCAGTTGTCAGACTTTTGGGCTCCTGACTACCCGTAACGACTGTCAAAGATATTCCTATGACAACCGGGACCGACTGTTTAACGTGCTCTCCGAGGCACGGAGGGGTCTCGATGTGTAAAGAACGGTCACCCATCCACTGACTGATCGCGGCAAGCGCAGCTTAACCTCGCAGATCGATCGATCAGCGCGGCTGTCATTTAGCCACGAGCACCTCTAGTGTTTTGGCTTCTGTATCATTTGTATTTTATGTGACAATAGTAGCAAACAGGCATGGCCCATCTAATAAGCGGTTACGTAGCCTATGCAACACGACTGAATCGAATTCTTCTAGGCAAGCGTGCTCTATCGTCACCAGATCAGGCAAGATGGCGGTCAAACGCAAGCCTATTTTTACCCGACTGCGCGACGCAAAGGAGGGTAATGTGTTTATCAGTCTATGTATGTATGTATGTATGTTTGTTTCTATGTGGCGTTCTAGAGACCAAATGCGTAGGCCGATTTTGATAATTCTTACGTCAATCGATTCGTCTTAACCTTGCAAGTGTCACTAAAGATATAACAGTAATCAAAATTTACCACAGCGACAACCAGACGCCATATTATCAAAATGAAAAAAAAAAGTTGATGAATTATGTCAAGTGGGGTGTCGTTGAATAGGTATTTTAAAATCATCTTTAGGTTCCTTTTATCATTTTTCATTTTAAATAATAGTTTAGGATATATAACGATTTATAGTTGTTTAACAAAGCAATCATTCTCGCTAATTCTTACTTATTGATTTAAGTTTTTATTTCAAGTATTAACGATATACAAACAAAAAAACAGTGAATAACTAAAAAGTATAAAATAAAAAATATTAATTTAAAGAAAAACAAAAAACCCGACTGCGTAAAAACTAATTTTAAAAAATACGTGAAAGAATTAACTTAAATAAAAACTAAAAAGAAAGAAACAAGCCCAGTAGTTTAGAATTCTGTTAAGTAATACTAAATAACTACACAATTGAAATAGTTTTATAATCGATACACACATAAAACAAATCATAAATTCTAATCCAGAACAGAACGACTCACAGTCGGGGCCCCTTGGGAAGATTTGATTGGTAAAATTTAAATGGGCCCCGACTGTGAGTCGTTCTTACGTACGCGTCGTACGACCACGTTACGTCATCAGGTCAGAATAGTGTGCAAACCTTCATACAAAATATATGTATCCGATAGGCCTGTGATGTACAACTAATGCATCATGACACGTAAGTCTAGTGTAAGATTAACTTTGAAATAATACACGGTAACCTCATAAATAGAGGTGGTACTATCAAGTCCAAATTCAAATACTACCTGTCACTTAATTTTAAAAAACCGGCCAAGTGCGAGTCGTACTCGCGCACTGAGGGTTTCGTATCATTTTTGGACGTATAAAGGCGAAAAAATCCGGACCGCATAACTAAGTTTGTTTGTGAAGGAATTTTGATGATTTTGAAAAAACTGTACTAGTTAGGAACATCGTTTTATTTTTGGTGCCATATTCCTATCAACTCTAATTATTATTTCAGATTTTTCGCCTTGCAAACTTCGGAGATAAGGGGGGGGGGAATGGTATTTTTTTGGACATTTTTCATCATATGTCGAAAACTGTGAGACATAAAATAAAATTAAAATATATTTTGAAATGTGCAGATCAAGCCCTTTCATATGATATGTCACTTGACCTAGTAACCCCACTTTAAAATTTCGGACCCCCATTCCGGCCCCTTTTGCAATGAAAATAAAAATATTTTTGGATTTTTTTCATTAGCAATAAAGTTGAACAAGCATTCTTTATAACTGTTCCAAATTTCAAGTCGATAGCGTAAGTAGTTGCTGAAATAAGCAGGTGTGACAGACAGACAGACAGACAGACAGACAGACGAAGCCGCATCATAAGGGTTCCTTTTTTACCATTTTGGTACGGAACCCTAAAAAGGAGCCGCATCAAACTGGACTGAAAGTGGACCGCAGCTCAGAAAGCTGCGAGCTGCGATCCGCTGAAATTGATGTTTACTTCACTTTAGTGAAGTAAACGTTCTCAATTTCTGCGGATGAAACAGCGGGACACACCTAGTGAAATAATATCCTTAAAGAAATATTATACTTAGTTCATCAACCCAACTTTCGTCTTCAACGTCTTACAAATCTTACGCAAGTTTTAGAGAAAGTTTCTTTATTAAGTAATTTGTTACCACCATAATATAGTGGTATTGACCATAATCATAATACATTGTTTCGAAATACACACTGTTATAAGCGATGATGATATCAATCTTGATGATGATGGTAGAAAACGTTTCGTTGTTGATATAAACGTTAATGTTAATCATAGTGGTGAAATTGATATTGCGTTTAATGAAATTGATATTAATGTGAGTTTGGGTAGTGTGAAAGTGTGAGATTGCTTGCTGTTTAATCGTTTCTCTTTTATTTGTACATGATGTAAGTGGTGATTTATGATATTATGTAATAATTATAATAATGGGAACAGATGTAAGGTTAGTCAGTAATTTTGCTTGATTGGCCAATCTGTACAAAAATGTATGGAAGAAGTCAAGAAGAGTGAATGAATTTGTTCTTCATTTAATATTACTATTTTGTTGTAAAACCCATGCTTAGACGAACTCACACCTTTTTCTCACAGAGGCAGGCTGAAACTACAGGAAACTACGTGCTACAAATGCTACAATTCTTACGTACATACCTACTCTTTTCTAAAATCCAGTAAGTACCTATGAACTCGTCAGTAATACCACTTTCCGTGCAGTCGGGTATTAATAGAGGTAAGGTAGCCAGCATTCTACGAGTCATAGATAACTTTCCGTGCAGTCGGGTATTAATAGAGGTAAGGTAGCCAGCATTCTACGAGTCATAGATAATTTTAACTGTGTACTCCTAACACATTTAAGTATCTTAGTAAATGAAGTAACTAATTTATGGAGTCGTGCACAGTATAAGGTAAAATAAATAGAAACAATAATTATTTAGTTCTTTATTTGTACGAATCATTTAGGGTATAATAAATATAGTATAATACATAGATATGTAGAGGAAAATATTGAAAATAGAAATTATTTGTACTCACACGGCGGCACATAAATATATGTCGTTATTTTAATATGATAGTAGAAAATATATAATGAAGTAAATTAAAATTAGAAGAAGTGAAGTACTAACTTAGTACTTAAAAGTACTTGTAAAGGTGGAATGTTCGATTTAAAGTAATATAGATATTATGTTTGATATTAAGATATTATTATGATTGTATTGATGAAAGATGATATAATATGTCAGATAGATATATAAATATATAAAGATTAAATAGCAATAATATTAACGTACATATATTATATAGTTATTTATATCACAAAATATACGTATATATACATATTAATATATATAAATGTATACACATAATAATAATATACAAATTAGTCTATACAGTTAAAAATAATGAGGACTTAGTAAGAAAGGACTAGATAATAAATCTATGAGAGTTAACAGTTAAATAAAAATAAAATATTTTGAAGTACAAAATACACAAATACGGATACCGTATAGGGTGTGAAAATACTAACATAGTACAGTATCAAAGACCATACAAACTTAGAACAACATTTTTATGGGAAAACAGTAACAAATCGCGTCTTCGGTAAAAATCCCTTACAAAGGGAAATTCTTCGTAGAATATTAAATAAATACGCCTTAAAAACTACAATAAATAAACTCAGTACATTCCGTTTCACACTATGTTACAATAAGTAAAGGACTTAGAATAGCTCCTTGGGAATCCCAGAGCTTTAATCGGTCTTAACGTGGGCGGAATAGGCTAGATCTTGTCCATCATCGATGGATCGTCCCCATCCATGTCCACTGCTGGGGTAGTGCTCCTCATGATGCGCTGGATGTGCGACTACTTCGTAGCTGGTTTCATGGTGCTTGCTTGCCAAAAGCTTCTTCAGAGCAATGATACCGGCGACCAGGAGAGCAATCTTGGCAAGGAGTACGGCCTTGGCGGCGGCGAATGCGATGATTCCAAGGAACAGAGGGATGAGGGCGGTGATCTTGAGCTTGGCGATGGCCAAGAGGGGCAGGAGCTGCTTGATCTTCTTCTTCTTGCCACGAGCTGGAATTGTTAAAATAATCCATTAGTATGTGAATGGAATAAATGACCAAACAGTTGCGAAAGATCATTCAAATTATTAAGCTGCTTTGCTGTTTAATGAATTAGAAAAGACTTTTAAAATGAAATCATAATTTTAAATCAAGTAAAAAGTGAGAGCATAAAATCAAATGCTTTCTTCAATTACAGGCGAATCTTCAATATAATAATCAATTCTAATTAACACTGTACGGTAAGCAATGTACTTAAAACCAACAGATCGCATATACCATACTATTAAACAAACGATCATCCAACAGCTTTCACATTTGTTTTAAGAAAATTTCGTACAAAATTGTTGGCATCGTTCTTATGGTCCATTACCCACAAACTGTGAGTACAATGTTTGTCAACATTGGATCAAACAGCCTACATGTGATTTGATGGATGGAATCCTCTACGTGAACTAGTTATCTAAAGATCTCTTATATTTTCACTGTTATTCATGAGAACATAATTTTCTTCATAAAGTTTATTAATTATAATTTAATCATTATGATTTACTTTTAC
Source organism: Thalpophila matura (assembly GCA_948465475.1). Taxonomy (NCBI): domain Eukaryota; kingdom Metazoa; phylum Arthropoda; class Insecta; order Lepidoptera; family Noctuidae; genus Thalpophila; species Thalpophila matura. The sequence continues at coordinate 11,985,529 of OX419200.1, forward strand.
AAATAGTTTATAGCAATTAGTACTATTTTTATGCATTGTGTTGATTACGTAACTATGATAACAATACCTACATTATTTATATCATATTTTAAAGCTTTCATTGATTTCAGTTACTATTACGTATCCAAAGTCATTATAGTACCAAATAAAATTCAATTGTGAACTTCAGTAGCTATTATAAGTTCAAGGAACTTCTGCACTTGTGCTGTTATGTCGCTGTAATTGCCACTACAGCCTTGAACAGTGTCGCCATCTATGACACTGACCGTAAACTACCAAGACTCGTGCTTTCCTTGAACTTAACCGTTCAATATATTATGCTAGTCTTGTTGGTGTTTTGAGATATAGATTATTTTAGATTTAGATTAATTATGACAGGTTTATGCAATTTCAAGTAACACAGATTTATCAAGAATTTAATTAAAGATTTGTTTAGTTTTTACGACAGGTTGTTGTTTTTAAATACATGGTGTAGACTCACGGCTGTTTTCATTAAATATACTAAAACTACAGAACGGTATCATGTCTGTATTTGCTATAGACGAAGATATGTCAAGTAGTAAAGTACTCTTATTTGCGGACTTTTCCCAATACTAACACAGTGGAAAAGTATTCAAAGCAAGACTGGACACCGTTCTAAACTTGTTTATGATTGACTTAGTGACATTGCCGGCCCATTGCCTACAAGCACCTATATGCCCTAGTTCCCTCAATCACACATGTAGGGTTAAGAAACATGACCAAACAAGTTCTGTTGAGAGTAAAACCGTTTCCTATTAATTGTTGCATATTTCAGTATCTAAATTGTCTTTGTACTACTATAATGAATGAGAAATTTTGTGAGTGCGTGTGTTTGTTACTTCTTCACGCTGAAACGGCTAGACGAATTTGGATAAAATTTGACGAAGATGTAGCCTGGGACTTAGAAAAGCACAGCTAATTTTCATCCATTTTCACGCAAATGAAACATCGGGCAACATCTAGTAATTAATGTTTCGATTCTTTCAAGTTTCAAATGATACCATAACAACTTAGTCACGTGCACCAAACCTAACTACAAAGAAATTCTGAATGGAAAGACGTTTTATTTTTTATCTTAGTTAACCTTTAAAAGTCAAGTTTATTACCATAATGACCTGCCAACATATCAAATTTAAATATAGATGTAGTACATCTATTGACCTTGACCTAAAGTAGTTTAATTTAATCGCTTATTGATTTTATGGGGAAAATTTAAATAATGAAGATTCATCCTATCAGTCAATGACACAGTTTCTTTAATCAAGCCGTTAACTGGGTTATAAGTCTTTAAATACAAAGTAGAAATTATTTTTGACTTGATATTATTAGGAACAATCACTCAAGAATGATTGTTTCTGAAGGAGTGAAATATTATGAATTCTGTAAGAAAGAAAGAAGAACAAATAATGAAAAAGAAAATAAAGAAAGAAAAGAAAGAAAGCAACGAAAAAAGACAAAAAAAATATTAAAAGGTTCCTTTTACTTTTATATCCTGTTAACCAATGTAAGTACAAGGGTCTAAACATTCACATTCATGTAAGTGAAAAGGTGTGAGATTCCTAAATGCGTTTTCCATGTAACACAATTTATCGCAGAAATTTTCACTGTGCTGGCTTGGACAGTGAATTTGCTTTGTCATTGTCACTCCATTGATCTCGAATGTTGGGTGAATAAGCCTATTGGTGTGTTTAGGTGTGAATTTGGATGTGATAGTTGTGTTTATTTTATGTTTGCTGTTTATTCAAACGTAACAAGTGTCATCTACTATATAAAAATAAGTCGGGTTTTCCTTCCTGACGATATAAGTCCAGAACGGACGAACCGATTTCCACGGTTTTGCATTTGTTGGAAAGGTCTCGGGCTCCGTGAGGTTTATAGCAAAGAAAATTGAGGAAAATTTCAACAGAAAAGCGGGAAAACAAAAAAAAAAACGAAGCCATCTGGTGGCGAAACGGAGTTCGCCGGGTTTGCTAGTCTATACTAATAAAATAAAGCTGAAGAGTTTTTTGTCTGATTGTTTGTTTAAACGCACTAATCTCTGAAACTACCAGTTGGATACGAATAATTATTTTTGCATTTGATAGCCAAAATTTTGAGAAAGGTCATAACTTATTTAATATCACGCTATGACCCTTAGGAGCCGAACAATGGCGGTTGAAACCGCGGGGCACAGCTAGTAATTGATGTAATTTTTTTATGTTATGTTTTTTTGTGTACTCGATTTTAACTGTACCTATTGTAATTGACAGTGTAACTGTTATATTTAAAGTGGCCTTGACCAATGCTCTGATGAATTTTTGAAGTTCTGTATACGCCAAAAAGAAAACGAGAGTGTTGGAGTTAAATAATAACCACGTTGTGTATTCTGGATATTTGCTCATTGAGATTGTCTGTATTTCGTGCAAAATAAGAAAGCATTTGCTGCTATTATAACTTTAATAGGGGAACTTCGCAAATTATGCTTATAATGTTACGCCTGTGGTAATTGATGGAGGTAAAGAGATAAAAAACTGGGAACTAGCTTTAACTAGTGATTAGTGTGACCAGATTCAGCAGGATTCTGCGGTTGCCAACTCCGATTGCCACCAATTTAGCAGTCGCAGGATAGAAAATTTTGGCTATCTAATAAAACTTTTGCAGAAACTTAGTGATATTCAGCATTTACAACTAAATAAGTGAAATCGCAGGATCCCGCTAAATCTCATCACACTTTTAGTGATACCGAAAATCTAAGGCCCGTATTCCAGAACGATACTCGAGTACCGATCTCTGCTTGAGCATAGATTTCAACCAATCAAATGGCTTTAAATCTATGCTCAAGCAAAGATCTGTGCTCGAGCATCGTTCTGTAATACGGGCCTTAGTCTTTCTGGGCTAAATTCGAGTTATTTTAAGTAGAATACAGATATTCAGCCGCATCTGGTTTGACTAGAGCTACGCCGATTATGAAGAATGCCCGTCACAAGGACACGCTTATGAATGAATTCAGACTGAACCACGTGAATGGACAGATCGAAATGGACGCTCTTTTCCTGAGAAAAATAAGGTAATTAAAAATAATAGTCTGACTCATGAAACCGTAATTGGTATCAATCGAAGTCGTAACACGAACACATATCATAACATTGGAAAGGCAACTTTCTTCGGAGAAGAGTCGAGGAGTGTCGTTTACACGGTTTCTCGATGACTTGTTAAACTGGTTTAGAGACAGGACTTCAAGCTAATGCCGTAGAGGGAATGTGCCGCTTTCGAGTTTCTACATGTTGTTGACAAAGTCAGTGTGAAAGCCTTTTTTGTGGAGTGACATTTTTGCAATACGGAAGTGTGGGTGAATAGAGATGTCCTAATTTGGCAAATCTTCATACCTATTATATCTTCATTTGAATTGCTCTAGATATCCATACATTCTTTACCCTTACCCCTCCCTACCCTACAAGACATGGATTATAGTCTAGATGATGATAACTAAAGGCAACAGGAAGGAAATAAAACTTACGTCGAGCATCCTTGCTGAAAGAGTAAAATGAGTTTACTATTAAGCTGTTGTCCAAATGACAAGTACCAACTTACGATTTGGAACGACTAAGACAATGCCTCGTTTTAAAGAAGATCACATTATCTTGAAGACTGCAATACTGAATTAAAACAGAAATAGAACATAGAGAGAAAAGCCAATTGAGCCATTGAAATCCACTGTTAAACATCTATAAAAAATTGAATACATCTTAAGTTGCATTTAATTTATTATACGAATTTCCATAAATGATTGATTACCAAAACCGGAATACAATCGTAGCCTGACTTATAAGCAGATGTGTAAGAAACTTAACTCGTCCGCTTCAAGTTTCATTCACAATAATAAGTAGCAAGCTAGCATTCATGGCAGCATCCGTGAAGGCTAGTTAGACTTTTCTATCTTGAATCTTATACGTTGTAGTGGTCATAGCACTCAAAGTATCTTGAATATGTTTAAGTTACAGGTGGGTAGACTTTGTAAAAATTTAGGTTATTTGATGAACTTAAAATTCTATTGCAATAGTTTCTAATAGTTTGAAGCCCAGAATCAAAAATTCCGAGGGTCCGAAGTAAACCTAACTAAACTAAAAACCCTTAATGTTCGACTAATTCTAGTAGAAAGAACATTACATGGTGATGTTACAAAAAGTGAAATTGATATCTGTAAAATAGGTCAAGTAACAATTACTGTAAATGCATCTACCAACAAACATGTGCCATAAACAAGGTCAGTTACGGATAAAATCTTTGCAGCATAACAGTTTCAAAGCAACGATGTACTGGTATAATTGTATCTTGTTAAACTAATCTAACATACTTAAGAAATTGCTCATGAATTTATTCAAATCGTATCAGGAAATACTTTTGCACGAATGGTACTCCACTTACCTAATCACGAATCATAATCACAATCGGAAATACAAATGTAGAGCATCTTTCCATACGGTTTCACAGTTAGGTATGTATATCAGGAAATCGCAATATTGCATGTTTATAATTAAATAGATTTATTCATGCGTGGAATTCAAAGCATGAAAATTGTACATCGGTAACTAATGGGGCAGTTAGGCTTTCTATTTATATCAATAATTTAGATTAACTGAGTGGTCTACAAAATTTAACTGTTACATCCGTACGGGTAGGGATAGCACTTTCGTTTGTAGCACTACAGTACTATAATAATTAATTGTTTTTATTGGTCTTGCATTAATGTTTGCTCGTTTATGTCTTTTATATCGATCAGAGTAATCATTCAGACTTGAGTGAAACTTAACATCCAATTGGCATGCTTCTTTTCAAAATTACGTCATTCTTTGTCATTGCATTGAAATAATGCAGCATGGACCAATTCATTGATTTAGATTTTGGAATGAAGTGAAATCGTTTCTATACTTTGAATGTAGATTTGTTTTTTTAAGTTACTTCCGTCACTTTATGTTAATTAATTATAATTAAAAGATTTTGTTTTTGAGTAGATCTCATTATATGTTATCTATACTATTATAAAATTGTAAAAAAGCTGTTTCTGTATGTACATTGAAGATATTCCAGAAAAAATATTTGAGATAGGGTACTGGGACGTAAATTTAATCATGTCCGATTTTTTTTTTTTGAATTTTTGTCTGTTTATCTGTTTGTCTGTTTATGCGCGCATCACTACACTACGGAGGTCATTTAAACTGGTATTTTCATTGTAGTCCACGCGGACGGAGTCGCGGGCAAAAGTCTAGTTTAACATAACTTATTACAAGTTATTAAAAATTATTACAAGTTATTAAAAATTATTACAAGTTATTAAAAATGATTACAAGTTATTAAAAATGATTACAAGTTGAGGAATTCTTTTCGCATGGATCTCATAGTAAATTTTGCGACAAATAAAAATATTATTGACACTAAATATTTCGCGACAACCCTACAACTTGTTTGTATGTACCACCTTGCATTTGTAATATATAACGGTACAGTTGAGCTATAACTTGAACAGGTATTAAGTACAGTCGCTTCATTTTGTGTACAGACACTTTATATTCATGGGAATTTAACTATTACTTGAAACTTTCCAATGTCATGTTGTGTTGTTTGTAGGTTATAAATACTAGACATCTATTCATCAATATGGTTAAACATTGCATTATTTGCATCTTAATTTTTTGAAGGATATTGTTGAAGAAGGTGCAATTTTTGACAATATGGTGTCATATTTCAGACTAAAATTATTAAAATATATATTGTTTGTATTGTTTGAGAACGCCAGCGACTTCTTTGTGGCTCAATGAATTATGTTATTGTATGTTTGATAAATGCTAGCTTAAGTTATGATAATCCCGTTAATCTCTTAAGCTTTTGGCGTTTTTATTGAGATTTTGTTTATTCTAGCTTTTTCAAATTCACACAATAATATTTGCTTAAGTCTCTTTTGCATTGCTAAAATGATACTGCAGTATATCAGATACTAAAATACGAGTATATTCACAAAATCATTAGTATATTTAGTACACTAATGATTGCACGTATACTAATTGATTGAGAGAAAAATAATCTTGAACAGGTGTTTAAGACCATGCTGGTCACGGTCTGGGTAAACGATGGTTAAGTTGGCTATGGTCATGAGCTAACATTGTGTTGTTACTAATGTATCGTTTGCGGTTTGCTTCTGTGATGGATTGTCGAGTTATTAACTAATACACTTTCATCTTAAGTGTATAGGTATTATAATAAATCAAATTTATATAATCGACCTACATAAACATCGCCAATATTATGGTAATGCCAAATGTTTTCTCTTATAGAATGTAGATTATTCACAATCACATCCTGTTTTATAATATTTTCTAAAATATTTAAAGATTCATTGAATAATTCAAACTGAATAGAAACCACTGTTAAATTATTTTATTATACGGAATTTGTTACTAATTAGTTTATTAAAGTGGAGAAATTCTGACACAAAACGTGACTAAAAAATAAGTTCAGAAAACAATTGTTTTGCTCTATTTAATCATCGTTATCAAAACCGCAATCTTATAGTACCTTAGTCTCGGATCAATGACTCACTTCGTTCAAACTTTTATTTGTTTCATTTTCCTGTTTCATAACGCTACTTTTTATTTTCATTTGTTTGAACTCCAAAAGTTCATGGACTTTGAAAACGAAAGCTTAATCGTAACTTGTTCGCTTCACGTAATTTATATTTACAATAGCACTTCGCCCGCGACTTCGCCGCGTGTCCCACAGGAACTGTGCATTTTTTCGGGATAAAAAGTAGCCTACGTTACTCAGTAATAATGTAGCTTTCTATTAGTGAAAGAATTTTTAAAATCGGTCCAGTAGTTTCGGAGCCTATTCGGTACAAACAAACAAACAAAAAAATCTTTCCTCTTTATAATATTCGTATAGAAGTATAGATAAGTTTCATATCATGTGATTAACAAACAATTTACATATGATTTACGTGTGGTCCAATTGGTTTAGTATAATTTACGTTTTGTTTGTTCGCAACAGTTTGTGTTAACTATGTTGTTTCAATGAATCGTTAGAATTATTTGGCTCATTCATATTACGTTTATCTAGCATCTAACGTGTAATTTAGTTTTTAACACTGTAATTTTATACGCTCACATTATTTTAATACTTCTTTGATTCCAAATAGAGTTTAAATTTGTAAAGATGATTTTTAACTGCTTACCTTCCTCAAGGGACCTCTTCATGCCCTCAACAGTAGACGTAGGCAGCTTAAACTGGATCACATGGTTCTCCAAGAAGTCAGCAGCTGAATCCACCAGCCTGGACTCGATCTGAGCTTCCCTGGCCTTAGGCTCTTCAGACAACGGCTCCAAGGCCCTAGCAGACCGAGGGGAACCATTGCTGAGTATCGCAACACCATCAGCTAGGTCCAACTCCCGCGCAGTGTTCACAGCCTCCACATATTTCAACGTCTTCTCCTGCAACCAAAAGATAAGAACTTAGTAACACGTCACTAAAAGCACTTCACGTTTGTCACTTCACTGTTCCCACCTTTATGCACAAGGATGTATCTCCATCAACGCACTCCTTCACAACTCCTAATATGGACCCGAAAACTCCGATTTCGTTGGGTTCTTTGTCGAGCGCAGGCATCGCCCGCGCCGCGGCGATCAGAACTAGGACTGCGACGTATCGTATCATGGCTGCGAATCAAACTACCCCTACAGAAAGCTTGGCACAAAGTGTAGAGACGTTGTATATGACGGCCTGTTTTAAGCATCTCACCCCACTACCGCGCGGTCAAGAAAAGTGAACCCAATGTCGGTCGATTAAACTGGTACCTACGAAATTATTTTGTTGTAATCACGGACAGTTTTCGGGGAACGCACGTGGTTTTTTGTGGTAGTGTGGGTGTGGTCGTGGATCATGGTGACAGTTGACAAGTGTGGTGCATCTTATGATGAGGTTGTGGTCTTGATACTTTTGTGGTGCGGAAATGTGTCAGGTTAGCAAAAATGTGACGTTTTGTTATCATTAAAATTATGTATATTGTTTTTATTTTTGTTTGTGTTATATTCATATTGGTTGATTTTTTGCTCAGTTAATATATATTTTAATAAAATAAAATGTTTAAATAAAAAGGGCAAATAATTAGTACATTTTGTGTTTGTAATCTTAATCTTATCTTTCATTCTTTCACTTCCGTGAGGCCTTTAATTAGCTTGTTATTTTTGGTCAACAGGTATGTTGTTTTGACCACTTTCGTTGTAAGTACTATTTTTTATGAAACAGAGCCTTATAATGTAGTCGATCTTATTATAGAAACACACTATTTACGTTTTAACCTCAAATAACATGATTGTTAAATTAAATACATTGAATCTTAAAAAAATATTTTATTTAATTCCCTGTACTCTTTTCTCCATTTTTACTACTTGCCCTTATAAATCAATTCATGATTATTCATGTTTATGTATGATTATCATTATAATGGGACCACAATATAGACACAAATAACTTACAATTTTTATCGCCAACGTAAAATTCTACTACACTTTTCTCACGTTTCCCATAAGCATACTCCATATTTCTTTCTCAGGATCGTTTATCGTCGTATCTACAACAAAATTATGCTGTTATTAAAACGAAAGAATGGCGGTAACCTAAAAACTTTTTCTTCCCACAAAATGGTTGAACAATGCACAGAAGGCGATAACTATAAATGATTACTTACTTTCCTTTTTATAAAATCGTCGGCGACTTTCAATGAGCTCATTAATTTGATAAATTATATAAAATATTATGTGGCTGTGAACGGTAGAGAAACTGAGATTTTGAATTATTTGTTGTTTCGAAATACCTATTGATGATAATGAAATTTGTTTGTGCAGTAGTATTGTGATATATAAACGTAATTTGTTTTGTGTGCATTTTTGTATTTACTCCTTCAGCTGAGTTGGTGTTGGTCAAGTTATTTTCTGTCATTATACTGTCACACTAATAAATTATAAATACGAAAGTTTGTTTGTGTCTGTTTGTTACTCCTTCACACTGACACGGCTGAACGAATTTGAATGAAATTGGACATAAAGGTAGCCTGGGACCTGAAAAAGCACATAATCTATTTTTCATCTATCAATATACTTAGACGAAGTCACGGGCAACAGCTAGTAATTATATATATAAAAAAATTAAAATTTGAAGAACTCGAAGATACAGGAACTGACATTTTAATGACTTTTTTTATACCTACGCGCGTATTCAAAACTTTTAGTATCTGTCCTATCTTTTGTGCTATTGACATCTGCAAACTCATAAAATGTAGAAATAATGTTCCTTTTGTATTGTAAGTCCACGTCAAGTAGATCACTATCATCTTCAGATGATTATAGTAACCCATTTCTCTCAATTGACTCTAATAACCTTTGCTGGAAGGTACTCATGGGATACTAGACTTTTCTCATGTCGAGATTAGATCAAAACCATATTGTTTTCTTGTCAATTGTATGTTTTATTATTTTCATTCACACTTCATTTGATGTTTTCATTCAATCATATTTATACCATCAATGAGCTTCTTAACGTTAAGCTGCGTAGTGATATTACCTGTATAAAAGTAGGATTTAGGGAACGTCTGTAAGTATTGGCAGAACTGTTTAGTTCTAAAATAACAATAACACCTATCTTTTTGTTAATTTTGGTATTTTTAGCTTCTATTCCTTGTTCGTCTGACTCATCTATGTTGGAACCTACAGCTTTGTACATCTTTCAGTGACCTTGTCGCAGAGTGCCTCCCTCCTCTGACCTCTCAAGCCTCGGCTAGCTATCGGAGGGAGCCTCCACAGACACAAATCTTGATATTTAAATAAAACACTGCAGGGTGGTTGGAGAGGTATATTGCGAGACGTAGGTTGTATATTTGCACTTTATAACGTTACACAGAGGTATAAAAATAACTGTTACAAAAAGAGACTATTTGCTTATAGCTTTGCACACTTGATACATAGATAGTAGGTAATAAATAATAACAGTACAGCGGTTCAGCGGTCACAAGTGATGTCGTTGGAGACCAGACCAAGAATGACGAAATAAATGCATAAAAATATGAGATGTTCTAAATTTGAAATTTAAAGTTAAAATCTAAACTGAATTTAGAAGAATGGAATGAATGAAGTGGCCAGCAATGGAAGATTGCCAGTACTAAATGATGAAAGAAGGATGATTCCGTCACAACCTTAATGTATTCAAGTTCTGTCGATATCCAGCCTATGCCTAAAGTGAAATCGACCCTAAAATTATGGCCAATACCGTACTAGAAAAACAGGTATTTATCGCAGGTAGGTATGTAGCAGTAGTTATCGCAGATAGACGTGAACAGTTTGGCAATGACCTTGTTACAAATACTTTTAGGAAATGTGACCTGACTTCTAATAGTGAGTGAGTATTTAAATTAGGAATTTTAGACTGCGTGTCTGTAGTCAGGTATACAGGGTGGAATTTTATAATGCCACCTGAAGGGAAAGTACTCCTAATACGGCAGGTAGACAATTTTACTCACAGAAAACATTCCTTTATTTTTGAATAGAAAGAGAACTGCATTCAAAGATTTTCGAAAATTTTCAATTTTTCATAGCTTTAATTTGACTCATTGAATTTATAAGTCCATATTTCATGGTTTTCCTTTCATTTAATTTATCAAGTTTCTTAGAGTGATTTCATCCTTATAACTGATACTAACGATCGATGCAATAAATGTACAGATTGTAACTTTTTCAGATTTTAGTCGGTTCGATTCCCGGGTATGGCAAGCGAATTTTTGAAAATCTTTCAATGCAGTTTTCTTTCTATACAAAAATAAAGGAATGTTTTCTTTGAGTACAATTTTCTATCTACAGTATTAAGAGTACTTTCCCTTCAGGTGGCATTACAAAATTCCACCCTGTATACTGGAAAAAAATCAAGTTTACTTATTCATAACAGTGTTATTCAAATTCTAATCAAAGGGCTTACTTAAGATAGATACCGCGTATGATCTGCATATAAAGGTTTTCCTGCAAATTAATACAGATTCGATTTAGGAAATAAAATATAAATCCATACGTGTAAGTGTTTAGAATACAAATGTCTGGAATTCCATAAGTATGTCACATAATAGATAAATAAAGGTTAAACGAAAGAAAGTTAGTGAATCTAAGTTCAACCTGAATACAAATAAGGAATATACGTTTAGAAATGGTAAATGGATTATCATTCAGCCGATAGAATACCAAAGTATTGATTGTTGTGACAGTGACTCTCTCGGTAGGCTGTTAAGTTTCAGTCGTAATCTTTTGACAGTATCTGCTGAGAAAGTTCACTACTGCAGCTATCCTTATTATTTTCTTAGCTTAGTGCTAGAAGCTATGCCTAAAAGAAGTAATCTAGTTTGAAAGACGTTGAGCGTTTTTTAGAATTTTATTTCAAGATGGCGGCAGCTAGCGTCATTAACAAATCTTGGTAATTGAAGGGCTAAGTGGACAAAGGTGTTATCTGACAAAATTCAAAAAAAAATCTGACTTTTTTGCTGAACATAGGTTTTAACTGATGATAGAACTTAAATGGATTTTTTTAATTTTGTCAGATAGCACCTTTGTCCACTTAACCCTTCAATTGTGATCAAAGTATACCAATTTTATCTTTAAATGAGCAGAGGTGAGAGCAGTGGTGGCCAGTGGTAACTCCCCGACTTACTAGTAAGGGGTTGTGGGTTCAAACCCAAGCAGGCACATACATTGTGCAATATGTTTCATCAGCACTGCTTTAGAAATGGCGAAGGAAAACATCGTGGGGAAACCGACATGTCCTAGAACCAAAACTTCAAAAACATGTGACGTCCACCAACCCGCATTGGGCCGTAGTGGACTACGGCCCACTCCCTCTCACAGAGGGGATGTTTGTATCCAGTTGTAGGAACAATATAGGCTGGTATGCTATGCTATTATGCTTATGAGCAGTATCACAGAGAAAATATTTTAAGGCAAAGTTTACTAGAACTTTACGATATTTTTTCAATATAAATATATATTTTGTTCAAAATCTATACATCTACACAAATAAATAAAATTGAAGTGTCTGTTTGTCAGTTTTTCTGAAAGTATGTACAGTACTATATTTTTTTTTTAATTTGTGTCTGTCTGTCTATCTCTCTGTTTGTTCCGGCTAATCTCCGAAACGGCTGAACCGATTTTGATGAGACTTTCACAAGCAGATAGCTGATGTTATAAGGAGTAACTTAAGCTACATAGCTGAATTTCACACGGATGAAGTCGCGGGCACCGCTAGTTAATTCATAATATTAAAAGTATGAAAACCACTGACTCTTCGTACATCATTCAACAACTCAGTATGTACAGTACTTATAGCAAAATATTTTGTTTTTAAATTTGTGTCTGTCTGTCTCTCTGTTTGTTCCGGCTAATCTCCGAAACGGCTGAACAGATTTTGACGAGACTTTCACAGGCATATAGCTGATGTTATAAGGAGTAACTTAAGCTACATAGCTGAATTTCACACGGACGAAGTCGCGGGCACCGCTAGTTAATTCATAATATTAAAAGTATGAAAACCTGAAAGAAGTATGACTCTTCGTACATCATTCAACAACTCAGTTGTATAATAAAAGCTTGAAGTACCAAAAGAAAATTCATTACAGGTAGTAAACGAACGAAAGCTGCTTTGTAGAAAACTTTATCATACATTATACCTGTGTTGAAGAAAGTTTTGTTTGTAAGGGATCCGAAGATAATGCCTTTATTTGGCCAGTATGAATATGTATAAGAAGTTTATTACAGGGCTGTTAGGATACTTATGCTAACTAGTGGATATCTATGGACAGAGTTCTCCATTCTTGTTGACGAGCTCAGATCATAGAAACAAGGAGACATGCCATCATAGCAAACTAGTACGGGAACAACTGATGCCACTTTTAGTACATTTTTCGACACATTTACGCGCATAATTAAGCGCTCCTTGTGAATAAAAAGATCTCCCACGCATTAAACTTTCTTCACACCCTCAATCTAACACTGTTAATCGTCACTCATCACTAACACTAAACTAAAACACTGTATTTATACCATCGATCGTGTTCGGTTCGTCGCCAGCGCGTACGTTTTTAACATGAGCAATATATGATAGCGATAGCGCCTTGGCACATCTCCCTTGTTTCTATGATCTGAGTTGACGAGTTTACAGACTCAGATTTCACAAGCACAAACAATACATTATGATATTATGGTGAGGATACGTTGTTTGAGATAGCTCTATTAATGTTTAGAGTTCCGTACCAAAATGGCAAAAATGAAACCCTTATGGTTCGACTTCGTCTGTCTGTCTGTCTGTCACGGCTGCTTATTTCAGCAACTACTAATGCTATCGACTTGAAATTTGGAACAATTATAAAGTACTGGCTTCCGCCCGCGGCTTCGCCCGCGTTTTTGGGATAAAAAGTAGCCTATGTGTTATTCTGATGTATAAGCTATATTACTGTAAAGTTTCATCAAAATCCGTTCAGTAGTTTTTGCGTGAAAGAGTAACAAACATCCATACATCCATACATACATAGTACATCCATCCTCACAAACTTTCACATTTATAATGTTAGTAGGATGCTTGCCCAACTTTATTGCAACAAATGAAAAAAGTCAAAAAATATTTTTATTTTCATTGCAAAAGGGGCCGGAGTGCGGGTCTGAAATTTTAAAGTGGGGTTACTAGGTCAAGTGACATATCATATGAAAGGGCTTAATCTGCACATTTTAATAGTATATTATGCAATTAGTGAATAAAGGACGGATTTAAAGCGAGGGCCATAGATGAATCACGAGCTAGTGAAGGATTCTAACGATTGAATCACGACCGTAGGGAGTGATTCATGCGGCGGCCGACGCGATGACACGCGGGGTTGCGATAGTCGTGGAGAGGATCCGGCAGTTGGGTCTCGAGGTGGCACTGCATAAGTCCGAGGCCATGTCCTTTCATGGGCCTCGGAACAGGCCACCATCGGGATCCCAACTAACGGTAGGAGGGGTTCACATCGGCGTCGAGTCCACGATGAAGTACCTGGGACTCGTGCTCGATAGCCGGTGGAACTTCGTGGAGCACTTCCGACGTTTGGCCCCCAAACTGGAACGGACTGGGGCCGCTCTCAAGCGGCTCCTACCTAACCTGGGGGGTCCAAACGCCTCCTGCCGGAGGCTTTACGCTGGGGTCGTGCGGTCCATGGCCACATATGGGGCCCCGGTGTGGGCGCGTTCACTGCGGCGGAGAGCCGCCCACTATCTGAACGCGCCCCAAAAGGTGGTAGCCGTAAGGCTGATCCGGGGCTACCGCACGATCTCGGGCGAGGCGGCAAGCCTCCTTGCCGGACTGCCACCGTGGGATCTGGAGGCGATAGTCCTCGCGCGCCTGTATGAGTGGCGCGCGGAGGCACTACGTCGGGGGGAAACCCCGCTTCCGCGGCAAATTGCGGCGGAGCGGACGGACCTCCGGCGCGATCTCATGGTGGCATGGAAGGAACGACTTTCGCAACCCAGCGCAGGGCACGCCGCAATAGCGGCGGTAAGACCCCTCTTTGAGGAGTGGCTAGGGAGACGTCACGGCGTCCTCACCTACCGCCTGACGCAGGTCCTCACCGGACACGGAAGTTTCGGGAGGTACCTGCACATCATCGGGCGGGAGGAAACGCCCGGGTGTCATCACTGCGTTGATCGCCCCGAGGACACGGTGGAGCACACGGTGGGGGCCTGCCCTGCATGGGCGGAGCACCGCCGTGTCCTCGTAGAGGCGATCGGCAGCGGCGGCGACCTCTCGCGCCCGGCCCTGGTTCAAGCCATGGTCCGGGGCGAGGGGGAGTGGGAGGCAGTCGCCTCCTTCTGCGAAGCAGTCATGCTAGTGAAGGAGGCGGCGGGACGGGAGAGGGAGAGATTCTCCCGTCCAAGCCGCCGCGGTAGACGCTCCGGGCGTCGGGAGCCGCGTGACGACTCCCGGCCACCGTAGGCGCGGGCCTGCGGGCGGTGAGTAATGGGTAGCTCACCGTCCGATCAGGACCAGGCCCGTGCCGAACGGCGCGTACGTGTTCCACGCGCGCCTCAAAGAGATGTCAGCATCAGAGAGGGGGCCCATTAGGGCCCAAGCCTGCCGGGAAAGCGGGATCGTCCGGAAGGGATACCGCTGACCCGGACAAAAGGGCTAAGGAAGGAACATGGGTGGGTTTTAGTCAGTAAGAGTCTGACACTCCCTTCCGCTCCGCCCAGAGCGGGAGGGGTCATTTGATGATTTCCCATCCCCAAAAAAAAAAAAAAAAAAAAAAAAGGGAGTGATTCATGATGATTGAATCACGAGCGTAGCAAGTGATTCAAGTGTTAGAATCCTGAGCGACGCGAGCGATTCATGGCCCTCGATATAAATCCGTTTTATTCAAGAGTTGCATACTATACTTTATACCATGACTACGAGAAAAAGAAAGATTTAAGTGAAAATATATATATGTCGCAGGGATATGATGAAAACAGGGAATTGATCAAATCTCTAAGCGATTTGATCAAATCACGGAGGTTAGGTTAGGTTTTTGATCAAATCGCTTAGAGATTTGATCAATTCCCTATCAAATCGCTTAGAGATTTGATCAATTCCCTGTTTTCATCATATCCCTGCGACATATATAATGAAGAAAAAGTAAAGTTAAATTGGCTTTGATGTAAACCAGCCGTGATTTTTTGGGTAGCAAGCTTTCCACCTTTCCACTATATCGGCCGCCCTCTCTTTAACAAACTCAGGTGTTAACACATCTTCATCACTAGAATGCATTTTTAATCGATTAGAACAACACTAAACAAACACAAAATTAAAGATTAAAGTAACACTAAACTTTGTGTTCGTACAACTTACAGTATTCAAAATAGCGCCAATTTACTAAGGACAGCAAAGAACACAAAACAGTTTTTATTCTAATGCTAAACTCCTTGTCGAAAATGTCGACCAATCAAATTGAATTTAGAACACATCAATGTAGGTCGAATACATAGATTACACTTACACTAGATACGGCAAGCCACGACCAAGCGTGCCCTGCATGTTCGACTGTTCGTACTAAAAAAAGTCTGTTAGCTCAGTGACGCTTAGTGATTGAAACAATTCTGTTTACTCTGAGCACATCACTAAATGGCTGGGGTGAAGTTATCGTAGGTATAAAAAAGATGACATGTTCGGTTTTCATACAATCTAATAACGTGCCGCATCTAGCATAGGTTCTTTAAATCTGTGGTCGAATACATTGGTGTGTTCCATTTTCAAACATCAAAACAGTGAGTAAAAGTGCTTTTTATTCACTGTTTTCAGTGAATAAAATAAGCTTTTTAGAGGGGGAATGGTATAAAATATATTTTTATTTAATTTTATGTCTCACAGTTTTCGACATATGATGAGATGTTTGAAAAAATACCTTCCCCCCCCCTTATCTCCGAAATAATTAGAGTTGATAGGAATTGACCCAAATATTGCACCAAAAATTAAATGATGTTCTTAACTAGTACAGTTTTTTTCAAAATCATCAAAATTCCTTCACAAACAAACTTAGTTATGCGGTCCGGTTTTTTTAACTTTATACGTCCAAAAATGATACGGAACCCTCGATGCGCGAGTACGACTCGCACTTGGCCGGTCTTTATGGTTCAGGATCACTGTTTTTTTTAGTGAGGAAGGGCACAACGGGATATGTCCCTCGAATCTGGAACAAGCCGACTAGGGAAGAACTTCCTTAGAAAATATCCCAGCCAAAATTGCAAAATGTTTACCGAACAAACAGACAAGAGAGTGAGTTATAAACGTGGTAAAATGCTACTGATTTATTACTTCTATGAAGAAGTAAACAAAGGCCTAAATTTGTCACCACACGACTGTGATGTAAAACATCATAATCGTGCGTTTGTAACGCGTGACTTGTCGCAGCGTTTTTACGCGTCGCCGTCGCGCCGTTGAGCAAATATTAACAAGACAAACAAAGCGGTGTGGCGGTGTTATTGATTGAAGATTGGTGATTTGTAAAAAACCACGTATCTCCCATGGCGAATGGTTCGAGTTCGATCACGAGGCACGCACCGCTGACTTTTCGAAGTCATGTGCGTATTAGAAATTAATTATCACTTGCTTTAACGGTGAAGGAAAACATCGTGAGGAAACCGACATGTCCTAGAACCAAAAATTCGAAAACATGTGACGTCCACCAACCCGCACTGGGCCCGCGTGGTGGACTACGGATCACTCCCTCTCACAGAGGAGGCCTGTGTCCCAGTAGTGGGAACATTATATAGGTTGATTATGCTGATGATTATGATGTGCTTGTGCTTATGTACCTACCTATTCATTTCACCAGTTACATTTTATGTATCTACCATATGGGGACGAATTTGCTATTAATTGAGCACAAAATTTAAACTCCGGGCTACTTTTGAGTATTTCTTAATGGAGAAACCCAATTACACTTTGCCCGACCCGGGAATCGAACCAGGATCCCACGCTCAACAGCTGACCTTGTGACTATTAGACCTACGAAGCATCTGAGTTGTACTCGTTATTTATTATAAAAAAACTTAATTTTCTTATAGGTAAAAAATTTAAGTAGTACCAAAATAGTATATTATGCAATTAGTGAATAAAGGACGGATTTAAAGCGAGGGCCATAGATGAATCACGAGCTAGTGAAGGATTCTAACGATTGAATCACGACCGTAGGGAGTGATTCATGATGATTGAATCACGAGCGTAGCGAGTGATTCAAGTGTTAGAATCCTGAGCGACGCGAGCGATTCATGGCCCTCGATATAAATCCGTTTTATTCAAGAGTTGCATACTATACTTTATACCATGACTACGAGAAAAAGAAAGATTTAAGTGAAAATATACATATAATGAAGAAAAAGTAAAGTTAAATTGGCTTTGATGTAAACCAGCCGTGATTTTTTGGGTAGCAAGCTTTCCACCTTTCCACTATATCGGCCGCCCTCTCTTTCACAAACTCAGGTGTTAACACATCTTCATCACTAGAATGCATTTTTAATCGATTAGAACAACACTAAACAAACACAAAATTAAAGATTAAAGTAACACTAAACTTTGTGTTCGTAACTCTTACAGTATTCAAAATAGCGCCAATTTACTAAGGACAGCAAAGAACACGAAACAGTTTTTATTCTAATGCTAAACTCCTTGTCGAAAATGTCGACCAATCAAATTGATTTTAGAACACATCAATATAGGTCGAATACACAGATTACACTTACACTAGATACGGCAAGCCACGACCAAGCGTGCCCTGCATGTTCGACTGTTCGTACTAAAAAAAGTCTGTTAGCTCAGTGACGCTTAGTGATTGAAACAATTCTGTTTACTCTGAGCACATCACTAAATGGCTGGGGTGAAGTTATCGTAGGTATAAAAAAGATGACACGTTCGGTTTTCATACAATCTAATAACGTGCCGCATCTAGCATAGGTTCTTTAAATCTGTGGTCGAATACATTAGTGTGTTCCATTTTCAAACATCAAAACAGTGAGTAAAAGTGCTTTTTATTCACTGTTTTCAGTGAATAAAATAAGCTTTTTAGAGGGGGAATGGTATAAACAAATGTATGTATGTAACATACATAACATAATAATATGCATGTAACAAAAACCCTGTTGTTCCCCAAAAGAGATCATTGTAGGTACTCATCATTATGAACAACTTTTACTATGGGACCAACCCTGAAATCGCGAAAAAATGGTGATTGCAGACACTACACCCAATTTTTAGGGTTCCGTACTAAAATGGTAAAAAAGGAACCCTTATGGTGCGACTTCGTCTATCTGTCTGTCACACCTGCTTATTTCAGCAACTACTAATGCTATCGAATTGAAATTTGGAACAGTTATAAAGAATGCTTGCCCAACTTTATTGCAAATGAAAAAAGTCCAAAAATATTTTTATTTTCATTGCAAAAGGGGCCGGAGTGGGGTCCGAAATTTTAAAGTGGGGTTCCTAGGTCAAGTGGCATATCATATGAAAGGCTTGATCTGCACATTTCACATTGATTTTGAAAAAACTGTACTAGTTAGGAACATTATTTTATTTTTGGTGCAATATTTAAGGAACTAATCCAAATATTGCACCAAAAATAAAACAATGTTCCTAACTAGTACAGTTTTTTCAAAATCATCAAAATTCCTTCACAGATAAACTTAGTTATGCGGTCCGGTTTTTTTCACTGTATACGTCCAAAAATGATACGGAATAACGGAACCCTCGGTGCGCGAGTACGACTCGCACTTGACCGGTTTTTTTACATAAGAGGCACGATAGGTTAAATTGATCATGATACGCCCATGAACACAGCAATCAACATTCATAGCAAAGAAACAAAAGAAATCAACCAAAACACAAACAGATCAATCAACTGCCAATTAGAGTACAAGTTTTCCAAAAGTGAAAGGATTTCCCAAATCGGCCCATCAGTTCCCGAGAATATCTCGCGTGATCTTACAAACATACACAAATAAAAAGTAAATTGAGAAGTTCCAGTTCATACTGAGATTAGCAAAATTTGCCGCCCGAGGCATGCTTTAAATACTCCCGATGATGCTATCACCTTACTGCAAGAGAGCAGCAGGGAGACCAGCACTCTGCGTAGGTACAAACACAGACCGGCGCCATACCGACCTCGCCGACGAGGCCCGTCGCGACGTCCCCATCATGACCCGAGTCCGCCGCCGCGTATGACTCAGTCCCCTAACCGACCCTTGCTCGAGCCAGCCCGCGCTGAGCCTGTAGATTTAAATATGTCCCTAAATCATATTAATCCGTTCCAGCTAGTAGCCCCTCCCTCTAGTTGTCCTCCCCCCAGCGACGCCCTAAGCCGAGGTCCGTACCCCAGTAGGGGGTGCCCTTAGCGTGTGGTCGCTTAGTTTGTAGTTTTTATTTAGTTTTAAGCCTGGCTGGAGGCATTTGTAAGTCCTCACCAGATGCCGGTTAAGCAGTGACGGCTGTTAGAAGCCAACTGCGAGAGGCCATTCAAAAAAAAAAAAAGTTCCAGTTCATGTGATATAAAATAGCCACACACAATGATATAAATCGGTTATTCTCTGTATTGATGATGCCATCGGTCGAGACCGATGCAGGATCACTGTGATAGCTTTGTCCTTCAACTTTTTGTTTTGATGGTGTTCTGTTACAGGTTCAAAGACTTGACATTTTTTTCTTTACGTAATAAAATTTTTTTTCGGGCTTTCAATATTATAAGAGTAGGATTTTTAGGTAAGGTGTTTGGATTCCCATCAAAATGGTTGAGTTTAGCAATGCTGTTACACCCGACAGGTCCAATTCGTAAATGGGCGCAGTCCAATCTTTTCTTGACTTACCGATACAGTTTTCCTTCTGTACTTTTTTACTCTGTGGCTCCTACATCTGGTGCAACCGGTCAACCACCGCTTTCTTTTCCAAAAAAACGAATCCGATTACTTTTATGATGTAACTTGTTTTTTTTTTTTATTTCTCGGACACCTATTGTAAGTTTTTTTCTTTGAAATTGCTTGCTATTTACTTTTTGTGTCTGTTGAGTAATGTGTTTTGTGGGTCAATAGCAGCGTTAGATATTTGAAGAACTCAATGTTTTTTGTTGTTATGTAATTTGAATTGACGCAATGACGATGCATTATTCAGCTTAAGAGGTAAGGTGAGTAACGTTATGCTTGTTAGGGGCTCAATTATATCCGCGCTGACCAATCTGTGAGGTTAAGCTGCACTTGCTGCGGTCTATACATGGATGGGTGACCATACACATCGAAACCCCTCTGTGTCTCGGAGAGCATGTTAAGCAGTCGGTCCCGGTTGTCATGCAAATATCTATCGATACAGTCAGAAGCCCGAACGTCTGACGACTGGTGATGAGTTGTCGCTACATAATACTCCTGAAAACTGTTCCTAAAACTGTTGTGATATAGATACTAAACTGTAAAAAAACTATGTTTATACATATTCCAGAAAAAACAGTCGGTATAGGGAATTTACACGTAACCATGGGCAAAAATTTTTTTTGTCTGTCTGTGAGAGCATCACGCAGAAATTACTCAACGGATTTTGATCTGGTTTTCACAGTTTGGTAGCTTTGGATCTAACTTAAGATCTAAGCTAAGTACATTTCAGCTGATTCTGGTCGGATGAACCAGAGATACAGCTTGACCTCTTCGTAGTAATAGCCAGCCTACACTAAGTAGGTAAAGTGGTCAATTTATTATAGACGACGCGGATGAAGTCACGGACAAAAGCTTGTAAGAAATAAATTGGTATAAAACAGAAATGATCCAAAGCCGTTAACTTAAAGACATCATTGCATTAACTGTTAAACGCCGTTTAACTCTGAACTTGAACTTGCATCTCTGCTCACCTTTTCAGCGACCATTAAAAACACCATAAAAGCAAAAACAAAATGTAATCAGACGAATAAAATTGACCGTAATTTTGTCGGTCAGTGGCGTAATATTTTGTTTTACGGGTTGAACACGGCGTAAAATAAACAATTGAATGGAGAACGATTTGAGTGTTTTCACTCGATTATCCTAGAAGAAGGATAAAGTTTTTTCAGTGTATTAATGTATGGGTGTATGTTTGTGTATTACTTTGGCACGCTTTGTAGTATAAACGGCTTGACGGATTTCAAAATATGAGGTGTCCTTAGATGCTTTTTCATTGTAGGAGTGTCATAGATAGTATCACCCAATATTGGCTTCATATCAATCATTTTTGTAAGACCAAGACCAGTTGATTGTAGAAAGACCGAGACCAAGAACACGACCAGCCGGGCTAACATGCGAGCCGCGACAAATTTTGTCGAATGTTTTGTCTCGCTCTTACTAGTACGAATACGAGACAAATGCACGACAAAAGCGTCGACAAAATTTTGTCGCGGCGCGCATGTTAGGCGCTCAGGTGTACTGATACGAGATAAGACTAAAGAGTGGGTTAGACTCATCTTGCTCTTGTGTTTGGGCAACACTGGACATATCACATAGGGTTACACAGGACGTCTAATGTTAATAAGGCTTATTTAAATATTGCTTAGTCAGGGTTCATAATAAATTATGTAGTTTTGTTTATTAGTTACAAACATCCAAAATAAATAGTCTGTAGGTTACCGAGGAGATATCCCGCTATATCCTATCTTTCTTTATTTATTTATTGTAGAATGAACTTTAACCAGGTCTAACACGTGAATTTGACGTTTAACTAATCTGGTTCTATACCACATTGGTAGGTCAATGAACTCGATGCCCACGCGGTGTCCACAGCTTTCTTATCTTACAAGTGCATGTCATAATGATTATGACACTCCCAATGCGAAAAAAAACAATACAAGAAAGTGTGCAAGAGGCGTTATCTATATCTACAAATAAATAAAATTGAAGTGTATGTTTGTAATGTCAAAATAACAGCTTTTTACTAAACGCATAATAATATGAAAGTGTATACGATACTTAAAACAAAAAACAATTTATAATTTTTTTGTCTGTCTGTCTGTTTGTTCCGGCTAATCTCCGAAACGGCTGGACTGAATTTGACAGGACTTTTACTGGCAGATAACTGGTATAATAAAAAGTAACTAAGGGTACTTTTATTTCAGAAAAAGAATTAGGGTTCTGCGCAAAAAAAAATAAACCCATGAAATCGTCAATTGCGTTCAAAACTAGCGTCAGGCACTAGTGATCTGACATTTATGCTGAACTGAACGTATTTGGCACAACCACACAACAACTTTATTATTTTTCAATTTTTTTTTTTTTTTATTATTTTTATGAATTTTGTCTGACTGTTCTCGTGCCAAATAAACTTTTTTCTTCCTTCTTCTTTTCTTTCTTAAATCCAATATTTGTATAGACTAAACTTTACCCGTGCGAATCCGAGCGTGTCAGCTAGTTTCAACTAATTTATTTAACAGTACAGTCAACGTCCATAACGCTTTCGCTGCAAATCTTCACTTAAAAGTTGTAAGTGACAGTGGAAAATAAGTAACGTTTTCTCTCACTAAAATGTGTGATTTTATTTCTATGGGATGCCCGGATGAAAGGAAAATGTTCTGAAATGAAATGGACTGGTTGGCGCATGCGCAACCGCTTAGATCGCGGGTCTTAGATCTTTAGATCAGGAATAGTGTTATTGGGATTTTCTATTGGGAAATTCATCAGCCCGGAGTCTGAATTTTTGTCCGGTAAATAACACAGTGCAGTGATAGCCTAGTGGATTAACCATGTGCCTCCCACGGCGAATGGTTCGAGTTCGCACCGCTGACTTTTCGAAGTCATGTGCATATTAGAAATTAATTATCACTTGCTGTAACGGTGAAGGAAAACATAGTGAGGAAACCGGCATGTCCTAGAACCAAAAATTCGAAGACATGTGACGTCCACCAACCCGCACTGGGCCCGCGTGGTGGACTACGGCCCACTCCCTCTCACAGAGAGGAGGCCTGTGTCCCAACAGTGGGAACATTATAGGCCGATTATGCTATGCTTATGCTAAATAACACACACTTACTACATACCTACATAGCAGACGAAAATTATGGGCGTACTAATAGACTTATACTTACCTCTTATCGGAATAAAGGCGTAATTTATGTTATGAAAAATAAATGTATGAAATTGTCAATATCATCATCATTAAATTAGCTAAAAACTTCCATAATCGAATGTACAGGGTGTAATTAAGTGACAGCGTAACAAAACTGAAACCATGGGTTCAGTACGTTATTCTGAACCCTTCAGCGTTAAAATTTTACGTCGGACTTAAATGAAAAATACGACATTGTTTGGAATTTTTTTAGCGAACTGCAAAATCTTCACACAAATTCGTAATTTTTCGTAATTCGTAAGTCTGTTACCACCCATTATGTTTTTGCATTTAAAATACCCTAAAATATAGCCATAATAATGGCTTGCCGCTTGACATATAGCTAGAAAAGATTTTGGTAAATACGTATAGTCAGATTCTAAATATTTTAATTGCCACAGACATTCATTTTCTAATTGGAAGCTTGTTATATTTGAACCTGCTTTCTAGAACTTCCGATAATGCCATCTCTCAATTAAAAAACTGGCCAAGCGCGAGAAGGACTCGCACCCTGAGGGTTCCGTACAAAACATAATTATGTTTGTAATCCCAAAAAAATTACACCTATAACTAAAAAAATTACGATATTTGGATTTTGTCCTTTACCTGTGCTGTAAGACAAATTGCATGGTTTTGATGTGAGTGTCACATACTTTTAATAAGCAAACTTACTTAGTTTGCTTATTAAAAGTATGTGACACAAATGGCCGTAACTTTTGTTAAGAAGCTTTAACTTTTTAGACCTCTAAAGGCTTTAGTATTGGATATTGATTTCAACTTGATACCTCTAATCGTTCTTGAGAAAAAAGGGTCTGAACAGATGAGCAACAAGGTGATCCTAAAAGGGTTCTATATTATTCTTTTTGGGGTACGGAACCCTAAAAACGCTCAATCATCATTGATGGAGCATTTCCTTTAATTGGAATTCCATCTAGTGGCATCACATCCCATAGAATAGAGATGAACATAATTACTTGGAATGATCTATGTCCGTGTACTTTCTCTTGGGAGTCAATGCCCTTGAGGGCTTGAAAATGACTATACATTGTACTATGTACTATTTGCAATTAGATGACGTGTTTGTTGTTTAGATCATACAAACAAGAGAGATGTGACAAGGCGCTATTGAGCTTGAGGATTAAGTTTGACTACATTGGTCGTAATAAAAACGTACACGCTGGCGACAAACCGAACACAATCAATCGATGATCTATAAATACAGTGTTTTAGTTTAGGTAGTGCTAGTGTTGAGTGATTAACAATGTTAGATTGAAGTTGTGCGGAATTTATAATGTGTGGGAGATCTTTATATTCACAAGGAGCGCTTGCAATTATTGTATCGATTTTTTTTCTAAAAGTGGCGACGAAAATTGTTCCCGTACTAATTTGCTATGATGGCATATCTCCTTGTTTCAATGATCTGAGGTTTGTAGTATGGTATGTTTGAGGGGCTCGTGGCTAAATGACAGCCGCGGTGGTTGACCGACCTGCGAGGTTAGGCTGGGCTTGCCGCGGTCAGCCCTTGAATGGGTGACCGTTCTTTACACATCGAGACTCCTCCGTGCCTCGGAGAGCACGTTAAACAGTCGGTCCCGTTGTCATAGGAATATCTTTGACAGTCGTTACCAGTCAGGAGCCCAAAAAGTCTGACAACTGGTCTAACTTTCGGATACCGGTATTCCCCAATAATTGAGTTGTGGACGTCAGATGGCAGTCGCTCCACGTAAAATATTGATAATCAGCCGCAACTAGTTAGACTGGAAGCCGGCCCCAATATAGTTTGGGAAATGGCTAGGTGGATGATGATGTTTGTAGTATAGTGTGTGTGGGTACAGGTTTATTGTTTGGTATCAGAAAATGTTTGATGTAAACTTATTAATTGAGTATTAATAATAATAGGTACCACTTAAGCCTGAGAGAGGTCCCTACCTCTTTCAGGCTTAAGTACCGGGATATCTTGCTCAAATCTGCTCTAGATTTGAGCAATGGGCAAGCTCAACTGGGCACCGTCTACCTCACAGAACACCAAATAACGCTACTCTTCGGCAGTGTTGTGTTCCTGTGGTGAGTCAGGTCAGGTGAGTGTTGACAACGGGGACCTGCTTGTGCCCTAAGCTATCAACACAGCGAATCCTCATTTTAAAGGATTGGTAACGCGTGATAGTGATAGTGTTGCAAGCATTTCATAGGCTACAGTAACTTGTTCGTTTGTCCCTTCCACAGCTCGTTTAGTCCTAAGCTTTATAAACATTAGGGCACAGACTGTCCTATACTAGGGAATCTTCACAACGAAATTCATAATATATCTATACTAGCTGTGCCCCGCAGTTTCACCCCCGTTGCTCGGCTCCTATGGGTCGTAGCGTGATGTCAAATAGCCTAGGTATACTATTTCTCATGAATATGGCTACCATATACAAAAGCGATTTTTCAAATCCGACTGGTAATTCCAGAGATTAACGCGTTCAAACAAACGAACAAACTATTCAGCGTTATAATATTAGTATATGTATATTTCACAAAAACCTACACGTACTGACACAATTTCGTTCACCATATATCATACACAGTTTGGCAGCCGCTCTTCTCTGAATTATGCATGGAACCATTGTCTCGTTTGTGTGACAAACAACGGACTCATATTGAATAACTGTGAGATATTCACATGCGGCGAAAGTAAATACCGTTTGGGCAGGTTCAGAGTTGAATGTTGAAAAGGTTAATTTGTACTACTAATTGTATCATTCAATAGGCATAGGTACCGGCGTCAGTTATAAGCACAGATAGCGCATGTACATCTTCAACCCAATAAACAATAGACAGTTGACAATGCGTAATAAAGAATAGTTCAATAGACGACGAGCATCGACTGACGAACCAATCGCGTGCAGCCTTGACGCCTCACGTCTTCTTCATTCCGCCAAACAGACCAAAAAATCAGCTAATGCGCAGATGACTTTTGTGCTCATGACTAGTGCCGGTATCTATACCTATGTAGGTATATTTTTTGTAAAGCCATGTTTTTTTTTATTTTGATAATAGGCTTGCGTTTGACCACCA
This sequence comes from Thalpophila matura, assembly GCA_948465475.1. Taxonomy (NCBI): domain Eukaryota; kingdom Metazoa; phylum Arthropoda; class Insecta; order Lepidoptera; family Noctuidae; genus Thalpophila; species Thalpophila matura. Next base: position 12,012,265 of record OX419200.1, read on the forward strand.
TCTCGCCTGATGTGCGATGATGTGGTCTACGATGGAGCACGCTTGCCTAGAACTAGCCTAACCTAGTAATACTATACGTACAGATGCCTCATCTCATACAAAGAAATGTGACCGATTTAGCGCGGGCTATCTTCGAGCTATCATTTTTCCGTGCTTAAAGCATTTTTCAAAATTTGAATAAATATTTTTTATGATGTATTTTTTCATGTTCTTAATTTTACACAAACTTCAATAACAAATCGATACATATAACGCCAGCTATTATGAGTTGTTTCAACAAATGTTACTTTGTTCCTGATGAGACCCCGTGCCTAGAAGAAACCGATTCACTTGCGACTGAAGACAGATTTTTTAATTACAAAAAATGGACAAACACATCGAAGTCAATAATAACATAATATTTCATACACATAACATCACGCCTGTATTTCTGAAAGGATTAGGCAGAGGTGTCAATACACCAACATTTTGCCAGTTAAAATAATATTAATTACTTGCATATTAAGAAATATCTGAACACAATTTAATACAAACAATATTTTGTATTTATAAGAATAAAACAAATAATTATGAGTACCAACAGTTTAATTAATAACATTTGACAATAAATTATTAAGTTAATTTAATAAATTAATGAACTGACTGGAACGTAATATTCAATAAATGAAAATAAATAAACAACGCTTCAATATTTACATTGCATTTAAATAAAATGAGCACCTTTTAATAGGAAAATATCAAAATAAATATGAGATCCGTAACCTAAATAGATTAATAAATATATTATTTTTAAAATAACAATATTTGGCAATCCATAATACTTTCAATTTATATATGCAGAAAAATATTAAATAAATGCAATAATTTATTTACATATGTACATTGTGGATACTATATTTTTTATAATTATTATTAATATACATAGACATTTTCAGTCTTTGTATTATATAAAATGTTTCACAGCATATAAATAAATATAATAAATAAATATAATATTATATAGATATTCGTACAAAAATATGCTCATTCAATACACATAATACTTATATACGTTCAAAAATATTATATAAAAATAATGAAAAATATTAATAACTCTATTCTGCTGATAAATAAATTAATTAAAGCACACCCCAAAGTCTTGTTTAATATATAAGTTTAAAATATATAAATATACTAGAATATATTTGGTTCTAACTATACAAAATAATTATGTAATTTTTATTTAGTATTATAAGAGTATTCGAGGTACTTTTATTATAACGATAAACGCTAAGAGAAAATAATTTTCTCTTACTCATTTTTCCGCTTTTCTATAATAAAATTAATATAACAAAGAACCTAATATTTATCCCATTATAAAATAGCAACTACAGTTTACTGACCCTGGAAGTAAAATAAATTATATTTCACTCTAAAATCTTCATTTTCAACCTTTTATTATTGAAGCAAGCATGTTTTATCGAACACATTATATAAATAAAAACAAAAAATAGATAAAAAATATGACACACACATTATAGGAATTCGAATTTCGAATGTTCGTCCAACAGTGATGATTTTGTGACTTTATATACGGAATTCAATAAATATTTTTTATTTAATGTAAAATGATTATTTAGAGCGATTTAATTATAAAAACCAATAAATGTATTTTTTATAATTAGATTTTAGAATAAATACTTGCGGCAGGTTTCCCCTCTCAAACGTTGCATAACTATGTACTCTATAATTGTAAATAATTTAATTATATGTTGTCTATTTATATGTTTATGTGAAACCGATTAGTCCTTAGATTCGCATAATTTAACGGTGGGTTCGCTGGCTATTGGGCGTAGCCGTTGTACGCTAAGTCCTGTGCTTTTTCGAGCGACCTGGAATCAAAACAAACAAATCATGTAAATAGTTATTAACTATAAACACTTTTAGGACATGCAAATAATAAACAAAATTCCGTAAGCGTCTATAAAAAAAAAATCCCTGATTTTCCTAAATCTTTTAAAGAAAGATTTCAATCTCTAGAGATGCGATAAGTAATTGCTACAGTCTACAAAAATTGCATGCAATTTAATTCCCAATCAGTTGTAATAATTGACATTTTGACAAAAAGCTGCACGTGTGTGAATTACGCTACCGCCCATAATTACTAGTGTTTTTATATTTGATATAATTTTTATATGAAAATAAAATCTAAATTTAAAAACTATCCAAAATAATAAAAAAGGCCTAACCCTGGGTTGCCCCCGGCATTTCTCTCGAGGTGGTCACTTTGTGCAACGCTGGCAAATTAAAAAAAAATAATGTCAAAGTTTCTGTAACAAACTATTTTAATGAAAATTATGTTATGAAATAAAATGAAATGCATGCAAACTACGGAACCCTTTGGTAAAATATTATATTGACCAAAAACTACTAATTACCTTTATTTAATAAAAGGGTTTCTTCCACCAAATTACAGAAAAAAAAAGATGACTGTTTTACAAATTCATAATTGATTTATTCAAAAAATATTCGGCAATTTGAGGTTAAAGTGAATATTATATAAAAACACGTTGTTTCATAAAAAAACGGGATACAACCCGTAATTTTGCTTTAACCTTTAGTGAATAAGCGAATGACTAAAATGAACCACCCACTGAATGATCACCCAAGAAGTTATCACGAATTTAATGAACGTTTTAGGGACCTAATAACCGTTAAATCATAATCCGCCGCTTTCAGAGTGACTATGGGTAACAAAATATGGAAACCTATCCAGGATATCATACACTGGAAACTCAAAATGACATACAGTGCAAATGAAATCCTTAGTGAGGATACGCACTAAATCAAAATGGCGCGTATAAGTGACTACATCTACGATAATTGTGGAAAACTCTTCACCTGCTCCACCCAGAGCCACCGTGTCCTGCCGAAACGACCACCTCATGAGCCTCATGTCCACCCCCGCTAGGAGACAACAGTTTCTTCAGCCCAATGATACCAGCCAAGACGAGTGCCAACTTAGACACTATGAGTGCCTTTCCAGCCAGTAGTGCCAATGCTCCGAAGGCCAGTGGCACCATCATACCTCCAATAAGAAGGGGGATAGCGAGAAGAGGCGCGAGTTTCTTTCTTCTGCTACGTCCCTGGTCCTCTGATAATGCGTCTGATCCATCTTCTGTTGGGAATTTGACCTGGAATTGAGAGGTAGGGTTATGTTAGCTAGTAATAGGTAATAGGTAATTATTTTTTTTTACAGATTAATGTTTTCAATTAACCTGTATGTTTGTATTTCCGTTTCTATGTTCTCTCCTGAAGACTAAACAAGCGAACGGTTTAACAAGTAAGGCATCATTGGATTTGTATTGCGTCGCGAGTGATGTGGATTATGAAAAGAATCAACATGGCGGATCTTAGTCACCATTATGTGCGATTAAAGTCTAAAAAAATCATAAATCAGACGGAGTCGCGGGCAGCAGCTTACTTTATTCATATTACTGTTTATAAAATAGATAGTTAATATTTTTTTTGTATAAAGACTCAGATAATATTAAAATTAAGTCAGTTAATAAGTTTTGTAAAGTTGGTTTTCATCATTGTAAGTACGATTAAGTGACTTCAAATCATTCACAATTTCATATCAATATTCTTTTCCGTATCTACATAACGCTGACTCTTTTTTAAGCTACCGATACATTATTATAGCAATAATTAGGTACTACAAAAACGTAAATCGATTCCTTGAACCAAACGAACGCATGTTATAACGATTTGTTAGGTACTCGAATCAATGTATAATCAAAGACAATATTCAATAACTTCCTACGTAAGAACACGCAAATTGACAATGCGGAAGATTTTTAAACTATGGAACATGAAAAAATTGAACAACATTCATTAAAAACTGTTCAAGCTACTAATTCATTGCGTGACATCAATATTTTATGATATGAATATCAATATTTTACGTGGAGCGACTGCCATTTGACCTCCACAACCCAATTATTTGGGTATTCGAAAGTTAGACCAGTTGTCAGACTTTCGGGCTCCTGACTACCCGTAAGGAATGTCTGTGAAAATCCCACGGAGGGGTCTCGATGTGTAAAGAACGGTCACGCATCCAATTACTGACCGCGGCAAGCGCACCTTAATCTCGCAGATCGATCAACGTGGCTGTCATTTAGCCACGAACCCCTCTTAATGCGTGACATGAACTCACTAATATTATTGGTATTAGCATAATTAGTCTATAATGTCTCCACTGCTGGGTCACTGGCCTATACTCTGTGAGAGGGAGTAGGCCGTAGTCCACCACGCTGCCCAATGCGGGTTAGTAAACGTCACATGTCTTCGATTTTTCGGTTCAAAGACATGCCGATTTCCCCACGATGTTTTCCTTCACCATTTTTAGAGCAGTGGTTAAAAAAAAAGCACAAAATGTGCGCCTGCTGGGGTTGGAACCTACGACTTCTGACTTGTAAGTCGGAGTGGCTACCATTGGGCCACCCCTGATCTAATCATGCTCATGATCCTATTATAATGCAAAAATAATTATTTTAATAGTTAAGTGGGACTCTCGTATTTTCAAGAAGAGTATTCTACAGTCACAACAAACACTAACAACAGCATAATTTGCTGTAGCAATTAATTAACTGAACTTAGTCATTAAGCATGCACCCAAAATACGAAATTTAAATCTCGTCGAATCAGCATCAAACATTCTTAAACATAATCAAAGATTTGCACGGGGTGCAATAGAACTAGCCTAAGACTTTGAAGAGAGCTTATCCAAAGCTGCTGATGGTACTGACCGTATAGTAGCAAACTTATTTTGGGAGATACCCATTGATTATGATAGCAATGATGAACTTTGACCCTTGACTTGTCGCTGTCCAAAAATACAGTCATTGTTTTGTGAATCATTGCATCTGGCTGAGGAAAAGTTACAAGTTGTTTTTTTTTTAAACCTCAACCTATATCAGTTTAACCTCATCATCATTATCTAAGAACCATATTTCTTCATCTATTCTCAGATATAGCAATATTTTTCCTATGGTTTGGAGAACTATATTTTCCAACCTCATCTAAATTACAACCAACGTAAATTATGTTATTGAGTAACCCTAGTGATACAAATGCTCTTATTACAGAACCTAACTCAAGACTCAAGCATTACTAGAGATTACAAATTTTCAACCAATCAAATGGTTTGAAATTAGTCTCAAGCAGTGCTTGAGTCTTGAATTAGGTTCCAATATGACCCTTACAGTTGAGAAAAGGTTATTAAGTTTTAAAGGAGACTAACCATACAATTTCTATGGTTAAAGTCTCCTTAAACTTAATGACCTTTTCTGCAACTGACTGTTAAACTACCAATGACAAAATGACAGCTGCATGAATGGTCACTAACGATGCTTGACAGACCGAACCTATTCAACCAAGAATATATCGTGTGCCCATCCCTAACTTACTTGGGACGGCACGCATTGCCGTGCTAGTCTCTCATTTAGCACGCATTGCATTTTCTCTACGCATATCAATTATCACGCACAGACCAATTAGAAGAAACTCCGGAGTTTAATAGAGTGTGTCTGGCAAAAAGTGAAGATAGTCTAATTAAATGCAATTATGAGATGCATCGGGAAAGTGGTCACGCTGCGCTGGTGGGTGGTATGCTGTTTTTACGCATTAACTGTAAGAGATTGGACCGTCACGCTTTTACGGGGGTAGCCGGATCTAGCGTCAGCCGGAACAGGCTTGGCATTATGGTAATATTTTTTAGAGTTGCCTCAATTTAGGGAATTTTTAGGGTTCCGTACCTCAAAAGGAAAAACGGAACCCTTATAGGATCACTTTGTTGTCCGCCGTCACTCACCGGACCATAAGTGGAGCCATGTGCTCATAGATGGCGCCATTGGAAGTATGCAGTAGCGCCATCTATGATCTTATTTCGGAACCCTTAGGGCGCGAGGCATACTCGCACTTGTCCGGTTTTTTTTTTTACTATGATTGAAAAATCTGGGGAAAAACTAGAAGTGGATTTGGGTCAGTCAGAGAACAATAAATAGGATTATTTTCTTGACAATACAGCAGTACGTACATTAATGGGATTTTTCATCCACCTGTGTCGAATTTTGACAAACGAATAAGGTTTGATAGCAGATAAAACATGAAACATTAGTGCTTCAAATGCACTTCAAATGTATGTGAATTGAAAAAAACATAAGAAAAAGATTATGACACAAGTGTCATGTATTTACAAAACATGAACACACCTTGTCACCTTACAATTTAGGCTTATAATGATTTCAACTGGGGTGGTGTAAGTCTGCTGATAATATCAATCAATCAATTGCAGTCAGAAGTGCCATAAGCGTGAGTTAATTGATTGATAAGCAATGGTAGTGAAGCTTAACCTGATAAGTGTTATGAACGTGAATCTATTTAGTGATAGGTACATAAGCAGTGCTGTTTTTAATTGTGGGTGCTCAGCTAGCTACATAATTTGTATGGTGAGCTATTTGACACTACTTTTCTACTCTGTAGCACTAAGTTATTAGTGATGGCCAATTGACTCCAGCTATGGTTCAATTTGTTACTGTCTGATGACTTTAATGACGTCTAAAAGTGACAATAGCACAGTGTCTAAAAATATAATGGTTTTCTTTGAATAGGTGTTATTATTCTCAACCTAGTTCAAATTATTACGTAATCTAATAGCATTTTTGTGAAATGAGTCATTTTTACAATTCCGAGCTACAGATTTGTCATCTACGTCATTACGATCTCATGGAATCCTGGACTTTCTAATTAGGTACCGTAACAATGAACAGTCAGAGTTTAGGTGGTAAAGGGTCAAAATTGCGATAATCATCATGCTTTGTGGAAGGATTAACTATCGTATTTTGCTGTTTGTTGACAGGAGAATGCCTTTCTCAGCCTTCTGTTTAGTACAATTACATCATAGTAATATTTTATGGTACATGTTTTGACAAATGTGTCATAATTAGGTGTAGCATTACAAACGGCTGCATTGATTGGTCATTTCCTTTGCCAAGGTGATATGTTCATGAATGGTACCCAATTAATAATGACGTCTATACATACTATAGTACAAGTATCAATTTTTTCCATCTTGCACTTTTTTGGTGAGAGAATATTAACCTCACTGAGATTAATATGATTGAAAAAATCATTTGAATCATTAGTATTGTTATTTCGTTTATATCACTCGTTTACTATCTCATCGCTTATAATTATGTTCACATTCTGTAAGGTCATTGTCAGTTTCAAGTTAGTCAACTATTTCAGTCAATCTATTGCTTTTGTATATAAAAACAGTTTAAGTCGAGATGTCTTCTAAAAGATGTCTAGTTTGTCAAATCAAGAATAGGAGTGATCTCATCTATTATACATTTAATGTCATTCAGTAATAGCATCATCATCGTGTATTTTGGTCAAGGCCTGCATACCTATTTCCTACCTGAAACATAACCTAAACCTTCCCAATTAAATCCATCATCAAATCAAATCCAAGCCCGGAAGCAATACTATGACCACAGTCACAGAGGTGACTAAGTGCATTCATAATACTTAGATTACTTACGGTATGTACGTCTATCAAGAGCGTTGTATGAATGCTAATTACTCTATTATATCTCTATATGTAAGCCGGTATTACTTGTTATGTCATACAAACAATGAATGGATGTGAAGTAACCCGTTCATTCAAAGTCAAGTTTGATTGAATTTGAATGGAAGATCAATTATTGCTTTAGACAAGTGCATCAACCATGAAAGTGTTTCTGGTACTAAGTATTACGTGTACGTAGGCGTACATCAAACCATAAATATGTTAGTATCTATGTTCTCGTATTTAATTTGACCTGCAGAACCTAGATCATATTTATCATGTCCATGAAATTGAAGACCCACAGCCAACGTTAGGGCAGACCCTGATGATAAAGATTTTAAATCGATGTACCTACGTTAGAGGTACGTTATAGGTACCTGTAAAAAGCATAGACTTTGACCGTAGGCATCAATCGCAATTGGACAGTGATGAGCAACAATGTGTTAGGTAAGTTACCTAACACAAACAACACAAACACTTTGTTTTGACAAAAATTCTAAAACAATGTTGGTTATAAGTTATTGCTTATCACCGTCCAATTATTATAATGTACAGATAAATTAGCAAAACAGTATCTGATTTTGAAGTCGAACAATTAAAACCATCCACCAAACTACTTTATCACTATACGTTGTCCCACGGCTATGCCACATGGAGGGAAATTACTTTAAATATTTGAGATACAAAGTTTTGCTTCATGGAAACTTCACTTTATTTTTGAAATTAAGTAATACTGCATTCAAAGATTTTTAAAAAGTTGCTTGCTTCATCTGGGAATCAATCTGACCAAATGTGAAAAAATTTACACCTGTATTTTTATGATGCCTATCGAAAGGGTTCATTGTATTATATATCCATTACTTCCAACACCACTGAAGATAAGGTAACTAATACTAAAGTGCAAAAAAGAAGCCATGCCCATAAATATTAGAAGATAGAAAAGAAAAAATCGAACTTAATTGGTAGGTAGGTTTATAACGGCATGATACGCTTGCAACACCGATTAAAACATGCGCGTTGCCGACCCTTTAAAATGAGTATTCGCTGTGCCGGCAGCTTAAGGAACTAGCAGGTCCCCCGGTGTCAATACAGTATATCCTCAGGAGCTCTGGTGATTTTCCTCATCACAGGAACAGAACACTACCGAAGAGTAGTCTTAATTGGCTGTGGTATTTTGTAAAGTGGAAGTACTTCCCCAGTCGGGCTGCTCCAGATTTGAGTAAGAAATCTCGCTATATCCTACCTCTCTTAATCTCTATCCTCTTATCTTATTTCACTTATAGCGTTGTCACTATCTAACGCTGAGTTAAACTTACAATACTGCAACGCGAATGTGTCGCAATGTGTCTTGCTACTAGCATAAGCATAATCGGCCTATAATGTTCCCACTGCCGGGACACAGGCCTACTCTCTGTGAGAGGGAGTGGGCCGTAGTCCACCACGCGGGCCCAGTGCGGGTTGGTGGACGTCACATGTCTTCGAATTTTTGGTTCTAGGACATGGTTTCCTCACAATGTTTTCCTTCACCGTTAAAGCAAGTGATAATTAATTTCTAATATGCACATGACTTCGAAAAGTCAGCGGTGCGTGCCTCGGAATCGAACTCGAACCATTCGGCGTGGGAGGCACATGGTTAAACCACTAGGCTATCACTAAGCAATGATAGCCTAGTGGTAGCCGTAGGTGGATAGCCTAGAGGCTATCACTGCTGTCTTGCTACTAACTGTGGTCAAAACAGTTCGTAGTAAGAGGGGTACAGGCGAAAACGACTTTTTTCCGTCCCGTACTTAGTTAAATTATGTTTATGTTGAATATAAGGGCTTTTTCAATTTAGACGACTAGTATCGGACTGCTGTCGAGCGGTAGTCGTGTGGCAAACATGCGGGTCTCACTGCACACCGCCGACTCCCGCACGGCTGCCGCACGACAACCGGAGCGACGTGTCAACTGTATGAAAAAAAACCAGCCAAGTGCGAGTCGTACTCGCGCACTGAGGGTTCCGTATCATATTTGGACGTATAAAGTGAAAAAATCTGGACTGCATAACTAAGTTTCATGATTTTGAAAAAACTGTACCAGTTAGGAACATCGTTTTATTTTTGGTGCCATATTTGGGTCAATTCCTATCAACCCTAATTATTTCAGATTTTTCGCCCTGCAAACTTCGGAGATAAGGGAGGGGGGGGTATGGTATGGTAATGGTATTTTTTTTGGTCATTTTTCATCATATTTTATGTCGAAAACTGTGAGACATAAAATAAAATGAAAATATATTTTGAAATGTGCAGATCAAGCCCTTTCATATGATATGTCACTTGACCTAGTAACCCCAATTTAAAATTTTGGACCCCCACTCTGGCCCCTTTTGCAATGAAAATAAAAATATTTTTGGATTTTTTTCATTTGCAATAAAGTTGAATAAGCATTCTTTATAACTGTTCCAAATTTCAAGTCGATTGCATAAGTAGTTGCTGAAATAAGCAGGTGTGACAGACAGACGAAGTCGCACCATAAGGGTTCCTTTTTTACCATTTTGGTACGGAACCCAAAAAAATAACCGTCCGTGCGCAGTACGAAACCCGCATGGCTACCACAGAACTGTCGCACGGCTGTCCATAATTTGAAAATCTTCTGTACAAAGAACCGTAAGGCTGGTCCCCAATAGGCAAACTGTGAGCGGCCGACTGAGTTTGCGCTAACAGTTTGCAGTAGCAAACTGTTAGCGCAAAGTAGCAAACTGTGGACACTGCATTTTAAATTTATGGAAGGGCGTTCTAAACCGATACGCCACAAACTTAGTCGGCCGCTTACAGTTTGCCTATTGGGGACACAGCCTAAATATAATTAATTCTAGAAAACAATAAAACAGAAACAAAATAATTATTTCAATAAAATTCCACAACAATATTGCCCTAATTTGGGGGTAACCACGTGGCATTCTTTTTAAACCACGTGACATTTAAGTTCGCCATAAGAAATCTTATATTTACTATTTTCCTGAAAACTTTCTGAAAAATCACTTGTTCTAATTTATTCTTTAGAAAACAATATTTTGATGTTTGTTGAACGTTACTTCTATTCCAACTAGACGCTTTATCCAGCATTGGAAATCCCTTGCAGATTGCATGACCGCCACAGATTATTATCGTTATCAATATTTAGTAGGTACCTGAATCACTTGAGTCTCCAAATTGGAATAGCTTGTTGTGTTTTAAAAGGTTTTTTTTTCCAAAAACTGAAACTGCTTCAAAATTAAACTTAACTAAAACAAATAATCGCCTTACCTGCAATGTATGGGACCTCATAAAGTTAACGACCTTGTCCATAATGAGGTTGTTCAGCGACCCCTCGTCCATCCCCCTCGGGATCGCTTCCTCCTTCTCCACAATCTTCACATCCTTATCCTTGGTTATCGTCACACCATTCAGGACGTTCAACTCCTCAGTTTTCGTCAACCTGCTCAAAGTTTTCGCCAATTTTCGTTTGAGGCAGTGCGAAATGTCGGACCCGCTGCAATCTTTGTAGGTCTCGTAAGCTAATTTTATATCTCCTAGGAAATTATCGTCTGAGCTTCGTGCTTCTAGTTTGTTCTGTGTCGTGGTCGCCGTTCTGGCTGTGACAGCGGCGACCAAGGTCAATACCAGGAGATACTTTACCATGTTTGTTGTTTGCACTACGTTGGCTATATGGACACTGTGTATAACTAGAGCATTGGTTGCGTTTATATGCGCTTAGTGTCACGGTACACTGGGTATTACTGAGAGGGATGCAACGATGCATTTATGTTATTAGGTACTGTCGGGAACTTATTTTGTTGATGTAGGAATCATAAAATGTTGTGTCTTTCTGCCTGTGAAATGTCTTTCTGCCTTTGAAAGTCAGGCAGAGGTCACTCAATTTCCTGATACATATTCTGGAATATGTGCGTCAGTTTTTTTAAGATGGTAGCTTATTATATTGTAGTAGTAGAGAAATTACAGAAGCACTCAATATCCAGCTTTTTCAGTGTCAAGCTTATGCTGCACTTCGTGCATCTGTGCACAATGACGCGGAATAATGTGGCTCTGACGACACACATAACTTATAAATGACAGTCACGGTATCAGTGTGAGAAGTTAGTACTGTAGATGTCCCCAACCCACCACTAATGTGGTTTAATACTACACGTTTAATACTAAAAATCTAAATATAAATTACTGCAGTAACAGGTTGCTATTTGATGGTTCTGGATATTGTATTATTAAAATTAATTTTTTTTTTTTTTTTAGTATTTAGTTATACCCAGGTCATACGCAAAATGATTGCAAAATCTATTAGTTTTTGTTAGATGGGTTCCTTGATTTTACTGTTATATTTGGAAAAATAACTAGTGTTCAATTTTATTGTCCATGTATCCTAAGCTCATCCTGTTAGCATAAAAGTGTTATTTTATATTTCACCATGTCAAGTTCTGACTCCTCGAAATCTGTAATAGCAAATAATATTCCAATTCCATAAATATTTTTTCCTCCACTGTACTTTACCAGACTAGTTCAATATAAAACAGTTTGATATCATGACTTAACTGTTATGAGGAGCTCCTTAGACCATAGTGGATTGAAATGATTGAAATCTAATCTCTAATCAATTTAGGCCTATAACTGGTTACAGCTTAGGGATCACTTTCTATGGGTAGTTACAGCAGTTTTAATAATAGATTTTATTTACCTTTTTAGATTTATATGGTTCTATTAGTGTAAAATTAAGGCACTTCGCAAGCTGTGGTTTGAGATATTTCCTCCATCCATTGATTACATCCAACCAAATGAGGATCTTCTGGCAAGTTATAACCTTCCCTTGGTTAATTCGAAAGTGACTCAACGAACTTTGAAGTCAAATAGGAAAATGCAATCACGGTCTTAGCAAGTCGTCAAAACGGCTACTGTATGCGGATATGGAACAGACTCCGAAATCATATCTCACTTCCTATCTTGTCTTTTATGCAACAAACATCGGTAACCCAAGCGACCTCGAGGCTTCAACTGATAACCCGTAGAAGTGGCAAATCTGCTAAGCCTACAGATCGATCAATCAGCAAATTAATACTGCGTAGGTTCATCAAAATGATGTGCCTCAATTAAACTTGGGATCTACCCGAGGCAGAACATTATGTCGATTGTTGTTAACCCTCGGTCCGTCGCGTGGGGTCTTTGAAAGCCCAGGTGTTACAAATATGTAAAATTCAAACATTTAAAATCCATACACCGTAGACACCACGAAGTATGGAAAGATATCGGCAACATAGATCGATGACATTATCAATCATGCCTAAAAAACCTGAATAAGAGAGGCGCAAAAGCAAAACAAGGAAGATAACGTAAAAGAGAGAAACCATAGATAGCCCTATAGTGGATAAAAAAAGCTGTAGATGATGACGGCGATACCTATGAAAAGGGAGAGTGTTTTACAGAGAACGCGGAATTAAAAAAGACAATAGAAGAAATATTTATTACGACAATAAACGCTGTTATGTTAAACATTGCAAGTAACAGTTCCGATATATTATTTCTTGTAATACTTTCCGACAAGTTAATTGGAGAACATGCTTGAAATTGTATTCAAACACGAAAATGTACTATTTGATGATTGATGATCATTCTAAACGAAATATATTCATACTAGTTGTGGTACGTGAATTTTTTTTTTCATAATTTTGACGTCTGTCTTTTTATCAAAGAGCATAGACAAAGACATATCAAAGATGAACTCTATATCTGGATTGCTCGTTATAATTTTGGCACCTTTTCTATCAAGGGAAAGGGTGGATGGATCCCTGTATCGGTAGCATAATTGGACTTTTACCGCCTAAACCCACACCGTGATCAAATTCAAATTCAAATTCAAAAGTCATTTATTCAAAGTGGGCTAAAGCCAATTAGCACTTTTTGAACGTCAATATACATTAGACAGCCCCCAAAAACGCCCACCCTTCACCGCTTCCTAGTGTTTTAGCTGCGAAGAAGAAACGGCGCAACAAACTCCGCAGCAACACGATTCTGTCTTTCAGTTACTATTATTTAAAAAAAAAAAATATAAATTTACGAAAAAAATTATTAACTGAGCTTTTAAAACAAAAAAAAAGTATATAAACTACAAATACTTAAAAGTAAAATAATGATGTAACCTAACACACACCAATATACCTAATCAAAGAAAATAAAGTATAAAACAATAAAAAATATGTAGTCGCAAAAGATGCTTTAGAGTTTAGGCGTTATTAATATTCTAGTTACCTACTCGGTAATAAAGGCTGTGTGTCCGGTAATCGGTAATAAAGGCTGTGTATCACTGTGAACTCATAATAAGATTGAGAATCCTTTCATAGAAAGAATGGTCACTGTTAGCGATGGGACGCACTGCAGCGTCCAAGAATTCCTTACATTTTTTGAATTGGTTGATTACACCCAACGAGATAAAAATCTGTCCCATGTGGCTTCCCTTTAGAAAATAATAGGTTTAAAAAATAGTAATATTAACTGAAAGTCATCTAAGATTTGCAGAATATAGATTACTTTTTATTTAATTGGCTTACGTTTGACCGCCACCTCGCCTAATGTTAAGCGATGATGCGGTCTACGATGGAGCACGCTTACCTAGAAGAAACTAATTTACTCCCGACTTGACGACACAGATGAGAACAAACATACAGAAGAGTTAATTGAACTTCATTATAAAACAATAAGTTAACACATCTGTCACGCGAAACAATAGAATATAAGAACTCTCATTTTCATTTCGTTTGTTAATCTCAAATCGATTGTCGAACAAATTACACATGATTAGTGACACGCAATTGACATGCGTGGAATATAATGCATGTATTCTTTATTTTTAGAATCATTAAATTTTCGTTACGTAAAAATTTTGAATATTCATTAGTTACCGATGTGAAATTCCACCGGTCATAGGGCTCGTAATGACCAATAAAGTTACCAGCTATCTTACATGGCTTGCAAGTTCAGTATTAAAAAAAATATAAAACATATAAAAAGACTGTCGCCTTCGGTATCGCCTGAAACTAATATCGATCAACCCAACCATCGATATCTATAATCATCATCATCATCATCTGCCTAGCCTTTTCCCAAATTATATTGGGGTCGGCTTCCAGTCTTACTAGTTTCGGCTGAATATCAATATTTTACATGGAGCGACTGCCATCTGACCTCCACAACCCAATTATTGGGAAATACCGGTATTCGAATGTTAGACCAGCTGTCAGACTTTTAGGGCTTCTGACTACCCGTAACGATTGTCAAAGATATTCCTATGACAAACGGGACCGACTGCTTAACGTGCTCTCCGAGGCACGGAGGGGTCTCGATGTGGAAAGAACGGTCACCCATCCAAGGACTGACCGCGGCAAGCGCAGCTTAACCTCGCAGATCGATCGACCAGCGCGACTGTTATTTAGCCACGAGCCCCTCGCGCCCCATCGATATCTATAATATCGATCGAAAATCACCTGCACCCTTAGCATGACCAATTCTATCTCTATTCTACCAAAGAATAGATAAAGTACTTTCTATCAAATCGTTATCTCTACCCGAGCACGCGGCGACCTCTACTTGGTGTATCAGAATTTTGTCTACTGAAGAATAGAGACATTATTTTCTTCTCTTCATTGTATGCATAAAACGGTAGAAATCTTTCTACAATCTGTTACTTTGTCTAGTTTATTCCTCTGTAGAAACAACCTGTTTCTATCGTGGTCATGCTAGGCGCAGATGAATTCAAAGAATATCACTAGGAGCAATCTATGAAAACACCCATACTCAGTAGTCATCACCATTGTTGCCAATTTTGCGATTTTTCCGCTAGACATTTATATAACTATACTATAACATTTAAAACAAAAAAAAAAAACGAATTATTTGATTTGAAAAAAAAAAAAAAAAAACTTTTGTGCTAAAATTGGTTGGTTAAAACAAAGTCGCAAAATTGGCAACAGTGGTATCCTCCCGAGAAGTCTCTGGAAGATACTACTGTTGCCAATTTTGCCACTTTGTGGCCAATTTTAGCACAAAAGTTATAAATGTCTAGCGGAAATATCGCAAAATTGGCAATAGTGGCCATCACCGTTACATTTAGATCTCAATGAAGTAAATCCAGGGTAAATTGAATTGAACGCACAATTTATTTTGAAATAACGCGATCTATGCCGTTAGTCGGAAGTGGGGCGCGATCGTATTACCAAGTTGTATCAGATGAAAGAAACACGCAATTCGCGTTGTGATAAGTATGTACCGTCAGTGGATGGTTGATATATTAGTGTTTTGTGCTGACTCAAAAAAACTTTTTTAACAAAAAATAACCGACTTCAAAATTCCACTACAAAGAAAATAATAATTTTGGTTTCGGAAGTCGGTGGCTTTGGTTTTTGTTTGCTTTTTTTTGCCACCGACTTCCGAAACCAAAATTATTATTTTCTTTGTAGTGGAATTTTGAAGTCGGTTATTTTTTGTTAAAAAAGTTTTTTTGAGTTCCCTTTTTAGTTCTTTATCCCGTGTTAGATTACTTTCACGAATTCGTTCAACAGTAAATCTTCTACGGAGGGTGTACATTTATGCCTATAACTTTGTACATAGGAATGATTACATAATGTATTATATACTAAAACCTTTCTGAAAGTATGTAGATTACGTTAGTGAAAACCCCATCCAAATCGAATCAGTAGTTTTTGAGAAAATCGCGCACATACAAACATACATACATACATACATACACACATACTTACATACATATATACATACTTACATACATACATACATACATACGGGACGAATACAGAACCTCCTTTTTTGAAGTCGGTTAATAAAAAAATTAAGATTCCAATTTTAGTTGTCACGATTTATGCATAAAGGATGCAGTTTTTGTCGTGGCGTACCAGACGCAGTCGCTACTGTTTTATCTGATCTAAAAAAAACCCAGTTGGACAGATCACACGTAAAACCTTTCAGTATAGAATGTTGATATAAAACAATAGCATATTTTTTTTATTACCACGTCTATAATAACTTACTTTCTGTCTGTCTGTCTATTCGGTACAAATTTTGTGATTCATTTTTCAGGCACTTGCTGGCATCGGACTAAGCTGAAATTTGGTATACCCAATACCTATGCAATTTGGATGACAATTCCATAATATGAACTAAAATGTAATAAAAGAGTTTTTTGTTTTTTTAAAACCACATTTTTAATAAAAAGAAAAATAATTTCTGATGAAATGAAAAACGTGGGGCACATGCAATAGATAAATATTAGTAGGATGGACTCCACGTTTTTAATTTCATCAGAAATTATTTTAAACTTTTTACTGCCTTTTAAAAACGTGGTTTTTAATAAAATATATCAAATATTTTTTTCTAAAAAAATCACTCCGTGGCTTACACTTCCGAATCATTTAGCGTCTGATGAGGTAATAAAACTAGCAAATAGTGTGGTTTTACATAATAGCACATACTGAATATAATATGACACTTTCTCGCTTTGCATACGATTTCATGTCCGTTCGCTGCGAAGGTCAAACTTCAATGTTGTATTCCTATCATATCTACACGTAAATTGCCACTGCCGACCATATCTAGGTCATCCTATACCTAAGTCTGTGTCACCATTATTCATCATCTGCCTAGCCTTTTCCCAAATTATATTGGGGTCGGCTTCCAGTCTAACTAGTTTCGGCTGAATATCAATATTTTACGAGGAGCGACTGCCATCTGACCTCCAAAACCCAATTATTGGGTAATACCGGTATTCGAATGTTAGACCAGCTGTCAGACTTTTAGGGCTTCTGACCCGTAACAATTGTCAAAGATATTCCTATGACAACCGGGACCGACTGCTTAACGTGCTCTCCGAGGCACGGAAGGGTCTCGATGTGTAAAGAACGGTCACCCATCCAAGGACTGACCGCGGCAAGCGTAGCTTAACCTCGCAGATCGATCGATCAGCGCGGCTGTCATTTAGCCACGAGCCCCCCTGTGTCACCATTATTATTTTCTAAAAATATTTACGTAAATCTGAATTATAGATGTGAAAAAAGGACAGGACAAAGAAAAAGGACAAAAGATTACAAAAAGTGGATCACGAATCATCCAAAAATGCTAGTAGTAAATCTGATAAATACCCAAACAGTCGCTCGAAGATTAAAAAGAAAGATTCCTCAAGACTTAATATATCTAAGAGGCAATAAAAATAAACGGAGTTATCACGTGACGGCTTTCGTGCAAGCCCGTTCATTAAAATCTTACACATTTTGCTAAATATCTGCATGGTTCATAGATTGCACAATAATAAAATAAAAAAAAAGCTAAAGAAACCGACAGAAATGGAAAAAGATGTTAAAGAAAAGACTCTAGACTAACGGTAAATAATAATTATGTAGAAACACAGACCATCTTAATAAAACTCATGAATCAAACAGCGTCACTGATGTGGCAATAACATTAGCAAACAGTGTTCACGTAATGGCACATCCTGAACGCTTGACACTTTCTCGTTTTGCATAATTGTGACTTTATGTCCGTCGCTTGAAAGGTCAAATTTCAAAGTTCTCTAATGTTCAAGTATGCGGCACTAAAGCATTAGACGATGATCATGACTGCTGCTACAGTTATTTATTTGTAAAATATGTAGAAGAACACAAGACAGGTGACAAAAATTCTTTAACTAATATCAGAAAGCCAGGATCAGAAGAAAAGAGGACACACAATTTGAATTCACATTCAATATGAAGTTAAAGCTTAAAAAAATAAAATAAAATAGTATAGGTACAATATTGAGGGAATCAATTATGTAAACGGAATAGTTCTCATAATGGCACATCCTGAACATAATGACACTTTCGTTTTCCATAAGACTTCAAAGTCAAACTTTTACGAAATCAAGAACATTTCAGTCCTTTAAAGACACAAGTATAATGTTAGCAATATGAAAGCTTGACAACAGCCTTTAAAATGTTTAATATTTATTTTCAATAAATAAATAATGATGTGAAGACAATGCATGGAAAAAATAAAGCATAAAAGGGCAATGCAAGAAAAAAGTCCTGTATGCAGCTTTGACAATAAAATCTGATTGAATTCAAACTGCCTGTAACAAAGAGCGTCACAGATGAGGCAATCAAATAAGCAAACACGTTCACGTAATGGTACATCCTGAACACTTGACACTTTCTCATTTTGCATACGGTATAATACTACACGACTTAATATCTAGCGTTTAGAAGGTCAAGTTTCATGATATGATAACTTTCCTGTCACATTTTATTATTTTTAGCCATAAATGAAATAATTGTAGTACGGTACTTATTATTAAGATCGTGTCCTAATTAATAAAATCTTAATCGAATGTAAAGTTTTTTATTATGTAAATGGATTTTAAATTATCAGCACCTGTATCAGAAGTGGAGCTAACTAATTATACATCAATAGATAGATCAATACTAAACTCGTATACCACAAATGAAAAAATCGCATCACAACCGTAAACCAACCAGTCAAAATACTAGTGTATTATTATGACTATGAATGAATGACGATCGCGAGTTAGCGCTATTTGCAGCACATTGCCAGTTTCTATGCGGATCTCATTAACTATTTAATTATAACATGTTGAGTAATACTTTTGTCTGCGCAATGGATAACGAAAGTTAGCAGTGTGACGATAATTAGGTACATTTTTGGAACTCAAAATTCCTACAGACCTCTTAATTCCTCTACAATATAAGAAATTGTTGGCCTTAAAAACTTCATCTGGTAAATATTATGGAAAGCGATTTTGATGGCAAAGAGGCGTAAGCAACATAGCGCATCCTCAGGAGCTCTGGTGACCTTACTCACCACAGAAACACAGCACTACCAAAGAGTGGCATTATTTGACGGTGGTAATCTGTAACTGTAAGGCACTTCCTCAGTCGAGCTGCTCTAGCTCTAGCTTTGAGCGAGATACCTCGCTGTGCCCTACCTCTTTTACAGACTCATGACTTTAAATCATATCTATTGCTTTTACTTTAAGTCCAGAAATAAACTGATTATTTGATACGATGAAAACTACAAAAAAATCACTGCATTTTGTAATTATTTTATCTCACTTTGTAGTTATTAAATCGGTAACAACTGCATGTTAAATACTGCATAATGACATTTTTTTTTTTTTTTTTTTTTTTTTTTTTTTTTTTTTTTTTTTTTTAAAAAAAAAAACGTTGCCCCACACTAGGATTTCTCCTGTATCGTGGGTGCGTTTACAAACACAAATTTCACATACACAAACAGCCAGACCTATGTGCAATGCGGGAATCGAACCCGCGACACGTTGCGCAGCAGCCAATCTCTCGGCCACTGCGACAACCGTGCGGTCAAAACAAAAAACAAAAACATTGAAATAATAACGCAGTTTAGAGTGAATAACTACTGACTAGGTCTTCTATCAAGAATAAAACAGATTAAAGAGTGTATAAAACGAATGGAGATAAGCATTTAACAAAGGTAGAAAATGAACTAGCAATTAATTCCTAGACGTACAATCAACTTGTAAAGCTAAACGCTAAATATAACATCAATGATTATCAATTATCACTTCAGCAGGAAAATCGAGAGTTTAACCCAGAAACACGAAATTCTTGACCTCGTGATCCTTTATCAGATACAAAAAGGTGAGCCTATGACAAACACAACCCACACGGATGACATTAGAACCGCATTCCTTAATTATAAGCATATATTAGTACGTCATCAAAAGATATTTGTGTCAGACGCACCTTCGACATCCTTTTTCGAAAAGAATGAGAAAAAAAGAAATTTCACTTCACACGCGTTCCTGTGTCCGGTTTACATCCAACGCTTTTCCTTTAAAGCAAACTACAAATCGAATTATTAATACAAAAAACTTCAAAGCAAGCAATTCTAAACTTTATGCTCATGACTTTACAGGTGGTTGTAATCGAATTACGAATTTGATAGCTGTAAATTTAATTCTGTTCGATGGACATGGCAAATACCTGTTTTCTGTATTTCTTGATTTATGATTTTAAACCTTATAGCATTGATATAAAGTTGAACGATTGTGTTTGAAACGAGCATGCTTGTAAAGGTGTGTGAACTCTAGATGTGGTTTACTCGAACAAAGTTAATATGAATATCGAACGACTGACGCCAAGCAAATTTGATGCTTATTTTAATGACTTTAAAGTTGTTGATGTGTAAAATAGTGAGTAGCAAGTGCAAGGTAATGTAAGTAAATAAATGTGGGAGAATAAAGAGGGGGAGGTTACATAAAATACATGAGATACAGAAAGCCGATGGGCCTCAGGCGACAGCAGCGAAAGCAACTTGTCGATGACTAATGTACGGAACTCTCATAGTTCATGAACGAGGTCGCAGAAAAATGTGTAACCCTAAAACATCTGACCGATAAGTTGTGATGTTTTAGGAAACAAACAGACAAAAATTATAAAAACTAGGCATATTTTTTGGCTCATAAAATACCATAGCATTTACTTTTGTTCAAAAATATTCAATGTATGTTTGTCGCTCTATTACGATTTTATTATAGAGAGTAATGCAAGTACACAAAAAGTAAAATATTTAAAGATAATAAGTAGGTAAAAAAGTAACAAAAATGAATAGTGTAAAATGGTGGAAAATTAAACTATGTACACGTAGGTGCATATATCTTTTGTAAATTTTAAATCTGAAAGTATAATAAATAAATATTCTTAAAACCAACATATTAATAAACAGCGTTTAAAAACAGCATTCTTATTAAGTAACTTCAAAGAAATGCCTTCTTACTAAGGTAAAAAGTTTACCCATCGCTAATAAAATTAAATGACAACGTGAAAAATATCCGTATTGTCATGTAAAACTCGAAATTATTACATCAGAAACTTTTACTCAGAGACACGGACATACAAGAAAAATAATACTTTCACTCTTTGACCACGTAAAATTTTGAAACAGACTTAACGACCCATGATTTGTAGAGAAATATAGTAGTTATCATTCTTGTAACACGAATGTGAGTCCTGTAGATGTTGGTGGTATAAATAAGATTATATGAATTAGAATCTGTGAGACAATGTGGGGTCAAAGGCTTCATATGTATCGCTAAGTATTGGCTAAGGTTTATGCATAATGTCATTCGAAAAGTAAAAGTTAGCGTACACTTGCTATATGCCATAATAATTTGATTTCTACTAGGATTGTTTTATGAATTCTAGAGTAAACAGGTTTATGGTTATAATAGTATCTTGTCAAGGTACCTCGTTAGCGGATTAATATGTACTCTTAATAAATTATGAATCACCAATAGAAATTTCACTTTCAAGCAATCAATTTTCTTATTGAGACCAGTGGAAACAGGCTTCACCGATTCGAAAATTAGTCCTGCTACTCATAGCGCAGAAGCCAATCACTTAGCTACTAGATCTATGGAAACATCAATTAGAGCTGTGTAGGTATTATGCTAGCTATAAATCTTTAACACTTATTGGTAAATCTTCGTGGATGATTTGATGAAAAATATACCGAAAAGTTCACGGTTTCAAGGACCGCATAGCAATGATGTTTTCTTATATTATTGAGTGACAAACAAGCAAGTGGCCTACTTGATGGTAAATGGTCACCACCGTCTTTAGACATCTGCAATACCAGAATCGCCGCAGATGCGTTGTCTTCCCTAGAGACAAAGTTAAAATGCCTTATGTGCCTGTAATTTTACAGACATCTATATCCTTCAAACCAGAATACAGCAATGCTACTTAGCAGCAGAAATAGGTGTGGTAGTAATTCTTCTCCAGACAATCTCTTTCATAAAGAACTCTATTGCTACTGTTATTAAAGAACTAGAATATTATATGTGGTGGCGATTATCAGCATGGTTTGCTTCACTTCGTTGAACAGCTCTTGAAAGATGATGCAATCTTTACACCCAAAATAACAAGGTTGTATTTCCATTGATAGAACCAATTTTACCTTTATCCATTTTACATAACACACGTAATTTTGCCAGCCACAACCAAAAATTACACGTATTATGCAACTGCCGTAACAGAATTAGAGATTGTTCTCAAAGATAGTTCGCAAATTATCCTCGGCGAATTTTCACCTATTGTCTGTGTGAGAAGTTGCCGTAACAACCAAAACAATGGCAAAGTTCACCGGAACAGAACATGGAAAGTCTATATAACCAACTGGGATCTGATATTGTTTTGTTAAAGTTACAATTGTAGCAACAAGGATAGTTGTGCCAGTAAAAACTGTAGCATGTGCAAATAATCAAAATTCCAAAATGTGTCCAATGGGAAATTTCAGATGTGTGCTCTTGTTTATATTAGTTGTTGAAGTGATTCCAATAGAAATTGATCTGCAAGAAGGTGAAGAAGTCAAAGGCAATCGTGTTGATGACAATCAATTGAATGAATGTATAAGTGTGAGAAGAAGTACTGAGGTTGGGGAGTGTTTTGGTAAAGAGTTGTTAAATAAATTGAATAAGTATGATGAGGCTGATGCGTTCAGCTTGGCTACTGGCGTTTCTTTTGTGAGAGATGAAAAGACTCCAAGGGATATTGGCGCTTTTCTTGATAAAGACCCTATGGATTTCCGGTAAACTTATTTTTAATTAATTGACAATTTTCATTAGCACAGTTAGCAATTATTTATCAATGAGGCTTCTAACAGATGACGTTCTTTTTGCGCAATTGAGAACAAAGCGCCCGAACAAATTCTAAACTTTACTTCACTGATTGTTCGTGCAATTTTTTCTCAATCGCTCAAAAATAACGCAACCTGTTAGAGGCCTGATGAATAATACATTTATGTTAAGGATTCTACTCTGTAAATTTTATTACCTTCAGTTTCTGAAAGCCTGTTCAATGTAGCTGACATGAAAACTTTGAGAAACTGGAGGTTAAACTGCTTATCAGTATTTTAAAGACTTATAGAAACCTTTGAGAGAGAGTATTTTAACATTTTAAATCGAAATAAAAAAATATTTTCATAAACAGTATGAAACCTTATTTCTATTTCAGTTCAATACTTGAAGATGCAGGCAACTTGATTTCCAAAAGGTCTCTTCACTGGGATCTGAGTAACTTCTACCCTGGATTGGTCTTGAGGATCGGCCCAACTCTAGCTAATGGAGTACTTGAGTTTGTCATGGATCCGAGGATCAAGGATAGGTCGTCATATCAACAGCCTGGCGAGATATCCACAGGTATGTTACGACAGTGTAATTCCTGAATGTCAATTTGATCTAAAGCTAAAATTGTGATATAACATTTCTTTCTACTCTTTATGATTTTGGTATCCAACACATTGAAATAGCAACCATCGCGTATTCTTATTTTATAAGTAGAAAGCGAAAATGCATAGTTCCTAGTCCACATTAACGTTATTTATAATAATATAAATTATCCCAGGTGTTTTATTACATTGAAGTAAATCAGCATCCTTATGCGTGACTGGAATCGCCAACGCAATGAGAAAGCGTGGTGATCTATGTTCATTCCTTTACTATACAAAAAGAAGCATAAGCCATGAATGAGGCTTGCGATTGTAAGCCGGTATTTTTATTATTATTAATACTGTTTCTATCAAAGTATGAAGTTTTACAAAAACATCGTGTAGTAACTTTATTATTTAGCGCCATCTGTTGATTTACCTTGAAACGAGTAAACTCAACGCTATTCAAGGTTGAATTGACATTGAACTTGATACAGCGCTGCCTATCGGCAGACCTGTAAACTTCTGTCGAAAAATCGATCGGGCAGACTTCAGAAGAATTTCTTCTATGTATCTTTATGGAACAGTAGTTATTGTACACATTTAAAGCTCTCAAAAATTTTAAACAGTTCTAGTGCTGAGTTTAGAGTATCTCTTAGATTGGCTCCCATGATTCGTAATGATCTATGATAAATGATTGATACTATAGGACATCTCAAATCATCATAGTTTTCTACTTTGTGTTTAAAATAAGAATCTATTTTTTTTCTTCTATTGCAGGTCGCCTCTTAACAAGAAACCTTCTTGTACCATTTCTGCTCGGCTTCAAATTCCAACTTTCAACTTTATTACCTCTGATATTAGGTGTATTGTTGATTGCCAGCAAAAAGGCTTTCCTTCTGGCAAAACTAGCACTCCTAGCTGTCACAGTATTTAGTAGTGGATTTGGAAGCCAGGGAGGATCGTTTGGAGGTTTTGGAGGAGGACCTTCTCTCTCGTCATATGCTTATGAAAATCCAGGACATTACCATGATCATGATCATCATACTACTTCAGGTTAGTTAAATAAATTTTCCAATAGTTTCAATTTGAAGTAAGTTTCACACAAAATACTTGGGTAACTGCTATGGCGACCACAACACAAGAAAATCACATACACAGAGCTTTAACACTAACCACCTTACTTATAAGATGTATTTTAACTTTAACCACTGATTTAATAAACAACCATCCTTGTCATTTGTATGACAATGAGAAGAGATGACAATTGACTTATGATTATGAGCTATTTAATCGTCATCTATAAGTAAGGGGATAACTATCCACACCGTTAACGATATTATAATGCATGGTTGGTGTCTTACGCTAACTATTAAGGGAGCGCCTCCGCAGCCGGCGGCGGCTCCCAAAAATAACGACGTTGTGAACCGGAGTAGCCTTGGAGTGGTAGTGATACCAGACGAAAATAATTGCAAACTACCGTAGCAGCAGATTAATGTTGCCGTGTTTTAAGTTGAATTATCTACCTTAGACTGACTTAAATTACAGTGTCAATGTAAAACAAAATACAACTTTTTTGGACTGACAAGGGGGAGGGAGGTGGTCGACGGAGCCCCGCTACGCGGGGCTCCTATTTCTGTGTGCAAGGTTAAAAGTAACCTAACACGAAGGAGTTGACGGGGGCTTCGTTCGCTCACTGAAGCTCCCGTCAACCCCTTCGAACCTAAATTGTCCGTGTCGGGGTGTCCAAGTTCCCGAGCTTGCTTCGCTCGCTCTTGGACCCTAGTTAGGTATGTTACTCAAATGAAACATGAAATGTTTTTTTAATTATGCCAAATTGCCAACCCCATTTCCCGCTTTTTTCAATGTCAGCGCCGGCTGCCAATTTAGCAACCGGCGGCGGCTGCAAATGCGGCGGTCGCGGAGTCACTTCCAACTATTAATTTTAACACATCAAAACTTTGTTCATCGACTCATCAATAAAATTATGCTTTTAAATGACTTAACTAGCATACACAACAAGACCATTAGAGTATAAGATGATAGTGTAGAAAAATCAAAAAGCAGAATAATCACACTAATATCCTAAATGCAAAAGTTTGTGTATTTGTTACTTTTTCACGCTGAAACGGCTGAACGGATTTGACAAAGACGTAGCCTGAGACCTGTAAAAGCACATATTTAAGCTACTTTTCATCGCAGTCCAAGTCGTCAGCTAGTTAATAATTATTTAATAAATGTAGGAATAATGAAAAAAGCGACATCTAGTATGAACTCTCGGAGACATTTACAACGTTTCCGTTTCCGATAGGTACGTTCACCTCTTGCCGGTGCACTGTCACAAAGCCTTCAAATGATATCTTTGGATTTAACTATTCTGGACCTTAGTATGTTTGAATGAATTAAAGTTGAAAATGCCTCCGATTGGATTGCGTAAGTATTTTCAGTTGTTGCTTCAGCAGGGTGGGCAGATCTATAAGTGCTTGGCAGAGGCGCAGAAACTTAGATGGATTTCTTAGATTTACTATTTCCTATTCGTAGACTTGACTGTAGATCTGTTTGTATATTTATCCTCAGTTATTTGTATGTATAAAGGTGGCATGACGTTAAAGATACATTCAATGTTAATTATTTTTGTAAAATAAGTTTATTAGCGGATACGATTTCTTTGGAAAAGTTTGTGATTTTCTTAGTTTTTGGGACTGCTGCAGCATCTGTTTTTAGTGGTAGCAACGTAGGTATTGTAATTTTCTATTTAGATCATAAAAACAAAAGAGATGTACCAAAGCGCCACTGAGCTTGATGCTTTGACACGATCAATATGATCACTAATGCTGACTGTCCAAACGATCGCTAATTTATATACTTACTGTGTTTTAGTTTAGTGTGAGTAACTAATAAAGAATAACAGTGCTAGACTGAGGGTGTGCAGCAGTTTTAATGTATAGGAGATCTCTATATTTACAAAGGAATATTTATAATATTGTGACGCACACTCCTTTAAAAGCGGTGACAGTGGCTCCCTTACTAATTAACCTTTAGCATACCTGTTAGCAAAAAGTTACATGGTATGCCTGGTGTGTCTGTCAGACCCGATTTTTTAACTTGCTATTTCTCATATAATTTGTGGTATTAATGTACCTATTTGTAATTATTCTAGGGGTGTATATTTATTAAAGTAAAAAAGATCACAATCAAACTTTAGGAAATATAAGGTGTTACCCTTACGGTATAAATAAAAATAAAATGATCAATCCACGTCACTTCTATCAACTTTTTCACATTGGAAAAATGCATGTTTCAGACATAATTAGTATCTGTTTCTTCCTCGCGAGCACTCTTTTGATTGAGGAAGCGGGCGGAAGTTTTTGAGCAGTTCACTACGCCCAGCTATTGAGAGCCATGGCGCGCAAAACTCAAATTTGAATAAAATACAACGGTTTATGTACCAGGGTGGGTCCACCAGACTCTACCAGGCATGCCGAGGGTTAAACATAACATATCTCCTTGTTTCTATGCTCTGAGATCTTGTCATTATTTTGTCTGCTTTTATTGTCATAGATCTATATAATATTATCATTTACACATAATACTCATTTCAATCAACTGCCTTCGTCAACTCCCACGTCTTCCTTGCTTCAACTTTTGTAATTAACCAATTATATTTTTCCAGGTTACTACCGCCGTCAACCCCAACCAGATTACTACTACAGAGAGAAGTCAGCTGAATCCTCGACAGCATCTCCAATTACACCTGATGAACTAAGACATAGATTAGAAAGACTGTTTGTTACTAAGAAAGATTCTGTAAATGAAAGAGAAGATGTTAGTGCAAGGAATAGGAATTTTGCGTGGACTCCCATTAATACTGGGTAGAAGATTTTTAATTCGTGGACCACTTCAGTAATCTAATTTATTGGTAGGCTTATCTTGTACTAGAAAGTGTTCTTTATCACAAATAAAATAAGTATATTATAGTAAGTAAATGTTATTAGTGATAGTTTAGGAATATTATAATCTAGTTTCTTAATTTCTTTTTGATTTTGAATAGTCTCCATTTGTAATTAAATAATGCACGTTATTTATTCACTTCTAGTCATCACTTTTTCTACGACTTCTATAATAAACCATAATCACATTCCCATCTGAATCATTTGGATTTAGATTTCATCAACTATTTTTTGCGACCGACAATTTTTGAGGCTTTATTTTCATAATTACTTGTTTCAATAATTGATGTGTTTGCAACTTCTCAATAAAAATGTACTGAAAAAATGTATCGATCTTTTAATTTAATGTCCTACAAAACTAATAGAATTATACCTATTGCAATAACCAGTAGAAACTACCGTGAAATGCGGTAAATTATACAAAACTAACACATTAATACCTCCTTCATTAACAACAGTTAACACTAATTAGGTTAAAGAAAATGAGTTTTCCGCTGTCTCCGGTCCACACCTATGTATGTACTAGTCACATCCTCTATGCGATTACACGCTCTAAATATTAAGAAAATGGCTACTCAAGTAGGAAGAGTGTCCGATTCAGGCCCAATTGAAAATAAGTGTGGACAATACATTCTAGCTATATCCGTTACATTAATTGTTTGAGTATTAAAAGTTATTAATTAGAAGGTAGCACGTTATTTTGCTGTAAGGAAGTCGGTAGATCAAATGGTTGGTGATAATGATAGTGATTGATGCAATGCAAAAATAGTATGATTGGTTGGTGCTAAGTGAAGTGTTAAATTGAACACATCACTTGATTTTACTTATACATCCTCACTTAAATTTTTAATGCAATAGTTTATCAGTCTGATAGACTAATAAATAAATTGATTTTGATAATTATGGTTTTTTAAGGAAGATACTGTAATAAGGGGCAAAACTTATTAACAATAAACACGATAGTCGAATTAGCAACTTGTGAACAAGGAAATATCATAATACCTTGTTGGTGGCTTAGATCAATATGACAAGAACCATGCAGTTATAAATTTCGATTTTCCTATGAAGCTTAGATGCGGTATCTAGCTTCCTGACTAATACAATACATTACCACCAAACTATCGAGCCAGCAATAATTATAAATCTGATGAGTGTACTAATTTATAAGCCACCTCTACTTGTGCTGCTTTCTTAGTTTTTTATATAAATGCCGGTGAGCCATGCGTTCGAATCGCGTGCGATGCATTTTGCGTGAACATTCAAAGCTTTCTCGGTTTTCTTTGATTGAATTCTTTGGTTATATCTGGCGTTAGACTAGGTTTTGCAATTGAATTTGCTTGAATTTAAGGCGTGAAAAAATTGAGCATTGCTACTGATCATAATTTTAATCCGTGTATATTTTATAACTAATAACTTCGTTTGTAGATTACTGTCCCCTAACAATACCGTTTGATTATCGGATAGTAAGTTCTACATAACTTATCAATTTATCAATAATTTTACATCATCTGTATGTCTACATTGTAAGGGTCCTTCATCAACCTTTACGAAGTAACAGCACTGTGTCGTATTTATGTCATACAAACTATTATTCTGGATCTAATTTATTAAAATCGTGTAAATAATACAGTTGACTTCTTTTCTGACTTTATGTATTAGATTAGATCAGATCATCTGGAGCTAATATTAGTATCCGAGAAGATCATAATGATTGCGTTATAATTAATAATGTAGCAGTACCAAATTGCTGACCATTACGACACTAAAAAAAACACAATTTTTACTACTTAGGACACTCCAAATCCAAGTTGCTCTATAGTCTAAATAGAAAATTGGTTACCATAATTTTGCGAAGAGATAACAGAATGCATTTTTCCAATTCTTCAATACACAAACACACAGTCATTATCTCCACATCTATACGAGCAGACGGTTATGTAGCGGTCCAGTCTTGCTCCAACTGTCTCTAGAATTGAATATAATTGATGATCAGCTGCTTCCGTTATACCAACACTCCGTTTTTACTTCTGATATTGTTAATTGTGGAGTTTAACTAGCTCGTTATAATTAATGACCTTGTTTTGTTTTTATGATCTTCAAAATGAGGATTATAAAGTTCTCTTCTAGGAAACTATTTATTAGATTGTTATTTGTTTCCTTAAATCAATTTCTTTGTGGGTCATGTTGTGGCTAGCCTATAGTTTTGCTCTAATATTGATTATATTGATTCTTCGAAGCTCAGCAAAAAGGTCATTCCAGATACTTGAAGTTGAAACTACCAAAAAGTCATGAATGTCACCAAAAGTATTTAAAATCCAAATTGTTCTTCAATAAACTTGTAAGTTTAGATAGTGTACCTACGTTTATTTAAATCATTGTTGATTATTATCAGACATTATAAATGGGCAACGATCAATGAAGTTGTCCGTTTCTTTGCTTTAGAAAAATAAATGGTTGTGATAGCAAATTGTCAGTTCGTAACTTTAATCACCGGTTCGTGGATCATAAAATAACATGTATTAGCTTCATCCAGATGCGTTTATATCTTACATGGTGTGACATGTAACAAATTAATGCTATGTTTAGCTTTATTGCCAACATGACTAAATGAAATAAGTTATTCAACACATAAAGTCATCTTTATTGATCACATAAGATTAATAAAACTAATTAGCTATTGCATGACCACAAGCAATTATAATAAAATCAACAATATTTTCTTTTCAGGAATATTTGCATGCTAATTACTTGTTTTAACAATAATTTTAAGTTAGATATTAGAATTGAGTAAGTTGTATTTTTTAGGTACCTACTTGATCTTAATCAGATGCTATGTTGATAATAAAATTAATTTCTAAAGAGAAGAAGACTTCATAAGACCTTGTGGTTTTATTACAATTACGTAAACGCTGCTAATCCTAGACAGTGTGGTCACACATATTACGTATATTCACTATTGAAGGAAAAATTACTGCTTAACAGGTGTCTACCCTAGTGTATTTTTGTTATTTGGTTTACGCTATTTACAATATTCTTCACTGTGCTGGGTTCTTTTCAGTTTACACATCTCCGCAGGTTTCTCTCTTCAGTTTTGCCTTATCTACCTCTTTAAGCTTTTTTCATGCATAATATAGATGAAAAATCTTGGATTTTTGATGAAGCGTGATCTACTAAATGCTGTTTGAATTTATATAATTTAAAGACAAAGTCTAAACTTTTATTTCAATTAGACCATTTAGAAGCACTTTTGAATTGTTAAGAAATACCTAGTTGTCAGTTTGATTTTCTGTAAATTGAAACTATGTTGTTGCCTGTTCCAAAACGTAGCTTCCTATGAAGAAGAATGATGAAACTCCTCTTATTCAAGAAATCAATGGAAAGGTTAGAAAATCAAATCCAAATGGAAATGGAAATTAAAATTACAGTGTTGCTATAATCAGTATTTATGAAAATGAACGATCTGTAGTTAGCAACAATGTTCATGCAAATGATAGTACCCAGTCGACCGCGACAGTAGAAAATAATAAATTGCTATATTGATCGTTCCACGTATAATTACACAACACGAAAATTGTGGGTAATTTTGGATACCTACCACTTGTTCGTTGACTGTTTAATGATTTTGATTGGCAGTTCTTCCTTCTTTATGTTGTGTAATTATTAAATTATCAAATCCTTGGTTTGTTATTTCATCGGTTACATTGAATAATACTTATTTAAGTATTTGTGTTGTTAGTTCAGCAATGTCGTCTTCCGATTGGTCGTCTTCCGATTGTGGAATAATGTCTTCATTGTTTGCATCCGGAGTATTTTCTTTAACGTCAGATAATTTTAAGTCACGCATAGATGTGTGCATTCCATTAACAAGAGGGGAAGAAATAGTTTCTTGAGTTAATTGATTTAATTATCACTGTTATTCATTGTAGTGGCTGTTGCTACATTATGAAATTCTTTATTAGAAGTTGACACTGTTTAGATATGAGACAAACAATGTGGATTACTCAAGTTATGAAATATTCTCATTCCATCATTAGTTATTGCATCAGGGTGAAATAAGAAATAGCTGTAACAAATTTTAAAATGAATTTATTGAACCTGTCTGCCCCAATTAATCTAAAAATAAAACACACATTCAGTTTCTATATTTTTTTCTTTAGGTCGTCATTCGTTGGTTTCTTTAAAGAATATTTTTCATCATCATTACAACTTAAAATTAAATAAATTATTAATCTAATAATAACAGGGTTAATATAGTACGCAATTATTTCTGTTTATAAATAAATAAATAAAAGGTACTCGCGTAACCACCTTGCTGATGATCGACATCAAGATGTTATTGTAGGATAGCCAATAAATAAATAAATTAACTACTTATCCTAAACAGCACCGTATAAATAAAATAACATAAATAACTTATTTATTAATCTTAACCGCTATTTTTACAAAATTGGACAAACGTAGAAAACAGAAATGCACAGTACCCGTCGACTAGCCTAAAAAGTCTTACAATTATATTTATGATTAATTCATGATTATTATAGTATTTATTATTTGTATAATTATGTATTTATTAGCATTATTATTTATTATTTGGTGCGTCCGATTATACAACCCTATCTAACTAATGTACTGAACATACATACACACATGCAAAAATCGCGTACGCAATCTTATTTACATAATAAATTATAACTTTTATAACCATCATTATTATGCATTGAATAAATAACGATAAACATGGTACTAAACTAGCGAATAAATAAATAACTTATTAAATTAACTACTTAGTGTCGTTTGAATAAGCACATTAAATAATAATTTTTTGGTTAAACATTATTCCTTTGCATAAGGACCAAAACGTTGTTTTGGGCTATTATAGTGCAAATAAAAAATGCCGTGTCGTTGTGAATTTTGTAAAATTATGGAGTCGTAAGCCTGTTGTATTCTCTAAAACCTACTGCTTCTTGGCATAGGCTTTGTAGGCCCTGTCCTGAGCAGCGGCTTCGTCTTCCACGCTCCTCCTGTAGTGGCCACCAGGACCCGTGGTGTCGAAGTCGCTGCCGTAGTGAGAAGACGAGTATGTATGACTCTGGGACACCTGAGGATGCTTCACGATCTCATACGTAGTCTTCTCGTGGGACTCCCCACCAGAAACCAACTTCTTCAAGCCGATAATCGCCGACAACAGCAGAGCTATCTTACCGATAAGTAAAGCCTTTCCTGCAATCAGCGCTATCGCATGGAACGCCATCATTAGGAACCCACCTTTGATTGCAGCACCAGCGAGTATGGGGCCCATCATCTTCTTCAGTTTACTTCTAGCTTCGTTCAGAGACCGTCCAACGTCTTCGCCGACATCCATAGGAGATATGAACACGCGATGTGTTTGCATCAATTTTGTGGTTGCAAGGTGCAAGTATTTGTCAAGTTTATCCGATGGCAGTGATTCGAGGTCTTCATCTTCAGGCAGGGCGTTCGGCGACGCCTTGCCAGCGTCAGATCGTTTCACTAATGTAATCCCATCGAGGACGGGCAGCGTGTCCATCCGCGCCGCCCTATCCGCTAACTTCGTCGCCTGTATCTTCAAACACTTAACAATCTCCTGGGACCTCTCACAGTTGTCGTACACCTTGCCCAAAAGCCTCAAGCTGGCTCCGAGGGTGTCAGCCGAAGCGTAGAGCACACAAAAACACAAAAGGACAATACCGCGGCACTGCATCTTGTTGGAAAACCGCGGGTGTCCCCTCAATGTGGACCGATGTCCGGCTTATGCGGTTGCGTCTATTGAAATGTGCACTGTGTAAATGTGCACTGGCATTTATCTATTTTCACCGGGAACTACATTTATCTATAAATCTTTTAGAGCGTGCAATCGTTGCATCGTATGGCCGTGCACTGAGGCGTGCATGTGCACGTCGGGACCACGCTTGTATGGGTTTCTGTTTGTGTGTGTGCATGACAGTCATCGCTCTCAAGCTGACGAAGCGGATTGTCAAAGTCAAGGTCACTGTATTAGCTTTAAGATTTACGGGAAAATACTACTTTTCCTGATTATGCCAAACACGTTTGAAATGCGTGAATTCCTCTATTCATTCAGTATGCAAGTCAGTTTCGGAGTACCAGAAATGAAGCTTAAAAAGATGTAATATTCGGCTCAGAAGATAAAATCTCTCAAAACTATGTAAGTTGACTCTAAGGTGTATCATGAAAAAATTTGGTCCAAACATTTTGGTTGGACCTTTTCGCTTAAGTACCTACGGTAAAAAGGTTACTGGGCGGTTTTAGCTCAAGCATTTAGTTTTAGGTGGGTAATTGATAAATAAGTGTCGAAGATCGATCTCTTACTCTTACTCGAACTCTTACCGAACTCTCGTAGGTAGTGAAGGAAAATATCGTGAGGAAACCGGCATATCCTAGAATCAAACATTTGAATAGAGGAGGTCTGAGTCCCCGCAGTGGGAACGCTATCGGCTGATTATGCTATGCTTATGCTACCTAACTTAGTGGCATGCAGAGAAGCCTAAATCCAGCAGTGGCTTAACGGACTAATGATGATGTAGATTTTTTTGAAAATTAGTATAATGCCCTTACCATCCCAGCTTTAATGACACTTTTACCATTATATAAATTATTCTTGGAGCGATTCTTATTCTTGGAGTGACGCTGGCTTTAAGTAGGTATCTGAGGGAAACAGTCCATGAAACTAGCTAATAACCCAAAGATTCAGCAGTAAGGTCGAAATCGAGAATTGGCTTCAATCCAACAATATAGGTACTATTATAAAACTTAATAAAACCATGTCTGTACATTAAAGATATTCCTGAGAAAATAGTATAATAACCTATAGGTTACTGGGACGTAACGTAATCAATCCAATTTTTTTTTTTTGAGATTTGTCTGTGCGCGCTTCACACAAAAAGTACTGAACGGATTTTAACGTGGTTTTCATTGTTTGGTAGCTCAACATAAAATCTACCACATTTTATCTAATTCCGGTGGTATGAACCAAAGATACAGAAAGAAAAAAGAAAGATAGAAATTCGCAGGGAAAAGTCTAGTAAAATTTTAAAAAAAACATGACTGCTGAAAGCTGAAATCAAAGCGTTTGAAGAAAAATATATTGCATCACGATATGTAATATATTTTTCTTCAAACGCTTTGATTTCAGTTAATATTGTGACAACCGCCAAACAGTGCAATGCGCTGCCAGAGTTAGTGAGTGTTCCCCGATAGTTATAATCTGGGTGTCTTCAAGTCGCGAGTGAATCAGTTTTTTTCAGACAAGCGTGTTCCATCGTAGACCGCATCATCGCTTAACATGAGGCGAGATGGCGGTCATACGAAACCCTAAAAAATCTTCATACACACCAATTATTATATTTTTCATGGAATTGTTTAACACTTTACAACAAAACTAAATTCTTTAATATAAACCAAATATACAAATATAAAACATGCATATTAATCAAAAAAATTACAACAAACTCAATTCATTCGGATATAAAATTTACTAAAAAGAATCACAGATACTACACAAGAAATAAAAATAAACTAAATCTACCCATTCCACGAACAGAGTATGGCAAAAGAAATTTGATGTTTGAGGGAGCGCAAATGTTTAACAAGTTACCCAGAGATATTGTAGATGTTAATTCAATGTTTATATTTAAGAAAAAATTAAAATTGTATCTCTTACGGTCGGTTGCAGAGGGATGATTGGGTTTTTGATGGAGGCATTACCCATACAATTTCTACCGTTAAAGTCTCCTTTAAAACTTAGTGACCTCTTCTGCAGCTCACTACATTATAGCTCTTAAGACCGTCGACTAATATTTTTGTATTATTTTTTAAGTTTCTCATGTAAGTGAACCCTGTAAGTTCTTTATGAGAATAAATGTCTTAAACCTGAACATCTACCATAAACTCGATATGACCTGCTACACGAGCGGGATGCAATTTAATTCGATCTCAATTACGTTGCAATCAACTCGGTTCAATATCACCCTACATCTGTATGCTACATCTAGAATTAGAAAAATCTTTCTTATCCTGTCGTTTTCTCGATACACTGCCAAAGTACACTTTCCCTTTGAATTGAAGTTTTATCAATACGCCTGTATCTGAGGGGCTCGTGGCTAAATGATAGCCGCGCTGATCAATCGATCTACGAGGTTAAGCTGCGCTTACCACGGTCAATCCATGGATGAGTGACCGTTCTTTACACATCGACACTGTTTTGATAAGCTCCTTTACAGTTTCTTATGTACCCTTTATGGCTGGTGATATAAAATAAAATTCTGTCTTCTCTTCATAACGTAACGTATTTTATTCACAGGCTTCTAACAAGTGTGACCAGATTAATAAAAAAAACAATATAAAAAGGGATGCGAGTGTTGCAACAAAAAAAAATAAGTAGACAGTCAAGCAGCGTGCGGTTCAAGTGCAAATTTGGGCGGGCATTTTAAACATAAACAGACACCCCTCCGTGCCTGGAAGAGCACATTAAAAAGTCGGTCACGATTGTCATAGGAATATTTTTGACAGTCGTTACGGGTAGTCAGAAGCCCGAAAGTCTGACACGTGGTCTAACATTCGAATACCGGTATTACCCAATAATTGGTTTGTGCAGATGATCAAATGGCAGTCGCTCCGCGTAAAATATTGATAAGTATTCAGCCGCAACTAGTTAGACTGGAAGCCGACCCCAATATAGTTTGGGAAACGGCTAGGCGGTTGATGATCCATACGCCTGTAACCCGAAAGTGGTAGATAGCACATATGGCATAGCACAGCATAATCAGCTCATAGTGTTCCTTCTTCTGGGACACAATCGTCCTGTTTGTGAAAAAGCCTCCTCTGTGAGAAGGAATGGACTGTATGGTAGTCCGATACGCGGGCCCAGTGAGGTATTTACCAATAGGGTAGGTAGGTAAGTAGATAGGTAGGTAGATAGGGTAGGTAGGTAAGTAAGTAGGTAGGATAGGTAGGTAAGTAGGGTAGGTAAGTAGGGTAGCTAGGTCGGGTAGGTATTTAAGGTAGGTGGGTAGGTAGGTAAGGTAGGTAGGTTAGTAGGTGAGTAGGGTTGGTAGGTAGGTAGGCAGGTAGGGCAAGTAGGTAGGTAGGTAGGGTAGGTAGGTAGGTACGCCGTAGATACTCAATGCTACCCCTGCAAAGCCGGGTTGGGTAATAAAACTAGTAATTATTATAAAAACCTCTCAACCTCATTACACCACAATAAAAACCGTTGTCAATACCTCGTATCCATGTTAATCCGTTAAATAATAATTAGAAAACCAACATGTCGTGTATTGATTTATCTTTAGTAATTGGTAGCAATAACCTATCGCTCGACATCGACATAATTAGCGAATAAATTACATAATAGTATGCACGCGATCACGAACATTCGTCGCAATGGATATTTTATGTCAGATTCGCTTTGGGGTGAGCTCAAGAGTGACCTCAGTCCACCATCATCTAACGTCCCAACGGCCTTGATACCTTCTTCCCATCTCTTTTACATCTTGATGGAACCATTTACCGTGATCCTCACTGTAGTCGCTAAATTTTTTTTTGGAAACAATCAATGTTAGACTTTAAAAAATGAATTTTAAGACTCATAATATTGCAGCCTAAGTTTTAATAGTCGTTTAAAATTTTATGGACATTTTTTATTATCAGAATCTTTTGTTATTCCTAAAAATATAGCAGCAACCTTGATAATTCAATAAATGTTGTAAAAAACTAGCAAATTGACTGATTCAAAGAACCACATTTACTAGCCCTTTGGCCGCGATTTCGTCCGCGTGAGCCAAGGGAACTGTTCATTTTTTCGGGACAAAAAGTAGCTTATAGCACTTTAAAATAATGTAGCTTCCTATTAGTGAAAGAATTTTTAGAATCGGATCAGTAGTTCCAGAGATTAGCGCATTCAAACAAAAAGCAAACAAACTCTTCAGCTATAATGCAATGCAATGCTTCAGCTATATAACAAGTTTATAGATATGCAAATAAAAAAATGTGACGTGTTATATTAAAACCAAGATTATATTTGCAATAAACAGGGTAAAATTAAAACCAGTGCGGATATTTTAGGAGGTGAAAGTACTCATGAATATGATCAACTTTTATTGTGGGACCGACACTGAAATATGAGAAAAAAAATCAGCTGTTCCCTACAAAAATGCACTACAACATGATCAAAATGTATGGAACAGCTGATTTTTTATTTCATATTTCAGTGTCGGTCCCATAATAAAAGTTGTTCATATTCATGAGTACTTTCACCTCCTAAAATATCCGCACTGGTTTTAATTTTACCCTGTATAGGTCAAGATCTACACGTTTGATATGAAATTATTCCAAAAACTTTTTCATCGCAGACCTGTGTTATTATTCCATAAATACCTATTTATTCGTTACTGTCGCGAATTATATTTTGATCAACACACAACCTGATAAAATTTCGCCGGCACCCCTAGCTCAGATTCGCACCCTGCCCCGCATCACGCAGCCACAGATAATATAATACTATACGTACAGATGCCTCATCTCATACAAAGAAAAGTGACCGATTTAACGCGGGCTATCTTCGGGCTATACATTTTTCCGTGCTTAAAGGATTTTTCAAAATTTGAACAAATATTTTTCATGATGTATTTTTTCATGTTCTCAATTTTACACAAACTTCAATAACAAATCGATACATATAACGCCATCTATTATGAGTTATTTCAATAAATGTTCCTTTGTTCCTGATGAGACCCCGTGACGCAGCGTAGCGCGGGGGTGCGTGATGTTCCGTTGTTTGCAAGTACCTGTATTTGTATAGAAATCACGCATCGTGCAACACACTGAAAATGCATTCACGCGCGGGATTTTTGTTCCGTCTCGGTCGCCACGTACCCCGCAGCGTCACGTGGGGTGGTGTGATTCACCTTAATCCCCCTTTATAAAAGACTGTACATATAAAAACTAAAAACAGCGCCATCTATTCTTTAGAGCATGAACTACTACGTCAAGCATGTAAGTTTCGCTACGAAAAGCATTCGTCTCTTCGACGTTCACCGTTAAAAGATTGCTAGAATATTATGCCCGTTTTCACCAACACTAGGAGACACTGTAAAATGAATTTACCTAGCGCCAAAAAACATATCATCACCCATTAGGCGACAAACATGGATAGTCCATAGTTGTCGCCTAGTGGTTGGTGACATGTTTTTTTTGCGCCAGGGAACTCCTTTTAATATTTAAACATTTCACTTAGGTGTCTCCTAGTGTTGGTGAAAACGGGCATTAGAGTATGTTCAATAAGGCAATTTAGCATAGGAATTTTAGGAGAAATAAAAAATCGCTAGTATCTATAGCACAGTACTAAAAGATAAAACGGTAGCATAAGCATCAGTATTGTAGCATATGAATCTCTCACAGTGCTGCTATAAACTATTTTTTAATTACTTTGTAGCTTACCCCTGTAAACTGACTTATTGAACAGACTATAACAGCAAAATATTATTACTGCCTGCCTTGTTTAGTGGTCATAAGCGTGAATGCTGGTCTTAGGTTCGATCCCGGGTCGGGCATAGTATTATCGGAATTTTTCCATTGGAAATTCTGAGTATCCGCCCGGAGTCTGGATTTGTTCTTGGATAAGAATATCTTTGATAGTCGTTATGGTATAGTCAGGAGCCCAAAAGTCTGAAATAAACTGGTCTAACATTCGAATACCGGTATTACCCAATAATTAGGTTCTGGAGGTCAGATGACAGTCGCTCCATGTAAAATATTGATATTCAGCTGCAACTAGTTATACTGGAAGCTGACCCTTATCTAGTTTGGGAAAAGGCTAGGCGGATCATGTTTATCGTCTGCATTCTTTCTCATAACATCATAATGAGTGAACTAATTCTTACTACAAAAACTTAAATAGCTCCTCATGGAACATTAGGTGCGTATAATTTGCAAGTCGTACGCTAACTACCCCGATCATGAGTTTTTAGAAAAATCGTGTAGCTGCGGTAATGTATTTACCAGACAATAGTAAAGTCGATGATGTTATGCGATCATGAGTTTTAAAAAATGACTTCCGACTACTCGATACAGCGCCTAGCCTATAGGTAATTTAGGTCGTGGATACACTGGCGAAAACCGTTTTGAAACCTTAACAAAAATATAGACTAAGCTGTTAAAAAAATAATGGAGACTTTAAAAATACTAAAAGGTAAATATTATTACTTATTAATGTTATTATATACGCGTTATGTATATTTTAGATTTATTTGTGATCTATTTAATTGAAAATTTATGTCATACTAAAGTTGCAATTTTAGCTGTCTGTCGGCACTTCCGAACGGACTCGTGATTCTGACAATGACGTTTGTTGTCTGGTTAGGTCGTCATTATTTTGATAATAAAAAACATATATTTTTATAATTTAAACTACAAAAGTTTTAAATACCTACCATTACCCTCAGTCTGTGCCTCTGTGGTTGTTCTAAATAATAATGCCGGCAAGTTAACATATCACTATGATGGATAATTTCGTCCAAAAAGTAAGTAGGTAAGTACTTACACAAAATTATAGTTTATTGTTAGAAATCCATGACAATGCATTTCCATTAGCCGGTAAAAGTATGTATGTACCTATTACTAATAATAATATAAGTACTTAAGTAGGTACTAGTATTGAAGTCACAAAAAAATATTTATTATTAAAATGTGTATGTATACATGTATGTACATAATATCAATCTCTACATGTATTGCTTTAGCGTACAAGAATATTATTATTTTGAGTTTTACACATTTAAAACGATAAACATCTTAGAGGGATTTCAATTATTAGATTAATTTATTCAAAACAATCCTTAACATTCACTGAATTACCGCTGATATTGTATTAAATGTGACTAAATATACGCCTTTTGCCAACAGGAGATGAGGGGTGATATATTCCTGATACACCAACACCATATTCCACCACTGTTGCCAAAATCTGCTACATCAATTGGTTGAACTACTCCGGCTCGGCCAGGATATACCCGCTTCCATTATATGTCTACATATAATGCCTCACAGGACAAATACACAAACAACTAAACTGCAAAAAGAAAGAAGTCAATGACATTGTTGAAAGTGATTTTATTCAATGTTTAGATTTGTAACTTTATGCAAAGCTAGACCATGTGCAGATATTTGAATGAGAAGAAATTTTTAATATGAAAATTAATAATTAGCTGAAGACATCCAATGCCATTCTGGATTTGATGAAAGCAAATTTATTTGGTCTAGATTCAGTAATATGAAATAAAATATATTTTTTAAGTTATCCTTTCTTTTTTATTTATAACAATACAATCTTACATTAATTTCTAATGATACAAATACTGGTAAGTTTCTCAGTGCTCAACCTCTAATCAGTTCATCATTGCCTCTGGTATGTGCATCAGAAACTGCTTCAGTTGTTACTGTCTTCAAATGTTAGGGTCATGATCATTTTTTATCAAGTATGGCAAGTTTATGGCCAAAATTGTAAGTTGTATTTGTAAATTGTAAACACAACATGCTGTCATTACTATTACTAGTTGGTGCTAATGAAGCAGACCTAGTATTTTCTAGATCACTAGAATCACCTGTAACAAAAATGCATATTTAAACTCAATTCCTAATAATTTATTTTATTACAAATTTAACTTATACCTAGGTATTACTTAAAAAATACATGTCTTTATTTTTTAACAAAATGGTTACTTAGTAGGTATTGTGAACTGTGATACAGATAGATAAATATAGATAGGTATCTATCATATCATAATACAGGTAAGTACC
This sequence comes from Thalpophila matura, assembly GCA_948465475.1. NCBI lineage: Eukaryota > Metazoa > Arthropoda > Insecta > Lepidoptera > Noctuidae > Thalpophila > Thalpophila matura. Next base: position 12,053,916 of record OX419200.1, read on the forward strand.
TATTCAAATACCTGGGATATTGATTATTTATCATAAAATGTTTATGTACCTAGTCCTTAACATTTCAATTATTGGGAGTTATTAGAAATATGTATATAGGTACCAAGGTAGTATTTAAATATGATTAACTACTTACTTAGTTATAGGTATTTAATAATGTTAATGTAATACCTTTTCAACTAGGTAGGTACCTAAGTACCTACCTACTTGTTTGCTTGAGTTTATACAATGTTGTAGGAAGGTACCTATCACTTGTTTATTTTTTTGAGTCTGCTACTTTATTTCCTACCTAAAATCCTACCTAAGCACCTACTTAAATATTTTCATTGACATTAAAGGCCAGGGAATAGGTAGATATACCATAGGTACCTAGTGATAAGCGGGAAGTAGCATTAGCTTAATAATTTCTTTGACTAAGTAATCGACTGAATGTATAAAATAATAAGGTAGGTACCTACCTACAGTATTTAACAAATGTATTTATTTTATTCAAACATTATGTAGGTGCCTACATACCCAGTAAACACACATGAATTATGATCAATATTATTATGTAATTCCAGGAAATATCATAATCACTAGGATATTTTGTCATAGAAACACATGTTTTAACATATAACAATAACTTTGATCTCAATACAATTCACCAATATAATTAAAATTACCTTTCTCACCAACAAAATGTCGGTGAGATGGTTTGCGACCCAGCTTCCGAGAAACTCGGAACCATAACGAAACTATACGTCAAAATTAAAACTCGTGATACCGATTTTCATACATTTGGCGCGTTGTCGATACACGGCACTACACGGCAGCTACACGAAAGTGTTGTCAAAAACTCGTGATACCGATTTTTAGTTCCAAATCCGCACACGTGGCGCTAATAAAATTCTCATATAAAATTTGTCGAAAACGGATCTATAACGTAGCCATCTCGATTTGACAAAAACTCATGATCGGCCTAGAAGTGTGATATACGTGACGGAACTTATATAGGTGTACTTACGCACAGTTAATAGTGGTGTACAGACGCTGGTGGTGTTGGACCGACGTAAATTAATCCGTCCAAAGTAATATAAATACAAACGTACCTAACTCTGTACGTCCGTCTCTTTGTTTCGTTTTCACGGTTAAACTGCACCGATTTTAATGAGATTGAGACTATGAAATGAAGTATAGTTACTTTTTATCCGGGTAAAAGGGGAACTACTGTACTTAATATAGCCGGATACCTACGTGTCCCTGAAGATGCAAGTAAAACGCGTGCAATATTGCAACATGTAGTATAAAAAAAAATTTTAAACAGATCTTGAATACCTATTTAGATTTTAATTGATGTAGTAACTTGAAGAAGTTTTTCTCTTCTCGAACTTGAAAGGTTTTTTTTTGTATACTTGCAATAATGTAATAAGAATGAGAAAAAAAATTTGCACGATAAATTAATAAATATAATACTCTCGCACCGAGGGTTCCGTTATTCCGTATCATTTTTGGACGTATAAAGTGAAAAAAACCGGACCGCATAACTAAGTTTTTTTGTGAAGGAATTTTGAAAAAACTGTACTAGTTAGGAACATAGTTTTATTTTTGGTGCAATATTTGGGTCAATTCCTATCAGCTCTAATTATTTCAGATTTTTCGCTCCGCAAACTTCGGAAATAAGGGGACATTTTTCATCATATATATATTCACATATATATTTTGAAATGTGCAGATCAAGTCCTTTCATATGATATGCCACTTGACCTAGTAACCTCACTTTAAAATTTCGGACCCCCACTCCGGCCCCTTTTGCAAAGAAAATAAAAATATTTTTTGACTTTTTTCATTTGCAATAAAGTTGGGCAAGCATTCTTTATAACTGTTCCAAATTTCAAGTCGATAGCATTAGTAGTTGCTGAAATAAGCAGGTGTGACAGATAGACAGACAGACGAAGTCGCACCATAAGGGTTTATTTTTTACCATTTTGGTACGGAACCCTAAAATGGGCATTACAACGTATATTGGATACAGCTAGTCTAGCTAGTCATTTATAAATTAAAGTATGATGCAAAAAAAAAACTATTAATACCACAATCCACAACCAGCAGTACGTGTACTTCATAATTCTCATGAAAGTGGGTGATACAAGTACTTGTACCATTATTATGCTTTTGACAGTCATGCATAGTTTATTGTGTGGAAACTTCACTAAGTTACACTTAAGATACTTTGTACGAGTAGTGTTTAAGTTTTAGGCGTAATTATGCGTGTAGGAATTAAGTGAAATTAAGAAAATTGCTTATTAGCATTAAATTGGGGTCAAAGAAAGTGTTTCTCGATAGCTATACCCTGGGAATCTTTACGAAAAAGTATTTTCTTCAATTATGCAGTTTACAGGCACTTTTAAATTGTTTAAGAATAGTCAGTAAGTTGAAGTTAGTTCTTTCAAAAGCGTAGATAGATTCCTATGAAGAAGGATGAGTAAGAATCTTCATGGCAGTAGCCAATCACGAGTAATAAGAATGCATCTACGCAAGCATACACCATCATCGACCACATCATCACTTACTATCAGTGGCGTGCATTGCATATTAAAGGCAATTAAGCTTTATATTAGGTTCATGGAAAAACCAACGAAAAAAACCGGCCAAGTGCGAGTCGTACTCGTAGTCGTACTCGGTTCCGTATTATTTTTGGACGTATAAAGTGAAAAAATCCGGACCGCATAACTAAGATTGTTTGTGAAGGAATTTTGATGATTTTGAAAAAACTGTACTAGTTAGGAACATCGTTTTATTTTTGGTGCCATATTTGGGTCAATTTCTATCAACTCTAATTATTTCAGATTTTTCGGCCCGCAAACTTCGGAGATAAGGGGGGGGGAATGGTATTTTTTTGGACATTTTTCATCATATATCGAAAACTGTGAGACATAAAATAAAATAAAAATATATTTTGAAATGTGCAGATTAAGCCCTTTCATATGATATGTCATTTGACCTAGTAACCCCACTTTTCGGACCCCCACTCCGGCCCCTTTTGCAATGAAAATAAAAATATTTTTGCACTTTTTTCATTTGCAATAAAGTTTAACAAGCATTCTTTATAACTGTTCCAAATTTCAACTTGATAGTATAAGTAGTTGCTGAAATAAGCAGGTGTGACAGACAGACAGACAGACAGACAGACGAAGTCGCACCATAAGGGTTCCTTTTTTACCATTTTGGTACGGAACCCTAATAAGAGCGTGTACAGATTATTTGCAACACAACGCATACAAATACATTTATTATATAATGTGTTCGCCTGCGCGAGTTGTTTTTACGTTTAATGCGTTCGCGAACACATTAAAATGTATGGAAAATGTCACATTGTATGTTGTTATTCTGGTTACTTTTATTCTTCTATCTTTCTTTCTCTTAACAGTCAACCTTAAATCTTAGGTAATTTATAGGTATGATTACTACTAATACATATTTGTATTACGATCATAACGACCAAAAAAATACTTAGGCACGTGTCCGAAAAGAAAAATTAAACAGTTACTTACGTCTCTTTAATCAACAAACTATTGTCGTAGTACATGATACTTAAAGGCACTTGACGTGTGACGTACGGCGAAAGTAAAAACACTTAAAAATTATTATAGCGCCCATAGCCAAAGTGATGATGATGGCTCCATTATCGTGATATTTATTTAGTGAATGCAAAAGGTCAGTCAGTACTCATTACAACCGCACCTCCCCAGCACAGGAATCATCTTATCATTTGTGACGTGAATTTGACTTAATTATTTGGTGACGCCGCGCTGGTCCTATGCACCGGTTTTTCAACCTAAGATTTTAAGCAATACTCCATGCTACTTTCGGTCAAATATTAAAATGACTTATGTACTTTTTTTAACAATAAAATAAAGACATCATAAAACACCTCTCGTTTATCACCTACTCTTTACGCTTATGCACTTAGAATACTAAAAATAAATAAGAATTTTCTAGTGCACAAAATGTTAAAATTTTAAAATGTGAAAATTTATTACAATTAAAAACTTTCAAAGATAAATCAGCCTTTGGAAAAAGGAACTCCTTCCAACAAAAACGAAGAAACAATCCCCTCAAAATTCCTCTCAATTTACATTAAAATTTATTCACCAAAACAGTTCAACATCTTTGAACTTACGACCTTACGTCAGTCAGAAGATTCCCCTCGGACTGTTACTGCTATCAAAATTATCATTTCCAGAAAAGCGCATCGAATTTTTACTGCACTCTCTCTTTTATTTGCATTATATTTTATTAGTAGAAGTTTCGTAATCTTAACTTCCTATTGGAGAAGTTATTTTAACAGTCTTATTTAATTTAATTGCTTAAATTAAAAGTTATACAATAAGCGGCAATATAATATATAATAATAATAATATATATATATATATATATATATATATATATACAACATGAAATTTTAGTGGTTGTTTTCCCGCAGCAGAACGATTTGCCCTCAGTAGTACTATCGAAACATAGAGTTAAATTTTAATAATTATCAGAAAAAAAAAATTTTTTTTTCAAAATCCACCTTTTTAAAACGGTCTAAAAAGTGTAAAATAATTTCTAATGAAATGAAAAACGTGGGGCGCATCTTACAATTATGCGTCCTACATTTTTCATTTCATTAGAAAACAACCACTACAATTTCACGTTGTATACACGTGCTTTAAAAGGAAGCTTCGTCTTTAAAGAGCGACATCTCTGTCTTACCACAGATAATTTAATACTATACGTACAGATGCCTCATCTCATACAAAGAAATGTGACCGATTTAGCGTGGGCTATCTTCGGGCTATACATTTTTCCGTGCTTAAAGCATTTTTCAAAATTTGAACAAATATTTTTCATGATGTATTCTTTCATGTTCTCAATTTTACACAAACTTCAATAACAAATCAATACATATAACGTCATCTATTATGAGTTATTTCAACAAATGTTACTTTGTTCCTGATGAGACCCCGTGGTCTTACTAATAGTGCGGTAATCGTAAAATTTTACTTCAGGGATTGGGTTTAATAAAATCTCATTAGTGCATCACTAGGGTATTTAGTATGTAGTATGTAGTAGGGTATTTAGGGTATTTCAGTTCAGGTTCGATTATCGCTAAGAACAGTTGTGCTGCCCGCGATCGCGCGCGTTCCAAAAGTGTAAAGTGCTAACGCATCACAACAAAGCCGCCGAGTCGGCTGCACCGCGATGACCTAGTTACCGCGTAATGTTGACATCGGACGACGAATAATAAATATTGTTAAGGCGAAGTTCACACTCGCTTTAACTTTATTATGAGTACGAAAATGGGGACACCTACAAAAAACAAAATAAACCTAACAACAGAGACAGAGCATCTGTTGTACAACTACTTTTGCGAAGAACGAGACCAGCGTAAAAAGCTGGAAAGCTTAGTAAATGACTTGAAAAGTCAAATAGAGAACCTGCAGCATCAACTGAAATGCCAAGCAGACAACGCAAAAAAAGACACAGCCACCTTGGAGACTTCTACCCCGGCTGCTGAATATATCACGGACGAAGAAGATCTCGCTCGAGAAACAGAGTGGATACGGGCAAAAACCAGGAAGAAAAGAAAATTGAACACCTCCCCCGCCCAACCCACACATAACGAAAACGGAAATGAAGAGAATAAAGGCAAGGAAAAAAGTAGAAAAACTCCCTTGCCCCCACCTATTGTAGTGGACGGTATAAAAAACTACCAGAAATTCTTTGATTCTCTGTGTGAAAGCCAATCTGCAGACGCGTTCAGCATTAAAATGATGAACGGGGATACAGTCAAAGTCAACACCACAAATGAGGAATCGTACAGGGCAATAACAAAAGCCCTTTCTGTCAACAATTGTCTATGGCACTCTTATGAAAACAAACAAGAGAGACCAATAAGAGTTATGGCAAAAAAATTGCACTCCACATGCAAACCAGAGAGAGTAGTCGAAGACCTGCGGAACAAAGGCTACAAGATCATAGAAGCAGTAAACAAATTGAGTTGGAAAACCAAAGAGCCACTCAACATGTTTATGCTGTCATTCGCAAACGACGAGGAGACAAATAAAATTTTTAACATCAAAACTATACTGGGATGCAATGTGGAAATACAGCCCTTAAAAACAACCCAACTAGTACCTCAATGTAAGAGATGCCAGGCGTATGGCCATACGCAAAAGTACTGTTCCAAGGAACCAAGGTGCGTAAAATGCACAGGCAAACATTACACCAAGGATTGCACAAAACCAAAAGAAGAAAAGCCAAAGTGCATACACTGTGGAGCTCCACATCCAGCAAATTACAGGGGATGTACTGTAGCCAAGGAAATTCAGCAGATTCGGAATAGCAAAGCTAAAAAGAATACTGTTGCCCCTCAACAAAAACCTAGAGGAAGACAAGACGGTCCTAGCCAGCATAAGCCAAGTACGAGTGCAACAAAATCTACAACTAAAAACATGTCCTATGCCGAAGCAGCTTCAGTAGGCACAGTAAAGATACCTTCGGCTGCTGTTAACAACGATAAAAAGTTGGATGAAATCTTAAAGTTCATGTCATCATTCGACGAAAGATTGAAAAAAATTGAAAATAGCGCCAACACTGCTATGTCTAAGTTTAAAAAATGAGTACTATTCTAAAATTTATGGCATGGAACTCAAATGGTTTACAAAAACACCAGAATGAGTTACAAGTAACTTTAGATATGGAAAAAATTGATGTGTGTCTAATATCTGAAACACACTTCACAAAGCAAACGTACATTAAGTTTAAAGGATACAAAGTATACCATGCACTTCACCCGGACAATTCTGCAAGAGGCGGCAGTGCCGTTATTGTAAAAGAAAACCTCAAGCACTATGAAGAATTCAAACACGAGGAGAAAGATATACAAGCAGTGGCGATTTGTCTCCAAACCAAAAGTTATCCTTTAACAATATCTGCTATTTACTGTCCACCACGATACATGATAAAAAAAGACCAGTATATGTGCCTTCTATCCCGCCTTGGTAATAGATTTGTCCTAGGAGGTGACTTCAATGCTAAAAACACGTATTGGGGCTCCAGGCTATCAACGACTAAAGGCAAACAACTACTGAGTGCCATAAAAGTGATGAAATGTGATGTTATATCTACTGGAAAGCCCACTTATTGGCCAACAGATCCCCGTAAAATCCCGGACCTTATAGATTTTTTCGTAACCAAGAATTTATCTTCTAGTTACATAAAAACGGAACAAAGCTATGATATGAGCTCAGATCACTCTGCAATATACTTAGAAATACATGAGAATGTTCTACATAAAGAAAAAACTCTCACCCTTGTCAATAAGTTTACAGACTGGGAGAGCTTTAAGATTAATTTAGATAACCGAATAGACCTTAGAGTTCCAATAAAGACACCGGAACAATTAAATACAGAAGTAGAAACGTTTATAATTCAAATCCAACAATCAGCATGGGAAAATACACCTGAGATTAACACGAGGACCAAGGGAAATACATACCCCCTAACAATCAAGCAACTCATAATGGAGAAAAGAAGACAAAGAAAAACGTGGCATCAATCTAGGTGCCCTGAAGACAAAAGAAAACTAAATAATTTAACAAAAAAAGTCAAGAGACAAATCAAGGAATTCAACGAGGACTCAACCAAAACCCACCTTCAGAAGCTAACCAATGATCGAAGTACAGAGTACTCTCTATGGAAGGCTACTAAGCATCTAAAAAGGCCAATAACCCAAATTTCACCGATCAAAGGAGAAAACGGACAATGGGCAGTTACTAATGAGCAAAAAGCAAAGAGATTTGCAGAGCACCTAGAAAAAATTTTCCAACCAAATGAGGGTGAAGTCACTGAGACCCTTTCTGAGGTTCAAGCGATGCCACATGAACATGAAAATTCTATAAAATTAGTAACACCCAGAGAAGTTGCACGAGAAATAAAATTAAATATAAGCCCACGAAAATCACCAGGTTACGATTTAATAACTGGGGAAATACTTCACAATCTGCCAAAAAAGGGTATAGTCAAATTAACTACCCTTATTAATGCTGCACTAAGGCTAAAGCATATACCAGACGTTTTGAAAGTTGCAGAAGTAATAATGATAGCAAAACCTGGGAAACCGCCTCACGAAACCTCATCATACAGACCGATTTCATTGCTACCTATAATATCAAAGCTATTTGAAAAGCTTTTTCTCAAACGGCTCAAAGCAATCATAGATAGTAAGAAATTAATACCAGAGCACCAGTTTGGTTTTAGAGAAAAGCACTCAACCATCGATCAAGTGCATAGAATTACGAACATCATAGAAAAAGCCCTTGAAGACAAGAAAGTGTGCTCTACTGTTTTCCTAGATGTGGCACAAGCGTTTGACAAAGTGTGGCATGAAGGCCTCATATATAAACTAAAAAAGATGTTACCAAAACAGTTTGTAGACATACTAGAGTCCTACATTCAAAATAGAGTCTTTAGAATAAGACAAGAAGACGCCTACTCAGAACTGAAGCAAATAAAAGCTGGCGTACCACAAGGAAGTGTTTTAGGTCCGGTCCTGTACCTGTTATACACTTGTGATATTCCTGAATTAGATAGCAACACTATTGGGACTTTTGCTGACGACACAGCTCTAATGGCTGTAGGAAATAGTCACGAAGAAGCAGTGGAAAAGGTTCAAATGGCTGTTAATCTGGTCTATGACTGGACCAAGAAATGGAGGATTAAATTAAATGAATCCAAATCTATTCACATAGACTTTAGCAACAAAAAGCAACAATATGCTCCAGTTTATATTAATAAGAAACAAGTTCCGTATGAGAACACGGCTAAGTATCTCGGAATGACGCTTGACACAAAGCTACGCTGGAAAGCTCACGTCAAGAAGAAAAAAGAAGAACTAGACATACGGTACAAAAGAATGTATTGGCTGCTTGGAAGACACTCTACGCTGTCAGTACAAAACAAAATATTATTATACAAACAAGTCCTAATGCCAGTATGGACTTATGGTATACAGCTGTGGGGCTGCACCAAACAGACCAATATACTAATCATCCAACGATTCCAAAATAAGGTACTGAGGGAAATTGTAAATGCCCCTTGGTACGTACGAAATGATGACCTCCATCGGGACCTTAAAATAGAGTTCGTCGATAAAGTTATAAAAAAGTATGCAGAAGCTCATGAACAAAGACTTCATCATCATGTAAACGCCGAGGCAATCCAGCTTCTCGACCACACGAATATAGTGAGAAGACTCAAAAGGACAAAACCGTTCGAGTTAGTGTTTAGTGTTAGTGAATAAGTGTAATGTAGCAGCAGTGCTACCTGTTAAAAACACATGAACAAAGTGTATTCGCCTTAATAGAGACAATAAGAAAAGTGCTATTGGGCACATTCTTAGTAAAGACAGTATAATAGTTTAGGTTAAAATTAAATTACTTATTAGCTATAATGAAAAGGCTAGATTGTAATAAGATTAGGGTGCATTTTTGTGTACCTTAGGATATGAAAAAAAAAAAAAAAAAAAAACTAGGGTATTTATGGAAGGAGATTTTTCTGAGGAGGTCTGAAAATTTCAAATGTCGTAAGTCGACCTTTACGATTACATTTTAAATATCCAGCGTCAAAATTTCTTTCCACAGTGCTCTTCAACATAATATTAATTTTAATTTATTTATTAGATACAAAAAATAGAGATGTCAGCATCAAAGAGGGGGCCCACTAGAGCCCAAGCCTGCCGGGAAAGCGGGATAGTCCGAAAGGGGTACCGCTGACCCGGAACATAAAGGGCTAAGGAAGGAACACGGGTGGGTTTTAGTCAGTAAGAGTTTGACACTCCCTTCCGCTCCACCCAGAGCGGGAGGGGTCATTTGATGATTTCCCATCCTCAAAAAAAAAAAGGTACAAAACATACAATAAGCATCTTATAAGATAAGTTGTAGTTAAACACCCACACCATTGTCGACGGATTATTGAAAGAAAATAATTATTTATTAATATGTCACAAAAAATAAAATATAAAATAAACACAAATAATAATACCTAATCGTATAAATATGTGATTAAATATGAATGAAATTGAAAGTCACAGATAATTGTTATAACTTTTTAGTACTTTTAGAAATTGGTTAAAATAAAATTGATTGAATTTTAAATTGACTTTAAGCTTATTTAGATATAACTTCTTCAAAAGTAACTCTCTCTTATTTCTGTACTGCTGAGCGCCTAACATGCGCGCCGCGACAAAATTTTGTCGACGCTTTTATCGTGCATTTGTCTCGTATTCGCACGAGTAAGAGCGAGATAAAACAGTCGACAAAATTTGTCGCGGCGCGCATGTTAGCCCGGCTGGACACACTCCATAAGCAAGGTCATCAGAGTTGTTTTTTCATAATTACCTAAATTGTCCATTCAGTATAAAATTGTCATTAGCTTCAGCTTTATTATCTCTAGAAAATCAGAAACAAACATAGATTACATTAGCATAGATATCACTAAAAACTCAGAGAACATTAAAGCATTTCCCTTGAAAAATGCAAGTTATTTTATGACTGGAACTTATAGATACTTTAAGTTGTAATGACCCATCATAATCAAAAACTATCAAGTACCTCACTTTCACCTTCGATCTCTACTCACCCCGCCACAGTAACAATCGTGAAGTATCTCCACAACACTCATAACTCACGTCGTGAAAGGTTGCTCATCGCATACGGACATAGTAACCCATTTCCCTGAGCCAACATGCTATAGAGTGAATGCTAATTTCACTAGAAATTACATGATTATGTCAGAATTAGTATTTTGAAGCAAAACAAACATTTGAAAGGACAATGCCAGGGGGCCGTACCAATTTGTGACGCGGAGTGTCACAACCAAAAGTTCATAAAAAAAAAACAGGTTTTAAAAAAACCGACTTCCAAAAACTACACTAAAAACTATGAAATAAAAAGTTTAAACTTCCATAATTAAAAATCTAAATGTACCTATATTGAAGCCGGCGGGGCCTTTTCAGGTTTTTGCCTCTCAGCAAGTCTCTCAGGTTTTTGTTTTAAACAGGAAGGGTGTGCGCAGTGTGTGCACGTGGAAATTAAGATTTCCTTTTATTCCTTGTTCATCTGCAATTTTGCTTATTTTCATGCTAGGCCCCGCCGACTTCAATATACATTTAGATTTTTAATTATGGAAGTTTAAACTTTTTATTTCATAGTTTTTAGTGTAGTTTTTGGAAGTCGGTTTTTTTAAAACCTGTTTTTTATTTTTAACTTTTTAGTGTAGTGTAACATGTCATGTTTTTTTTTTATAATAATACCTTACGTATATAAAAACCGACTTCCAAAAACTACACTAAAAACTATGAAATAAAAATGTTAAACTTCCATAAATAAAAATCTAAATGTATATTGAAGTCGGCGGGGCCTCCTCTGCAGGTTTTTACCCCTCAGCCTTTGAACAGGAAGAACGTGCGCAGTGTGTTCACGTGCAGCTTGCTTTGCGCTTTGACAAATTAACATTTCCTTTCATTCCTCCTTAACTTAAAATGTTGCTTATTTTTATGCTAGGCCCCGCCGACTTCAATATACATTTAGATTTTTATTTATGGAAGTTTAACATTTTTATTTCATAGTTTTTAGTGTAGTTTTTGGAAGTCGGTTTTTTTTAAACCTGTTTTTATTTTTATCTTTTTAGTGTAGTGTAACCATTCTTGTTGTTGTTAATAACCCGAACAAAGCGCTTTGATTCCACTTTCATTGTGAAAACTGCCAAGCAGTGGAATGCGCTGCCCGAGTGGGTGTTTCCCAACAGTTACAATCTGGGTATCTTCAAGTCACGAGTGAATCGGTTTCTTTTAGGCAAGCGTGCTCCATCGTAGACCGCATCATCGCTTAACATCAGGCGAGATGGCGGTCAAGCGCAAGCCTATCGTAGAATAAAAAAAAAAAAAAAAAAAAATACAATAAAGTACCATAAAATCATGGACCGAGCGACTTTGATCATTTATGTACTTTACTTATGTACTTACTTACCGAGATCGATTACTTCCACGAATTTAAATAGGTAAATACATATTTAAATAGGTAAGGTTGGAAAATTACAGGGGGGGGGGGCACATTGTTAACGACTTCACTTAAATAAAAAAGGTATTTAGAAACCTTCATGTTATTTTCAAAGACCTATCCAACGACACCCCAGATGGTGGGGTGCGCGAAAAAATTTTTTTTCACCCCTCAGTTTCAGCCCCCACTAATAATTTTATTTTTCGTAATTACACTATAAGCCTTAATGGCGGCTTATAAAAGACATCTACCTACGAAGTTTTATACAAATTGGTTATGAACTGTAGATTTGACGAGGGTGTGACAGACGGACAGACAGACGGACAGCCAGACGGACATGAAGAAACTATAAGGGTTCCTAGTTTTACTACGGAACCCTAAAAACAGTGTTTTTTCAGTTTGTAATAGCAATAGGCTCGCTCCCTAGCCTTCTATCAAATGCGACTTAAGCATGAAAAAATTGTGTGTACTATACACCTCTGTCTAAGCTTGCGGGAAATATCGGCGTGATGTTATGTATGCATAATATCGAGATCGATTGCGTTCAGGAATTCATGTACTTACACAATATCACTTTTTCATCATCGTCATAATGTCATCGAGATACACCAAAAATACCGTTTATTACACCTGGTTAAAAATCTATTCAACCAAAGTTAATAAAATTTATATGGGACCACCTCGCGAGCTTCTTCTACCATATGAAAAAAGAATCACGTAAATCGGCTCATAGACCACGGAGTAATCGGTGTACATACATGAAAAAAAAAAAAAAAAAAAAAAAAAAAAAAAAAACCAACCGAATGCAGAACCTCCTCCTTTTTGGAAGTCGGTTAATTACTCGTTATTTATACTTAATCACACTCAATATTGCGACACAGTCATACATGGCTTCTCAAAGTAGGCTACGAACCACTTTGAGAAACCATGGATTACTGTATCGGAACACGGAGTGTAGCGTTCAATCGCTGCATCGAGCTTCCAAAAAGCGTCTCGATCGCCGCAACTGATGTTTGTGTGCGGATAGAATCGTTCAGGCTCTGCAGTCTTGACATAGATAACGATCGCTTTAAGACTGAAATCGGTCGCTATCTATGAAAAAATCTATGGAAAAAAATACGGCGGAACAACTGATTGCGGTCGTAAAGCGATCGGCATTAAGATCTATAAAAGTAGCTTGTCTGCTTTAGCCCTCATGTTTTTCAATTTGTTTTTATTGGTTCATCAACCATTGTTTACACTAGTTAATATGCTGAAGGTAACGTGTAAAATATGTAGGTACTTATTTCAGCAACTACTTATGCTATCGACTTGAAATTTGGAACAGTTATAAAGAATGTTTGTTCAACTTTATTGCAAATGAAAAAAGTCCAAAAATATTTTTATTTTCATTGCAAAAGGGGCCGGAGTGGGGGTCCGAAATTTTAAAGTGGGGTTACTAGGTCAAGTGACATATCATATGAAAGGGCTTGATCTGCACATTTCAAAATATATTTTTATGTTATTTTATGTCTCACAGTTTTCGACATTTATGATGAAAAATGTTCAAAAAAATACCTTTCCCCCCCCTTATCTCCGAAGTTTGCGGAGCGAAAAATCTGAAATAATTAGAGCTGATAGGAATTGACCCAAATATTGCACCAAAAATAAAACGATGTTCCTAACTAGTACAGTTTTTTCAAAATCATCAAAATTCCTTCACAAACAAAATTAATTATGCGGTCCGGATTTTTTCACTTTATACGTCCAAAAATGATACGGAACCCTCGGTGCGTGAGTACGACTCACACTTGGCCGGTTTTTATTTTATTTTATTGTGTTACTTACTATCTGTAGGTAATATAAAGATTTGTTCCGTGATGGGAATCTAATCTGCGCCATGCAGCGCACAGCCAATTGCTCATCCACTGCCGCAAGTGCACTATCACTGAGGTTTGAATACTGTAAATCCTTCTGACATAACCGAACAAGTTAATTTAACCAAAACACAAGAGAAAGCATCCATAGAGCTAACTTAATGACTACTCTTCACTAACTTTTCCTAACATTACAATTTTATTACAATCTAAACTGAATTACTAAAAAAATGTGTAATATCTAGCATACGTTAACACAAACACGTCACAATAAAAATTTTGATTTTATGTCCTCTTTTCAATCTATTTCTAAAAGGGTTCTATTTTTAATATTGAAAAAAAAGCCACTACAAAGAAAATAATAATTTTGGTTTCGGAAGTCGGTGGCTTTGGTTTTTGTTTGCTTTTTTTGCCACCGACTTCCGAAACCAAAATACCATATAACTTTGTACATAGGAGTGATTACCTAATGTATTATATACTAAAACCTTCCTCAAAGTATGTAGATTACGTTAGTGAAAACCCCATCCAAATCGAATCAGTAGTTTTTGAGAAAATCGCGCACATACAAACATACATACATACATACATACATACGGGACGAATACAGAACCTCCTTTTTTGAAGTCGGTTAATAAAAGTGAATTGCACTACATTCTAATAGTTTTTATTTAAAATCTACATTTGACCTTTGAAATAGCACACCCTCGTCCCCACCCCCAGTTATGTTATGAGTCCTATGTATATAGGTAGCGAACCTATTGCACAAATATAGGCTCTGGGCTACTAGTGATGATTTTCTAATGGAAAAAGCCATTAACATATTGCCCAACCCGGGGATCGAACCCAGGACCCTACGCTCCTGTCCTGCTTGCGAATACCGGTCAGTTAAAACGAGGCAGTTTACTGCAATGATTTATCTATACTAATATATAATAATTCTCAAGAGTCTGTTTGTTTGTTTGAGCGCGTATTCGATATTCTAATATTCTTTTTCATGACATTTCTCTACAATCTACGTAGCATAACGTAAGCTAAACTTATTGAATACAACATAATGACTAATTAATGCATATTAAGAACTAAAAGTAAAAATAAAAGATTTTTTATGATTTATATGCAAATGTTTATTGTATTCTTTGTGCATGAGCAACAATAGCATTACTTGAAATAATATTATGTGTAATGGTGTAGATAATGTATGATTTGGGGCATTTTATTTTTGGACTAAACCGAGTTTTATATGATTACGTAACTCACATACTCTAACCTCTTACAAAAGTTAAGAAAACAGTTGAGAGAGATAGGGCACATCGGGATATTTCGCTCAAATCTGGAGCAGCCCGACTGGGGAAGTACCTCCACCTTACAGAATACCACAGCCAAATAACGCTACACTTCGGTGGTGTTGTATTCCTGTGATGAAAGGTCGCCAGAGGTTCTGAGGATGCGCTGTTTTGATAGCGGGGAACTTGATTCTCCTCAAGCTGTCGGGACAGCGAATCCTCATTTAAAAAGCGTCGGCAACGCGCAAGTGATTCTCGGTGTTGCAAGCGTTTCCTAAGCTACGGTAATCGTTTACCATCAGGCAAGCTGTGCGCCAAAGACAGCTGTTTAAAACAGGATAGAAAGCTTTCAATAATAATTAACCATTATACTGCTAACGAATGCAGAGGAGCTCGTGGCTAAATGACAGCCGCGCTGATCGATCGATCTGCGAGGTTAAGCTGCGCTTGCCGCGGTCAGTCCTTGGATGGGTGACCGTTCTTTACACATCAAGACCCCTCCGTGCCTCAGAGAGCACGTTAAACAGTCGGTCCCGGTTGTCATAGGAATATCTTTGACAGTCGTTACGGGTAGTCAGGAGCCCAAAATTCTGACAACTGGTCTAACATTCGAATACCTACCAGTATTTCCCAATAATTGGGTTGTGGAGGTCAGATGGCAGTCGCTCCATGTAAACTATTGATATTCAGCCGCAACCAGTTAGACTGGAAGCCGACCCCAATCATGTTTGGGAAAAGGCTAGGCGGATGATGATACTGCTAACGAATGCCATAAACGTATAAAGTTACCATAGATAATAATAGTACGGTCAGCGACGTAATTTGCTGACCATTCCGGAATTTTAATAATTCAATATCGTAGAATTTAATATTGTTTTAAATGTATCATAATACTAGTTTTCAAAGTATTGCCTGCTCTTTAATAATCTATTAAAAGCAAGTAATTATGGCAAGTTTTCATTCTTAAAGTTTCTTAAACTTTGGACTGATGTTTATCGACTTACGTCCCTGACTATTAGATATATAGGCCCGTATTCCAGAACGATACTCGAGCACCGATCTCTGCTTGAGCATAGATTTAAAGTCATTTGATTGGTTGAATCTATGCTTAAGCAGAGATTGGTGCTCGAGTATCGTTCTGTAATACGAGCCATAGATTCTATCTCGTTGGTCTAGTGATAACAAGCGCAACTGTTGAGTTAGAGCCTGCAGTCTCAACATAGATAGCGATCCCTTTACGACCGAAATCGATCGCAAAGTCCCTAACGATCCGATTATATCTAACGATATTTGGTAGTCTCTACTGTCAAATGTAGTGATTGGAATCGGTATCTAATCCAACTTTTTCGCAAACTTTACAATTTCTCGTAATGTTTACGAATATCTTTGCGACCATTTTTGATAGCCCGCAAAGTATTCGATTGTAAGATCGCAGTAATTAATTGATGTTTTTAAAATCAACCATAAAAATATGGCGCGATTAAGATTTGCTCGTTATTTCGGTTGTAGAGACTTGGATTCATCGTAAACATCGTTACGGCAACCGATTTTTTTCGTTATTATTTAGCGATCGGTAGTTTGCGATGGCATCATATTGCACCTATATTACTGTAAAGTTTTATCAAAATCGGTTTATTAGTTTTTGCGTGAAAGAATAACAAACATCCATACCTCCGTCCTCACAAAATTTCGCATTTATACTATTAATATAAGGTAGGATAATAGGATTACTTAATAGTGCAATGTTGGACGTCAATCCGCTATGAGCGAGATTGAAGCTTATTGAAGATTTATACCTGAAAAATTGTATGAAAATTGCAATTTCAGTAAAGTTAATTATTGTTTGTAAAACGTTAATCTTATGGATTCATGAATCCATAAGATTAACGTTTTTAGTGTATTAATTGAGAAACGTATCATTTGAACATTACTTAATGAAAGTTTAGTACTGTACCTACTTAGCACTTATAATCATCCGATCGAATTATTTTGGAGTAACCCAAAAAAAAAAACAAAATTATTCCAAACCAACGGTATTATTAACATTATATTAAATCAACAAACATAACTACCTAATCCGTTATAAAAACTACAAAATCATCACTCTTTTACCCTTTCACCCTTACACATCATCCCCAAACCCTCACACAACCCATTTAACAAAATCTAAGCGGTGCAATCTAGCCTCTCAAATGCCCCCGTAACATAGTATATAAATTGCGCGCTAAAGCCCATCCAACCACAGTAATATTTCCTCCACCGCACCGCCAACATCAAACAAAATGTACCAAAAAGTGTTATTACTATCTCTATTCTTTACTTCAACCTTAGCCATCAAAGATGAATTCGGTTTACGATACTTTAGCAGAGTTTACGAAGATTGCCAAAACACCAATGGATTTGTTCCTTGTTTGAAGAAAAAAGCTATTCTGTTTTTTGATCGAGCAGCCAGGATGGAGGTGATACCTTTAATCGATGGAGTGGACGTTGTGAGGACAGCAGGAACAAATCTACCAGCGATGAATGAAAATGATATTGAAGCGGTGTTGCCAAGGAATTTGGGGAAGGATGAGGCGTTGACGGAGATGCTGTGGGATCGGATAGCGGCGTTCGCGAATTCTAGGACAGTGCAGCTGTCATTACCGAAGGTTTCTGGTGAGGAGCTGAATAAAGGAGTTGAGGAAGGTAATGATATAGTTTGTTTTTACGAGTATAGTTATAGTGATGGGAGTTCTATAGTTTGTGTTGGTGCACGGTCAAATAGAGTTTGAATATGAGTCAATAAAGCTCTAAATATATTTGATTCTTTGCCTAATCATGAAATATTAATAACATTAAATAATTCAAATTCAAAAGAGTTGTTATAATATATTTTATAAATTCTAAGATAAGAACTTTTCACAGTACAGATTGTTAACTTTTGACCTACAATAACCTAATGACCTCGTTTTCCTAATGACTCTTAGAGCAACGGGATTTACAGGGCTCTAAGTATACAAAAATATTCTAAAGTTCTTTTGCAATTTGTAATTGTATTTGACTTAATTGTAGCAAGAGCTCGCTCTGTACATAAAACATGGGACGCCATTGTTGTTGATGTTTATCCGCCTGCAAAATGCCTTCACTTCTTACCTACCTAGTTCAAAGGTATAATCTGCTAGATACATTACTACGTTTTCTACACTATTAAGCTTTTTGATATCATTCGGTATGTTAGGTACCACTATTTACTTCTTCATTGTTTATTCGAGGAAATATTTTTTGTTTGTTATGTCCATCTATCATAATTATAGAAGCAGAGAAATTATTTGTGGTTATTACAGCTTTTAAATTTGACCACTGACCGCATGAATTCTAAATAACTGACTAGAGGATAGTTTTTGTAATAATCTTCAATGACCTTGATGACCTCAGCATATGAGCTGTAATTAGCCTGTCAAGCTTGGCTAGTGTACTGCAATATTTTTAACTTTTACCCGTCATATATATGTCCAACATAGTTTCAATGCTTACTTTTACTCCAATACATAGTTTAAACTTGAATCTCTGTTCATCATCTTGGAATTACACGAAGAATTTACTATTTCCTTCCAATACTATATCGTTAATTTTTCCAGTAATGTATATAGAGTACTTGTCACATGCAGTTGCGTGAATGATGTTCACATATGTCTCATTTACATTTATAGATATTCATCATCTTCCATATCTACGGCCCACATTTGCATTAGAAACGAGATCTGAATACTTAAAAATACTGTCACATCATTATTGAAACCGTTTGATATGACAAGTTTATTCTGTACTATATTTTTGCCCGCGACTTTGTTTGTGTTTCAACACCCTTTAAAATGTTGACCTGTTCAAGGCCAGAGTTTAGGGTGTTATAAAAATCTTATTTTAGTGTATTTGTTATAAATTGATCTTCGAAATTTGGTGCCGTTTGAGACTTTTTAGTACATAACGATTTTAAATATTTATTTAAGTCTTATAAACTTGACCTACTGGTCTGCCCAGGGCAGGTCATACCTAGGCTCAAGCTATACGGTCAGAATCTATCATTCATCATTTTTGAAACATTGAACACACACTTAAAAAGCTTTTTAAACTTGATTATTTAACCATTTTTTGGATTTTTCAACTGACTAGTTCATCATTAGAATTTAAACTAAAAGGGCCGTACCACAAAAAAGATAAACTCGTGTTCAACACAAATGCTACCGAAAATAATGCGCACTAGTTTTAGCACTAACTTGTCTAAAACAAGTGTGTATTATTTTTGGTAGCATTCGCGTTTAACACGTGTTTATCTTTTTTGTGGTAAGGGTGAAAAGATTTATAATGTTATTAAATAGATAATGTTATCAAAAGATTTATTTCGGTACTTCGTTTTCGAATCTGAAATTTACTGGTGGTTAAAATATGATATATGATATACTTACTCATTACTCACATACATTACAAAGAGACAATTACAGGCTCTGGGCAACAGTCATCTTACAGTAATACTTCATTGTAACTTCTTATAAGACAAACTTTTATATACAAGAAGAGTCATAGGGTCATTTGAGAAAAAGATCACATGCATACTAGATAAGATTTATATATTTATGAAGGTATAACAAGAGATAGTAAATAACGTTTCTATCTAGCCTTTTATAACTTTTCCTTTGACCTTTAAACGTGTTTCTTGAACGTAATAAGCTCACTTGAGAAAATAGCTGAAGATAGCTGAAGATATATAAAATAATTGTGATGATGTGAAGAATATGTGAAATTATTTAAGTGTCTATTTACGTGTTAGGCTAGAATAAAGGTGTAGGACGCCTATAACTAATAAACAGATGCTGTATTGATGGATATACCTAATCTTAATAAAGCTTTTTGCAATGCACTTGAAAAAAATTTCAGTTAGACATTTATTCAATAGATTTTTTAAATAAATAATGTTCAATTTAAGCTTGGAAGATAAGAAAAGCTAAGACGCTTATACATTAAAAGGAAAGAGAGGTATTTTTAAAACTGAAGTCAAAATAATTTTCACAGCTTATCACAAGTTTGAAGAAGTTTCTCCTTTTAAAACTCTTCATATATTAGCAATAAAGTTAAACAAGATAAAGTAGTAACAATTGTTTGCCCTTTCGCACCCAAAGGTCAATTCCTATTACTGATTTCTAAATAATTATGATTGGTGGATCTTGAAAATTATACAATTAGATTCTCATCAGAAATTCGCAATTTTATTGAATGATAGTGAAATACGAGTATCTAATAGATTGTTTTATGATTAATTAGCTATGTACTTCATCAGTTTTAACAATCAAAAATTATTGCAGTTTTGTAGTGGAAACTTAGAACTCTTTCAATAAGATAATTTTTTGGTTAGGTAATTTAAGTAAAAATTTCTAAACAAAATTGTTAGTTAAAAAATTGTAACAAATAAAACAATTGTTAGTTAATTTCTTCCATTTTCGTGTAGATGCCTTGGAACAGAAATCCAAACTGCTCGATGTTATGTTTTCAAATGTTTCAAATGTTTTCCATCAGTGTAGGAGCACTCAAAACATCTAACAATTCTAACAGAATGTAACAATTCCTAACAACAATTTTTAACAGCAGTGTGAGAACACCAACGCTCTTGCAGTAGTTTTCAAAGACTCTCGATCAATCTTCAATATTAGATTGTAAAGATTTTTAAAGAATGACAATGTTCTTTCACCTGTCAATCATCTAAAATCTTGTGAATCATTCAAACTAATAACTACTTCTTACGTAAAATGCAATGTGTTTCTCATCTTGCAAAAGCTTTCCTAAGTTGTAATAATAAGTAATAAAGATTACTCCTTTCACCGATTTAACAACGAAGCGAGATTTAACGTAGCCATCGCATTATTTTAAATCACCATCTTAGACTAAACGATTACCGTAATCGTGGCTCATACAGCAAATGTGTGGTGATAGTTATAACTATATGGCTAGCTGTCAACCAGTGTGTACTGATTTCTAATAACTGTTATTAACTGACTTCAAAAAAGGAGGTTCTCTATCCGACCGAAAGTATGTATGTTTTTATGTTCGCGAGTTTCTTAAAAACTACTGATCCGATTTGGATGGGGTTTTCACTAGCGTAGTTTACATACTTTCAGGAAGGTTTAAGTATGTAGTTAATTTGGTAATAATTTCTATGTTCGAAGTTATATGCATTAATGTACATTATGCATAAGTGTACACACTACGTAGAAGATTTACTGATGAATTCGTGAAAGTAAACTTCAAAAAGCCACTACAAACTTTACAAAGTAATTAATCATGTTAGTTTCGGAAGTCGGTGGCTTTGTTTGCTTTTTTTTGCCACCGACTTCCGAAACTAAAATTATTATTTACTTTGTAGGTAGTGGTTTTTTGAAGTCGGTATTTTTTTTTATAAAAAATATTTTTTAGTTTTGATATTGTGTTCTATGCCCGGTCAGCGTATTATGTTGAAATTGATTATGCAAAAACTGATGAATTGATACATTTATTTAATTCTCCTGAAGAACTGATTCAGTATTTTTCAGTGAATTGAATAGCAAATACTACACATGTAACGTATAGAGGAAAACAACTTGAAATATTCATGTAGGTAACTTTACCACTACGAGTAATAAGACGCGTGTCAGCCAAACTTTGTTTATTTGTCGGATCTACTGCCTCGTATCTTGATGATAAGATGAGAGAATTTGATAAAAACGATAAAATATTTTGACGTTGTTGTTTCACATACCTACCTGATTTTATATATTTAGATAAAAAAATAAAAATTGTATATACTGATCATTCCATATGACAAAACATACGTACGTTTGAATTTCATTTATCTAATTGACTCTTTCATAATAATTATAAGTGCCAGTAAAAGGGCACTGGCAGACGCCCATAGAACGCTGGGCCTCAGATTGTGTATGTCGGTACAGATATGAAATTAGTTTGGTGTGATCGAGTATTTCAAGAGTATTTAAATTCATTTTTTATTTGTTTTTGTACGTAATTGGATTAAAGAGAAATATTCTTATTTCTGACAGTGAGGTTAAGTATGGTGTGAATGATCCAGTGAAGTACAGCCCGACTAATGAGTTCTCAATTCAAAGGTTTTAGTTGCTGTCACCATGATATTCTGTGGAAGCACGCGCCAGCCAGCATGCACCCGTTTTTGTTTTAGTGATTTTTTCAAAATGTCAATGGCATAATCATTTTATTTCTTATTTATTTCGATTTTTGATTCCAATTCTTAATCTCTAAGATAAATTAGGCAAAGAACAATTAAAATATATTTTTATTTTTGGTTAAGCTTTTATTACTGTACCATATCAAGCCTAAAACTGCCGACGTCCTTTATGTCTGGCTCTTATTTTATAAACGTTTTTCTATAAACTTAACAATACTCATAAATATTATAATAGCCACGATTTTCTTTGTGTTTTTATTTGCTATTTTACTTTCTTTGGCTGCGTGATGTTCTTACTTTGTCTATTGTACAATTGTTGGCCATTTGTTGTTTAGATTTAAATGAAATGGAAATGGGAACATCTCCATTCAGCTGTGTTTGCGGGCTTTATTCAAAATTATTTCATGATTCTGAATTTGTTTAGTCTTATTGTAATAATGGGTCATTTGATACGACACCGTGTCATCTAAAATTTTTATGCACGAATTTGTGATTCAGCAGCTTTTCAGATTTGCAAAGTCAATGTCATACGCACCAAATTTTATGAACATTGACACTACTAAAAATCCTTCTTATACTCCACTGCGGTTTCGTCCATTTTCCGACTGACAATTATCTGCATCAATAAATCATGAAAAGTGAACTTTATTAAATTCTTCCTATAACATCATAAATCAATCTATAAATCAATTAATATGTAAAGAAGGAAGCGTAATTTTAACATTACAAGAACGTGCGAGCTCAAATATAATTATTATCAGGAAATCCACTACACTAATTAGCAGTTGAAATGTTAGAAATGCACCGCTTTCCTTGTTGTCGCTATGTTTGCGTGATTTACTTAAATTATTACCTATAGCTATGTACATGCCATCCTTTTCAGGGTTATGACAAGGAAGCATTTCTTCCGAAGTCCAAGTCATGTGATTCTGACCGTCGATTTTTTGTGTGATTATTTGGACATAAATTGTTATATGTTACTTCATCAATTTTAGCAATCAAATATCGCAGTCAATTGGATGTAATAGAAGAACTCTCAATTAGACGATTTTCCCTGAACATTCCAATAATTGACCGCAAAGCTGTAGTGTGATCAGAAACTCAATCTTCGATACCTATCAAATTGTCAAAGAATGGCAACTTATCATTCTTTCACTTATCAATCGTCAGATAAACAACATTAATGATAAAGTCACTTGGACAGATCAGTTATTGATAATGACCTTATTTAGAAAACTTTGATTTCAAACTTTAAAACAGTAGGTATCTGAGAAAAAGGAGGGCAGTACTTTTTAAGAATAAAATATCAAATACTCATAGCCAACCAAACCAATTCCAGGACGAGGGAAGATGAAGAAGATGATGGGCATGATGATGATGGGAGCAGCGATGAAGATGGCGGCCATGATCCCGATGGCGATAGCTGGCCTGTTCGTGTTGGCGGGCAAGGCGCTGATAGTGGCAAAGGTACTATTGATAACTAATATAACAATGTGTGTGTGTTTGTTACTTCTTGAACGGCTAGACGGATTTGGATAGAATTTGGCAAAAAAGTAGCCTGGGACCTGGAAAAGCATTTAGGCTACTTTTCATCCATTTTCACGTATAGAAAGTCGCGGGCTTCAGGTTACTGACAGTGATTTTATTATAAGCTTATGTTCAAATACTCGTGTCAGTATGTCGGTTTAGTTTAGACTAAATCTTGGAAAATATTTTTTGACTTTTATCACGTTGAATTCGTTTAATTCCGATGACAATAAGTCATTTTTATTTTATTATGGGTGCTGGAGTTAGTTACATTTTCGGCCCAATAGATAATAGACAGTTGACAATATGTTAAAGAGAATAGTCCAATAAATGACGAGCATCGACTGACAAACCAATCGCGTGCAGCCTCGGCACCTCGTCTTCTCCATTCCGCCAAAAAGTCAGCTAATGCGCAGGTAACATTTGTGCTCATGACTGGTGCCGGTATCTATACCTGATATACCACATACCACATAAGATAATAATAAATAAGCATGTTTCGCAATTGACTTAAGATATTGATAAAGAACTTACTCAATCTTATGACATTAAACTTGAACAGAGAGCTAAGTTTGAATCTATATCTGCAATCTCTACCGCATATTACAGGTAGATTATTTACAGTTATGATAATTACTATTCTATTACCACATCTATCTAAATCTAGCGATAATACGTAATAATTAAGACCGTACACTTGTGTAGATGTATCGCATAATTGTCGATCTTAGATAAGTAAGCACTATTTAAAGAGACGTTGTCTTCTCTTAATGGCAAATAATTATTAAGTATTACGTATGCATCACGTGTAGGAGAAAGTAGTTTAATAATTAAGCGTACATGGACAATTAAATCAGTATAGACCATTATTTTGCAGACAGCACGTATTTTGAAATATTCATGTATTTCATTAGCATGAGCAATGGGCTAAACAACATCAATGGTAATGTTTTTTTTAATAATATGACTTTGGTTCCGCTTTCTTGAACTAAATCTATTGATGGTTCGTCCAAATTTTTCAACGTACAGTCATTTTAATTAATATTATTACGTATTCAAAGAATAAAAACACTTTACTCTATGCTCTGATTCATAGAATGTAGGGACAAATTCTAATTATTTAAACATATTTTATTATAATAAAAAATGTTTATACAGAGTGTGTCATAAATAGTGGTCCAGAGTAAAGGAGTTGATACACTGTGTTCTTATGTATCACATACCGAAATTTTAACCATTTTCAGTTAAGGGTCTCCGAAAAAAAATAGTTGTCTTTCTTTTGAATTTCTGTACCTTGCTTCACGAATTTGGCTGTAATTTCAATAAATAACAATATTTTTTCATTCTGTATTTTTATTATTACTCTTGAATATGTGTACTATCATATCCAAACCCTTTTTCTATTTCAAAGTCAAAGGTACTTAAAGAAATTAATTTGTTTCCAATTTTTTTACAAACATTCAAAAAAAGACACCTTTTTTTTCCGGAGACCCTTAACTGAAAATGGTTAAAATTTCGGTATGTGATACATAAGAACACAGTGTATCGACTCCTTTACTCTGGACCACTATTTATGACACACTCTGTATAAATAATTAGAATCCATTTGGATGGTTAAGTAAACTGTTATATTGTGTTAATGACATTACTACAATCTATTTAAGTTTTTGTGGTCAGTAACATTCAACTTAAAAACCACCTAGGTATATTCATTGTTATATTATTTAATATATCAATACTATAGTCACCCAGCGATCGAAATTCAACCGTAATTCATTCAATTTTTAAATTTGAATTGAATGTTTATAAAACAGATATTTTAAATAAATTTTAGCTTTTTGATCTCCTTCTTCATATAAAATTGAACTATGCCAAATCTCACTCTCATCTAGGAGCGCAATATGCTTCAAAAGGGATAAGAAGTTTTCTTAAGAAAATAAGTTTATCTTTTTGACTTTTTAAAGTCTGAAACGAAAATAATATTATTCAGAAGCGTCACGTTTTCCATATTCATAAACTTCTTCCCAAGATGCAAATTAAAACTTGATACCATTATTGATCATTCAATTCAAGTCACAAGCTCAAGGGATAAGTTATTACCATTAACCATACGTTCACCTATAAAACCAAGCGACAAAGCATCTCAACTTTCAATAATCTCAATACTAACTTACTTCCTATTTTGCGTATCACCAACTTTTTTGCAGCATCAATACAGCTAGAGAAAATGGCTAATTATAAGTAATCGTTTCTTTTCCCACCCTATTGTCGTTTCAGTGTCGTGGGAACGGCATGACGTATGATCATCATGTGAGAATCGGTAATTGTGCTGTGGCCTACATCTTTTGGAGTGGAGGATTAGGTATAAGCCCTTGGTGTGTTACCTAGAATAGATTATAGATGTGAAAGTTGGTATGTGTTTATTATCCCTTCACGCTGAAACGGCTGAACGGATTAGCATGAAATTGAACAAAAAGGTAGTCTGGAACATGGATAAGCACAAAAGTTACTTTTCATCCATATTAATTTCAGACAAAGTCACGGGCAACAGCTAGTTAAACCAGTAATTATAAATCTTATAGACAATGACGTTAATCTCAGATTTTTTTAAATGATGAACAGCAAACAGACATCATTATCATAGTAATCGTTTGACTATGAAATAGCCGATGATACTTATGACCATAAACCATGAACTTAATTTAATACTCAAAAACTGCAGAGTATTAGATTAAGATAAGCCTATTAATGGATAATAGGACCCACGATTGACGAACAGAAAAATAGGATAACAAATATTGATCCCTTATAAAAAATATATTATTATTGATGAGATCGCCATAAAAAATATTTTCCGAGCGTTTATTTCTTCTTAAAACTGTTCAGAGTTACAATCATTGCACAAAGAAGAGATTACATCTGTTAAGATGAAAGTATCTTAATTACATGTTTAAGCTCCTATTGACAAATTCTTTTGAATGAAATAAACGTTCGCTTGAATGAAAATGTTCCCTCGCTCTACTTCAAATTTTCTATGTCTGTTATTTATGTCATGTTGACTTTGAAATTCTTGGCTAATTATAATTGCTACATATTTATTTATGTTGTTTATTTTGTTCTTTTGAAAGATTAGCCTACTTTTCATTATATTTATTTCATCATCGTCATCATCAGCCTATAGTAGTCCACTGCTGGACATAGGCCTCTCCAATTTCACGCCTTTTAACTCGATCCTCAGCCACTCTCATCCACCTTCAATATTTATTTATATAATCACGTATAATAATATTATAAATGCGAGAGTTTGTGCGTGTGTCTGTGGGTGTGTGTGTATGTTTGTTACTTCTTCACGCTAAAACAGCTGGACGGATTTGAATGAAATTTTGCACACAGATAGATTATAGTCTGGAATAACACATAGGCTACCTTTTATCCCGAAGAACGCGGGCGAAGCCGCGGGCGGCAGCTAGTGTTCAATATTTATTTAAAGACCTCAAAATTGTGCATCATAAAAGGCTATTTATTCAAAGAAATGCATAACTTGTAGCGTTGTGTAGATTTACTGTTAGTTCATTTTTGCTCTATAGATCTGACATGCAATATAATTGAAGGTCTGTGGTTTAGTTCAAGTTCGTAATTGTTCGTAATTAATCTTTACTTTATTAACATTATGCACTGTTTGGCACCATAAGTTATTATCTTGCCCTATTCTTTATTTTCCCTAGACATATACTCTGCTTTATCATAATTATTGTTCTTCGTTTCAAACTTGGCTTCATTTCTCATGGCTTTTCTTTACCTATTTACAAGGGAATGTGTGTGAAATTCCAGACAAAATTTGTTAAGAAATAATCTTCAAGACCATTATATGAAACTAAAGTTAGATCCCGCGGCAGAGACCTTGTGACACGAATAGAAAATGATACTTCATTGTGGCCACGGGCGCTTACTTACACTTATAGCTTACTGGTTATTTGTGGTTGACAAGTTAGCGGTCCCGTAAAGTTGGCAAAAAAGTTGAAATATTTTGGCAATAACTGAAATCCAATGATAAACCAGTGAATCCAAGACTTTCATTGACACAAACAAAGATTAGGTAATCCTAATTTAACGTGATTCATAGATACACAAATTCTACGTAACCCTTTATGAAAAATATTTAGGCTTCCTATCTCGCTGATACAGAAAGGAAATTCAATATATCTGTATGCGACAATAGCCGATCTGACTCTGAATTCTGAATAAAATAAACATGATATTTTTGGTATGAATTAAACCTTTCAAATTATGCTGCATGTCTGCTACAATTACCGACATGAATTTTCTTTATAGCTACAGCTACACGGAAGTTGCTAACATAAATTTATGGCCCATTCGTAGCAGCTACACTGCGTATCTATCCAGCTTAAAAAACAGGCGTGAAAATCATTAATAAACACCTCTTTACACACTTCATTGAGTCCAGCTCAAATAAATTACTTTCAAATACACGAATCCATAACTTTTGTTTCTAACGCTACACAGTAAATTCTTCGATAGTTAGAAAGGAACACTGTTTTGAAATATTTCTGGTACATCGGAGTCACGATCCTGAGCCTATTTACTTCACATGTTTTGTTTGCCATTAATTGATACAAAATATTTTGTATAAAAAATATTGTAATTTTCGTATCTAGCGATTTTTTGATATCTGTTATAATCAAGCCACCGCGCCATGGTGGGTCAATCAAGATAAAAAAAATGCATTAACGATTACTCAGTCTTTTATATAACAATACATTCATTCGTTTATTACACAATTTCTACCCTTGATATTAGTATATTCCAAAAACGACTCACGTGATACATTTTCTCGCGCGATACAGCATCAAATATTATGCAGTGATTTATATTTATTTAAAAGTATTATTCACATTTTTTACCTCCAAAACTTCCTCATTAGATCTTAACTCATCATTATCTTACTCTACAACATTTTCGTGTTTTACTAAAGCTTTAGGCTTATCTACTGCTATTTCTGCATATATCATTGCTATCATCTCAGTTATCATACAATCAAAATCCAATCCAATCCATCAAACTCAGCATCACTAACATAACTATCTGCTCCACAAGAACCGCGCATCACATCGATTAATTTCACATTATTGTAGTTTCTTATATGATGTAAACTGTGTCACGAATCAATGCCATCGTCATTGAGGACGATCGATGTCGCGAACATCATGGAGGAAATCTAAATGATTACGCGGAAGTACTGTTTGACATGATTTTCTGATTCTAGTTGATCTTGGATTGTTGGTCTACTAATGGTCATTGCTTCTTTCTCATGCTTGCTATAGTCTAGTATTGGTTTGCAAAGAGTGGTGGCTGAGGAAGCTTGGGTAAACTAGGCACAGGTTAGAACCTACCCACCCGTTTCATGCGTGGGTACGTCTGCTATTTCTTATGAATTATGATATTACCTAATTTTGCTTGCTTGTTTGATGTTAAACTTTGGCAAAGTAAAATGGAATAGGTTGGTATACTTTTATATGCAACTTTCCTTCAATATAGGTAGATAATCTGTCTATTCGTGAGAACAATTTTTAGCCAAAGATTCCCTTACAATCTAGTCCAAAACGTGTCGTAGCAAAGATCAGTGTTCGTAGAAAGTAATTATAGTACAAATGTCACGTCTAATGCCATCCTGTGTCATTATCATCATCATCATCACAGAGTCACTCAGTTGGCACTTTCATGGTTTG
Organism: Thalpophila matura; assembly: GCA_948465475.1. NCBI lineage: Eukaryota > Metazoa > Arthropoda > Insecta > Lepidoptera > Noctuidae > Thalpophila > Thalpophila matura. The sequence continues at coordinate 12,083,619 of OX419200.1, forward strand.
TTGAACCTTAGCCGTTGTTTCAAGTATTTTAGATAAAATCTTACGTTTCTAAGAATAGAAATTGGGTAAAATTTTGGAGTGATTAAATTGTACGAATTTGGCTTTTTTATACTCGGACTAGCTTTTGTCCGCAACTCCGTCTGCGAGAAATCATCTTTACTCCCTACACCGTAAAACATTTAATAAATCTGGCCTTATTCCTTATTTACATCATAAAGGGAACCACTGTACAAAATTTCAAGTAGATCTCTTTTCCTTTATCGCAAAGTGCGACTGATGTATGCTACGTCTTGTCGGTTCACCTCACTTTATCTTTGTCACATTTCATATCACAAAATCTATGCCCTTACTTTGCTATTATTCCATCGGGTAAAATTCACTATACTTCAAATCATTATACTATATTCATCATTAGATTCACTGTTTGTATTATCTACATGAACTGCCAAACTGTTTCGCTGTAATTTAGATTTTTAAATGAAAAAAATAGATGAAACTCTTCGAGAACAAGCGGCCATCTATGCTTGTAGAGTGAATATAAAATTTTAATTGCTCTTAACTGCAATGCATAAATCTTTAAAACCAAATGCGTAACCTACTGTTCGTGTTTTATTTTCGTATAAAAATCCTTATTGTATGTTAATGGAGGCATAATACATGCTCTTAATTCTTTAGACTAGTTAATTAGTACCGTTTTAGACTGTTAATGCTTCAACTAAATCTGAATGCATTTTAAATAATGTAAGAATTTCTTTGTGCTCTATTTATACTGGTCTTGACCATGAATTTATTGTACCAGAAAGATATTTGTATCATATTTTTAAAATTCTTCTTCTTTCATCTTTATGTATACCTACTGTTATAAAATTGTAAAAAGCCATGTCTGTACGTTTAACATATTCCAGAAAAAACAGTAAGGATAGGGTACTGACGGACGGACGTAACTATGGTTACGTCCCAGACAAAAAAAGAACTTATTTTTTATTTTTGTCTGTTTGTTTGTTTATCTCTTTGTGCACGCATCACGCAAAAAGTGCTGAACGGATTTTGATGTAATTTTCACATTTCGATAGCTTGGGGTCCAACTTAAAATCTAATTCACGTTTCATCTAATTCCGGTACGATAAACTAGAGATACAGCTTGACCTCTTGGTAGTACTGGCCACTCTGTACTACAAAGGTCATTTGAACTGGTCGCGGGCAAAAGTCTATACAATCATATCAGCACAGTATGCTACCACATGGACGACAACTTCGTCAGCGTTCATCGATTCCTTCTGGTTGCAGAAAGAACCTCCTCAACTCAGATTTTGTATTCTATGATTTGAAAAACTTTATCGGTGCATGATACAGCAAGATTTTGCACATAATATTAGCAATTAGGTGTCTTCAAATAAGAGTAACGTCCATAGCATTCATGTTCCCTTCACTTCGGGAAATGGTCATAAAGAGGAGTTATTTTAACTTTCCTTTATCAACTACAAACTTATACGTGGAACTTTGCCTGGAGTAGTGGTTTTTTACTAGTGTCTGATTCTTTTCTGCATTTCTTTCTTTATGAGATTGTATTTTTTCAGTGGTCGCCCATCATCCTCCTATCCCAATGCTTGAATTTGTTTCTTTTGTGTTTGCTCCAACGTTATTCATTATTATGTCTCCATGTTGTGTATTTTTAACTTTATTTTATTGGTTCACCAACAATTGTTTACACTGGTTTTATGCTAAAGATAACAATTATTATTATAAATCAGCCTTTTAATCTGAAACAATGTTAAGGAAAATTGTATCGGTATCTGAAACATTTGCACCACCACCATGCATTTTTTTTTGGTCCCATTAAACCAAACATCATAATATACCTAATATAAAAAAACCATGCATAGCAAATCTTTACGAGTTTAATACTTTCACATAGTAATTATTATAGAGTTTTACTGTCATTGCGTATGACTAATCAATTATGTAGGTACTATTAAAATATGTTAAGATACCTGTTTTTGCTTGTTTGAATATGCGTGATATTAGATAATATGAATTTATTTTTAACTGTTTTCTATTTTTGTAAATCTGTGAATGAAATACTATAAATACCTATTGTAGTTTTCAGTATTTTCAAAAATTAAAAGATGACGCCTTCATCCCTGAAGGTATAGGCAGAGGTGTAATAGTATGTCCACATTTTGCTGTTGGGAGAATCTATTGTCATTAATCGGGCATTCGATCACTCCGGTCTAATACTAAGACTTTTTTATGAAAAAACTCAAAAAAACTTTGCCCGACACGAGAATAGAACCTAAGACCCAACACTCAGCAGTCACGCTCGTGACCACTGGGCTAACGAGGCAGTTCAGTCCAGTTAAAAAGTCAATCGGTTGTAAGCACTCGTGTCGACATCACCGCCGCGTTTTGAAGGGTATAATAGGTGCCGGTGTAATTACAGGCACATTAAACATTTCAAGTAGTACCTAGGATGGACAATGCACCTGCAATGTCAGACATTGCAGATGTTTATAGGCGGTGATAACCACTGACCCAGTGGCGTGCCTACAGGGCAAGCCCGAGGGTATATCTCTAAATTTTTCATGAATGTGAGTAGCGTACAATAAAAAACACAATCATGAAAAATTACGCCCTGTAGGCACGCCACTGCACTGACCATCAAGTTACCGTCAGCTTGTTAGCCAAACAATATAACCACTCCTTGATAGCCACTTCTCTAATACATGCAATCATTAACATAATAATTATTAAGAAAGTCATAAAACTTAAGATATTTTATCCAAAGCTAGTGTAATGTAGAACATTTTCAGTGTAGTTCATGAACACGGAGTAGTTTGTGAATGGAAAGAGAATGTGTGTAGGTACATACATACGTACGTAATACGTACTTACATACCTGAGTTTGTGAATTAAATAAATGCTAAAGCAATTAACGTTGCGATGCGAAAAAGGGATGGTGTTGTTCGCCGTCTATAGGTCCATCTTTTTCTCAAACACATAATCCATCAAGCCAAACTAATATATTATAAATGCGAAATTATTTTTGTTGGTTTATCCTTCTTTCGCGCAGCAACGACGTAATGGATCGGCATGAATTTTGCATAGAGATAGTTTATGGACCGGAGTGTGACATATAGGTTTAACTTCACGTGACTAGGCTCACGTCTACATTACAGAATAACACAGCCAAATAACGCTACTCTTTGGTGGTGTTCGGTTTCTGTAGTCCCCAAAGCTCCTAAGCATGCGCTGTGTTGACAGCGTCAACCTGCTTGTCTCCTAAGCTGATGGTACAGCGAATACTTATTTTAAAGGGTCGGTAACGAGCATATAATACTCGGTACTACGGCTACGGTAATCGCTGGTATACGAAAAATCAATCGCTTTTTTTTTAAATTTGCGTTTTTAGCAACGTCTTTTGTTACTAAAATAACTGTTAGACTTTTTAACAAGTCGATATATGCTGTTATCGAAGCAAACTTAAAAAGGAAATAATACATCTATACCCGAACGCATAATATCTCGATCTCCAATCGAAATCAAGTTAAATCAAATAATAATGTCTTAGGTTTTCGCGATTATTACACATTATAATTGTAGCGACATCTACCAGCAACAGCGAAGATTACCAACACAGCTAGACAGCTAACAGTGTATGTCACTACATGACGACCATTGGCTGATTCCGACATCGCGCAAGCAGAGTTTTCACAGCGATATAACATATATACAGAAACCCGACATCAACTGTCGGGGGGCAGTGGCCCGCCAGACCAATATCACCCGGTCTGGTAGGAGGATCCTCCCTTTTCAATCGAGGGACATTCCACCTCGTTCCTCCATTCCACAAACTGGTGACCCCGAGCTAGAACATCAGCGCAACCTTCGAGCAGCAGCAACTTCGCCATCATAATCGTCCTCATCACTCTCTCCACACCTAGCAACAGATCCAGCCAGCACGTCACACAGCCAGCCAGCATCTACGGCTTCATCGGGACCTGACCACCACCTTGCAGCGAGCGCACAAGACTGGTCATCCCCTCAGCCTCATCAGTGCCTGCGCCACGTCCGACTCACCGGAGCAAGAGCAGCACTACTACTGCGCCACGTCCGACTCACCGGAGCAAGAGCAGCACTACTACTGCGCCACATCCGACTCACCGGAGCAAGAGCAGCACCACTACTGCGCCACATCCGACTCACCGGAGCAAGAGCAGCACTACTACTGCGCCACATCCGACACACCGGAGCAAGAGCAGTACACAGTTCCGACCCACCGGAACTCACCACTGGCACTGGCAATCATCGCAAGATGGAACGACGGCTGACACACCATGAAGGTATCGACCTCCGGTCTCGGAGGGGAGTGATGTAGCGACATCTACCAGCAACAGCGAAGATTACCAACACAGCTAGACAGCTAACAGTGTATGTCACTACATGACGACCATTGGCTGATTCCGACATCGCGCAAGCAGAGTTTTCACAGCGATATAACATATATACAGAAACCCGACATCAACTGTCGGGGGGCAGTGGCCCGCCAGACCAATATCACCCGGTCTGGTAGGAGGATCCTCCCTTTTCAATGGAGGGACATACCACCTCGTTCCTCCATTCCCCAAATAATAAAACAAGTTTAAACGGATTAATCGCGTATATTACAGAGTTTTCCTGACGTTTCGAACACTTTGCAGCGTTCGTGGTCGCAGGACGACTGAGGTGGTAGGCGTCATGACAGCTAATTTATAGAAAAATTATTCTCGATCTACCCGCACAATCGATTCAAATTGTGGGACAATGAGTTCTATCTTCAAATCGACGGTGTAGCCATGGGTTCACCAGTTTCCCCTGTGGTGGCCGACATCTTCATGGAGGAATTTGAAAGAGGAGCACTCCTATCGGCCCCGGTTATACCAAAGATTTTTAAAAGATACGTTGATGACACTTTCACTGCCCTGCCTCACAATAGGGTCCCTGCATTCTTAGATCATCTAAATTCCATACACAGTAAAATTCAGTTCACTTCACACAGTACAGTTCACAGTTCTATGGAATTAGAAAATAACAAGTCCTTAGCCTTCCTTGATATACGACTTATTCATAATCCCGATCATTCTGTTAGTCATACAGTATACAGAAAGCCTACCCATACAGATAGGTACCTTAACGGTGAATCTCACCACCATCCTAGTCAGTTAGCTACTGTGGCTAAATCTTTGTTACAGAGAGCACATGGCATCTGCGACGCCAACCATCTGGCAGGGGAACTTCATCATGTGAAGCAAGTTCTGAAACAGAACAATTTACGTGCTCCACATCCCCGTCGCAAAAGCCGCCCGAAGCCCATCTCAGTTGATCGTCGACCTGCTGTTCTACCCTTTATAAGAGGGGTCACTGACAAAATTAGTCATATCTTGAAGCGTGCTTCTATAAAAACCTACTTCAAGCCACATAGAAAGATTAGCCAATTTCTTAGACCTGTGAAGTGTCATATTCCTTTACAAGATGCAGGGGTCTACAAGATTGACTGTGATTGTGGGCTATCATACATAGGGCAAACAAAGCGCAGTATAGCCACTAGAGTTAAAGAACACATAGCTGACGTCAAAAACGTGCGCTCTACAAAGTCTGCAGTGTGTGAGCATGCCCTAGGCAAACCCAACCATTTCCTACGTTTTGATCAACCTCAAATCCTCGCAAAGGAGAACCGATATGTACCTAGAATGCTTCGCGAGGCTATTGAAATTAAAAAACATCCTAATTTCAATAGAGAGGATGGTTGGCAATTACCACCTGTTTGGAATCCAGTTCTTAAAATAATCAAGTCCCAAACTTCACACCGGACTACAAAACATCGAGACACCGTGAGCGATTATTGTGTGCATCGAAACGAGTACGATTCGAATAATATCGATTGAATCGATTGTGCGGGTAGATCGAGAATAATTTTTCTATAAATTAGCTGTCATGACGCCTACCACCTCAGTCGTCCTGCGACCACGAACGCTGCAAAGTGTTCGAAACGTCAGGAGAACTCTGTAATATACGCGATTAATCCGTTTAAACTTGTTTTATTATAACAAGTTAAATCAATTTTAAATATTCAAACAAGTGTTACGGTTGGTTGCAGAAAGATAATTAAATTTTAATGGAGGCATTACCCATACAATTTATATAATTAAAGTCTCCTTTAAAACTTAATGACATTTTCTGCAACTCAGCGTTAGTCTAATAATCTGTAAGTGGAAGCCAGTAATCACTCACCTTCGGATCATTGATAAAGGTTTCAATAATCACGATATAAGCAGTTTCTTCACAAATGTCGGTCGCGCCATTTTCTCAACACATTAGCACTCCATTTCTTACTATATCCTAGTCATATACTTATACTGGAATGCTCAGGCAATCAAGTTGTTAACTTTCTACACGGTTAGGGCATTCTAAGGGCAATAACTTAGATTCTAGTGCTCATTCTAAGTAATTAATGATCTTAGTAATTGCGTTGGCCTTATTGAGATGTTCATTAAGTGAATCGTTAGTTAGTTATTTAAATTAATTCAAGTAAGCTTTTAGTGCTATATAGATAGGTATTAAATGAATAATTTAAAAAAATCATTTAAGTCTGTATTTAAGTCATGTAAATGTGTTTCTAGGTTGTGCAGGGGCAGAGTCTTAGAAACATACAGTCAGACATAGCGTTTGATGTTGTCGAAAATACCAACGTGTTAAAAACGGTCACCCATCCAAGGACTGACCGCGGCAAGCGCAGCTTAATCTCGCAGATCGATCGATAAGCGTGGTTGTTATTTAGCCACGAGCCCCCAACTCGGAAAAAGTATAGGTATAGATTAAAACTACCTACTTGCAGTGTCAAGTGGAAGGACTTGCTATGTTATCGTAGTTGATCTCTAGCAAAGTTCACTTAATATTCTCAATGAGAGAAATTGACGACTCAAATAAAATAAACATTACAATAATCGTAAGAGATTCAAGCGATCAAGTAAATCACTTAAGCGTAGAAAGTCTATTTGCTGGGCTCGGGCGTGAACCCACGATCCTCAGGTCAGAGAAAGTAGATGTATGATATAGTAATTACGTTGTTGTGCTGTGGGAACTATGGGGGAATAGATTGATGGGGACGGATGTATGAGATGATAACATCCCGTAGGTACCTACACCTATTTGGCTGACTGCTTCAACTCAGATAAATTGTTATTAAATACATAAGAGATTTTAAAAAATGTATTAACTTATGAGAAGCATAACATGGGCTTTGACATGTTCCAAATTCACAAAAAGATTATAGAATTTAGGCCGCGGCCGCACTGGTACAGCGACACGATGGCGATTTCGTGAAAATAAACATGTCGGTGGCCGCACTGCAGAAACGACAAGCAAAATTTAGTTCTTCCCGAAATCGAGGTATTCCATGAAGCACACCCAAACGAAGCACACCCAGACGAATTACACCATACTTTAGGTGTGCTTCGTCTGGGTGTGCTTCGTTTGGGTGTGCTTCGTGGAATACCTCCCGAAATCGCCATCGTGTCGCTATCGCCGTACCAGTGCGGCCCCGGCCTTAAGTTAGAGCAGATAAATTGATTCATGAAATGTGTATTTTTATGAATTTTAAATTTTAAAGCTATGTTAAGCTTATCTTATTGTTACTAAATCATTATAGTACCTGAGCGCCCGAGCTTCGCTCAGCAATTTTCTAGTAAAAGAAAATACCCACATAGGGGTTTTCGAAGCACTTTCAGTGTGAAAACCGCCAAACTGTGGAATACGCTGTCTTGTAGGTGTTCCCCGATAGTTACAATCTGTGTGTCTTCAAGTCGCCAGTGAATCGGTTTCTTCTAGGCAAGCGTGCTCCATCGTAGACCGCATCATCGCTTAACATCAGGCGAGATGACGATCTAACGGAAGCCTATTACCAAATAAAAAAATAAAAAAAACTGAGCACCCGAGCTTCGCTTTGACAAGACGGCTTAGTCAAAGTCCAAACCAATAGCGTGTTTCGATCTTTGACTAACAAAATGTCTAATCCTAGGAAAAACCAGTATGGACACTATGGACAGTCAAACGCTGAAACTCAATTTGATGAAATCGGGGTGTCTTTAAGTCGCGAGTGAATCAGTTTCTTTCAGGCAAGCATGCTCCATCGTAGACCGCATCATCGCTTAACATCAAGCGCGATAGCGGGCAAACGCAAGCCTATTTTAAATTAATAAAAAAAAATCTCACAGAAAAACTTTACTAAAACTTTCCTTGGTAAGGGAATCAAACCCATATTCTCATGCTCAACTCAAATTAGGCACTTTTACTTGCCTAGATAATAATCAACATAATCACAGTATAGCGTGAGAGTAATCTCATTCTACGCAAATATCGCATTAAAATAATAACAAAAGCGGTTCACATAATAAAATTAATGGCCTATTCGTTATCAGTAGTGATAACAAAGTGGGTCAAACTATTTTTGAATACTCGCGTGCGTATTTAATGTAGTTTATTCGCATTTTTGATTACAAAAAGTATCTAGAAATTGCAGAATGAGTTAGTGAGTTAGCAGTTGTTTATATTTTGACTATATAGGGGCCGTACCACAAAACAGATAAACACGTGTTCAACACGAATGCTACCAAAAATAATACGCACTTGTTTTAGAACTAACTTGTCTAAAACAATTGTTGATTTTAACAAATCTCTGATCAGTCTCGTGAGTCTGCGTGACTGGCAGTGAGTGTACCCTTCCCGAACCTGGAAATCCTGTCTACTATCCGTCTGTCACCTTAGGTCGCATGGTGCAGACATCCCGAATTTATTTATATATTTATTTATCACACAATAGGTATATGGTAGGTTAGGGCTGTAGGGCTTATAGGGTTTATAGTCGTAGGGACTGTTAGGCTTGTAGGTCTTAGTAGGTTCCCTTAACTTATCATATATTTTCATGTATCGTCACACCCTTAGCAATATTGCGGGCTAACGTGACGTTTGTGAGGGGTGGACGTACAGTATTATTTTTGGTAGCATTCGCGTTCAACACGTGTTTATCTTTTTTGTGGTAAGGGTGTAGTAGTTTTATTCCCGTTTACACCGACACTAGGAGACACGCCTAAGTAAAATGTTTAAATATTAAAAAAAAACGTCTTACTAACCACTAGGCGACAATGATTGACTATCCATGGTTGTCGCCTAATGGTTAGTAACATGTTTTTTGCGCTAGGTAAATTCTTTTAATATTTAATCATTTTATTTAGGTGTGTCCTAGTGTTGGTGAAAACGGGCATTAGAGTCGTGTCACAGAACTTAACTAAAGACTCGAGCATACTTGAGACTAAATTCAGCCAATGTCAGAAGTAATGCTGGAGTCTTTAGCTAGGTACTGCAATACGACCCTTAGGCCGCCTGTCCACTGAAGCGGAGCAGATTAGATCGGAGCCATATTAACCAATGCCAACCAATTTTTGTTCGTTGATAATTTGGTGTAAACACTGAAAACGTGCTTTCGTTAAGACTAAAAGCGCCATCTAGCGCCCCAAAGTAATTGTCGCCGGTTTTTCTGGATAAAAGGTGCCCTTTGTCTTTTTCTGCCACTGACAACGTATGTGCAAAATTTCGTGATGATCAGTTCAGTGGTTTAGGCGTGAAGAGGTAAACTAACAAACAAACATACTTTCGCATTTATGATATTAGTTAGGATTAGGATTAGGATATTTAAGAGTTGTGTGTAAATGTTTGTAAGACTTTAATAAAATATACTCGTACATTTGGCAAAGTTCCAATTTATCTGTTTAACCACAACATAGCACTGCCGAGACACACAAAGGTGAATGACTCGCGTTCTCCTACAGTTAAACGTAACCACGTGGTTAAACTGACGGTTACGTCATACCCCGTAACTTAGTATTCATAGCCTTGAAGAAGTATCGCAGCGTGATGTCGCCGGTTCGATTCTGAGTATTGATATATTTGTAAAGGATAATTATAATAAATTAAAGGGAATAGAGTTTACTAGATAATGTTTTGTAGGTAGAAACTTTCAGATGACTAAGAAAAAGAAAGGTTTTGCTCAACTCCTAAGGGTCATAACATAACTCATAGCATGATTTTAAATACGCTATAACATTCCTCAAGAATTGTATGGGCTATAAAATGCAAAAAAAAAATTCAAATCCGACTGGTAGTTCTAGAGATTAGCGCGTTCAAACGAACAAACTGTTCAGCTATATATTAGTAGGTAAATATAGATAAATCGATTAAATATAAAATGACATAAAAAATAATGGGGCCTTTTCTATTTTATTTATCATTGCAAACTCAATGTTTTTTAACTGACTTCTTATTGCAACAATTCTCAATCAAAACTAAAAACATAACAAAAATAAATACAAACCAATTAAAATGCCATAACATTTAATAATTGTGACACAAGTGTTTTTTATCCCTAACTCTATCTAAAACACACTCTATTATCGCCACTTTCAACCTAATCACTATTTTCATAAAGACTAAAATTCCTTACCTCTTTAAACGAGTGAAGGAAATTTGCACTAATTACATTGTTAATCTTATAATTATTAATATAAGGTTTATAATGGCTTGTATAGTCTTATATTAAGGAATTTAATAAGTTCTGAAGGCATACGTCACCGACCTTCGGTGTTCCATTCTGGTTCCATTTGCTTCGGTTGCGCGCATTTTAATATATGTAAGTCAGTGCTGCTATACAAAGACAGAATTCCTACGAATCTGGGAAAATACTAAAATAATGGGTGATAGCAGTTTTGATAATGAAGTAAAGTACATAAGAATTATGTACATTTTTAGATACTTGCTATTTTTTACAGAACTATTTGTATGTAGATATGTATCTATATGATTCATAGTACTTACTTATATAGGGTCCTACCCTTCATACTCGAAATATTTTAAGAGGCACATCTATAAGTGGTAAAGATGACATACAAACGAAAAAAAATTTGATCTGAGAATATATTTGTTTAAATAAATAAATTAAATAATTTTAAATAAATTATTTGACACATAAAAATACTATTTTTGACATCTATTACGCTTGTTTCTAATATTAATAGTAAGGTACGTAAAAACTAGCGTAATGGATGTTGAAAATAATATTTTTTATGTGTGTCAAATAATTTTAAATTAATTTATTTAAAAAAATATATATACCTACTCAGATATTATTTTTTTCATTTGTATGGCATCTTTACCACCTACAGAACCTGTACCTCTGTACCTCTTAAAATATTTCGAGTATGAAGGGTAGGACCCTATATCATAACAATATTTTTCAATATCTACAAATACGTTCAAAAAGAAGAAAAGTAAAAAAAATACTTATGCATAAGTATTTTTATTTAAATCCCCAAAATAGAAAAATATTTTAATCCAACAAAATTCTATCATCTATAATTCTATACCTCAGATCATAGAAACAAGGAGGCCATCATAGCAAATTAGTACCGGAACAACTGATGCCACTTTTAGTACATTTTTCGACACAATTACGCGCATAATTAAGCGCTCCTTGTGAATAAAAAGATCTCCCACGCATTAAACATTCCGTACACCCTCAATCTAACACAGTTAATCGTCACTCAACACTAGCACTAAACTAAAACACTGTATTTATACCATCGATCGTGTTCGGTTGGTCGCCAGCGCGTACGTTTTTAATATGAGCAATTTGCTCAAAATCAGGCATCAAGCTCGATAGCGCCTTGGCACATATCCCTTGTTTCTATGATCTGAGTTCTATACCAATACCTATTATAAAGCTTGTTTGTTTGTTTGAACGCGCTTATCTCTATCTACCAGTCAGATTTGCAAAAATATATTTGTATATGATAGCCAGATTCATGAGGCTATAGGCTATCGCTACGACCCCTAAGATCCGAGCAACAGGGGTAAAACCGCAGGGAACAGTATCGTGGCGGCGTTGGCCCATAAAACCATTTCAACAAGAACATACAAAAAGACCCATAGCTAGGGGTAAAATCAATTCCCTAGCCTAGCAACTCACGCAACCAACCGGCAGTCATCTCGTTGCAGCGGGGCGTAACACCCGCTTACGTTTTCAAAATCGAATCCGCCAAAAATCGAAGTCGTAAAAATCGAAGTCGCCAAAAATGTGCTGTCGTCACAAGTAAATCTCGTGCGGCTTGTATTAATTTAAGCCGTAAGAGATTTACTTATGTCGATGGTGGATATTCTTCTGTTTATTTATTGGCTTTGGAACACGTGGTAATAGTACTTTTATTTTATTTTTTTGCGATTTTTATAGCGTCGCGTGTTGTTAGTCGACTTTTTTTATTGTTTTTTGTTGATTTGTCATGATTTTTTTCTCGTCCTTAATAAAGGTTATAATATAGTGTCTAATGTTGTATTGATAATGGTACGGAACCCTTCGTGCGCGAGTCTTTTTTCATAGCCATCGCATCAAATTGCATTTTTGTTTTTACTTTCAATTCAGTTGTTTGCCTTGATCTTATAATATTTCATGTTAATGTAGAGGTCTTTATTACAGATTTTTTCCTTGCAAGTATGATGTCGTTATAATAATGCAAGGAAGGTAATATTCTAGAGAGCTAAAACCTTAGATCATAGAAATAAGGAGATAGGCCATCATAGTAAATTAGTACGGGAATAACTGTCGCCACTTTTAGTACATTTTTCAACACAATTACAAGCGCCCCTTGTGAATATAAAGATCTCCCACGCATTAAACATTCCACACACCCTCAATCTAACACTGTTAATCGTCACTCAACACTAAACTAAAACACTGTATTTATATCATCGATCGTGTTCGGTTCGTCGCCAGCGTGTACATTTTATATACGGTCAATGTGACCGTATCAAAGCGTCAATTTTAGTAGCGCCTTGGCACATCTCCCTTGTTTCTATGATCTGAGGCTAAAACAATGGACGTTCACTATGTACTCGTCCACGCTTCAACGATCCCGTAGTAGCAGAAACAGTTGCAAAACTTTGAGGTACCGGGTTCGTTATCCGTGTCCGATATTAAAATAGTATTAGGTAGGTAATTCAGTTAGAAACAAAATCAGCGGCCATTTTGATACACTCGTGGTGGCCTAGTGCTCAAAATTCGATCGTAGTTCATTAAAATTTAAACACATACTCAGATAAATTTCAGGTTTCTGCACTCCCTCTTCATATAATATGTCAAATCTCACATTCTTCCATGTGCGCAATATGCTTAAAAAGAGGTACAAAGTTTTTTCATTAGGTACATATTTATACGTATTTATACGTAATATCTTTACACCAGTTTTAGTCAATTCGGAATGTTATATGACTCTTCATAACATTAAACTATACAAACTCATTCGTTCCATTTTCCTCTTTATACATTCGTAACTAGAACACAAGTGATAAGCTACCAGCAGATTATTTCTGTTTGTTCCTATTTGGATCTGGGCGTAACAATATAAATACTTCGATATTTTTATCTTAGTAGCTGTGTCAGAAAGAGAAAAACAGAGTTATTTTTGTTAACAGAAATTGTAGCAATAGGGACGTTGGCAGTTTATTAAAATAAAAATTACAATGTATATTTTTGCGAATTTATTACATGTTAAAGCCATGTTACGCTTATTTAATGTTATTAAATATTTTTGGGGTTTGAACCCGCGACCTCTGCCTCGGTGCCACGCAGAGGTCTCGCGTACAAACCCCGCCTGTGTCAGTTGTTTTTGAAAATCTCATAAATATTTAATAACAAACAATACAATCATATTGCTTCTATTAAGTTTTTGAGGGTTACCTTGACATACAAATGTTTATTTCAGGACTTCATCACTATATTTTTGACATATTTATACCAAATACTTTCATGATCTACCTATAAGAGGTAGGGCACAGAGGGATATCTCAACGATATAGATACCACAGCCAAATAACGTACTTTTCGGTAGTGTTGTATTCCTGTGGTGAGTAAGGTAAGGTCGCCAGAGTTCCTGAGGATGCACCTCAGATCATAGAAACAAGGGAGATGTGCGAAGGCGCTATCGAGCTTGATGCCTGATCTTGAGCAAATTGCTCATACTAAAAACGGACGCGCTGGCGACGAACCGAACACGATCGATGGTATAAATACAGTGTTTTAGTTTAGTGCTAGTGTTGAGTGACGATTAACAGTGTTAGATTGAGGGTGTGCGGAATGTTGTGAATGAAAAGATCTCCCACAGGAGATCTTTTTATTCACAAGGAGCGCTTAATTATGCGCGTAATTGTGTCGAAAAATGTACTAAAAGTGGCATCAGTTGCTCCCGTACTAATTTGCTATGTTGGCATATCTACTTGTTTCTTTGATCTGAGGGATGCACTGTGTTGACAACGGGGGACCTGCTTGTCCCCTAAGTTGTCGGCACAGCGAATTCTCGTTTTAAAGGGTCGGCAACGCGCTCGGTATGGGAAGCGCTTCATAAGCTACAGTAAGCGCTTACCATCAGGCGGGCCGTACGCCTGTTTGACACCATCGTCATGTAAATAAAATTTTTATACTAGGAATCTAAAAAACAAACATCTTCAATAATGAAAAAAATTCTTACTCTCAAAAAATATCACAAATTTGCCATGCGCTAAAATAAAATTTTAAACTTTCGCCGCAGCACTACAAAAAGTTATCAGTATATTCTAATCATGACTTGGACTAAATAAATAACCTATACAGACATGCAATATGTTAATTTAATGTATTCTCACGATGTTGTATGGGGTTAAATTTAACTATAGTATCTTATTTTTTACATTGAAAGTTAAAGTACTTTTTAGGGTTCCGTACCTCAAAAGGAAAAACGGAACCCTTATAGGATCACTTTGTTGTCCACCGTCAGTCACCGGACCATAAGTGGAGCCATCTGCTCATAGATGACACCACTAGAAGTATGCAGTAGCTCCATCTATGATCCTATATCGGAACCTTTAGGGCGCGAGGCATACTCGCACTTGTCCGGCTTTTTTTATACAACGATGGTGGCAAATGGATGTATGGCCAGCCAGATGGTAAGCGGTTACCGTAGTTTATAAAATGCTTGCAACACCGATTATAATATTCACGTTGTCGACCCTTTAAAATGAGAATTTTCTTTGCCGACACCTTAGGGGACAAGTAGGTCCCCGCTGTTAACACAGCGCAACGTCAGGAACACAACTCTAAAGGCGCGTGTTCATTGAACATCGAACATGTTTAATGAACAAAAGGGGCGTGGCCTACGCGTTTTGTTTAGCAAAATCACTCGACCACGTCACGGAAAACATGTTCGACGAATTGAACACGAAAACACGTCGCAGGCGACCCGGCTTAACGAAGAGTAGTTGATAAAACAAGAAAGAACCGGAAATACATAAATAAGAGCAGTCAAATT
The DNA here is from genome assembly GCA_948465475.1 of Thalpophila matura. Classification (NCBI taxonomy): domain Eukaryota; kingdom Metazoa; phylum Arthropoda; class Insecta; order Lepidoptera; family Noctuidae; genus Thalpophila; species Thalpophila matura. Next base: position 12,099,038 of record OX419200.1, read on the forward strand.
TAGAAAAGACAGCAATACTCAAATATTAGTTTCTCTATTTATCGATCGCACAACAGCTTAATTGAATCAATACAACCCTTGTAGTGCTACTCTTTAAGAAATATTATATGTATCTAAAAGTGAACTAAACCATAGAAGTGCAGCAGTCGGCCGTGGCCTAAGCTTATATGTTTATGCACACTACCTGTTAGAAGGGGGTAAGTCCCCGATAGAAGCTAATTGGCTAAAAACAATCGAGAGCTGCAGTCAGTTCAGTTACGATTCGTGCTTACGATTTCAATGTTTGTGTCAAAAATGTACATAATTATATTATTAAGAGAGCAGTGTTGGCCCAAAAACAGTGGTAGGCCCAGTCGTTGCGGCTCCGACTTAGAAGTCGTAGGCCGTGGTTTCAAACCCCGGCAGTCCTAGTCGCACACTTTGGGCAATATGGTTGATCACCACTGCTCTAAAAACGGTGAAGAAATCGAAAAACATCATGAGAAAACCGGCATGTCCTAGAACCAAAAAATCGAATACATTAATGACGTCCACCAACCGCACTAGGCCCACGTGGTGGACTATGAGACCCACTCCCTCCTACAGAAAGGAGGCCTATATCCCAGCATCGGGAACATTACAGGCTAACTAGCTTCCACCCGCGGCTTTGCCCGCATTTTCCGGGATAAAAGGTAGCCTATGTGTTATTTTGATGGATAAGCTATATTACTGTAAAGTTTTATCAAAATCCGTTCCGTAGTATTTGCGTAAAAGAGTAACAAACATCCATCCTCACAAACTTTCGCCTTATTAGCAAGTCCTAACAAAACCTTTTCTCAATTCCAGATCGCACTCCTGCTCTCCGGCATCATGTTGCTGAAGAAACTGATGTCTGCGAAGAGTGGCGGTGGTGGGGGAGGGGGAGGCCACGAGAGCCACGGTTGGTCTTCCGGAGGCAGCAGTGGGGGGTGGGACAGGCGCGCGTACGACGAGCTTCCTTACTCCGCGTACAAGAGAGAATAGAGGATTGTGGACGCTAGTTGATGATAGAGTACGGTCGTAGTATAACGTTGTTCGAGTGAGAGAGAGATGGAGCGATGCAGGACATGTACCATCCCTTTTTCCCAATGGACATCTGATGCTTTTAAAACTTCATAATCCGGCCCTCAGTTCAGAAGATACTTGCATTTGAATTTTGAAATCAGGGTGGCTGTATTTTCTATTTTGTTTGGTAATTTACGTGGAGTATTTCGAAATATTTTTGTTTGATAGTATCACGTGTCTTAAGGTACAAAACCACTACGACCTTTCATTCGCGAGCATTACAAAGTTTAGTAAGGACGTTCTAAGAAGTATGTAATTATAAAATTACCTCGCAAGCGAATGACTGACTCAACATTGAATTTCACAATCACGTGAAGGCTTTCTTTCGAATACTCTCAGTGGAGATGGACCTATTGATGAGCTAGCTAGATACAGCCTTCGAAAACGTTAAAATCTAACAAAAGAATCATGAGTCAGCAAGCCTGTGTTTAAATAATATTCTGAATATTTTCTACAAAATTCAAATAAGATAGTGAACTACATTAAAGGAGCTTTATATCCAAAAGTCACGAGTTATCGTGACACGAAGCTTTCAATAAATTAGGTTTATTGTGGTATTTTGCATCTGATCGTTTATGATCAGATGGGTTTACCCAATGACAAGATCAATAGGATAGTTATTACTGGCTTGGGGTGCGGTATCACTTCACTATCAAACTAACTTACTTATCTTTATTTAATAACTAGCTGTTCCCCGCGGTTTTAACCCAATTGCTATGCTCCTAAGAGTTGTAGTGTGATGTTAAATAGCCTATACTATTTCTCATGAATCTGGCTATCATATGCAAAAAATAAATTTGATTCCGACCGGTAATTCAAGAGATTAGCGCATTCAAACAAACTCTTCAGCTTTATAATATCAGTATAGATTTTTGATTCCACTTATTACTCATCATCAATTAGTGTCTATAATTAAATCCAATGTCCAAATACTAGACAAAAATTTAGATTTAATTTTTCAAAAAAAAAAAACGAAGAATTTATTTACGCGCCACGTGTTCAATACAATAATTATTTATTTTATTTGTGCTATTTACAAAAAATGCTAGTAATATTTTTTGTATGCCCACCTTTTTAGAACACGTGTCTCGTTTTTAAAAATATACGGCCGTACCACAAAAAAATAAACATCTGTTCAACACACGTTGAACGGGAATGCTACCAAAAATAATAGGCACTTGTTTTAGCACTAACTTGTCTAAAACAAGTGTGTATTATTTTTGGTAGCATTCGCGTTTAACGTGTGTCTATCTTTTTTGTGGTAAGGCCGATATTGTTTTTTAATAAATTAATATTTTATTTATTGATAAATAGACTTTATAGAAGTGCTTCTGTATAAATGAAAATCGTTTTATAACGATGTTTAGTACTTTTTATTAAAAGGTTTATTTATTTTAGTTTGTAAGTTACGACTGTTTATTTAATTTATTTATTTTGCTTTAATTTATTGCTAATTATTTGTGCCTGAATACTCAATAATAATAATTTATTGTAAGTTATGCTCATAATAAAAATACATATTTTATGGTGATGTAAAACATGACAATAGGTTTGTAGATGATGATGTAAAGTTTTTATACAGGATATTAAATAATAAAATAAAACAAAAATGCATTAATTTATTTCAAAACATGTTTACTTGCAAAACAAATAATAATCGTAATCTTATGGTACTCCCAGAATGCTGTTAGAAAATGTTTACTAATATTTTCTAACAAACATATCACAATGTTAAGAAATGTTTTCATGTTAGGTTAAACATTTCTAAACAAAATTGTTAGTGCACTGAAAACATCTAACAATTCCTAACAGAATGTAACAATAACATTTCTAACATTTGTTAGTAAATGTATTATTGTTAGAAAATGTTTGTAAACATTTCCTAACAGCAGTGTGGGAGCACCATTAAAGCCAATTTCACCAAGCTCTGTTAGTTGCTGTCACGTTAAACTTTTTTTTTTATCTTGCCACACACTAAAAATTTCTCCTGTATCGTGGGTGCGTTTACAAACACAAATCTCACATGCACAAATAGCCAGACCCGGAAAATATATTAGTCGGGTGCGGGAATCGAACCCGCGACACTCTCAGCAGCCGACCTCTCAGCCACTACGCCAACCGTGCCGTCAATTTTCTCATTACTAAATACCTACTCAATATATTGTAGGTATATTGGACGATTGTCATTTTGATTGTTTTGTATAGTGAGACAGAACGTCAAAATGGTTAACGGGACATTTAGCAACTAACAAGAGTTTGCTAACCCAACCTGCATGGTTCTTAGTAGTTACGCAATGTCTCCTAAGTGTCTGGTCCTTAAAAGAAACATTAACCTTGAAGTTTTTCGGTATTTCTTCTCAAAACACCGACCTCATCTAGTTTGGAAAAAAATGTTGACGTGTAAAAGTGTTACCTATTTTGAATCTACCTATTTACAAAGTAAATATCATTTATCATTTGGTAAAATTGGCCCTCAGTCAAAATATTTAGAAATTTCAAGTTTTCAGCTATCACAGAGTAGGAAACAAGATAAATATTTTGTCAAATTCATGCTTAGTTAGGTAATCTTTCTCTTGAAATCATTGTAATACAATATACAACAATTTATCCATTGCGTATCCAGCATCAATTGTGTGTAAATAAGTTTTTCTAGTTTTATTAATGAAGTATGGATGAAAAATATTGAAAACGAGATGTTCCTATCCCGAGAATTTCGAAAATTACGGCCTTATTCCTCGTCTATATGATAAAGGTGACCTCTGTGCAAAATTCCCTCTCACACAGAGGAGGCCTGTGTCCCAGCAGTGGGAACATTATAGGCCGATTATGCTATGCTTATGCTATGTGCAAAATTACAGCTTTCTAGGTCCTAAGGGTTTGGGTTAGCGTTGATGAGTCAGTGAGTAAGTCAGGACTTTTCTTTTTTATGTATTGACTATACATACATTTTAATTATAGACACCTACCTATTGTATAAGGATTGAAGCCTGTCATTAGTTTACTTCCAGTCAAGACACTTACAATGTAGTATATTAAGGCACAAACAAAGAAAATATCGATAAAATGTTGTGTTGATGCATCTAACTTAAAAACAACGCCATCTATCAAAATAGATAGGAACTTCATAATGGTTTCAGTGCAGTGTGACGGTATAGAGGAGCCAACTGTATGATCCAAAATAAAGTCTTCAATGCGTCGCACATTATGTGTGATTTCTCAAGCTTCTGGTTATACCGTACCCAAAAACTGTGCATGCTAACCAATATCTGAGCCCTATCCCACGAACTTTACAATTACTACAACAAATGACAAGTTTCTAAATCTTACAAGACTGCGTACCACGAAACATTTAAGCAAAACGCCATCGGTTCATGGTAGTTTTACCAAGAACCCGAACAAAGCGCTTTGATTCCACTTTCATTGTGAAAACCGCCAAGCAGTGGAATGCGCTGCCCGAGTGGGTGTTTCCCAACAGTTACAATCTGGGTATCTTCAAGTCACGAGTGAATCGGTTTCTTCTAGGCAAGCGTGCTCCATCGTAGACCGCATCATCGCTTAACATCAGGCGAGATGGCGGTCAAGCGCAAGCCTATCAGAGAATAAAAAAAAAAAAACAACTTTTGTAATTTTTGTGTTACCATATTCTATCAACAATTTAACAATTTTGTCGACTTTTACACTTTTAAGGCCTTACCACAAAAAAGATAAACATCTGTTAAACACGAATGCTACCAAAAATAATACACACTTGTTTTAGACAAGTTAGTGCTAAAACAATTGCCTATTATTTTTGGTAGCATTCGTGTTGAACGTGTGTTGAACAGATGTTTATTTTTATGTGGTACGGCCGTTAAAGTTTTGTGGGATAGGGCCCTGAGGTTTAGTTAGCAATAAAGCGATGCTTTCTTGCAGATTATTTTGCGCAATTGGTTCACAAATTCCTTACATTGCCCACGGGAACAAAAGGATGTAGGTAGATACCTCAGATCATAAAAACAAGGAGATATGCCATCATAGCAAATTAGTACGGGAACAACTGATGCCACTTTTAGTACATTTTTCGACACAATTACGCGCATAATTAAGCGCTCCTTGTGAATAAAAATATCTCCCATGCATTGAACATTCCGCACACCCTCAATCTAAAACTGTTAATCGTCACTCAACACTAGCACTAAACTAAAACACTGTATTTATACCATCGATCGTGTTCGGTTCGTCGCCAGCGCGTACGTTTTTAATATGAGCAATTTGCTCAAGCTCAAGCTCGATAGCACCTTGGCACATCTCCTTGTTTCTATGATCTGAGGTAGATACCTACTGTCTATTCTGTACCGACACGCCCCGTGATATCACCGCGAGAACCGCCAATTTGTTTGCGAACGTTCGAGGGAGAATCTCACGGTGAGAATCTCTCTCAAACACTTGCAAACAAATAGACAGGCTGTACCGTTTCCACCATCATGAAGGGAGGGAATGAAATCAAGATTTTAATAATGTATTATGATACTATTCTTATCAATAACAAGCAAACGTAATACAAATTATACAAAATAAACCAGTTACCAAATTTGATAAAAATCAAAGAAATGAGAAATAATTTATAATGACTATAATGACTATCAAATGGATTTATTGTTCGTCATTTTGACTAAATTACAATACGAACTAAATAGTACAGCTCATTATACACGATACTTTGGAATATACGGGAGGAAATTATGTGCCGACACGCCAGCACAGGGTACTTAGACTGAACTAACGACGACGACTAAACCAGGGATTTCACAAAATCTCTAGAGATACCACGAAATCACAGTAGATGTCGAATATTCTTGTTATTATTACTATGTTATTACGTCTTAATAAAAAAAAAAATTAGTGATATGACAGAATAATAATATAATGTCAGTGATATGTCGTTTCACTGAACTGAATCTTGTAAAATGTCCAAAAAGCTAACACTAGAGACACTACCCTCCCCCCTTATCAGTCTAAGTGTGAGCGAAGCGAGCTCGGGGAGTTACGGCACCCCGACACGGATAGTTTGCTCGCTTACTGAAGCCCCCGTCAACCCCTTCGAAGACAGAAAAAAAACTTTTTTAACAAAAAAAACTTTTTTAACAAAAAATAACCGACTTCAAAAATCCACTACAAAGAAAATAATAATTTTGGTTTCGGAAGTCGGTGGCTTTGGTTTTTGTTTGCTTTTTTTTGCCACCGACTTCCGAAACCAAAATTATTATTTTCTTTGTAGTGGATTTTTGAAGTCGGTTATTACATACATACATACATACTTACATACTTACATACATACATACATACTAACATACTCCTTTTTTGAAGTCGGTTAATAATAGCCCTGCAAAGCGGGGCTACGTCGGCCATCACCTTTCTTCCTGCCCCCCATAATCACTAAAATGCATCAGTTACTAAAAATGCATCAGGTAATTTGTAATTTTGTTTTATTATTTAATCCATCAATACATTTCTGATTTTATAGTTTTAATTTAACGAAGAAACGTGGCTTAGATTTTAAGTTGGACCCCAAGCTATCGAACTGTGAAAACCACATCAAAATCCGTTCAGTACTTTTTGCGTGATGCGCACACAAACAGACAAACTGACAAACAGATAAACAGACAAACAGACAAACAGACAAACAGACAAACAGATAAACAGACAAACAGACAAACAGACAAACAGACAAACAGACAAACAGACAAACAGACAAACAGACAAACAGACAAACAAACAAACAGACAAAAATTCTAAAAAATATTTTTGGGTATGGTTACGTCCCAATATCCCGACTGGATTTTCTGAAATATCTTCAATGTACAGACATGGCTTTTTTACAATTTTATAATAGTATAGATTTTGTCATAACGCAAAAAAATTTTAGAAGACGTAATAGACAAGAAAATTAGACATCTATCGTGATTTCGTGGTATCCCTAGGAATTTTGTGAAATCCCTGATATATTCATTTCCTTGCGACATCTGCACGGCAAAATAAAACGCGCTCGCTGTAACTTTTAACCCGTATGTTTCTTTCTCAAATACACATTCACTTTCCTAAATCCATACTAACACGGCAAGTGCTCGTAATTAGCAAATAACTATGGAAGTATAACGTCTTCCGTCTCCGCTGTGCGTTTTGCACGAATAATTACGCACGATCGTTCGGCAATGCTAACCATAGTTTCATACTTGTGTTGGAAACACGCGCTGCAGGAATGGGTGACGTTTCCGCGTATTTATTTGTAAAAGCGTGGTCTAAGATTCGTATTACGATCGACCTTCACCCTGCTTATCAGATGAAAATTACTTTTTTAGAAATTAAATTAATATTTTTTTAAACATACATCAGTTAGTAGGGTTGCCGACAAAAATATGTTCATGGTTATAATTCTTTTTTTTTCAAAGGTGTTGTTTCAGTAATGTATGAAGCCTGGTAGGGGTCTACGTACGCAATTAAGTATTATAGGTATACATGATATAAACCAGTTCCTAATGCTTATTTTCTATAATATTACTTCGTTGAATTGTAATTCATTCTTTTCTTTGTCAAGAAGAGCAACACAACACAAATATGGTGGATCAACAATCAACAAATGAAATAAGTGAAACGTCATTTTGACAACTGTTGTTATGTCAATGTCAGTCAAAATGGCAACATTCAATCCACCACGCGTGCGCACAACGACTCAAACGTCACGGCATAAAATAACACTGTCAAACTCAACTGTCATGGCCGCCCTAAAAATAGGGATATCATAGTGAAAAACTTCATCTCAAATAATTCTCTTACAATATTGTACTCTTCTTCAAATGAATTTAATAATATTTTTATGTAAATCCCATATTTTTTTCCTATTTTTCTATGTGGCGTACGTATACCAGTTCCAGGATAAAACATCTCCTTTCATTGACTTTCTTGCCAAACGAACTAAATTCTAATGGAAAGCATACAACTTAATATGGACACACAATTTGTGATACTTAAAAAAATACTAAACGAATTTTGATTTTGGTAACTTGGGGTCCAACTTAAAATCTAAGCATTTTATTTAATTTCGGTGGATGAACCAGAGATACAGCTTGACCTTTTCGTAGTGGTCAATTATTGTTGTCCACGCGGACGGAGTGACGAGCAAAAGCCTAGTTTTATTTAAAATCCTCTGTTACATTCATTTAAACACATTCCATTTAGTTAAACAGCGTGACCGCATGCAGTTATAATGGCAATTATACAGATTTACGAATGCTACTGATCTTAACTCAATACATCAAATTAATCATTCTTTTGTTAATCTTTTATGCAATTTTATGGTTTATTAGATACGCGCTTTGGGTTCTGTATTATAAATACAGTAAGTACTGCAAATAGTATATCATAATTATATCTTTAATATATTATGTGTGTAGATATATATTATTTGTTTTATGTAAATAGGAAAATTCTTTCTTACTGCCTTAGTTTCTGTATGTACTACATAAATATTACAATTAATCAAGTATATATAAATTAATTTTATTATAACAACTGACCATTAGTAATTGACCAGGGTCTAGTGGTTTCATTCATTCTTCAACACACACATTTTTGTTAAAAAAATTGATAACGAGATGACTGACTGGCTTGAAGCGAATAAAACCCTAACAGACTGTTGACTGACTGTTAATTGTGACAGTGTGTTAGCCAGTTTGGCATGTGACACGCCTTTTCAGAAACCGGCGGTTACTCTGGGATTTGTAAATCAATAAGGACGCTCTGTAATTTTTTGCTCATATTTCTTAAAAATGCTATTATCATGTGTTTAAAGTGTACTACATACTTACTGTCTTAAATTATATTGTTATTAATTTATGTGAAAACTTGTAACTGGCCATAATTCTAAAGCAAGTTTTCCTAATCTATACTTATAATAAATCTGTAGAGAGGTCAATTCTGTACACGAAATATATTTTCAAAATAACTATCAGGGGGTGATTAGTGATCGATACTGATGCCAAAATGCAATCAGTAAAATTTTTGTCTGTCTGTCTGTCTGTCTGTCTGTCTGTATGTTCCTTATAGAAACAAAAACTACTCGACGGATTTTAACGAAACTTGGTACAATTATTCTTCATACTCCTGGGCAGGTTAAAGTATACTTTACATCACGCTACAATCAATAGGAGCAGAGCAGTGAAGGGAAATGTTGGGAAATCGGGAGAAGTTACTCCATTTTTTAAGCTTCCGTCGCGTGTGCAGCCTTAATGGTTAAAGCTACATAGAAATCATGTATGACGGAAATGTTCTATATAAAATTATCTAAAAAATATCCTACAACAGCATATGTCTATCTTTTATGGTTGACTCACATAATACGTGTAACTCCCGATAGCTTCGCAGTTCGGAGCTTTCTGATTGTATTACACACAAGGAGTTACACGCTGATGGAGTCGCGGGCACAGCTATTAATAATAATATTCTGCGGTTCCTTATTCCGATATTTTTCAACAGTAGGTATTTTGGATTGACATATTATATTTCCCTACTAAAATACGAAAGTTAATCTGTCTGTTACATCAAAACCATTGAACCGTGAGGAAGGACATACGCTTCTTTTTTACGAAAAACGACGGAAACGCGGACGAAGTCGCGGGCAAAAGCTAGTAATAAAAATAAAACAATCTCATTCATTTGATTACGGAATCCTAAAAAGTGTTAATTCCCTCATTAACAAATAATATTTTTTTAGGAATTCATAAACGAACATAAAGTCGTGTACTTTTATAATCTTCATGAGGAATACGACACGCTCGTGGTAATACCACGACAGGAAAAACAACCAACTTGAGACAAGAAAAAAATATTGCCAGAGCAAAATAAATAGCATAAGCATAGCATAACATAGCATAATCAGCTTATATTGTTCCCACTGCTGGGACACAGGCCTCCTCTCTGTAAATAGGAGTAGGCTATAGTTGACCACGCGGGCCTATTTTGTCTTTTTGTTTGTTTGTTTGTGCGTGCATCACGCAAAAAGCGCTGAACGTATTTTAATGTAGTTTTTACAGTTTGGTAGTTTGAGGCCTAACTTAAAATCTAAGCTACGTTATTTTCATCTAATTTCGATCGGATGAACCAGATACCTACACAGCTTGACCTCTTCATTGTACTAGCCACCCTACAATAAGGAGCTCATTTAAAATGGACAATTTATCCACGTAGATGGAGTCGCGGGCAAAAGTCTAGTACATTATAATAAGACTCATTCTTACACCTTGGTTATGTAGCTTCTTCCCTATTTCATCTTCAGTTCATCAATTTTCTTTTGATTTATATAATTTTACATAAAAGTAATTGACAGACAGAATTGTGTTGCTGCGGAGTTTATTGCGCCGTTTCTTCTTCGCAGCTAAAACACTAGGAAGCGGTGAAGGGCGGGCGTTTTTGGGGGCTGTCTTATTTATGTATGTTGACGTTCAAAAAGTGCTAATCATTTAGCCCACTTTGAATAAATGACTTTTGATTTTGATTTTGTTTATTTTTCATGAATTAAAGTGAGTTAATGTTGCTATTAAAGCAATATAATTATTATGTAGGTACTGGACATTTGCCCGCGACTCCGTCAGCGTGGACTAGTGGAATGACCAGTTTAAATGACCTTCGTAGTATAGGGTGGCTAGTAATACCAAGAGATCAAGCTGTATCTCTGGTTCTTCTCATCAGAATTAGATAAAATGTAGCTTAGATTTAAAGTTGGACCCTAACCTATCGAACTGTGAAAACCACATTAAAATCCGTTCAGTACTTTTCGCGTGATGTGCGCACAAATAGACAAACAGATAAACAGACAAAAATTAAAAAAAAAATCTTTTTGGGTATGGTTACGTCCCAGTACCTACCCTATCCCGACTGTTTTTACTGGAATATCTTCAATGTACAGTCACGGCTTTTTTACAATTTTATTATAGTAAGATAGATGTACATTAAAAATCACTTACATTCATGAAAAATATATTATACTCTATAATAAATACCTACCTACTCTAAAACGAAAAAAAATGCGTTGGGCGCCACCGAACCGGTTTTACATATTATTATGGATCTACGGATTTGCATAACATATATAAGTAAGTAAATAGTAAATGGTGTTGTTCTTAACAGACTTCAAAAAAAGGAGGAGGTTCTCAATTCGTCGGTTTTTTTTTTTTTACTATTTCATTTTTTAAGTAATAGACTTTTGCCCGCGACTCCGTCCGCGTGGACTACAATGAATTGAGAATTTTAAATGACCTCCTTAGTGTAAGGTGGCTAGTACCTATTACAAAAAGGTCAAGCTGTATCTCTGTTTCATTCCACCGAAATCAGATAAGTTTTGTTGAATTTTTTTTTTTTTACTTTTGTAATGACCACCTTCCGAGCTCCATCCTGGACATCTTTAGTACTTGTCACGTCAAATTCAACGAGCCCAAACACGACGGGGTTATGTTGAGAAGTTGAGTGGTTCCCATGGCCACCCGGCCGGTATGGATGTATGGATGGGTGGATGGTGGATGTTTGTTACTCAATCATGCCAGAACGGCTGAACGTATCTGGATGAAATTTGACACAGAGATAGATTATAGTCTGGAATAGCAGATAAGTTATTTTTATCCCGAAAAACGTGGGCGAAGCCGTGGTCGGAAGCTAGTATTCAATAATAGCATTTTGTTGCTCCATGAATGAGTCTGATTTTCATAACCCTCCATACTTATTTCTTCAGCGTAGCAACTGACTTGTGTTTCGGTTTATAATAACGTTTCACTCTGTTGCTTAAAGGAAAAAAAAATGTGCCTAATCGTACTAACGTGGTACAGTAAAGTTATGCATAGATTAATTGAAATTGTTTATTGAAATATTAGATTTTACATAAATCAAATCAAATCAAATAATTCTTTATTGACATAAAAAACTGTTACATATTAATATTGAAGCCCTGACTCCTGAGCTAGGTTGATACCTGTGTTACAGGAGTCAGTGTCTTCTCCCGCTTATGTCGCTAGTATGCAATAAAAAACTATAAAAATTAGGTAGATAAAAAACATGCATACAAAAATTTCATCATCATAAATATTTACAACATTAGGGCCTTAAACTATAGGTATATGATAATTGGATTTTACCTGAACTAGGATGAACCTGTATCTCAGGTATTTCAAGTGCTATCTAAATTAAATAAATATTTTCTAAGATCCGTATTATTGCGTATTACCATCGCATTGGAAAAAATGCAAATACTTTCAATATTCACCATATTGCTATTATTATGCGTGCACCAGTACTAAGCAATAAGTATCTGAAAATCATTAACCTCCTTTTTTCTAACAATCGGGTAAATTGTGTACATAATGACGCATGCACTCTACAATTATTGAACGACTACTGTTACTGCTTATCTCATGTAATTATTTACTATGATAGTAATTATAAACTATTGACGTTGCTTGCAGTACACGGTTCTAATGATAATACTAACGTTAAAGCAATGAAAGTGATGGGGTAATATCAAAAACTGCTGAATCGATTTTGATGGGAATTTCTAAATATGATTGATGGATGCGTCTTCGATCATTATGGGGCGTTAGCACTTTACATAATTTATGGAAAAGTTGTCGGATCATTGGGGTAATGTTGCAAGTTGTTTTGGTCTATAAAAACCGGTCAAGCGCGAGTGGGACTCACACCCTTAGGGTTCCGTACAAAATGTAAGTTTGTCAAATGTTTTTTTTTTTTGTGATTATATAACTGCAACTTAACTATTTTCAAATTATTTCCTTTATATGTGCTGTGAGAGCTTGCTTCTTGCTAAATTCATGATTTTAGGTCAACAATGTTCCCTGTAGATCGATCGTGAGAGTCAAAATGAAATGTGTCATAAATGGCCGTATTTTCTGATTGCGTTGATTTAGGAGCTTGATTTTTTTATAGCTCCAAGGGACTGTAGAGTTCAATATTTGATATTAATTTCAACTTGATACCTCTACACGTTCCTAATAAAAAGCAAAAAAACAATTTACCTAAGAAAAAAATTGGATTACTATAAACGGACCAGCCTGTATCTGTCTAGATACAAGGTGGTCCGTTTATAGTACTCCATTTTTTTTTTGGGTCGTGGACATCACAAGCTATCATCTAAACGCAACATAATATATGTTCCACGAATTTACAACACACATTTACAACAGTTCTGTTACAACTATTTTGCTTCAACAGTTTGATAACAGACAAAAAACAGTTTGGTAACACCCACAAAATTTGAAAATGACTCAGTTTTTCACTGTAGTGTTTGTTGAGATTCAGTCGTACAGTGCTTTGAAAAACACATTTTTTCTAACAGCTATTGGCTTGATAGCTGATATAGCCAATTGCCGGCTGATACAGCCAATTTCAGCTGTCAATATCGATGACTCAGAAATAAAAAATATGAGTTTCATTTTGAGGAAAAACTTAAAAGTTGAGAGTGGTAGGACACAGCGGGATATCTTGGTCAAATCTGGAGCACCTTGACTGAGAAAGCATCTATCTTACAGAATACCACAGCCAAGTAACGCTAATCTTCGGTAGTGTTGTGTTCCTGTGGTGAGTAAAGTCGCTAGAGCTCCTGGGGATGCCCTGTGTTGACAGTGGGGACCTGCTTGTCCCCGAAGCTGGCAGCACAATGAATCCTCATGAAGGCTTTCATGGGCTACGGTAACCACTTACCATCAGGTGGGACGTACGCCTATTTGCCACTACAATAGTGCGTATAAAAAAAAATCAGTTAAAGGTTTGCCAACCTCAATAAAGAGATAAACTTTTTTGAAATTATAGATTTGGTAGTCATGACTACAAGTAATAAATGAGGCGATAAATAAGAAAATATTTTGGTCAAAAAGGTCACTGATACTCTTGAACCCTTTACAATTTTCAAGGTCCATTAGACTGGTGACCACAAAGATAGTTCTTTTTCGGCATTTGAACGCTATCGGTCAGTTATAGGATTTCGTGATAACATCTTAATTATTACCTACAATAAAATTATTTTAGTAATCTTGGTTACAGAAAAGCTTTGTCATAAATAGTTATTTTTTCATGATTTGGCATAAATCTTGTTGATGGTCTTAATGTATTACAAAAGCTCTTAATCGTGTAGAAAAGGACCAAAATATTCGCGCATGTTAGAAAAAATAAAACCTAAAATAAACTTTTACTTTTAACTAACAAAAATAGAATCTTCAGACCGAATGAGAACAAATCATTATGACTACTAATACAGATGTTCATTCAACATCTCAATTTCAGACAAGATGACAGCTTTTCACCATCCCAAAATATCAGAGCATCTCCTGCCATCAAATAACACGTTAACAACTACAAATTGCCCCACAATCAATTGGAGAAACTGTCACCAGCTATTAACGGAAGAAGCCACGCGAAAACGGACAAGTTTTTCATTTCGAACACATTTCGTTCATATCGGAATTGAAACCGAAGGAAGCCCGAAGGCCCGTCCGACCGTGAACCGACTGGAAAAACGCAACTTTATACTTACACATGTATAAATATAACGTCTTGCAACGACAGTAATTCAGTTTTGCGCGACCGCTTGATGCAAAATGGTGGTACACAGGGTGACGGTCTAAGGAAAGTGAAGTGTTGTTATGAAATAAGTGACGTTAATTAACCATCAATATGTACTACCAGACTTTAGTGCTCTGTTGTGTGGCCTTAGCTTCGGCCAACGAGTACCAGGACGCTTGGAAGAAACTTTGGAACAAAGACAGTGATTCTGTGATCGATGTCACTAGTGCTTCAATAGTTATCAAGCCTTCGAGTTTTGAAACGAGGGAGTCCAGAATCCCTTATACCTACAAGCGGTATGCTTTCAAACCTCGTGCTATACCTCTAAGACCGGAAGAACCCCAAGTAGAAAGAAATGTGTATTACGCTGATGTGAAGAATAATTCCAATGTACTTTTCCCTGGTAATTATATCCCAATTGCCAAAGAGAAAAGTAATTTGACAGATGATGGCCAGTTCCAAGTTAGAGCAATACCCTTGATCAGGAGAGAAGAGTACGAGAAAAGGTCTTTGGATGTTGAGGAACCAATTATTGAGAAGCCTGAGGAATCTTCAGAGCCTGCTATCTCCAGGAGATCATTATCATGTAAGTATCATTAAGATTATTGATAGTCGTAAAGTTAGGCCTAGATTCGGTGCTAATTTTAAATGTAATTTAATCATTTATGTAATAGTACTAAAGCAAGGTTAATAAACAAGTAGTTTAATAGATAACCTACTTATTTATTACGATTGCTATTTATGCTGTGACTTTATAAAAATCCATGTTACATCAGTACCAATACGATCTTCAGCATCTTAGCTTTTTGTCAAATACCTGTATTGTATTTAAATTCCTTTAAACAAGTGAAGTAATTGTCTTCAACAAACATATTTATAAAAACAACTGTAATAATTAAATATTCTGAAGCTGTCTTCAAAGAAAAAGCTTATTTTCATGCAAAGAAGGCAAAAGCATTGGTTATCAATGATTTTAGGTTTCTTTACGATGCGTGTAGATTACGGTAAACAATTCCGTACTCCCATTCTTATTTTACAATTATCTTCGTTTAATTATACGTCATATTCATTTATGCAGATGTAGTACATCAACAACATCATAATAATTAGCCTGTACATCAACACTTTTGCTAATTTGAATTTTTGGTGTCTTACAGTAGGTACATCCCACGAATTTACGATAATTACAAAGACAAATCGAAATGATTTAGAAATGGCTAATGATTTATGTACCCAACTATAGAATGTCGTCATGTACGTTCAACCAATGTAATCACGCAATCCTTCATAAATTAATAATTTAGTATCAATGAACTGTTGCATGTGGACAAACAAATGTACGAAGGCATAATAGATGTTTCTGTAATGTTCTAGAAATTATTGAAATATGCACTTGGATTCATGATTGAGATGGCTTTAACATGAATCAATTGTATATTGATAAAAGGATCAATGTACGTTAATGTCATTCAAGAAATCAAGACGAAGATCCAATACAAGAAATTGATGCAAAACTATTCTGGTGTATTCTTAATTTAAGCGTTTTTACAGGAAGAGTTCAATTAAATTCAAGTAACTAGGTAATTGGTTGATTAGGAAACGTATAATTAACTAGTTTCTTCATCCATGAGGAAGTTTTCGAAATTACATGAATAACTTTTGATTAACTTCCGTCAACCTTAGAGCTAATTGAACATTTTAAAATATTATTTTAATATTAAGATGGATAGATGTCTTTTTCTGTTTTGAATTTTAGTCATAAAGTATAATTTTTAATTAATGTTACAATAACATCTTAGTAACATTTATCATTCTTGATTAGTGATGGGTTTCTGCCCGGGCAAAAACCCCGAAAAGATTTTTTGCCTGGGCAGAAACCCAACTATATAGATGGGTTTATGCCCGGGCATAAACTCGAAGTGGGGTTTTTGCCCGGGCAGAAACCCATCACTATTCTTGATATAATCATTGTAATTGATCCGTCAAACAAAAATTCAAAAGCTTATTTCTTTATTTAAAAGCAAACAAAAGTTTACATTATTTTAGATCACGTCTCAAACTTCAAACATTTTAACATCTTATGTTGTCTTATATAAGATCATTCTCAAAAAGTTCGTCGTCCATAATAAGTATATTTTACTTCATAGTCATCCATTTTTATTGTTCTCGCTTTTTTCTCTCTAACAGTGCAAGCCATTTTTATTTAAAGTCATCATTACATTTAAATGCTACAGAAAAAAAGAAAACGCTATTCTAAAAAAAATCCAAAAAAGTAGCTTTCTTAGCGTGACTTGATTTTCTTTGGTTAAAAAATTCAAAATAGTTACAGCCATCAGTAATGATTTCATCTCATTATATTATATATAGTCGTTTATAAGAGATTCCTCTTAATTATGTACCTATTTAAGGAAAAATAATACTCTTAACGCATTACTTACCATTACCATGTTTACGCTCTATTTATTTTCTAGAATAATTAAAATATTACAACACCATTATTACTGTCTTTGTCTTCATTTGTCTAAATATATGCATTTGTTATTTTATGGCAACTATTTCTATCCAATACTTTATCGATTGTTTTAAAGTCATCAAACTTGCTGAATTTTAGACGTCCAATGCTTCTTTTATCCATCCTTTCAACAACCATTATTCTATTAGGAACCATCTTAACTAAAATTTTGATTATGCAACAGAATGTAGCAATCACACACCACTATAATCAACCTTCCCATCTATTTTGATATAGCTACTCTATCGAGGCTACCAAATTAATATCTGGTAATATCTCCTAAACACTTCTTTGCACAAAATCGATTCGCTCTAAATATCGATAAAAAGTCACTCAATGCATGATTCTGAAAAATGCTGTACTTTTGTAAAACAAGTAATGACCATCATTAGTGTTATACTTTTCTTTTCTTGCAAATACGCTATTGACAACCTACAATGTAAATTTATAACGTAACGTATCAGGTATACAGTTATAATTTACTTGTATTGTAGTCAACAAGCGGAAACGATTGCTAGTTACAATATTGATGAAATTCAGTTCAGCGAGAGTTATTGCTGGTTTGTTGTATCATATCGTTAATGCAGAAGAACCATTTCATAGTATTGATAGTTCACGGTAGTGTATGCTTTCAGCTGTTCTCGGCAAAATATGAGCCTCTATTTGTACACCCTTCTAAAGCCTCTCAATCAGCTGTTACTACTTGCTGAATGAATGAATTAATTACTAATAAGTGATGAAGAATTTGGAATGAAGTAGACTCGGTAGGCTAAGTAGAATCGGTAGACTAGACAGACTTGGTAGACTAGGTAGATACGTCAGCTTTTGAATGCAGTGACATCTTTCTTTTTTAATTTTTCGTTCTGAAAACTTTTGAACAACTTACCAGTCTGAACATTGCTGTTCAAGTGTACCTAGCTTCCAATTATTTAGCTATTGAGCCTGTATGGTTAAAGAGAGCTTTTCAAGCTTTAATTTCTGCCCATTAGACAGTTAGTTTTGTTACAGAAAAAAATGCATTGTTCCTTGAGCACCATTATTATGTATTATGTTTCTTTCAGCTTTTAAATGTGTATGTAGTAAGCTTTCTGTGCGATGTTTCATGGTTGTATTCAGTCGACGGTGAATTTGTAACGGTTGGTAATGATAGTGGTATGATTGCGACCGTTTCTCTATTATTGGTTGAGCAGGAAGGTAAGTACAGTGGACTGATAGAAAGGGATCAATTCAATGGGGTGTTTCATGACGGAACGGAGTTAAATTGATTCTGATGGATTTAAATAAGAGATGGATTTGGTTGATTCTACAATGGAAATATAGTGTGAAGAAAAAGTCAAAGCTCCGACTATTTTAATAAGGAAAAATACATTTTGAACCAGGCATTAAGACAACTAAATAATAAAAATTATGATCTTACATTAGACGCTAACGAGATGATCCTAAGGAAAAAGTTGGGTGACCTACTTTTATTTCAAAAATCATCAAATTGTAGTCTGTCTCAGACTAAATTCTTCCTACCTGTAAAGAATATCATCAAAATAATTATGTTACACAAACATAATCTTACAGATCAAAAACAAATACTTCATCATTATGATAAATGATAAATGATATTTATTTTGTAAATAGGTTAAAAATAACACTTTTACACGTCAAAACATTTTTTTAAGCTAGATGAGTTCATTAACAAAGTAGTATCTTCATCATCGGATCATTACACCATGACAGTATCAATATGGATCAAATAATAAAATTTATGTTTCCACACATTCTAGACAATAAATACCAATAATTTTCGCCTCATTAGCTATTTGATAGATAGTTCCTAGTATCACTAGGTATATAAAAACCACCTGTCATGTCTGAGTATGAAAATAAATAGGTAACGAGAATGATAGAACATTTCATTCGCCAACTATATCTAAATCCAAAAAAAGAGATCCTAATAACTGCAAAAAGATAATCGAAAGTTATAGTCTCAAAAAAGGTGATGGTAGAGGTAGAGATGGTAATTTAAAAATAAAATGAAAGTAATGACAAAACATTTTAAAGGCAAGACCTACAAAAAGAAGTTTAAGGCAAAAACAGTGGTACATCAAAAAGTATTATTATATCTAATTAAAAGACTCATTGGCTGACCTAATTTCAGAAGATTTGTTAATAATAAGTTTCATTTCAATTTCTTCGAAAGACAGCGTTTAAAGATGCAACATTATTAGCTAAAAAAATATACAGGGTGTCCAGTAAATAGCACGACATACTGCAGGGGGTGATAGCTTGGGTCAATACCAAAACAACACAACATATGTTCAGCAAAATCTTACGGATTTACAGTTTTACAAAATTTTCCGAAATATCGAATAATCTCTACCTGGAAACAGATTTTTAAGTATCTCGTAATGAAAAATTCCTTTTCTAGTATTTTTTTGACATCAAATTATTCGTGAGTAGTTACTTTACTCATTGATAAGTCTTTTTTCTATCAAAAACAAGAATGTTTTCAAGAAATAGTCCTTTTTGTTTAAATTTTCACAGAACAATTTTCTTATCGCTTAACTTTAACCTACAGTGGTGAAAAAAAATCCGTAAGATTTTGCTGTATGTTGTGTTGTTTTGGTAGGTATTGACCGAAGCTATCACCCCCTGCAGTATGTCGTGCTATTTACTGGACACCCTGTATATTAAGGACTGATAATTTACAATAAACAGATTCTGTAAAATTATTCAAAAAAGGAATGCAAGGATAATCAGCAAAATACTAATTTTCAGAGATTACAAACCGTAAAACTTTCCTTACAAGAATGTGCGTCCATTTAGTGTGATAAAGATAATAATTCAAGTATAATACACTTTAATAGGCAACAATTACGCTGTTAATCATAAAGACACGCATGCACTACGTAATCGGATCTCATCTCATGTTTAACGGTAACGCAATCGTAATAGGTTGTTAGCCCATCAGGCTGTTGTTGTGGATAATAATATAATGATTATGTTTGTGTTAGGTGATAATTGACTAACCAGTGGCTGAAGATAGCGTCATTATTTTCTTAGAAATGTAGAAAATTATTTTCTTTGCTAAAGTATTTCTACGATTAACGAAATTGTCGAGATTATCTTCTTAAAAATTAAGATAGATAGATGATAGTGAAACATTTTTTTAATTAATTTATCTTTGTTGTAGATTAGAAATAGAACGTATTTACGTCAAAAGTGATAACTCTAAAGAGTTATCACTTTTGACGCAAATACGTTTTTAAAATTGCTTCCATAATGGGAAGCAAGCCAAAAGAACAAATGAAAACAAAATCGAGGAATACAGTTTGGTGTTGCAACTTTTTAACAGTGTCTCATTTATCAAATTTATTTTTGTCAAAATTAACAAATCCCTTTCTTTAATTCCAGACATAATGGGTGACGACGACGACGATGAGGATGAATTCGAAGATGATGATGGAGAATATGAAGAAGAAGACGTCGGCAGCATCAAAGGGCAAGAAGAAGAAAGACATAAGAACAAGAGGAAGAAGAAATACAAGCCAAAGAAACTGAAGAAATACATGCTGCCCCTACTACTGGCTTACAAGATGAAGTATTTTGCTTTAGTACCGGTTATGATCGCAGGGTTGGTACTCCTAATCGGAGCCACTGGTCTAGCAGGCTTCTTCTTTGCATTATTTGCAGCAGTCATGGGACTACAGAAAGGAGGATATTAGGAAAAGACCAAGGACACCGGCTTCAAATTTTTGGAAGGAAAATCGACTCTATCGTACAGAGAGACGAATTATAATCGATTGAGGTTCCGCACCAAAATGCTATTAACAGAGTTGTACTTTTTTTGGAACGGAATCCCAAAATCGCCGAAATCGACATTGTAGTTATGAGAATAGAAGTAGAAAGAAAATTGTCAGAAGAGGACCAATTTTTGAAGTCGGTAATAAAAATAAAATTAAAATAAAATAAAGTCGACGACTCGCAGTTGCCATTCAGTTTAAGTAAGTGCATCCGGAATCCACCCCTGCTAGTCTGATGTCGAAAACAAAGAAAATCCACCGATAGTTAATTGGCAGATTTTTCTGTTCCGTATTTTTCTGTTTTTCGTACAAAACTTGGACTATGTTTTTCTGTATTTGTTTTTGTAATACAATCAACGCTATTTTTAAGCTCGCGCAAATGTAAATATAATTAAGTGCTAGTAATAAGTTATTTATTTATTTATTGTTAGAACGAATAGATAATGTAGTTACCAATTATAACGTAGACAAATGTATCGCTAACAATGATAATATAATTATACGCAAGTGCTTTGATTTTTTATGATTTTTATTCGTTACATCATTAATGAATTACTTGATCTAGTAACCATAATCAGCAATGTGAAATCTTCTTATCTTCCGTAGGCATTTGATTTCACTTGTCAGAAAACAAAGGATTTATTTAATTTTTTTGACAGATTTTCTTTATTATATCGCTCACTGAATATAAAAGGGCCACAAATCAAAATGCATATATTTTATTCGACGGCCAAAACAAAATTAAGTTGGCTAACAAAATGTTCCAATGCAAAAATTGCGGTCAGCCGGTTTGGATATAGAGTATGCGAAAATTATGGGTGTTTATTTTTATATTTTCTAAATTTTGTGACTTAGGCCTAATTTTTGCAATAAAATCATTTTCAGAACTTTTTAATAATTATGTGGGCCTTTTGTATTTAGTGAGCGTATTATCTGCAAATCTCAACTTTATTTCTTTGATAAATGTAATCTGACGATGGTGAAATGAGCCATTAATAGGATACGAACGAAGCTTAAATATTTAATATAAGTACAATACATCTTACACATTTTTTGCAACAAAATGCTATTTCCTATATTCATCTATTAAAACATCTGAATATTATTGCTAATCTCTGACCATTAAACTCACCAATAAACAAAACTTTTTTTGTTGAATTAATTTATTACTGATATTTTATTACCTATAATAGTTATCTAAATGAAGAGATCACCATTTTATAAAATGGTACCTACTGAAGTTACTTAAATACATTGAAAATTCAAATCGTGTTTATTATTATGAAACAATGATTCAATAAATAAATGTCAGTAGAAACGACCACAGATGACCACTACTTTAGCGTTATGCTCCATTTACTATCCCATCATTTTCGAAATTCATCTTTTGTGGTTTAGGAAAAAGTCAAGTCGAGAAACAGAATATTTCTGACGGTTTGATTATAAATACTACCTACTATAAAACTATAAGAAAGCCGCTGTAACCAAAACAAAGTTATGAATAAACGTTAACAACATTGATCAACGCCATCTGTTTTATAGAGAATGTACTAAGTATACTATAAATGTACTAACCACGCATCAAAGGAAACCAGGAATACAGACTGCCAAACTCTAAAAATGGTCTAACTGTGAGTTGCAGAAAAGGTCATTAAGTTTAAAAAGAGACTTTAACGATAGGAATTGTATGGTTAATGTCTCCTTTAAAATTTAATTAACTTTCTGCAACCGACCGTTAGTCTTTGTAAGTAGAAGATGGTCCTTATGATACTGCTATACAATATGTCTACAATAATTCATTACGAATGGTTAGGGAATTCATTAAATTATTATAGCTCCGTCATACATTTTCGTGACACGATTAAAGTTATGACAATTTATTTTATTAGTAAGTATAAATAACAAAAAAAGTAGGAAGTGACTCCGCGACCGCCGCCGTGACCTGAATGCAAGCCGCCGCCGGTTGCTAAATTGGCAGCCGGCGCTGAGTTTAGAAAAAAAGCGGGAAATGGGGTTGGCAATTTGGCATAATTAAAAAATCCGTTCATGTTTCATTTGAGTAACATACCTAACTAGGGTCCAAGAGCGAGCGAAGCGAGCTCGGGAACTTGGACACCCCGACACGGACAATTTAGGTTCGAAGGGGTTGACGGGGGCTTCAGTGAGCGAGCAAAGCGAGCGAAGCCCCCGTCAACCCCTTCGTGTTAGGTTACTTTTAACCTTACAGACAGAAATAGGAGCCCCGCGTAGCGGGGCTCCGTCGACCACCTCCCTCCCCCTTGTAAGTCCAAAAAAGTTATATTTTGTTTTACATTGACACTGTAATTAAAAGTCAGTCTAAGGTAGATAATTCAACTTAAAACACGGCAACATTAATCTGCTGCTACGGTAGTTTGCAATTATTTTCGTCTGGTATCACTGCTACTCCAAGGCTACGCCGGTTTCCAACGGCGTTATTTTTGGGAGCCGCCGCCGGCTGCGGAGGCGCTCCCAAAAAAGTATGGTTATACCGACGTTATTAATTTATTGCTTAATATATAACTCCGACGTAATAAATTCCGTGTTCATTTGTAAAGGGGTAAAGGTGAAACGCGCTAAATGACTCGAATGAAATGAATTTTAGAATTTCATAGATGAAATCCTATGAAACCTAGCCAACCAATTAGGCGAATCGCAGGAAAAATTTGGAAGCTACCCCAAATACCTGATGAACTCGAAATAAGTCATCAGATTCGGTGCGTTAAATTCAGATGAAGCGGCCGGTGCGCCCGCCTCTACTAGCTTCGTCACACGGGGGCAACACGCGCACTTATTTCATCTCTACGTATTATAAAACAAAGTCTCCCCGCCG
This sequence comes from Thalpophila matura, assembly GCA_948465475.1. Taxonomy (NCBI): domain Eukaryota; kingdom Metazoa; phylum Arthropoda; class Insecta; order Lepidoptera; family Noctuidae; genus Thalpophila; species Thalpophila matura. The sequence goes on from OX419200.1 coordinate 12,122,874, forward strand.
CGTCTGTCTGTCTGTCTGAACACGATAAACTCAAAAACTACCTACTGAACGGATTTTCATACGGTTTTCACCAATAGACGGCGTGATTTATGAGGAAGGTTTTTGTATATAGCTTATGAATAGTTTAGTTAGTTACATTAGCGGAGCTGTCACGGTTTTTATCAAGGAAGTCAGAAATAATATCGGTTGGAATGGGCTGTTTGTGCGTATGCTGCTTAAGCCGTCTGTTAGTCGCATTTGCAACACGCTACCAACGCGCTACTGCATCGCGACTGTATCGATGCAAACGCGCGACCGTGTTTGACGACATCGGGGAGAGAACGGAGGGAGGGGGTGGCGCGGTAATTTTGTGCCATTATTGAATTGCGTTTGGATCGCGACAGAAGTGCGACAGTATCGCGTTTGCATCGCGACTGCAGAATCTGGGCCCGTGGACGAGGGCACACAGCTAGCGACCGCTTCGCGACTGTATCGATGTGGATGCGTGACAGCATCGCTACTGCAGCGCTACAAAAAGTCACCGTGCGCGATTCTCCTAATAAAATTATTATCTGAATACAATGTATAACAAAAATGTTGGCCTTAAAAAGTTTTATTGTTTCAATAATGACATAATATATATACAGTTCTATTTACAAACAAACAAAAAAAAATAGTTCTACAAAAAAGTTCGCATCAGCAAAATAATATATCTAACTCATTTATATATTTATTTAAGCCATAAAAGCTGCTTCTACGTGATGGTTAACTGGACACATTATCAATGAAGTAATCCTTATGAAAATAAGAAGTCATCAATCAGAATGTCACAACTATTTCATAGAGATGATTTTTATTGTACACAGTATCTTATTGGGAGGTATAGTTTAAGAGATAACACGATGTAATTAACGCGTGACGAAGTGATTTAATAATTTGTGAGATTGCTTCATAGGAGGGAATTTTGCGTGACTCTATCCATAAGTATAAACTAAACTATTCCCGTGCAAAGCCGGGGCGGGTCAGCTAGTTTTTAATAATTACAATACGGTCAATTCGTTTGGCGCGATCGATTCCTTCGGCGCGGACAAATATGCAGACACCTTAAACCATATTTTTTTCACTGTCTAGATCCACACGGCCTTTGCAATAATGTTTGATAGTTTCAAACGAACTTTTATGTAACGAATACCTAATCAGTGATCGGAATAAGTATCACGGACAAGGTACAATTTATAAGTATAGACACATGTCAAAGCTTTCCCTAACACTAAAATTAACGTATAATTAGAAAAACGCATGGAGTCATTAAAACGCGACGCTTGATAGGCCATAATGGTCTCATTTTGACGCTATAAAAGTCAGTGACAACTGAGGCTAACACCATTTCATTTGTGCATGTCGAACGAAAAAAGTTAGCCAAAAAGAATATGCTAGAATTAAGCAGTTTTGATCTTTAACGCGTAGACGTAAAGAGTGTTTAAAATGCTTCCTTACTCCCGCGGATTGATTTTAGATAACACAAATAACTATGGTATAGTGAAAACTGAGACAGTGTTTGGTTTTGCACCAACGAGTCATGATAACTATGTCGATGGGGGCCTCAATACGACAGAACCATTGGAGTGGATTATCGCCAGTGGCAAGTTCGCACCTAGGTCTTTGCAAGGTAATGATTCGTAGTTTGTAGTTTCAAAATTGATACATTTCTAGTATAGGTACCTGCCTATAATTATTTTAGACTTAGACACTGCTTACTCAGAGGTACTTGACTGTCTTTAATGCGGTTACAAGGGAGCCGTGTTTTCTTAGAAAATAAATAATAAGCAATTCAATACATCAGGCAGTGCTAAAGTAGAAACTACTGCCTTAGGTGAACGTTTTAAGTTACTTAATGCAGACCTATTATGGGCTCAGTTCTACTAAACATCAGGAGAAAGCGGATTCAATTCCTTCATTTCCCATAAGTTTCAGATGCCGAACCGCGAGACCTAAAATCCTTGCCAGAAGCAGAACCGAAGCATACAAAATCTTCCAAAAAGGGCAAGAAGAATCGTCTCAAGAAGCGACATGGCAAAGGCAAAGGTAAAGGCAAGGTCAAAGGCCAGAAGTGCTTCTTCAAGGTCATCAGGAAGACTAGCAACAAGAACAGAAGGGGTGGTAACAAGGGTTCGAAGATGCAGAGAAAGTATATGATGCCGTTACTTCTTGGTATTTTAGCAGCTAAAAGCCTACTGATTCCTATAGCTTTGAAGGCGGTGGCGTTCTTGTCGGCTAAAGGTGAGCTGGTCAATTTTTTTTAGGAAAATCTAGGTATTTGCTTAGAAGAGCCAAGTATTGTGGTACAATTTGAGAAAGGTCTAGTAGATTAAGACAGATTGAGTTTGGAATTGGAAAACATTTTTATGTAACAATTTTTTTTATGTACAGTTTATCATCCACTTAACCTTTTCCCACACTAGGTTGGGTTCAGCTTCCAGTCTAGTTGCGGCTGAATATCAGTATTTTACGTGAAGCAACTGCCATCTGACCTCCACAACTCAATTATTGGATAATCAAATGTTAAACCAGTTGTCAGACTTTCGGGCTCCTGACTACCCGTAACGACTGTCAAAGATATTCCTATGACAACCGAAACCGACTGTTTAACGTAGGTACTCTTCGAGGCAACGGTCACCCATCCAAGGACTGACCGTAGCAGGCGCGGTTTAACCTTGGAGATCGATCAATCAGCGTGGCTTTTATTTAGCCACGAGCCCCTCAGCTTGCTACAGTAATAATTTTCAAGGTCTCTTTACAGGACTGATGATGGGATTCTTCTCCACCGTTATGGCTTCCGTGCTTAGCCTCAAAGGCATGTTTGAGCACAACCACAGCTACCAGAACAGGAAAGATGACACCAAGACTCAAGTGGAGATCATTCAAGTACCTTCTAAGAGTGAGGATCACGTGTACTATGATGAACACTATAAAAGAGGGGATTATCTACCAGTACCCGTCATGGTAAACTAATGATGTTTATGATTTTGGATATCGTGATCGTGTAATTGTACATTTTTCGGAGTAAAAAGTAGCCTATAGCATTTAAGGATAACGTAGCTTTCTATTAGCACGGGGTCTCATCAGGAACAAAGGAACATTTGTTGAAATAACTCATAATAGATGGCGTTATATGTATCGATTTGTTATTGAAGTTTGTGTAAAATTGAGAACATGAAAAAATACATCATGAAAAATATTTGTTCAAATTTTGAAAAATCCTTTAAGCACGGAAAAAGCCCGAAGATAGCCCGCGCTAAATCGGTCACATTTCTTTGTATGAGATGAGGCATCTGTACGTATAGTATTATTTATCTGTGCTATTAGTGAATGAATTTTCAGATTCGGATCAGTAGTTCCGTAGATTACTCTCCGTAAATACATAAACTCACGAAATTCACACTCTCTCTTTATATTAGTACAGGTAGTAATATGTAGCTCATATTTACTGTAAATTATGATAGTATGAAAGCCGTCATCGACGGACGAGCCACTGTTCATGGTAAAGATTATCACGATTCACTGCTTATACGGAAGAATACTTTGCTCGCTGGTAGATCATCGTTTTTGATCAACGATCGAGCAAAACTGTAGTCCTATTGAGTTTTTTTTTTGTTTTAATGCTGAAGAGCCACGAAATCGGACTACTAGAATTAGGGAAGTATTCATTAGAAATGTAGGTATTGTTTATTAATAGATTAAATTTATAGGAATACTGGTAAAATGCATTCACGAGGTTTAACTAAAAGTCAAGCCGATATTGCTTCTTATAAAGAACGATGCAGCTGAATTATTAATTTTGTTAGTTTAGATTATTGTTATTTAACCAAAGAATGATTTGTATAACAAAATAAACTGAGTGAAACCCGTTTATTGTTTTGATTTATATTTATTTATAGAGTGCTGCTATTTCATTATACAAAATCCAACAGAAATTGGTAGCAAACTCTTTCTTTTGCCTTGTCACAATCTCTATACATTTCTATCAAAAAAGAGTATCTATTACGCTATCAAATATTTATAAAAAGTAAAAAACTGGCAAACAAACAAAAGCAGTCATAAATCACAAGCATGACAGTAGCAACTGACACCCGAAAACATCACTATGGCAGAATGTTGTGATTAATAAAACTAACAATTTTGTAATTAAATCCCCACAAAAAACCAAAAACACCCACAGAAAAAATGTAATCCAATGTAAACCACGGATCAGCTAGTGAGATATCAAATTATGGGCAAAAGGAAGCGACGAATTTTCCCAAAAAAAAAGCGCTCCGTTTTTAGCAGACCACACCCAATCAGACGAAAAATGGCGTTGCGACACAGAAAGATGAAGGCGTTTTTCCACAAGCACAACCCAAAGATGTTCATAGCGAAAGGTATGAGGAAAGTGGTCGGAAGAATATACACTGTGTCTGACAAGGTCAGAGATAAAATAGCTGAAAACACGATGGCTTTAGACAATCCGTTCAGCGCGCAGTTTTATGAAGACCGTTGTATTATCCAGTAAATAAAATATGTCGGAATAAACAGTTCACTTGATAGTCTTGCCACTTTTACTGATGTAACTATTGATACAAGTAATTTTTTGTGTATTTGATATATGTACCTTCACAAAAAAGTGCGGATTACAAAGTTAAGTGGAAATTTCTTTCCAAATAATGTGATATGACAGACTGAACAGTTGTTACTACTACACAGTTGTTATTTTACTTCAGAATCAATGCTACTTTGCACTACAACTTGCCATCATCTGTTTTGTCTATATTTTATGTAACTTTATTTTCCCAAGCTTAATGATATCAATATTAAAATATTATACAGGCTTACAATTTTGTTTCAATTGATTTTTTTCAGGCTTTCTGCTTTCAGTTACCTAAAGTCTAAGCTCTTATGTTACGATAACTTGGTTCGTAATTTTTATCCAGTCGGAACTAAATACGTAATGCGATAGGATTGCTATGTTTGTATTACCAAATGTTTGTTAGCTATAGCTTGGCATTGGGTATACAAATCACACACAAGATAGGACATCATCATATGTAAGAGTTCTCTAGTACATAGTAATACCACAGGTATTACACTCTTTTCATTATACCTAAATAAACGCTGTCAGAGTGGGTGTTCCCCGATGGTTACAATTGGATATCTTCAAGTCGCGAGTGAATTGATTTATTCTAGGCAAGAGTGCTCCATCGTAGATCGCACTTTGAGTATTATAATATGTCCTAATAGATCACATCATCGCCTAATTTCAGGCGAGATGGCGGTCAAATGCAAGCCTAGTATAAAAATAAAAATAATATCCCTGGATAAGTTCAAAATATATCCATAATAATTTTATCCTAAAACTTATTATACCTAATCAAATAAATCCCCACTTTCCAAAACTATGATATCCTATGAATATCTCATAATAGATAATAATTTTTTGTGCTCATAACACTGACCGCGGCTCGCTATAAATACTTGTTATACAACTCAAAGTGTGCCAACGCACTCGAATCTTGCGCAACACTCACCCATTGCTTCTCACGGTGGCTAGTATATGTGAAAATTATAGATAAACTTAACTTTTACTTACCTAAATAAAAATAATGTTATCAATTCACGGCTCTAGGACTCTAGAAAATAGGCATTTGAGAAAATGTATGCACCTAAGAGAAAGTTTTTTAGTTAAGATGTATTTGTGCTTATATAGTCAACAGCTATGCATAAAAATATATCTGATTTAGAAAGACTTGTTCAAAGTAGCTAGCGTAATGTAAACATTCATCATTTTATGGTGATGAATCTGCATGTTGTGAATATTCTCCCAAGGTTTTCATGGCACTGCTTATGACTCCCAAAACTATTATTACCAGTGGTATTACCAGTGGTAGGGGACTGCTCTCTTCGTTATTACCTATACTATAAATAATTAATTACCTTCTTAATTGAAACATTATGTAGATAACAGAAATAATACTGTCCTGAGAAAAATTGATGTCCACCTTAAAATATGAGTACTTATGAAATCCTAACAACCTTTTTACAATAAAATACTCATTGTTTTAAAAAGCGAAGCTATTTTTATCTCACATCACAGCATATACTAGGCGCAATTCAAATAGAAAGTAAGCGACGATACGAGTTCATTGTCGCGACCTTGAACGCAGCGATGCAACTGACATCAATCTAACGCTCTGCGCACATGTAAATACTTTTGTTTTGTTTTTATTTTATTATGCAAGCATTAACCTAAAAGTGCTGCTAACAAAATTTTTTTTTCGAATCCGACAGGTAGTTTCAGAGATTAGTAGCGCCTTCGAATAAACAAAGACAAACGCAGATCAAATGCAACGGTATTTGAGCTGCATTTGCATGTCATGCGGTCTACGATGGAGCACGCTTGTCTTAAAAAAAAACAATTCACTCGTGACATGAAGATACCCGAATTGTAAACAAAACATAATTATTATTACAACACTAACTTTAAGGTGCGGTTAAACGGGCTAGTTTTTTGACAGTTTCAGTTATTGTGATGTACCATTATTTACTTTCATTGCAATATCGCCGGGCTATACCTACTGCAAAATTGCGTCAATTGTTTTAGTGCGTTGCACGATATAGATCTCAACTTACGGCTATACAACTGCAGCAAGAAATTGTCAAAAAACTAGCCCGTTTAACCGCACCTTGAAGTTAGTGTTGTAATAATGTGTTTTGTTTACAATTCGGGTAGATACCCGAATTGTAAAAAAAACAATTCACTCATGACTTGAAGATTCAAGTCATGAGTGAATTGTTTTTTTTAAGACAAGTGTGCTCCATCGTAATCCGCATGACATGCAAATGCAGCTTAAATACCGTTGCATTTGATCTGCGTTTGCCTTTGTTTGTTCGAAGGCGCTACTAATCTCTGAAACTACCTGTCGGATTCGAAAAAAAATTTTTAGGTATTGATAGCCAAATTCATGAGAAATAGTTTATGCTATAACATCACGTTACGACCTTTAAGAGCTGAGCAACGGGGGTGAAACTGCAGGGAACAGCTAGTATTACCTATTAAATAAAAATAAAAATGTTGAATGAATGGCGTTGAAAAGAAAAATGACAAAATATAGATAAACATCATGGTATCATATTCTAGCATTATAATTTACAGTACCTATTTTTTATTCAAATGCTATAATACTTTAAATAGCAAACGGATTCTACATTGGGAAGCACAATCAACTGAGTTAAATAAAAAAAAATGACAGCTTCAAGTGCACAGTTATGCAATCGAGTTATATGACACAAAAAATCTTGACACGTGACACTGCAGTGGCGCAGTGTGTGCTTAATCTTATGAGACAATCCAAAGCCTATTGGAGAAAGTCCCTCCTTGACCTGTTTCGAAGATTAGAACGTTTAGAAGATAGCATTTATAATGCAGAGATATTTGGAAAGATCTCGAAGATTTTGATTGTTGTGTATGAATGTCACGGAAATACGTCTTTTTGTAATTCTTACTTACATACCTAATGAAATGTTGAGATGTTTTTACTTCAGAGCGAAAGAGTCCACAATTATTCCCCTGAAGATGACACCCTCTTTTAAAGCAGGATAGGAACACGGATTAGTCGTCATGTTTACTCATTGTAGGTTCCCAACTCAGATCATAGAAACAAGGAGATATGCCATCATAGCAAATTAGTACGGGAACAACTGATGCCACTTTTAGTACATTTTCGACACAATTACGCGCATAATTAAGCGCTCCTTGTGAATGAAAAGATCTCCCACGCATTGAACATTCCGCACACCCTCAATCCAACACTGTTTTCGTCACTCAACACTAGCACTAAACTAAAACACTATATTTATACCAACGATCGTGTTCGGTTCGTCGCCAGCGCGTACGTTTTTAATATGAGCAATTTGCTCAAGATCAGGCATCAAGCTCGATAGCACCTTGGCACATCTCCTTGTTTCTATGATCTGAGGTTCCCAACAAGAAAAAAGCCAGTTTCCCTCAATCAAACCGTTGAAATCATAAATTAATGGATTTAGTTAAAACTAGCAGTGCCCCGCGGTTTCACCCCCGTTGCTCGGGTCCTAAAGATTGTAGCGTGATGTTAAATAGCCTATAATGTTCTTCATGAATCTGGCTATCATAAACAAAAAGATTTTTTAGAATCAGACTGGTATTTTTAGAGATAAGCACGTTCAAACAAACTCTTCAGCTTTATAATATTAGTTTAGATATGGCCTAAAGAACATTGATGGCCCCGACCTCAGATCATAGAAACAAGGAAATATGCCATCATAGCAAATTAGTACGGGAACAACTGTCGCCACATTTAGTACATTTTTCAACACAATTATAAGCGCCCCTCGTGAATATAAAGATCTCCCACACATTGAAAATTCCACGCACACTTAATCTAACACTGTTAATCGTCACTCAACACTAGCACTAAACTAAAACACTGTATTTATATCATCGATCGTGTTCCGTTCATCGCCAGCGTGTACTTTTGTACTACGCCCAATGTGGGCAAATTAAAACATCAAGCTCAATAGCGCCTTGGCATATCTCCCTTGTTTCTATGATCTGAGGCCCCGACATATAAGTCGTAGGTGGTTCGAATCTCCGCAGGCGCACTTTTTGTGCAATTAGTTTCATCACCATTGCTCTTAACAGAAAAACATCATGAAGAAACTGGCATAACCTAAAACTAAAAATTCGAAGACATGTGACGTCCACCAACCCGCACTGGGCCCGCGTGGTGGACTACGGCCCACTCCTTCTCACAGAGAAGAGACCTCTATTCCAGCAATGGGGACATTATAACCAGCCTGTTTACTCTGTACCGACACCGCGAGAACTGCCAATTTGTTTGCGAACATTCGAGGGAGAATGTCACGGTAAGATTCTTCGAGAATGTCACGGTTCGCAAACAGATCGTCAGTTCCCACGGTGATATCATGCGGCGGCGTGTCGGTACAGAATAGGTAAGCTGAGTATGCTTATGCTATGCTATGCTATCATTCAGTAGACCCACGTACAGAACATTAACAGCTGATAGGTATGAAATTTATTCGTATTTCTCTACCTTATTTACATTACCTTTGCGTACAAAACTGACTCACCTATTCTAACACAAAATTCTTAGTACAAGCCTGTGAAGAAAATCAGGCCACAATTGCGTAAAACGACGTCACTCCCATAGGATCCGGATACGAAATGTCCTTTAGAAAGTAGCAGTTTTGACAGCAAATCGAAAAAGAATGCAACAATAACGTTTACTCTGCCAACTGATACAGTACCATAAAATAATTTCACTTGAAGCACTGGGTAACAAGTTCCGTGTTCGTATTTGGAGGGTTATATCCTGGGTAAGACAAAGCTTTCTTATCTCTTCGTATGATGGTGTGGAGTAACTGGTGGGCGATCAAGTTTACCGATTAATGTCCAAGTTAACCGTCTAATTTGGATTAAGTTTACCGTCCAATTTTGATCAAGTTTACCGTCCAAATTTTGATCAAGTTTTGATACACCGCGAGAACTACCAATTGTTTGCGAACGTTCAGGGAGAATGTCACGGTGAGATTCTCCCTCGTTCTCGCGGTGATATCACGCGGTGTGTCGGTGCAGAATAGACTAGCAGGTGATGTATGTTAAGTGAATATACGAACTAAAAAGTGGATCAAGCTTCAAGTCTCATATGAATTGGACGGTAAACTTGTCGTGTGTAACACTCAAGGGTTCTGTGTTAGATAGTAAACAGCAAACAAGAGAACGACGAATATCTACAAAACTTTTGAACTAACAATATTAACGTCAAACTACGAAAAGTTATCAATCTTACATCTTATGCTATTTTTACTAGATCAAGAGAAGTATAATTTAGTTCATACACAATGTAGGTAATAATTATGTTAGAAATTGTAGATTGATAACCTGTCAAAAGAGTCGCTCCTGGAATAATTTTGCAATAACTTTACAGTTTATTACAAAATATTTTTTGTCTCATTTCACAGAAATAGTACGTACTTTTGTTTGACGGTTTTTGAAAGAACGGCGTGTGCGCAGCTTAAAATATGAATGAGTGTGAGTTCTCACGTGTCAGAGGTCTTGATACTTGCACACTGATTTAATACGCTTATACACAATAGGTATCGTTAATCTACTTCAAACCTCAGTAATTTATTTATATTGATAAAAACATTACGATTGTTTGTACGTAACACTGGAAATTCTTCTCTTGTATGATGTAATACAAAAAGATTATTTATAACAAGTGAACAACAAAAAATACAGTGAAACTTACAAATTTAACGTATTTATAAAAATCTCTTGTAATAATAAATCAAACATTTTTACAAGCATAGCCAGAACAAAACTTTTCTTCTACCATTACTTAATTAGCTATTGAAAAAATAGATAAAAATGATGAATTTCTTAATGCACCATTAAATAATTCCGCATAGTTTTATTTTTGTAACAAAACCGAAACGAAAACCTTAATCAGTTTTAGTTCCCCTCTATGGCTCAGCAATTTCTTATTCACACCATCAGACCAACAATCACTGAGTACTTTTTCAACATTAACATCATCCCGAAAAACTCTTTAACACAACCAACAAACCCATGTCAAGTATCAAAACTATTTGTCGCACTGTACGATATTTGGTAACAACCGTCCTTACCATGCACATAACATTGAATATAAAAGCGAGCGGCATCCCGGGCGCATCTCACTTTATCCTAGACCTCCGTCCACTAAGGACTAAAAGCTTTCGCAGTAAATAAAAAAAATTGGGGAGTTCTTTTTCCAAAATGCGTGTGCTGTGTTTTATATTGGTTGTGGCTGTTGCGGCTTGCAGTGCCGCCCCCGGAGGTTCGAATGAGGACGATGGAAGAATTGAGCTGTTTTCAGGAGTGGCGATTGAGAAGTAAGTGTGTTCTTTGTTGTAATGGGGGGAGGAATGAGGAGGGGATATAGATGTCGTGATAAGAGGAAATTCGTTTTTCCTAATATAATAATATTTCATTTATTTATTAGACAACGTGTTAGCACGTGTTAGTTACAAATAAATTAAAACTATGTTAGTACCTATATAAATTAAATATAACATAAACATTACAAGGCAGACTGCCTAACCAACACCTGCTTGAAGTGATTCAAGCTTGGCAAATCAATTTTATCCACTAATATCTTCAAAATGCTGTGGGGACTTGACCGTGTTATCTTTAAGAGCAACGCCGTCTTTTTGCTCATCATTGCGTAGAAGTCTGATTTATTGTGACATTTATTATCGGAGGAAATTGAAGTAAAGGTTTTTGATTATTTTTTTTTATTATTTAGTGCTAAGATCTACTGATCAAAATACAAATACCTTTATAAGAAAATCTATTACTAATGAATACATATAAAAAGAAAAGTCCTTATTTGCTCACTGACTGACTCATCAACCCTTGGATTTAATAAGCTGAAATTTTGCACAGATTCAATTTTTGATGTAGACAAGGAGTATTTTTCGATATTCCTATGGGATAGGGAAATTCACGCGGACAGAGTTGCAGGAAAAAGGTAGTAAAAATATAAATCTGTCCAGCTTGTGTATGTTTCAAATAGGTAAATTTTTATCGCCGATATTAAGCTTATCAAATGACAAATAAATATATTGTCTCGAGACATTTTTAGGACTGACACCGAAACAGGTATTAAGTCGTACACATAACTCTATTAAATTCCACATTAAAAAGTAAATAGGCGTGAAGGGCTTTTTTCTGTAGGTACCTCCAAAAAACAACATACCTACGACTTTCCAAAATTATGTTTTCAAAGTGGAAATTATAAAACAATGGGTTTGCGACTTCACCTTGAATAGGTGACATGCACCACACTTTGTCATGCATGGTTGAGTTACGAATGTTTTAAAAACAAAATTTTCACTTGGTTTACTTTGAAAATGTATAGTGCAACAAAAATGGCAAAGCACTTGCCACGGTTCGGCAGAGGTCACGAGTTGAAATTCCGCCCGCATTAGTTGAGTTTTGAAATCTCTTATACAGGGTGGCAGGTTAAACAGTGGAAATATTTTAAGGGGTCATTGTACTCATAAATATGAACAACTTTTACTATGGAACCAACCCTGAAATCGCGAAAAAAAAAATCTGCTGTTCCATACATTTTGTTGAGTTATGTGAACATAAATGTATGGAACAGCTGTATTTTTTCGTAGCTGTACTTTTGAGAAGAAACACCGAAACAAACTCAAAAGTTGATGTCTCTTTTAAAGTGCAGACAATTAAGATAAATATATATATAAGATAAGATAAGATATTACTCAATAAAGCCTCTGAGTAGTTCTAAGGCAGACCATACAGGGACTGTTTGAAGCAGTCATTATCGACTGCTCTAAGCTGCGACGTACGTAGAAGACTAGTTTGCAATGCGCAAACTAGTCTTCTACGTACACACGTCCACGAAACCGCTTGAGCAGTCCGACTGCTTTGGGTGGTCGTGTGGTCAAGCAGTCATCAGGCATACATTAACTGCTCGAGCAGTCGACTGCTACTTGTCAAACACGGAGCAGTTGATGCCGACTGCTAGAGCAGTTGATACCGACTGCTGCAGCAGTTATCAATGACAGGTTCAAGCGGTTAAATTTGACTGCTCGGGCAGTTAATCACTGCTTGACTGCTCGAGCAGTCCGTGTACGGTCGGCCTTCTTTCGACACATAACAAAAGAGAAACACGTTATAATCTTTTGACAACAAATTCAAATCAAAGATGACTCCGCCCTTTGATCCATACAATACAAATTACAATTACGATATTTACATGCAAAAACTTTCAATTTATTGTATGTAGGTAAGTTTTCACTTTTAATTTCATACATTTATCCAGATTAAAGATTAGTAAGAGATGTTAAAAATTGTTGCCTACTATGTTCTTGAATCATGAAATCATGACTTACGGAGCTGAGACGTGGACACTTACGGTACGGCTGGTCCATAAATTCAAAGTCGCTCAGCGAGCTATGGAAAGGGCTATGCTTGGAGTTTCTCTGAGGGACCGAATTCGGAACGAGGTAATCCGACAGAAAACGAAAGTAGTCGACATAGCCTACAGAATAAGCAAGCTGAAGTGGCAGTAAGCCGGCCATATCAGTCGTAGAACCGATGACCGTTGGAGTAGACGTGTTCTAGAGTGGAGACCGCGAATCGGCAAACGAAGCATACGGACGCCCTCATGCTAGGTGGAGCGATGATCTTCGCAGGGTGGCTGGTGGCAGCTGGATGAGAGCAGCCGAGGATCGAGTTAAATGGCGTGCAATTGGAGAGGCCTATGTCCAGCAGTGGACTGCTATAGGCTGATGATAATGATGATGATGATGTTCTTGAATGGCTAAAAGAAAAACCGGACAAGTGCGAGTACGACTCGCTCCCTGAGGGTTCCGAAATCTGCAATAGCATCTATGAGAAGCATGGCGCTATTACATACTTCTATTGGCGCCATTTATGAGCAGATGCATCCACCCGTAGGTAAAGGGTCTTCGGACAGATGGACAACAAAATGATCCTATAAGGGTTCCGTTTGAGGTATGGAACCCAAAAAATTCCAACCCAAATCCTAGATTATCATGCATAACATTTGACTGCCAAATAAAATTTATTTGTCGTTAAACTGCACTTGTAGCCTGGCACACGGCCTTTATTACCGATTAAAATTTATCATAAAGCATTTTGTTGTGCGCACTTATATCTTCTTATAGATTTCTTTGATTAGGTATATTGACGGGTGTCAGGTTACATCATTGCATAGGAAATTATTTTACTGTTATGTATTTATACTTAGTTTTTTTTTTTTGTTTTAAATCTCAGTTTTACTGTTTTGTTTTATATAATTTTTACATAAAAGTAATTGACAGACAGAATTGTGTTGCTGCGGAGTTTGTTGCGCCGTTTCTTCTTCGCAGCTAAAACACTAGGAAGCGGTGAAGGGCGGGCGTTTTTGGGGGCTGTCTTATGTATATTTTGACGTTCAAAAAGTGCTAATTGACTTTAGCCCAGTTTGAATAAATGACTTTTGAATTTGAATTTGAAATGGCATTATCCACAAGTCGATTCAAAAATGGAACAGGATTTGTATGAAATTATCTGTCACATAAGTTAAACGTAACTTATCCATGGGTAGAGAAACCGGCCGTTAGTTTTGTGTTTCGTGCCTTGCCACTTATCTAGATGAGATGTACTGGATAGTCAATACTTAATTAAATGTAGTATTATACAGGGTGGCAGGTTAGACAGTGGAAATATTTCAAGGGGTCATTGTACTCATCATTATGAACAACTTTTATTATGGGACCAACACTGAAATCGCGAAAAAAAAATCAGCTGTTTCATACATTTATGTTCACATAACTCAACAAAATGTATGGAACAGCTGATTTTTTTTTCGCGATTTCGGTGTTGGTCCCATAGTAAAAGTTGTTCATAATGATGAGTACAATGACCACTTAAAATATTTCCACTGTCTAACCTGCCACCCTGTATAATAGTAGTAAGTGCCAATTTGTTATGGCACTCACAATAGCTTTCAAATTCACAATTCCTGAAAAGTCAGTAGGGAGTAGGGACTCAGAACAGCAACTCAATAATAATTATTATTTAATTATGCATTCTTTACTCAACTCTCGTAGTTATTTAACATTTACAAAGTTCTGTATACATTGTTATGTAAATCAAGTGAAAATGCGTGTAAAATCGTACTGTTTCAGTTTGCTTACGAAATAACGAAAGTGTTTAAAGGACATTTTCTAATGTGTGTGTATACGTAAGATTGTTTTGTTTTTGAAGAACATTTACTGACGAGTATGTCAAAGTAAACATTTCCCTTGATTTCACTATTTGTAGTGGCTATTTGCCGCCGTGGGTAACTTCTTACTCGTCTCGCAATTCTTAGGTACCAACCCGCACTGGGCCCGCGTGGTGGACTACGGCCCACTCCCTCTCACAGAGGAGGCCTGCGTCCCAGCAGTGGGAACATTATAGGCCGATTATGCTATACTTACGCTGATTTAGGTAGCTACACTTTCTATATTGGCCGTTGAGGTTGGTGTTGATCTCTGCCTAATTTATTACTAAACTAGACTTTTTCCCGTGACTCTGTCCGCGTGGACTACAAAAAAATACCATTTTAAATGATCTCCTTAGTGTAGGGTTGCAAGTACTATGCAGAGGTCAAGCTGTATCTCTGGTTTATCCCACCGGAATCAGATGAAAAGTGGCTTAGATTTAAGTTGGATTCCAAGCTATCAAACTGTGAAAACCACATCAAAATCAATTTAGTAGATTTTGCACACAAACACACTCAAATTCCAAAAAAAGTCCTTTTGGCCATGGTTACGTGATACGTCCCAGTATCCTATCCCGACTGTTTTTCTGGAATATCTTCAATGTACAGATACGACTTTTTTACAAACTTTTTTACCGCAAACGACATGCTGGCGAGTTTCTAACAACTTAATACTTAGTTCATAATAAAGTTTACAGACATATCTACACTATGACTGCAGTGATAGCCTAGTGGATTAACCATGTGCCTCCCACGGCGAATGGTTCGAGTTCGATCCCGAGGCACGCACCGCTGACTTTTCGAAGTCATGTGCGTATTAGAAATTAATTATCACTTGCTTTAACGGTGAAGGAAAACATCGTGAGGAAACCGGCATGTCCTAGAACCAAAAATTCGAAAACATGTGACGTCCACCAACCCGCACTGGGCCCGCGTGGTGGACTACGGCCCACTCCCTCTCACAGAGGAGGCCTGTGTCTCAGCAGTGGGAACATTATAGGCCGATTATGCTATGCTATGCTATGCATGCTACTTATGCTTATGCTATGTCGTACCTACTGCCGCACGACTACCGCACTGCAGCAGTCCGACACCAATTATCTAAATTAAAAGAGCCCTTGAGAAAGTAAGCTTTCTTTGAACACACCTCAAAACTAAGATCCACACTAATAAATTAATATTTATGTTGTTTGCAGGGACGCGACAGGAGAGGAAAAACTAAATGTTAAATTTGAACCTGGAGAATTAAGAGAAGCGGCCAGGACGTTTGAAGAAGGTTGGTATATTTTAAAACCTTTAAATATAACCCTGGTCCATTAGGACAATTATATTTTTCCAAAGTAATTGCAACGGACAGCGTGGTTCGATGGAAATAAAATTTGATTATTTTGATGTCGCATCCAACCACGTGGCTTGTTGGTAAAAACCACTATAATGGGGTCTGCTTTCAGTCCAACGAGAGCAAATGCCAAGTAGGAGCAAATGCCATTTCACATCTGCAAACCAATTTTTGGATGACATTAGTTTCAATAGTTTCCTGCCAAAGTTTTCCGGGGGGCCTATAACATAAACGCATCTTAACAATACCGATTACCGATACCACATCGCATACCGCATCGATATTTATTATACTTGTGAGATAACTTTTCGATATGCGGAGAAAGTTAGGCGAGTGGGTCACTGCACTGTTACGTGAGCGCAGTGGCCGCGCGGTCAAGGTTGCATCAGCCGTTTTTGTACTACAAGCGTACCCATAATAATAATAATGTGTAGAATATTACTACGGGTCTAAAAAAAGATATTCAAACTAGAACCTGACTACGACAAAATCTAATTGAAAAGCATAAAACAAAAAAAAGTTCCTGTTTGATAGCCTGAAATTCTTCTATAGACTTAAAAAATTCATTGTTGTTAAAAAAATTATAAATCAGTTTTAATATCCAGGTAATAGCTGCTGTGGTCGCATGCCACCCGATCAATAATCTGATTATTAATTAATGAATACTGATTAATAAGCTAGCCCAACATACGGCATGCGACCACGGCCTCCCTACCTCATGTAATAAAAACATCGCAATGGGTATACTGAAACTAAATATATCGCAAAACTAAACAAGTAGGTAGTCATTATGTTTATAATATTGCGGAAACAGTAGGATGGCGTGTGTAAAACTTATGATAATTGGTATAATATATCGTTAAGTAATGTGTGAATGAACTATTACGTGAGAGAATGATCGCGTGGTCAAGGTTACGTCGCACGGTATACTGTTAACGAATAGGGCTGGCAAGTTAATCATGTAATAATTTTCTTCAAATATACATACAACTATCCTTGTAATTTTTATGACAATGTATAGAGATGACAATTGACTTAAGAGCTGTTTAATTTAATCATCGTCTCTAAGTAAGGGGGTTTATGTAAATATTATTAGAGGGAGCCCTGGTATAATCTTCATAATAATGTCCTTCGCATCGGGGTGGGTGGAAGGGTCTGACAGACTCTTACTGGCTAAAACTCACACGGTGTTCCTGCAGCTATCTGTGACCGGGGAGTCACTCGCGCATCCATCCGCACCACCACAGTTGGCCTCGTCACCCTCTGCAGCCGTCATTTTACAGTTGCAATTCCTTCTGAGAGGCGCGCCGCCGTCTCGGGCCTGTTTCTGTTTAAGCGACAGACTTCCCAAGTTCACCGCCCGTAGGCCGCTCCCTACGGGTGCCCAGTGGCATGCCTAGAGGGCAAGCCCGAAGCATTTTTTTTGTTTTAAAGGGTATTTATGTTTCTTTTTTCATTAATTTAAGGGAGTTAATATCGTTATTAATGCAATTTGTACGAGTACAATAAAAATTACTTACATTCATGAAAAACCAGACAAGTGCGAGTATGCCTCGCGCCCTAAGGGTTCAGAAATATGATCATAGATGGCGCTACTGCATACTTCCAATGGCGCCATCTATGAGCAGATGGCTCTACTTATGGTCCGGTAACTGACGGCGGACATCAAAGTTATCCTATAAGGGTTCCGTTTTTCCTTTTGAGGTTCGGAACCCTAAAACTGAACATACATTTATACTCTCTAAAATAAATAAATGCGCTTGCCATCTTGCCGGGCTTGTCCACCAACCCGCACTGGGCCCGCGTGGTGGACTACGGCCCACTCCCTCTCACAGAGGAGGCCTGTGTCCCAGCAGTGGGAACATTATAGGCCGATTATGCTATGCTTATTATGCTTGCCCTCTATGCACGCCACTGCGGGTGCCGGAAATCCTTGGCTGCCCTAAGGCGCCCGGTGTGTCTGTATGTTTGTAACGAAGCGTGTCAATGAACTATTACATGAAAGAATGTAATAGTAATAAAGTTATGTGATTACGTTGTACGATAGAGGTCGTGGATACGTAGATTAATTATACTTTATACGAGGGCGGTTCATTAAATGGTTGACACTCGCACGTTTGGGAAAAAACTGGGGTGCGTGATCCGTACCCCTATCATGAGTTTTTTTGACGTGTAGTATCGTTAACGTAAGCATATTTTGAATTTAAAATACAGCATTCCTGGAACAGTTTGATAAAATTTTATACAATTTGCACATTTTTAAAAATACAGAGAAATTTATTTATTTATTTATTTATTAAGTATTTTATTTATATAAATATTGTGTAACAAACGTGTATTTTCAATTTAAAATATGCTTACGTTATCGATACTACACGTCAAAAAACTCATGATCGGGGTATAGAATTGCTTGGTTTTAATAAACCTTTGCCTAAATACACACTAAGATAAAATGTGTCGAAACATTTTCTAAGACAAACTCCATCAATAAATGCGAGTAAGAGATTTAACAGTAGGTTATCTCACTCAAATCTGGAGCAGCAGACTTTGGTAGCACCATCATCATCCGCCTAGCCTTTTCCCAAACATGATTGGGGTCGGCTTCCAGTCTAACTGGTTGCGGCTGAATATCAATATTTTACATGGAGTGACTGCCATCTGACCTCCACAACCCAATTATTGGGGAATACCGGTATTCGAATGTTAGACCAGTTGTCAGACTTGGGCTTCTGACTACCCGTAACGACTGTCAAAGATATTCCTATGACAACCGGGACCCACTGCTTAACGTGCTCTCCGAAGCACGGAGAGGTCTCGATGTGTAAAGAACGGTCACCCATCCACTGACTGACCACGGCAAGCGCAGCTTAACCTCGCAGATCGATCGATCAGCGCGGCTGTCATTTGGCCACGAGCCCCTCAGACTTTGGTAGCACCACCTTACAAAATACTACAACCAAATAACGCTATTCTTCGGCAGTGTTGTGTTCCTGTGATGAGTAATATCGCCAGGGCTCCCGGATACGCTGTGTTGACAACGAGAGACCTGCTTGTACCTTGAGCTGTCGGCACAACGAATCCTCATTTTAAAGGATCGGCAACGCATTAGAAGCGTTCCATAGGCAACGGTAAGCGCTTACCATCAGGCGGTAAGCGCTTACCGTCCATCTGTTTGTCACTATCGGCGCATAAAAAATTTATATATTGCCAAGATTTACGTTGGTTTTTCAACTCCAACTGTTTACTCAATTCATAACGTCACTTAAATGTAGGTATTCTCCTTGTCCACGCACTGAAGTGGCAACATTAAACACGGCGGATTTCCGCCCTGAGACAGCCGCGCTGCGCGCGCATCATCTGCTTTTTTCATTTTTGTCCGTTGTAGCACGAAACGACATTGTTCGCGATCTACGAATATTATTTTAATGTAAATTCTTTTAGATGGTTTTCTACGAATAAACCAGCACAAACAATACAGTCCATTTATTCCCGCAAGGACCCTAACAATGTATCCGGCTCGAAGGACCATTGGACCTCGACATTTAAGTGATGTTTCTACTCTCTGTTTAAGGTCTGCATTACGAGGTTTCTCTAACCAACTGATTGGTTCTTTTATTTTATTTCAGCTCGAGGTAAAATCAAGAAATACTCGCCACTTCTAGCGGGCATCGGAGTCAAGGTCCTCGCTGTAGCTGGTCTGCTGTTTGGAGGCCTGACTCTTCTGGTTACTAAGGCCCTGGTCGTGGCTAAGTTGGCGTTCGTGGTGGCTGCGGCCTTGGGCATCCAGAAGCTACTGAGTGGCGGTGGACTCAACAATATCAGTGGAAAGGTAGGAGACTATGTAAGGATTTTTGGACTCGTACATTTGGTCATAATGCCAGTATTTTGTGCACGCTACCAGTTCACAGTGATTTTGAGTATTTTTAATGCTTTTTAGTTTGTTTTGGAATTTAAATATAAATAAGTTTATTTTATCTACAATAATTTTGATTGTGATTTTAATGTCCAGTCACAATTAATTATCAAGATCGTTCCTTTGGATATTTATTTATAATATTATAAGATATGTCAGACCCTTGTATGGAATATAATATTTTAACATTTTTTAAGAGCACTGCTTAAATACCTATATTATCTCAATCCATAAATCACACACTTGACTCATTCTTACCTAACACCCTAACGGTACAGAAATTACTCGAGAAAAATTATATAATAACCATTTTACTCCTCAGCTCGCCGGCTTCCAGTCATCCCAACAATGGACATCACCTACGGCTTCTGCAGCTACTTATCCTTATGCTAGGTCTTCGAACATCGCGAATGATGGCAACGATCTAGCTTACAAGGGTCAGATCAACTCATAAAGCTAGATTTAGCCTGGCAGGAGGGAAGTAGAAAAATTTCGTGCTATTATTAAGCAAATAAAATAAATAAACGATTGGGCTATAGCCATATTATAATTTTACGTTTTGACTGTCAAATTAATGAGTATTTTTTGATAGGTACTTTTATGTTTAGAGCCCGTCACAGACGTAGCTATAATATATATTAATATGAATCATAGCAAGGCATATTACGATATATTTTCTATATACATTTTCGAGTGACCACACACGCAGCTATATATTTCTATGACGTCACCAATACATTATACCGATATATTAATATATATTATAGCTACGTTTGTGACGGGCTTAAAATGCCTCATCCAAAAGAAGTTGGAAATGATTTGGAAGCCTAGGACCTATTTTATATATTTATAATTTGATAGCCTAGAAATTGCAGTACGTTTTCCTGCATATTTATTTTAAAATAGTGTTTTTTACATTATAACCGATTTATTATTAAATTTTAATTATGATAATTACAAAGTATTATCCTATATAAAAATTATAATCATAGGTTATTTCTTTTTTTGTAAAATTTCAAAATAAGTACAGATTTCCAATGATCTTGTTAATTTTAAGCAAATGTTCAAAAGTAATTAACTATTAATTTTAAGATTTTGAACTAATTTAATGGTGCGTTTGTAAGCTTTATATTTTTTTATTAACTGTTTATTTAATAAGCTGAATGAAATGGTGCATGGTTTGTTTATGTTATTAATAATTTAATATTATAAAAAAAATATTTATGAAAGAAAAACTGTACAAACTTTAAAAATGCTTGGATAGTACAGGGTAAAAGCAACAAAAAAAATATTCTATTTTCACTTCAATGCCGAGTTATTATTTAAAGCGGTCTTTGAGTCCGAAATTATATAAAATGCCTAGTTTTATAGTTAACTATTACGGGTTTATGTGTCATATAACCAAACAATGTACTTAATATAAGAATAATAATTATTGAATAATAAGACTGTACAATTATTTTTAAGAAATTTAATAAACTGAATTTTTATTGACATGTTATGTTATTTTCTGTATTTGTAAAAAAATAATTAGGTGGTACCTACCAAATTAAACCTTTTAGAAGTGTCGTATTTAATATCTAAAAGGGATAAAACACTATCGTACGAGTATATCATGGGATCATATTGTTTAGGATCATATCTCGTATCCTATAAATAATAGAAAGGACTTGAAGAATCTATAAAGACGAAATGATTATTATGTCATTATAGACATAGTCATGATATAATTATAACATAGTAGCAATTTGTCGCGGGATTCGTCCGCGTAACTTACCTACACGTAGCACCATCTAGCGTCTTAAAAAGCATTTTTTGTGATAGTCGAAAGTCATTGGTTTTCCCTCGAGAAAATTACTTTTTTTCTGGGTGAAAAAGATACCCTGCGTTTTTCTGTACCCCTGACAAATTATATTTGCAAAATTTCATGATGATCTGTTCAGTGGTTTAGGCGTGAAACGGTAACAAACTTACTATCGCATTAATATTTGTTAGGATTACATTGTCATTTATATCTATGACTAATTATGCCTATGATCCTAGATTTATAATAGTGTAATATCCCCTTAGGGCAATATTCTATGGCAGGGGTGGCCAACCGGTCGATTGATCGTGACAAGGATAAGAAAAATATAAGTTCAAATATGATTCAATCTTAAGTTGAATGAAAAGGTACTGATCATGTAATTGGTAGATCGCACAGAGTCTAATCAGTAAACAATCGATCTTGGGTCAAATCAAGTTAGCCACCTTTATTCTATATCAATATTTTGTTTCTTGTAACAGTCTAATAAACATTCTTTATGTTACAAAGTAGACGTTTCGAACTTATAATAATTCTCGACTTGTCCCAATTATTGGGATCAATGATTTTTCCAGAAGGTTGTCTCTAGAAACATCGACATGAACAGAATAGGTACCTATATAACTTCACGGGTAGTAGCTATCGCCTTACGGTTTGCTTGTACCACTAACGTAACGGTTTGAAGTCGACGAAGCATGAAACTTTATTATCGTGTCCGCAAAGAACTAGTAGCGCCATCTGTTAGCAACTTGAGTTAACTAAACCATTCTAAAGAAGATCGTAATGAAAAATAATATACCTAATTAATAAAGGATTTTGTAAGATGTTAATTAAAATTTCTTAGTAAAATTTATTAATGACAACATATTTTTTATTTACTTCGAATTAGGGCGATAATTCCACGAATTGAACTGAGCTATATTTTTTATTATGTAATTTGGCCCCCATCTCGCCTGATGTTAAGCCTAAAGCAAAACATGGATTTTCACGTAGAAAAAAACATAATTATAGTGAGTGAATATTCTATATTTTTCATTAGGTCACTTTCAATGTTATGAAGAACTTAGTACAATCTTCTTTAAGTTGCATTCATCTTTGTATCATCAAATATTATAATATATTTTTTGTATTCAATTATTTAATTTCAGTAAATATATAATTAAGCTTTTTAAACGTGACTTTTTCATTATGCTATAAATTCTCTTTCTCAAAACATAGATATTTTTAATCATAGAGAATTAAGCAACAAATACTGAAGATGAAGTAGGTAAATTAACAAACTTAAATCCTATTTAATTATCATTTATTTAAGTTTACCTAATAGGTGCTTCAACTATAAAACTAATAAAATGGAATAGCAATATGTAAATGTATTTTTTTCCTATTTAGAACCCTTTTATAATAAATCAACTTTCTCCAAGAACTTTGTAATGTAATATTTTATCAAATTCTATAATTATATCATTGGATAACCCAGAATAATATTAAATATACCTATGTATTAATAGTACATACAATATACATAATATACAATCATCAGACATAGAATTCTATATGAATGCCCGTCTGCCCGACCTAAATTAGAATGTCCATAAAAAAAATCTAAAAAAAACTCAATTTATATTTTTCCTGAAATTCATGAACAAGACATTCTCCCATCTCCATCAGATTAGAAACTAAGCTGAGCAAACGTACGAGCCCACTTTTATACTAATTTTCAATATAGATAGAATGTAAAAAAAACAACATGCCATCTTCACGCACACATAGACAATGTTGCGTGGGTACAGTCGTATACGTACACGCCTTTCACTCACACACATTGCCGTAAAAATGATTGGACAGGGAGATGCATGGAGTAGAATGTTATAATTTTATTTTTATAGACAATGAGTAACTTAGTAATACATTATTTTAGTGACTATTAATGCCTTAAATTTGATTACCTAAAGCTTGTAAAAGTTTTAAAATATAACACTTAAGTAGATATTCATAAATTATAAACTAAATACTTCAAACTAGAGTTACCAGAACTAAAAGCTGAGTTTCTCTCTTATTCTTCTTCTATAATAGGCTTATTTCGCTATATGTACCTACATAAATTGTAAAAAGTAATACGATTACTATGACATAGAATGGTTAATATCGTATACATATTGCACATTGTATTTTGTTAAATGTAAATTATTATATAATTAAAGTTACAAGTTATTCTAAATCATGTATAGGTAAATCGATAATTGTCGTTTGTAATGAATTATGCAAAAACAGATATTCATTATTCTGTATATACTACCTATAAATGCTGTAAATATACTGTAAATGCCGCTACATACACATTTGAATAAATTGATAATTCCTTACTATTTTCTTACCATATGCCGGAAAAGACGAACATTTTTTTCTGTTGAAAAAGCTGTTAGAAAAGTTAGTCAACCGCTTTTGGCGATAAGGCGGCTCATTATACTTTTTTATGTGTAATTCTAAATATTATTGTATGGTGTATAATATAATAAATACTTCTAACTCCTTGTTATATTGATATCAAAATAAATTAATATCTTAATCCCTTGTTCCATTGAATTCAAAACCTAACAATTTCTATTGCTTCGAAATAATACATAACAACTTTATTCGACTCCATTCCATCCGCAATCTCTATAATGTTGACGGCTAACTTTCTCCACTACTACATAGCCATTCTGTCTGTGTGTGCGTGACACTTTCACTTGAAGACATTTTTGTTATATTTTGTTCCGTTTTCTCAAATTAATAATTATGATTGTAAGTTACAATGAAATAAACACGTTGATTACAATTTATTTTTCATATTTTATGTAATTGTTGAGTTTTTTCTTGGTTACAATTTTTTTGAAGTAGGTATCATTTACTATGCAATATTTTAATACCTAACTGATTTGAATGGTTTTGAAGCTTTTTAGCTACTACTGTTTTAAACATGTATAAAATAAGTGCCTACTGGCCAAAATAAGATATTTTACTTGTAAAAAAAGTACTTGGAAATTCTTATGGTACGAGATACGCAATTCAGCTTGTCAGTAGAATAACAATAAATCAACCAAAAATAAAAAATAAAAATACCCAGGTTTTCAACACCTATAAGTATTTCCTTTTTATTAGGTATTTTCATGTGGATTCTTAACTATCTAGTTCATCATAAAATATTAGCTTGTAAACATATATTAGAAATAGAAAATTTCAAGTAACCGCCAGTTTTTGAAAGCCTGGTCAATTTGACTTGACAGCAGATTTACTAATCAGTTGCCAGACTTTCTGAAACTGAAGTATGTCTTATCGTTCAAATTCATGAACAATCGTGGTGAGACAAACTGTATTCGTCACTTCACAGAGACAACAAACATTCTCATCATGTTTTGATGAAACCTTTTGCTAATAATCGGAAAGACATTTTCGTTAAATACAAAAAGTTTAAGTTCTGACGTAACAGTGATATCTATAACATTAATACGTGAAGGGAAAACTTTGTAGGTACCCCTGTCTAAGCATATTATTGCTCATATGGAGGAGTGTACAATTTGGCATAGTTAAAGTTTATATGGAGAAGGAATGCAGAAAGATAATATTTTTTTTTTTTCATATAAAACGCTTTGACAAACGCAATTGGTCCAATTTCGACCACAAGCTCTTTTATAAGTAGTTTGTTTTAATATATTACTAAAGTCAATGAAAAGTCCATAATTTACAAATGATTGTACAACTCTCAAAATCTCTCTATCTTTTCGCTCAAATTATCATCATTTTCGAAACTGATCCTTATCAGTTTGTATTCATTCATCTTAAACAATAATTAATTAACTTAAATGCCATATAAATAATAATCTTAATATAACATGATATTATTTCAGTTTTTTAGAAAAATGCAACATTTTTGACACATGATTCAGAAATCATACGGTACCAATTTTCGCTTCTTATCACCCGTTCGTAGTATTGGACTTTCTGTCCATCCCTTTTACATACATTTCTATGAATACAACCCCTTTTTCCCCCACTCATCTAAAAAACATCACCATCAATAAATAAAACGAGAAAAATCAACTTGTCTCATAGGCTATTAAAAAGAAAAAAATCTCTTTCACCGACTCAGGAATTTGGGGCCTAGCGACGTCCGCTTCTACACCTTTCTCTCGCTTTCACACTGTGAGATCGGGTAAACACAGTGCCCTCAATGGTTTTATTTACCCCATGATATAACACCATAACTGATGAAATCACCACTCAAAAACCAACCGTGTCCCAATCCTCCAAAGTAGAAAATTGTTTGGGTATGGAATGAGAGTTACGTGGAGATTGTTGATGTGTAGGAGTAAAACAGGTGGGTATGTCGCTTCCACTTTTTTATTTCATTGTGAGATTAGGCGCCCACCCATGTGATAACCTCATAATTTTATGGTGTTTTCTATGAGTTATATTAGGGTTATGTTTGAGGGGATTGAGGTTGTGTGCATCGATGGCTTCTTGGGCAATGTCATCTTGAGCAAGACATGAAAAATTTGTGGAATTTATTCACATTGAAATAGATACCTATCTGTTAGTAAGATACTGAACAATTCACAATCATTCGATATAGTTGTTCAAATGTTGTATAATAAGTTGATTTCAAAGTTGAAATTCAAACCAAAACTTTTTATCTTTCCGCTTATCGAAAAAAAAATCCCAGAAGTACGAATTCCTTGATTTACAAAATCTAAAGGAGAATGATTTTCAATGCAAATCGTTCATACTACTTGTTTGCATTGGTATTCCGTCAACGATTGCATTGATTTAGTTTCCAATATAAGTCTAGAATATTGATCACAAAACGAGAAAATACTATAAAACCTAAAGATACCAAAAGAATTCGACAGTATTCAGAAGAATGCTGTTGAACATTAAATTATTTCAATCAGTAAAATATTAATTTAAAAAAGAGTTAAAATGACTTTTGGTCTGGAATCCAACGCAATAGAATAATTCATTCATTCATTAATTCATCATAATTATCAGTTATATCTCTTAATTATGTGTAGGTTAAAAAAGTGTAAGTAAGGTTAAACGAAGGATGTTTAAAGGGTGGTATTCCAGTATTCAGTATTAAAATCACGAAAAAAAAATCAATACCTATAGTTCTATACAAGAATATCTATATCGCTTGACAAATTATGTATGGAACAGCTGATTTTTTTTGTGATTTCAAGACTGGCCTGTATTGAATCGAATACTGAATACGAATACTTATAATACGTCACTCATTGAAATAAAATATATCATCCAAGAACTCAGTCTTATGTGGTTCTGAAACATTTTCTTTAACAAAGTCCTGTGACCTACGTCACTGAGTATAGATAGATAGTATAGATTAGAACATTTTTCAAGAGCTCAATTACTAAAGCTCGCACCCGTCGCATAAAAGGCTTACTGCAGGCAGCAATGGCGTGCCCAGAGAGCAAGCTTATTTTTTTTTGTTTTAAAGGTTTTTATGTTCAATGTTCACGAATTTAAGTGAGTTAATGTCGTTATTAAAGCAATACGTACATTATAAATCACTTACGTTCATGAAAAATGTAGGTACATAAATAATTAAATACTCTTTAAAACGAACAAAATGCGTCAGGCTTGCCCTCTAGGCACGCTACTGTACCTACTGCCCATTCACCCACAGGTGTAGAACTACCAAAAAATCCACCGCGCCTCACGGATCAGGTGGTACGTTTCGCAACCAGCATTCGCAAGCCGGATGTGGCATTTTTCTCTCGAAGGTGAAAGTGGTCGAAGTGGCACACACAGTCGAAAGTGGCGTGAAAGTGAAGTGGCGGATGTGTTTTGGTAATTTACGAAAGACGAAAGCGTGAGGTTCGGTGGGACTGGTGTAGGCGAATTTTCGGTGAATCTGCAGTTTCAACGACGGACTAATTGATAACTAGTCGCTAATAGCCTTTCTAATGGGTGTATAGATTTTTTTATTGGCTGATGGAAAATATGCTCTACACCTGTCGCAATCTGATTTGACGTTTATCTGCATACCGTGATAACTTTTGCATGAACGTCGACACAAACATCGCAAAATTAAACCGCATAATGCCAATAATTATTATGTTATATTCCTATTATACTACTAGATCAAAAGATCTACTTTGCAAAGGTATAGAGACAAAGCTTAGTGATCTTTTATTTAAGTACTTACCTACCTTGATTGACTGAGAAACGTACAGCCTATACCGGTGGACTTTTAGATTTGAAATTTGGAGAACTCATTCTTAAAGTAGGTAGGTACACTAAAGAAGGAATTTTTGAATTACACCTTTAGGGGGGTAAAAAATTTATATGAAAATGACTGTCTTGTTTTTCAACTTCCACGGGGACATAATCGCTGGCACATTTACCCCCTTACCTTTAAACGAAGATTGTATTAAACAGCTCTTATGTCAAATTGTCACACAAATGACAAGGATGGTTGTAAATTTAATCATTGGTTAAAGTTAAGAGGCGTTTATAAGTAAGGAGGTTAATTTAAAACAAATAACGATAGTTTCACTCAGTCATGGTAAGTTATTTACAGGAACCAAGAGAGATAGAGTAAGATTATGAAGTAGATTGGTCTATTTCTCTGGTTTGAGGAGTAGTTTGTATGTTAACTCATTTTCCTTGGTATGCTTCGAAGATCTCTTAAATTTCTCTATATGATATGCATTATAATGGAACATTCATTTATTTTTGTTACTTTATGTATTGATGATGCATAAGGCGGAATGAATGCATTCTCGACCAGTATACTACAAATATTGATATGTGAATAGAAGTACTGAGGACATAAAAAAGTATTATAAAATGTATTTTGTAATTTCTATAAACTGTCAAATCTGCTGAGGACTTTAAGACTTTCTAAACATGAATTATAGTTTAATGTTTTTAAAATAATGTAGCATCAAAATTAAAAAATTCAACTCCCGTTTTGAAGAGAGTACCCCGGGGCGCGAGACGGTCGGTTGCACTAAGCTTGACGCGATGTGTCCGTTTTGCGGCCCGGGAGAACTCACAGAGTGCCTGGGAGCAATTACTCACCTTCCTTTATAGGATTCTACATGTTCAAAAATCCTCAGTAAAAAGCAAAACTTTGACCACCCAAATTAAAGAAAACTGCAATGTTTCTTCCATAAATTTAGACCCAAAATTATCCGTAGTGTATAACCCCCAACCAAAAGGCTTGTGTCAACATGTAGAGTCCAAATTAAGTGAGGGTGACATTAGGGGAGCTGCCAGGATTCTCTTTAGTAGCGATGTGGTGGCGCCTTACTCTCCAGAAACACTCTCAGCTCGGGAGAGTAAACATCCTGCTCCTGCGAATGACCTCACCTTTCCCGACCCGCCCAACCCAGATTCAACATTTTTAACCATTACAGCCCACCAACTGACTGCAGCCATAGCCTCCTTCCGAAGCGGCTCCGCCGGCGGCCTCGACGGCCTGACTCCGCAACATCTAAAAGATCTTACAAGTTCAGGCGCCGGGGAAGCTGGTGAGTCGCTTTTGAAGGAGCTTACAGCACTTGTTAATTTAATGCTCTCCGGCAATGTGAACGATGCCGTCGTTGATGTTCTGTATGGGGCCAATTTATGTGCCCTTCGCAAAAAAGACGGCGGCATTCGTCCCATTGCCGTAGGATGCACCTACAGGCGTATGGCAGCCAAAACTTGCTGTAGATACTACAGTGAAACATTATCCAGCAAGTTCCAGCCCCTACAGCTTGGATTTGGTTCCAAAGGGGGCTGTGAGGCTGCCGTACACGCCCTGTCCACCTACTTGAACTGTGGCAAAGGTGAGGTCATTCTCAAGGTTGACATTAAGAATGCCTTCAACTCTGTAAACAGGGACACCTTGTTGGCTGAAGCAAAAAAAGAAATACCGGAAATTTATAACTTTCTTTGGCAGTGTTACAGATACCCCTCAAAATTATTGTATAAGGACAATCTTTTGGAATCTGCAGTAGGATGCCAACAAGGTGATCCTCTTGGGCCAGTCATTTTTAGTTTGGCTATCCATCCGATAATAAAACAACTAAATTCAAAATTCAACGTATGGTATTTAGATGATGGGACCTTGGGAGGTGACATAGACACTGTACTCAAAGATTTCCATTTTCTTAAACAGCAATTTAACGCTATCGGCCTAGACCTGAACCCCTCTAAGTGCGAAATCTACCTTCCGGACAGTACCGACAGACAAACGACCCTATCAAAATTCAATGCAATAGCTCCACAAATCCAAATTCTAGAAAAAAATTCACTGCACCTCCTAGGTTCCCCAATTTTAGAAGATAGTTTTTCATCCTTCATAGAGGAAAAAATTCAAAAATTTAACGATATTTCGGACAGACTATTCAAAATTAACTTACATTCGGCATTCACCTTAATTAAATACTGTTGTTTCGGCCCAAAATTTATTTATACTCTCCGCTCTTCCCCTTTATGGAAGCAGCCATACCTTTTGGACAAAATAGATCAAATTATACGTAGCACGATTACATCAATTTTTAATGTGGCCCTGGACGATCGAGCGTGGCTGCAGGCCACTCTTCCCATTCGTTTTGGTGGCCTCGGCGTCCGCAAAATTTCCAGTATTAGTTTACCCGCGTTCCTGTCCTCGGTATACGGCACTGAAAAGTTAACCAGGAAAATTTTAGCTCCGTCACTGGTTGACTCCGAAGTGCCGTATCTGACCGATGCTGTGAACGCTTGGAAAGTGGCTTGCCCGAATACAGTTTGGCCCGTCAACCCGTCTTCCCAGAGACAGTGGGATGAGCCGCTCTGCAGGTTGGTACGGAATAATATGATTAATACGTCCACCAATACTGCTGAGCGTGCCCGTCTGCTGGCTGTGGGCGAGTGGGAGTCGGGCCTTTGGCTTCAGGCACTTCCGTCACCCAACATAGGTACTATGCTGGGTGATACTACTTTTCGGCTCGCAACATGTCTGCGTCTGGGCGCATCCTGCGTGGCTCCGCATCGCTGCCAATGCGGTGAAGCGGTTGATTGCCTCGGACACCATGGCCTGTCCTGCAGTAAGAGCGCAGGCCGCATAGCACGGCACGCCAGCATTAACGATATCATCCGTCGTGCTCTTGTCACCGCCGGCGTGCCAGCTATTTTAGAGCCCCATGGCTTGGCACGTGACGATGGCAAGAGACCAGATGGAATGTCGTTGATGCCATGGAAGTTGGGAAGGTCTTTGGTGTGGGACGCAACCTGTGTCGACACCCTTGCTCCATCTCATCTTCCTAGCACGGCGAGTTGTGCTGGAGCGGCCGCTGCAGCTGCGGAAAACCTCAAACGGCGCAAATACAATAATCTTGTCGCTAATTATTTGTTTGAGCCGTTTGGGGTTGAAACGCTAGGGCCATGGGGTCCGAGTGCTCGGCTGCTTTTCCGTGACATCTCGAAAAGGCTAGTCGACTCAACACGTGACCAGAGGGCTGGCCTGTTTTTCGGTCAAAGAATCAGCATTGCCATTCAACGTGGCAATGCAGCCAGCCTTCTGGGCACGTTGCCCGTTGACAGCGATGCGGACGAATATTTTGATGCATAATTAAATTAGGTTTTTATTTTTATTCTTATATTTTAATTTAAGCTTGTAAATACTTAATATGTGTATATTAGATAATAAGTTATGTATATAGGTAGATATTATAAAGATTTATTTGATGTTATAAATAAAGATGTAGCATTTAAATTAAGTTTTTAATGAAAACACTGTCAGGAATTATTTTGATGTTTTTCTATCACTACAAAATCCTACATTTAAGATTGTTGTTGCCATCTATAATGCCATGCAGATAGCCATATAAATAATTTTATGTACGAGTATATTGGAAAAGCTCACAGTATAATAATATCTAAAATAGTAAGGTTGCAATAGAAACAAATCAAGCCTATAGCTTCCACATCAAATCCTAAATTACATACTGATGAAAATATCTAATACTCATAAAATATTATTCTTATAAACTCCTTAAATAAAACAAAAAAAAATCATCTCTAACCAATACCCTATTCACACTACTTACAAAACATTACCCAACGTTACGAAAAGTCGAAAACAAAAAAAGTTAAACAACAAAAACTTTCATTTCGAGTGACATCACTGCAGCATCCTTGTTACGTCACTTTCCAAGATGGCCGCTGTAGAAAGTCGGTCGTTGAACTCGGCACACTTCGAGCGAGTATATCGAGAGAGTATTTGAGTACTAGTGTTAGTATTGACTGGGAGTTATGTAATTTTGGAAATTTTAAAAGAATGGAAGCAGTTATGAGGCTTGCGTTTAGTTTACGGAGTATATTTTTTTTTCGGAAAATCTTTGGGAAATATCAAATCAAATCAGAATATGGAATGTCTGTGTTATACTATTGTTTTTAATAAGGTTGTTGATAAGTTAAATTAAAACCTGCTTGTTTTATTCTTCGAAGCATAACTTTTGATGCTTTTTAGCAAATCTTCAGAGTCCAATAAATACAATAATTTATGAGAGCACAAAATAATTCAAGCAAAAATATTTTTTGAGCTAAAATTTTTTCTCAGACATATATTTTTAAAATCAATTTTATTTTTTTTACGATTAAATGTATGTAATTTTTCAAGTTCCAACAAAATGTTTGATCAGTCAGAGCCTAACCTACACATTGCATAGAACAATGTTTCATTATACCGTACTTGTAGGAAATCGTTTGTGCATCAGTAAACTCACGACCATTTCCTTCTTTTTGTACAATTTCTAACTTTACTGACGGTTCCTGTTTCATAATTATCAGCAATATTCAAAAGAAACTTTATACGTTTTTTTTAAACATAAGCCGTACCACAGATAATATAATACTATACGTACAGATGCCTCATCTCATACAAAGAAATGTGACTGATTTAGCGCGGGCTATCTTCGGGCTAAACATTTTTCCGTGCTTAAAAGATTTTTCAAAATTTGAACAAATATTTTTCATGATGTATTTTTTTATGTTCTCAATTTTACGCAAACTTCAATAACAAATCGACACATATAACGCCATCTATTATGAGTTATTTCAACAAATGTTCCTTTGTTCCTGATGAGACCCCATGGTAGTACTATCAATACATTTTAGGACTAAGTAGGCTGTCTATTCTTAAGATCTTACGATCGCTCGATCGTTAAGAAAAAAAAAGTAACTATCAAATTCAACTAAATTACTATAACATTGGTTATAGTTTTAGTTATGCCACAACACAAGCTAACTGCATTCCTTTTAAGAAACATAGCTTTCCTCAAAACTTTTGAATTTTCTAAAATCTGAGGATTTTTTTCCGGGTCTACCTTTTTAAGTTTCTACCCGACTACCCTAGAAATAAGGTAAGGTTTTTTGGGTGCATGTGAAGAATCATATTAATATAAATATCAGTAGCCCGATTCACGTAATTACAAACAATCCAAATATCGCTGAAGTTTGAAAGTCGTTCGATCGAAGTCCTACCCATATTTGGTATTCACGTATTTCTTGAACGTAGTTCAATAGGACTTCCACTCAATAGAATCGAAACTAAACGATTTCTGAACGACTTATTGCCAGTTAATTTTTTTTGTTTTCTACCAAGTTAATGAAACACATTTTTTAATCAAAATTCTGTGATTTACGTCATTATGGTCAAATAAATTTAATTTAAAATGATATCAATAAACGTAAAATGTAAAAGGACGATTATCATAATTAGGTACTGAATACGCGTCAACGACACTTCGATCGAACGACTTTAAAATCGGTGCCGTTCAAGTTCGATCGATGGATGTGAATACGAAAAGGTATTTAACGACTGAGTCGCTACGATATCGCTGCGGTTTTGATTACGTGAATCGAGCTACAGATTTTTACCTCAGAACCATACTACAAAAATATTATTTAACTAGCGTCCAGCCCTCTTTAGCATGGATGCAATCTACTGATGTGGCGATATGTCAAAACATCGAGACTTCTGTGCTGTATAATAAGGTATTATACATATATAAACTTCCGGAATAAGTTTAGAAGAACTAAGCGGACAAACAGACAGACACAAATAGCGATTTTTCATACTACGAGTATTTACATTATATGTCACATTTTTCTCTGAAAACACACTATACCCCCCTCAGATCATAGAAACAAGGGAGATGTGCCAAGGCGCTATCGAGCTTGATGCCTGATCTTGAGCAAATTGCTCATAATAAAAACGTACGCCCTGGCGACGAACCGAACACGATCGATGGTATAAATACAGTGTTTTAGTTTAGTGCTAGTGTTGAGTGACGATTAACAGTATAAGATTGAGGGTGTGCGGAATGTTTAATGCGTGGGAGATCTTTTTATTCACAAGGAGCGCTTAATTATGCGCGTATTTGTGTCGAATAATGTACTAAAAGTGGCATCAGTTGTTCCCGTACTAATTTGCTATGATGGCATATCTCCTTGTTTCTATGATCTGAGATACCCCCACATCAATGAAGCCCATTTACAATCATTCAAGCAGGTGCCATGTACTATGTACTCACACTTTCACACCGACCCTGTGTGCGTGCCATTGGCATTCACGCACACATACACAGACATCCGTGTACCTGACCCCCTTTTGCGGCGCGAGTATGAGTTTATGTATTTGGGGTATACAAAGGAATGCACCGGTTTGTATGTGAAAATACGCGATAAAATGTATGGGATTTGTATGTGTTGTAATTTTTATAGGAATTCGGCACGTGATTATAATGTGTAGTCTTTGTGATAAGCACCAGAAAATGTATAGAAGTAAAGTATTTATAATTAGAAGTGATTTATATTATTTTTAATGCGGCCCAATTTATTTTATTTTTTTATTATAAATAAAGTTTTCCTAGGTATAATTGTGAAAAGAAAAACGGTCGCCTTATCTAATTTGATAAATAAATACAAAGGTATTTTTAAAATACAGAATTAAATTGAAAAATAAATAGTAAATGAATATTTTGTAACGCGTTGATGTCTTTTGTACTACAAACTGCGTTAGTTGATAAAACGTATATATTTAGGTACTTAGTGAACTTTATTGTATCTTTCATTGATGCTCTGATTCTTTTCTTTTGATTTTCTTTTCTTTTCAATGAAATCAAGTTAAAAATGTAAAAAAACAAGTTTTTTTATTGTAGGTAAATGATTTTTATGACAGAAAAGATAGTTCTAATAACCAAAGCATCATCCTCAGCCGCACCTTACAACGTACAACATTCATACATACACACGTAGCGTAAACCTCACCAACACATACACAGTTATATAACTCGTGACACAGGTGCTAACTTTCACGAACTTTCATTTTTCCAACCACAACTTATACTCAAAACTCCACCTTATTACATTAGACACACATTCCAATTTACAATAACAAAATTGTCATATTTCCATTCTTAAACAATTACTGAAAATTGGACCTTAATTTTCGGGATATACGGTTTAATTTGGTATAGTACAGAAGTTTATTAGTCAGGCAATGAACGATGAATGAGCCTTTCAGTGTTGCATAACGATTTTGTGTGTAAGGACATTGACCTTTAGCTGAAGAAAGCGAATGATTTTAAAAGGAGTTATGTATTTTTATTCATAGTACTCGTCATTATTTTGAATAACCTATTTACTGTCAGAAGTCGGCAGTTAGTAGCTCGTTCTAAAACTAATATTCTTCTGTTTAACAAGACGAAAACGTAAATATATTATAACTGTTCTATTCCGTATAGAAATGAGATGACATTCTGACATCTCCCATATTTTTTCTCATGAAGAATTGACTTATGGATTCTGTAAAGAAGATGACCAGCAAGGTCCTTTTGGTAACTCCAACTTCTTCATACTAATTTACGTATACCACAGATAATATAATACTATACGTACAGATACCTCATCTCATACAAAGAAATGTGACCGATTTAGCGCGGGCTATCGTCGGGCTATACATTTTTCCGTGCTTAAAGGATTTTTCAAAATTTGAACAAATATTTTTCATGATGTATTTTTTCATGTTCTCAATTTTACGCAAACTTCAATAACAAATCGATACATATAACGCCATCTATTATAAGTT
The DNA here is from genome assembly GCA_948465475.1 of Thalpophila matura. Classification (NCBI taxonomy): domain Eukaryota; kingdom Metazoa; phylum Arthropoda; class Insecta; order Lepidoptera; family Noctuidae; genus Thalpophila; species Thalpophila matura. Next base: position 12,158,907 of record OX419200.1, read on the forward strand.
ATTTCAACAAATGTTCCTTTGTTCCTGATGAGACCCCATGCGTATACATACTGCGGCCAAACTGTAAAGTGTTAAAACAATAATTGTTTTGTGGTGTTATGGGGATGGTACTTTGTATCCTGTGTAGCTGCATCTCTCTCCATACACTGAAAAAATCATGGCAATAAGACGTCATTTGGCAATAACATGTCATATGGCAATAATACGTCATATTGCAAAAAGACGTCATATTGCAACAACACGTCATATGGCAAAAACACGTCATATGGCAATAACACGTCATATTACGGCCAGACTTAAAAATAGAGACTGACTAAAATAACCCCCCCAAAGTAGAAGTAAAGTGCTTTTCATATGAGATTGATTGATTGATTCTTCTCTTTCTCATTGATTTCTTATGAGAAAGTTGGCGTTTTTGGAAGCTAACTAATATTATATTTTCAATCGATTTTGAATATATCAGTTTTGGCCAAAGACGTAGGTCTTTGGTTTTGGCCTACAATCAACAATTGGAACAGTGCAATGCTGCTTAAGGTACTATATCTTCCTCATGGAAAACTGTTTAACGAGTTTTGCGACTACATAAATAGTTACAATCCTTTATTTTCGATGAACGGTGAGTTATAGATAAGTTTTGAAAAGAAGGTAAGTACAAATAGGTAGTAGGTACTGGTACATGTTTGGAAATAATTGCCTCTGAACTGCATACCTACCGTACTTCTCGAAACAGATCAAAGTCATGCAGCAATTGTGTCATTTTCTGAATCTTACAAGGTGATCTTATAATTAACATTTTTCAAACTAAAGTTTATATAAACCACATATACCAAAACAATATACCTATTTTTAAAAACCATACTACAATCTATCATATTAGATGCTTATGTCGATCCATCCACAAAAAGTAACATTACCTATCCCATCCGAAGAAAATAGTTAAAAAAAAGACTTATCTATGTGTATGAAACATTATTATTTGCACAGTAATGTCAAAACATAAGTAACATATAATATCTTAATATGTACAAACACTTTCAGAAAAAAACATCATCGCCTACAAAATTTTTATTACTCTTTTTAACACAATCACTTACTACTAACGCCATCTGTTAGTGGCGAAACTAAAACTCACCAGCACACTGCGAGCGCCATCTCTTAAATATTTCTGTTAACTAAAATGAGAGCAGTGAAACAAAAAGTAAAAAAGTTTGTTGGTTTGTTGTAATCATCGCCCGTCGCTAGAGAGAGTTGTTTCATGTTTTGTTCTTTTTTTGTAAGTCTGCAATTTTATAACATCCATCTAGTAAAACAATATAAAAGAAATTGTGTTTGCACGTAAAATAATACTATGGGTGTATCTGAAAATGAAATGGTTATTTAGATAGTGACATTCATTTTTTTTTTTTGAGATGAGAAAAGTGCTTGAGCTAACGTATGTTAATTTTTTATTTTTATTTCTTGATACAAATGGAAAACTTTTTTAGGGGAAAGGGGGATTTTTTTTATTCTAGATACAAATGGGAAACGGTCATACAATGCAATATTACTTACATTATGATCGAAATCGATCGTTAAAAATACGAGTACATAGAACAGAATTGGTAATTATTGATACACTAACGATTACAGGTACAGACAGATTAAACAGGTACATGCAGATTAAATAGACAGATTAAATAGGTACAGACAGATTAAATAGGTACAGGCAGATTAAATAGGTACAGGCAGATTAAATAGGTACAGGCAGATTAAATAGGTACAGACAGATTAAATAGGTACAGGCAGATTAAATAGGTACAGGCAGATTAAATAGGTACAGGCAGATTAAATAGGTACAGACAGATTAAATAGGTACATGCAGATTAAATAGGTACAGACAGATTAAATAGGTACAGACAGTTCGATGTTTCGTGATATCATCTAAAAATGAAGTAAGTACCAACCCTGAATTACTACCACAAAATTTTATACAAGCCAAAATATATCGTTCAATAATATACATAGAGCTTAAACTAAATGAGCAAGCAACCACTCTACATTTACACTCTATCGCTACCTCCGCCAATATTATAAGAATTTGAATTCTATTCATAAATTTAGGCATATTATAAGATGTTAAAAAGTTATTTCACCGACATTTTGTATAATGTTATAAAACTGTCGAATATTATGAAATTCAGCAATAGAATTATAATAAACTAGCTGTTCCCCGCGGTTTCACCCTCGTTCCTCAGTTTCTAAGGGTCGTAGTGTGATGTTAAATAGCTTATACTATTTCTCATGAACCTGACTATCATCAATCAAAAAGAATTTTTGGAATCCGACTGGTAGTTCCAGAGATTAGCGCGTTCAAACAAACTCTTCAGCTTTATAATATTGGTGTAGAGTAGCTGTGCCCGCGACTCATCCACGTGGAAGTTATAAAACCACCACCCAATAAACTTGACCACCCCTTTTTACCCCTTTAGGTACTCAAGGAATATTTCCTAAAACCAGCCTGCTGCCATAATCGGACACAAATACAGACTCTGGGCTGCTTCTGGGAATTTTCCAATAGAAAAACTATTAATTCAATAACATTTTGCTCTGTTTTGCCCCACGCGGTAATTGAGCCTTGGATTCCATGGCATACAGAGGAGTTTACATCCCGGGCAAATTAATATGGCACCTGGCTCGGAACTCGATTATAGCGGTGAGTTGAGATCTATATCGTGCAACTTAGTAGAACAATTGCCGCAATCTTGAGGTATAGCCCAGCGATATTGCAATGAATTTATATAACTGCTGCAGCAACAAGACCAGCCTCGCTGTTCATTATTATATTTTATTAGCTCAGTGGGCCTATCACGAATAATTTTGACGTATCGTATCGTAAACGTAAGCGAATTTCAAATGTAAAATACAACAGTCATAGAACATTTTTAGATAAAATTTTATACAATTTGCGCATTATAATAAATACAGAGAATTAAATAAAGTACCGTATTTAATTTAGGTATATAAATATTCTGTAGCAAACGTGTATTTTCAATTCAAAATATGCTTACGTTTACGACACGCAACGTCAAAATCGTTCGTGCTAGGCCCTCAGATCTACAGCCACAAATTTCTGCTCGATGAACTCATCAACAGCAATACAGTTGTTGCTACCTTGCTAGAATATATCTGCAATATCTTGCATAGCTAAATTGCAGCAAGAGTATCGTCGTAAATATTGCCCATCTATAGTTCTCAGCAAGATTCCCAGCAAGATGCAATTTTTATAGACCGTTTACAAGCCTACCCTGTATTCCACGATATACAAAAGAGTTTGTAATAATTTTCCTTTCTATTAAAAAAAAATACTCGGTACTTTACCATATTAGTGAAATTTCACTACAGTTGTGATTGTAGGGCGTCGTCAAATAATTGTCAAGGAAGGAACAGCGCAACAGAGTTTTATAGTAAACTGATCGTTACGTTCGTACTGTGGATCATGCGCACGAGTTCCTTCTCGTTACTGACGCCTGATTTGAACAAAAATATTTATTTAATCCGCAACTTATAAAAATACTTTGTTTAAAAAAATGTTATTACTTTTGAAAACTAAGTAACATAGGTAAATATAATTTTTAAATTAATTTAATTAAAATCAATTTAAATCAATAAACTTCTTTATAGAACATGCACTTATGCAACTTTTTGTGTCTTCATGAGTTTTATGTTTATTAGACTTATGTTTGTAGGTATCAACAAAATATTTTGAACTTTAGTTCAAAACTAAAAGGACATTATAATTTTTTTTAACACTTTGTTTTTAAGCTTTTGGTCCGGCCCGCATCGGTTGTAATAAATCTCTTTGGATGCGCCTCTTATGACAAATAATAATTCATTGAGGCATGGAATCAACAATTGGGCTACGTGCCAAAAATTCTAATTCAGATTGCACTTTTGGAATGAAATGGCTATTCAATGTAGCCTTTGAAACGAACAATCTGGATTAGGTTTTTTTTTGGCACTTACGCTGAGTTGCAGAAAATGTCATTAATTTTTAAAGGAGGCTTTAACGATAGAAATTGTATGGTTAATGCCTCCATTAAGATTTAATTATCTTTCTGCAACCGACCGTAGCTGAATAATTGTTTTTCCATGCCTCATTTATTCCATCTGTATTTTCTTCAAACAGCACTTTAGCAATTGCAAACCCGCTAACATTTCAATTCAGCATCTAACGCGATATCCCAACTAGAAGTGCCGCTGCCACTATTTCATTTAACAAAAGTTCACGCTCCATGCCGCTGGTACCAGACAGGCGGTGATTAGACACACACTGCTGCACACTTTCTGGTACCAAAACCGCGACAGTTTTTATGTAAACAGAAATAATTGTAGTATGACTTGAAAGTGAGAGGGAGAGTCAATTATTGTGTGTGACAGGTTAAACGAGAGGCAAATTGTAAGGCACAATGCGTTTCACATAAAAGTTGTCTTCGATGCCATGTTGGGTCGTGTCTGTCACTCTATCTAGGTCATAAAGTTCCATATTTTTTAGAGTTCTGTAGTAAAACTAGGAACACATAAGGCCGTTACACATTACGCCGCAGCGGCAGCGGCGCTACCGTATTTTCATACATTTTTATACGCGCGGAACCATGACTCACCGCTGCCGGGCCCCCACGGCCGCAATATTATTGGTAGTTGTTAGTGTTACGTTGTTGCTCACAAATGATAGAAGGTCATAGCAGCAATGTAACACTAAGGCCTCCCCCAAATTGGGCGTGCGCGATCCTCCGGCGTGTGAATGACGCGAACGTTCACGCACGCCGTTCACACGCCGGAGGATCACGCACGCTCAATGTGGGGGAGGCGTAACAACTACTAATAATATTACGGCAGCGGGGCAACGGCGTCGTGTACACGAGCGCTTATAGTTTCGTCATGTCCATCTGTCCGTTTGTCACACCTCTATAAAAACTACAGTCCTAAACCAATTAGTATAAAACTTCGCAGGTAGATGTCTCCTATAAACTGCTATAAAGGCGTGTAGTGAAATTACGAAAAATAAAATAATTTGTGGGGGCCCCATACATTAAACTGAGGGATGAAAAAACATATTTTCGCGTACCCCTTCATGTGGGATATCGTTGGATAGGTCTTTAAAAATAACCTGAAAGTTTCTAAGTGAGTTTCTTATTCAGGTGCATATTTAGTGAACTATGAGCTTCAAATTGATTTCAACCAGACACGTCGATATCGTATATTGTAAGCAGTGATAGCCTAGTGGTTTAACCATGTGCCTCCCACGGCGAATGGTTCGAGTTCGATCCCGAGGCACGCACCGCTGACTTTTCGAAGTCATGTGCGTATTAGAAATTAATTATCACTTTCTTTAACGGTGAAGGAAAAACATCGTGAGGAAACCGGCATATCCTAGAACCAAACATTCGAAAACATGTGACGTCCACCAACCCGCACTGGGCCCGCGTGGTGGAGTACGGCCCACTCCCTCTCACAGAGCAGGCCTGTGTCCCAGCAGTGGGAACATTATAGGCCCATTATGCTATACTATGCTATGCTAAAATGTATTCAGCTGAACTTTATGTTGATTCAAACAAGCGACACGCTATGATGGTCGGTTTGACGTTTCAAACCAATCATAAAGTTTCGTAAAAATTGACAACTACTTTTAAAAGAACAATTTCTGTACTTTATAGTTTATAGTGACGAATTCCTATTGACAATAAAGCACAGCAATTGTTCTTTCAAAAGAAGTTGTAAATTTTTACGAAACTTTATGAGCGGACAAACTTCAAACCGGCCCTCATAGCTTGCTGCTGATAAAGTACGATTTGCCTTGCTGAAAACGACGAACCAATCTTTTCATCATTTTACATTTTATAAATCTAAATGTAATGATCACAAAAAGATCAGCAAAAATAGCTGCTTGGTACCTATCTCCCAACATAAGCCGTGAAAGGCAATTAAGACGCGAGTTATCGAATCTTTCATCATTGAAGGTAATGACGAAGCAAAACATGAAATCGCTCTTACTTTTGGTGAATGTTTTTCCTTCACCTGATGGTACTGATGGTATGTGGTCACCGTCGCCTAACATATCTTCATGAACGCAAAAGCACAGCAATGAAGGTGCACTGTCCACCGTAGAAACAAAGATGAAATGTCGCATGACATAGGGGATCTTTCCACTACTTGAGGGGTTGCGAAAGTCATGTGTAGCAGTTTTCAGCTGGGATTCATATGGGAACAAACCCCACATAAACACTAAGGCCGAGATTGATAAACATTGCCTAGCACGTACTTTGGCTTAGATATGTTACGTCACTGTCGCACAACTGTCAAACTACAAGTGCAAGACAGAGACGGAAACATATCTAAAGTAAGCGCTAGGTAACGTTTAAATCTCAGCATTAAATTCTCGAGACAGGCGGTGTGGTAGGTATGTGCAATATAGACATTTACTCCGTCCATAAAAAAGAGCATCGCATCCAATATCCTGCTAAATAATAAATCAAACTATAGATTTCCATACCGGATAATCATTTGATTAGTGTTGTAGAAAAACGCCTTATCAACCCTATCCTATCCGTGGATGCCATGAACTACGACTTTGAGCGAATGGTACCAGTGGCATATATACTCAAGGGCCATCGGGGCCATGACCCGGGGCGTTAGACTGTGATACGGGCGGCATAGCCTCCTTTCGAGCCGCCCCTTGCGCTCAGCTTTTTGCAGAACCCTAAAATTTGCATAATCCGACACGCACTTGCCGGTATTTTTGTTAATTTATGGGGCGGCAAACCTTATAGGCCCAGGGCGTTAAATTTTAAAACACGCCAGTGAATGATACCTATCTGTTAACATCAGACTGTGATCACTAATTCTTGGCTTAAAATCTTAGATATTTTTTCTTTGACCGTTAATTGTAACAGTCCAAAGAGAGCTTTTGTTCAACAGAAGCTACATACAGACAAACTTTTCTAACTAAACGCAAAATAATAAGGCAATTCGGCACAATGAAACAAACTATCAAAGAGAACTCTATTGACGTTATATTATGGTTCATTTATGTTCATATAAAAATAAGTGAACGTCATAAAAAAATCATCTTCATTAGTAATAATGATGAGTTAAATATCGTGCGGTTAGTTATCGATTTAGAGTTCACGGCTTTTACAATTTTGATGTTTGAACTAGCTAAGAAGGCAGCTAAAGCAGAAGGACCAGAGGCCCTAGACAAGTTACTTTTCTGTTAGCGTTAGCGTCAAACGCTACGGATAAAATGTATGGAAATGACATTATTTTGTGAGTTACGTGACTTTTCCGCAGGTAATGTCATTGCACATTTTGTGCTTATCGTTTGGCGTGAACGTTAACAGAAAAGCAACTTGTCTAGAGCCTCAGGCCCAGTAGACAGATTTAAGATCATCGCATTCTGAATAAAGTTATTATTTTACCTCTTGGCCCTATAAATGCACTGCTAACCACAGTAAAATATCAAGTTCGTTATAAAATGTTGCAACGAACCCTTCGCTAAATGAATGGGCTTATGGAGTAGTTGAAAAGTGATACAAGAATGCACACCTTTACCGAACTTTCAGTGAAAGAGACCGCAACTTCAGAAGTTGTTGTAGTTTTGATTTGAGTAGAAATTATGTAGCTTTCATAAGAGTAGATTAAAATAATCTATTATTTTCAAGAACACAATATCTTACAGAAACCGTACCATTATTACACCATAGAATCTACTAATAACTACTTCAATTTAAATAAAAATCACACAGACACTCGTAAAACTAAAATCTGACAAGCAAAATGCAGTGATTACACTTCACTTCTAACTTCAAAAAGCATTATGCATAGTTAAAAAATTATAAATTACAATCTAGACTGATTCATATGAAAATAAAACAAAATTAACATTGCTCACACTGAGCACTCGCTATATTATTTTTTGCATTCTCTCGTACGCCAGGTCAAATGAAACAATGCGCTTGCAAAAACAGCTAAGCAAAAAGCGACCATCGTACTAATGCATAAAGAACTAATCCGTATCAAAGATGTTTACCTACTGAACAAACTTTTGGTAACTGCCCTACCAAAAACCGACAAAAGCCAACTTAGCTTTGCAACTATTTAAGCCAAAATGAATGGCAATTCAATTGAAAATGGAGCTTCTGCCTTTGATAATAGAGTTGAAAAAGAATACAAAAATGATTTTTGAACCGCAAAAAAATCTGACTTGTTACAGAATCAGAACCACACGCAAACTGGGAGCAATCATCTGGCAGACCACAAACTTCAAATATAAAAGGGTGACAATATAATAGACGAACACAGTTTTAGTGTGGACTGACCAAAGTGGACGTGTAACCAGCAAAAATGTACAAATACATAATTTTAATCACCATCGCCAGTGCGCTTGCTCTTCCAAACCCTGAAGACATTAAACCAGTGGATTTAGTTCGTGGTATTAAAAAGGACTGTGCTAATGGACTTTTGAGTCCCACGTGTTTAAAAATGGGAGCTATCACGTTATTGGAAAAACTGAACAACAAGGATGAAGTGTCTTTAATTCCCGGTGTTAGTCTTGTGAAAGAAGGTGGTAAATCAAATTACGATGCAGTTGCTGCTGACCTGGCGAGGTCCTTTTCAAGTGATTCTGATGAACGGCTGGATAAGTCCCTACTGTACCATGTTGGGAGCTTCCTGGACAGTCATTCGGTGAAGCTGAGGCTGCTTGATGATAATGCTGTAGAAGAAGCAAAGACTGCGATTGCGGAAGGCAGAGGCAAGGGAGGAATGCTTGGCGGCGGCAAGAAGGGTGGAATGGGCGGCATCATGGCTATGGCAATGATGATGAAAGGTATGCAGTATTCATTTGTAATAACACACTAATATACTCGTACGTATTATAAATGAAAAGTTTGTCTGTATGTTTGTAACACTTCCACGCTAAAATGGCTAAACTGATTTGGATGTAATTTGACAAAAAGTAGCCTGGGACCTGGAAAAGCAAATGAGCTACTTTTCATCTGTTTTTACGCTGACAAAGTCGCGGGCAACAGCTAGTATTTTGTAAAGGTAAAGTGCATCTTCACATAAATTCGTTATGAAATTAGTGGATGGATTAATGATAGCAGTATGTAGACAAGAGGACTCAGTAGTTCATCCTCTTGAAATAACCCTTAATTAGTCTTTCATGAAACTCATGAGTAGATGAAGGGACTTACCCAGAAATCTAATGATATAAACATATTTGAGGCATGGTTGACTGACTGGCTGCTGCGCGATTTATCGCAGGTTCGATTCCCGCACGAAACAAAAATATTTGCTCCGGATCTTAGTGTTTGTGTATGTGAAATTTGTGTTTGTAAACGCAATTATTTTAAGAAAAATCTGTGAAAACAAAATACTATACGTAACTGGCTTCATTTGTTTAATTCGGAATGAACACATTATTATGCACAGACATAACTCATTACAAACTATCATAAAAAGACTCCAATAGTATTTCTGACCTTGCTCACCTGATCTTGTTCAGATCAAAAGTATTCAATACATAAATAATAATAATTTATATATTATAGACTTCGCTAACAGTCCCTGCACTGATTTGATAGCTATATGCAAAATAACATCATGATTACCTGAAATAGTCTTGTAGACTCCTTTGCGTAACTAGTAATTCAGCGTCTTTATGAAAATCGCCTTGCTTACTGAAGTTTCATTATTAACTCGAACATTTAAAAGGTTTATTCATAATAAGCTCTGAATTTTATATTAGAAAGTTTGTACAGGTAATCTTATTTTGCAAAACGATTAGAGTTATAAAACAGTCAGTTATTTTTCTCTGCAATTCAATTATTTGTCGTTATGACTAACAGATAGTATGGAACAAAAAACCATGATGCATAATTTCATCGCTAGCTATAACGACTGTGCAATCATTAAGTACTATAAGTTTTCCCAATTCTCTGAATAAGTTATTGGTCCAGTGGTCGCAAACAATACTGCTGAGCGTGAGGTTTTGGGTTTGATTCCCAGGTCAGGTAAAGTGTTATCTATTAGCAAATTTTCATTAACAGCCCGGAATCTCGATTTGTGCCCGAGTACCTAATGACAATAGACTATTTTAGAAATGTGATATTAAAACTTGTACGCTTGATGTTAAAACAAGTATCATTTAGGGACAGCTTAATGAACAATCAGATCCCCCTCTCGGTCACAGCGCATCCTCAGGAGCTCTGGTGACCTTACTCACTACAGGAACACAAGACTACCGAACAGTAGCGTTATATGGATGTGGTATTCTATAAGGTAGAAGTACTTTCCTAGTCGGGCTGCTCCAGATTCAATAAGATATCTACGCTGTGCCATATCTTTCTTACTTCCTATTACATGGGACTTACAGTAAATGCTGGCAAAATGTAGGTGTACTGCCTACTAATGCCTACCTTTTCGGAACATACAGGCATATCCTAGGTTTATATTGTTCTCTTTAATGTGATTATTGAATTACGCCCTGCAATATTATCAGTACCTAAGACAGTATGCGAGATGCAGATATTGTAATGATTAACAAGGTTTTCCTATATTTTTATACAATCATTATAATGATGAGCTTGTTATCTAGAACATTATTAAAAAATAATCTAAATTCTATTGTCTTTTAAACAGAACAACGTTAATAATTGAACTGGTCCAATTTTTATGCTTTAAGTTGGAACTAGTGGCATTGTACTCTAACTCCTTTCTTTTTGTAATGATGAAAACTTTGTCGATTGCACTCGCAATTGATTCATCATCATCATTAGCAGCAGTGAGCAATGGTGGCTTAGTCGTAACCCTGACTTACAAGTTGAAGGTCGCGGGTTTGAACCTAAATACGGCGAAGGAAAACATCGTGAGGAAACCAGCATGTCGTAGGACCAAAAATTTGAAGACATGACATCCACCAACCCGCACTGGACCTACATGGTAGATTATGGCCCAGTTCCTCCCACAGAGAGGAAGCCTGTGTCCCAGCAGTGGGAAAATTATAGACTGATTATGAATGTTACGTATTAGCAGCCTACAGCTAGAAATTAATTGATCCAATATCGCGGTTTGTCAGAATAAAGGAACAAGCCTTACTCATGCTACTAAACACGTGTTTGGAACAATCAGAGACCCATAGACTATTTTAAACATGAAAATCAAGTATGATCGAATTACGTGACTTCAAAATATGATACGCCGAATAACACAACGCTGACAGTTTGCAATAACGAATAACTAATGACGAAAGCACGAAGCAACAAATATCATAACAACGAAAACATTTGACAACGAATCACGGAACAACGAATGCAAGTTACAACGAAAAACTTCAAACCCAACTACGTAACCTTGAAATACCTAATTAAACAACTAAATTACTCTTCTATAGAAAAAAAACGATCCAATTATACAAACATACAGTACTACAGATGGTGCATTTATTATTAGAGATAAGCCTATAGATGCACACGACCGTGAGTAAAACATTTCGGTTTTGGATTATATCTGGCCAAATTTTTGTTCGGTCTGGTTGCTAGGCTCTAATTTGTAGGGTCTACAGTCCGAGAATAAATTGCAAGTGATATTGAACATAGTTTATAAGAAAGTAAATAAATTTATCTGGTATTTGATTATTTGTTGAAGATTTCGGGTCGTTTTGTACTGGTGATTTAAAACCAGGCGTGTACTAATGTGATTTTTTAAATATAATTTGAAACAACCAACGAAAACAATATATTAGGAAAAAACTTGAATATCGTATTCTAAAATCACCTATACAACCAAACAATACATAGTGAGTGGTGTAAAACGTTATTACACTAAACAACGCACATGGTGATCAATATCAAAGGTTGGTATTTTTCTCAGATCATAGAAACAAGGAGATAATATGCCATCATAGCAAATTAGTACGGGAACAACTGTCGCCACTTTTAGCACATTTTTCAACACAATTACAAGCGCCCCTCGTGAATATAAAGATCTCCCACGCATTAAACATTCCACACACCCTCAATCTAACACTTTTAATCGTCACTCAACACTAGCACTAATCTAAAACACTGTATTTATATCATCGATCGTGTTCGGTTCGTCGCCAGCGTGTACATTTCATATACGGTCAATGTCACCGTATCAAAGCGTCAATTTTAATAGCGCCTTGGCACATCTTCCTTGTTTCTATGATCTGAGGTATTTTTATATTTAAGAAAAAATATTTACCGTACAGCGGTTATAAGCTATTGGACTAATTGGATTGTTATCTCAAATCATTATATTGAAGATCTTATTTTCTGAATGAATTTGCCAAAAAGATTTGTGAGGAATCCTAGGAAGACTTGTCTCCAGTCAATTGACTATTGTTAATTATGGTGATATGAATACGCAACTAACAGATGATACTATAAATATTATGAGTAGAAATGGCTAAAATGAATTGAAAAAATATAGATATTTCGCTACAGAGAACCCAATAGATCCAATGATGCAATAAATCAGTGTTAAGTTTACTTAAAATATTACAGTTTGTTACCAAAAGCATCGTAGTGAATCTATCCAAAGCCCATGCAGGTTTAGTTTGCCAAATTACAATCATTGCTAATTTTCACGCAATGGTTATGTAGTTTAAAAGTAAAAACGTCTAGACTAACTTTCGGTACTGTTTTAAATACTTTTTACATGCATTCATGAAATAAAACTATAACACTAAAATTTGAATTTTATAATGTTTTATACATTATTAATTAGATTGTTAGTAGTTCTTACAACTTGATTCATATTTGATGTGATATTGATCATGTTATGATCCAAAATATATTGATTATTTTAGTAAAAAAAATGTGATAGAAATTACGTTTCTTTTAGTACTTTTTTTGATTATCATCAGTTTGTAATTCGAGATTTGCTGCAATTTGATATCTGTTATAAAGTCAATGAAAATAAGGGATTCTGTTGCGTATAATTATAGAAGGCAAAAAACTAAAAACTATTTAATTCAAAATTAATTACGCGACATTTTCCAAAAAACTTAAAATAACAGGAAAGTATAAGGTGTAATACAGTGGTTAGTATATTAAAAACCCATAAAATTACTATACATTTACATTGGTCGCCTACTCCAATGACTGCATGCGATAATAAACGAAAACCTTACGCCTACGAAAGCTGCAAACTAAAACCAACCCTAACGGACGGAAACAAGGTTAATTTCTCTATGTAGAAATTGAACTTATCGCAGTCAGCCTTCTATGAAAATATAATGGATACAAGAGTACTCCGTACTAATCATACATCTATGTGAGACATATAAAAGGTGGACGAAACAATTGCTTATCAAAGTGTACCAGCATTCGTTTCGATACAGACGTCGAAAATGTATTTTATATCGATATTATTTTTTATAACAGCAGTGTACGCACTGCCAAATCCTGAAATAGGAGATTCACCTAAAAATTTTGTGGAACCAAATGTTGAAAGTGCGGCCAGAGCAATGAAAAAGGATTGTACAAACGGAATCTTTAGTCCAACGTGCCTGAAAATTGAAGCCATATCAATGCTTGAGAAGCTTAATGCAAAAGAAGAACTCCAACTTCTTCCTGGAGTAAGCGTCGTCAAGGAAGCTAGTAAAGAAAATGCGAGCAAAGTTGAAGAATTTGCTGCTGAACTAGCCAGGTCATTTCCTTCGAAGCCTGATGAGAGATTAGACAAATACTTGCTGTACAGGCTTGGGAACTACCTTGACACTCACACTGTGAAGCTGAAGCTATTGGATGAGAATGCTGCTGAGGAAGCCAGAGCTTTGGTTGGAGAGGCGAGGGGTAAAGGTGGACTTGGGGGTGGAAAGAAAGGAGGCATGGGAGGTTTGATAGCTGCAGGACTTTTGATGAAAGGTATGTTAGTAGTGAAGTGATTAACATTGCGGTTCCTATCTGTACGTTGGGAGTAATGAGGGATTTCTAACTTTTCTCAAGAAATTGATCGCTTTACTGGTTGGTTAGAAAACATAGGTATTAAAACGAAAACAACTAATATCATAAACATTTTAGACTCAGTAAGAAGATATCAGCAATTTTTTTTCTATCAATTTTGTTAGAAGCAATAAATTTAATTTCAAACAAGTTAAAGACTTAAACAAGGTGTTGATTTAGTCACCTGCCTATGCTATAAGGGGTGATATTACTCATCATACTGAACAACTTTCTTTATGAAACCCACATCTAAGTGAAAAAGAAAAACTACTCACGACGTTTAGTATAACGGTAGAATCACCTCTTGAGGCTTGGAGATGACAAAATGAACAGCCCATACAGTTTTCCGTGCCCAAAAATATTTACCACTATTTCTCGTTTTACCTATCTACAGGTTTAATGACACATTAGAATAAAAAATATTATAACCAGTTTCAGGAAATCAATAAACATTAGCACTTTTTGCGATCTAGATGAAGGCAGATGCAATCAATCACATTCTAGTGAAAGCTAAAGGAAATAGAAACTAGATGTATAGATAATAATGTCTTTGTTTAAATTGTATCAATGTACTAGTTTGTCGTATAATCTGATACATTTTATATAAAAAAAAGTAAACGGACAATTGACAATGCGGTCGCATAGTTGTGTAGTTCACAAAAATGGTGGTAACTGTAGATACTATCGTAAAGCATAGTTTAAGCTTAACAAATTAATGTAATAAAGCGTCCGAATTTTTAACGTTCCTCGTCATAAGAATCAAAACTTGGTTTTTCAAACCTAAAACAAAAAATACTTAGCGTTAATAATATCACTTTCAACTTTTATTTCTGTATTTTATTTTCTTTGCTAGAATATCTATTGTTGTATATTTCATAAAAAGTAATTCCGTGTTATTGTTCGATTTCTGATTATTCGCGTTATCAAAGTTTTTGCACCAGCTATTCACTTTTGGTTTATAAACTTTTCGTTCGTTTACGATGTCATGGAGTTTACGTAACTATTGTATCGATGTCCAAAAGTATATTGAAAATAAAAAAGTGAACTCTTACGTTTGAATTGAAATCGTGTCCATTGTAATATTGAATACAATCATTCTCATTGAGATTGTGGGACCACATACTGTCAGTAGTACTTAAATTGTCAATTCTTCAATACTACATTACATTACAATAAAGCTCGACAATCATTACATTACATAATGTTTCTCACTGAACTGTTTTGCCTACACATTTTTTATACAAAGACTAAGAACCAATACTACTTTCAACTGAAGCAAAAAGTTTATTACAATCGACAAAATTGCTTTTGTTATAAACTTTTTTTGTAACTCTATCAAATGTTGAACAGTTTTATATAACACTCATTACCGTATAGATTATTGCAGCTGAACGTTTTCTCTCTATTAATGTGATGTGATCTTTGAAGGATAGTTGCGTTCATAATTACGGTACTTCGTGGATGTTGTTGATCATAGTATGTCATCTCTGTGCAGGCGGATGCTACTAAAGTATCCACCACATCACTGCTGGTATTGGTTGGATGATCAGGAGCTATCTTTTCGTTTCTGTTTTGTTTTTGGGATTAACTATTAGATAATTTTAAACATGTTAAAGCCATGTTATTGCATATTTTAATGTCTCTCTTAAGAGACGTAAAACAAGTTTCCAATTTCAACTGATTCAGGCATGACATTGTAGCTCAGTTGGTTAGAGCGATGCCACGGTGAGGCAAAGGTCGCAGGTTTAAACCCTGCCTGTGTCAGTTTTTTTTTTAAATCTATACTCTATACTAATATTATAAAGAGGAAAGATTTTTTTTGTTTGTACCGAATAGGCTCCGAAACTACTGGACCGATTTTAAAAATTCTTTCACTAATAGAAAGCTACATTATCACTGAGTAATATAGGCTACTTTTTATTCCGAAAAAATGCACAGTTCCTGTGGGACACGCGGACGAAGTCGCGGGCAAAGTGCTACTCTCCTATATCTTTAAAAACATCCTTTAGAGAGTTATGAAAAGTCCTATCCCAACCTACTAAATCTACTATAACAAGGAGTTCCTTATGGCTACCTACTAGTGGACTATTAATTTTGCCTAAAGTTTACTGAATGCTAACTCGATCATGGCACGATATGTAACCAGAGAGATTGAAGATATTAAGGGCTTAATTACCTCTTGGTATAGTACAGCGGGATATCTCGCTCAAATCTGGAGCAGCCCGACCGGGGAAGTACCTCCACCTTATAGCACAGCCAAATAACGCTACTCTTCGGTACCGTTGTGCTCTTGTGGTGAGTAAGGTCGCCAGAGCTCCTGAGGATGCGCTGTGTTGATAGCGGAGGACCTACTTGTCCTCTAATCTGTCTGCACAGTAAATATTTATTTAATGGGTTGGCAACACGCATATGATACTCTGTGTAACCGCTTACCATCAGGCGGGCACAATAGAGTATATGCATGCATTTTCTTATATTTTTATTCGATTATCTAGGTTCGTGTATTCCGAAAAAAAATGTTACACTTACAAAATATTGATAATAAGCAATAAAATATTTAATTGAAAATTGCAGTCAGTTTCTGGCGGTTTAAACGCGGCCATTGTGGCGCGTCGCCTCAGTGACGTCAGAGTCCACAGCAACAACACTTAACACTTACACTTTGGCGTAAAAGTGTATATAATCATAAACAATTCACTGTCTTTTTTCCTTTCAATCAATAAATTCTTAATTCCGGAAGGGCATTTTGGAAATATGTGGCCGGCCTTATTACTTGTTATTGAGGACTCTGACGTCAGTCACGCAACGCTATTGGTTGAAACGTGTCAACCAATAGCGTTGCGTTTTGATATTTTGAATTTTCCTCGAATTTTTTCCACTTTTAATTAATTAAATTAAAATATTAAAAGACTCTTAATTTAAAAAATAAAGCTATAGGCGTAATTCTATAGTAATAAAGATAACAAATAAAAATACTTGACGTATTTGAATCACATGCATATACTCTACTCCCAATACACCTGTTTGTCACCATTGTAGCACAAGAAAACTACCATGACATCTTAAGAGGTTACGATCTTGGTCATTGTAAGTGGATCACTAAGTAAAATAATTAAGTACTTGTGGGTTCTAATAGACGCAATTATTGAGCGGGGGGTTTTGGGAGAGCTCGGGTGCTATGCTATGCTATGCTACTTGGTTTTCCATTGAGAAATTCTCAGTAGCTGCTGACTGCTGAGTCTACATTTATGCCCGGTTTATGGCAATCTGACGAAACGTGGGCGTAATAATAAACCTCTACCAACTACTTTAGGAATTATACGCCAAATGTTATGTTCAAGTAAAATGACTATTTCATTTATCTTTAAGTAGGTACTAAAATTACATATTCTTCTTTACTTTTTATCTACAATCAATTCATAATTATATAATTATTCGAAAGTATCCTCAAGAATTTAGTTCTTCAATTTAAAAATAGTTCTGCTGTTGACAATCAGAGCATGCTATTCCAAGAAAATTGTTGGTTGTCATTTGAGATATACTACTTTTTTGCTTTTACTCAAGTTTTAATCTGAATAAAAAGTTGGGAGTAATTTGTGTAACAAGCTAGCGTAGTAATGAATTTTACGCATTTAATTATTGTATCAAATAAGCATGGTGAATGGGCTAAAGTTTTCAATGATAGCTATGGTTCAGGGATTGTGAATTGTAAATGATTTCATAATTACGAAATCTGAAAATTTTTAAACTGTGACGTGCGTAACTTTCGTAAATGGTAAAAAAAATATAGAACTTAGACGCCAACCGAATTAAATCACAACCTACAAAATATAGGCTTTTAGGCTTCGCCGCAGTCAGATAAAAACTGAATCATTCAGTCAGCAGAATAAATTACCGGGCCACAGATGTCTCCTTGTTTTTTATTCTCTCCTTGTTTATTTGTTTTTAGTAGGTCACGAAGGGGAGACATGAAAATAATCGGACCAGGGCAAAAAAATTGTGAAACGTTGCACTCTCAGATACTACTATAACACAGATAGCTAATCAAATTTTTCTTCCACAGGTACCCTCATGTCCGTCGGAATGGGAGCCCTAGCGCTCCTCGCCGGCAAAGCCTTGATGACGGCCATGATGTCGCTTCTCTTGTCCGCCATCGTCGGCATCAAATCTCTCTCCGGAGGACAAAAGTCTACCACGTATGAGATCGTCTCTAAACCTGTCTATAGTCACTCTCATTCTCACTCCACCGCTCATGAAGACGTTGGTGGCGGGTATGGACACTCGGGATATGGAAGGAATTTGAACGTTAGGAGACGTTAATAGGATTAAAAATGATTAATTTATTTGAGTGATTGGTTGATTGAGAAGTAGGTATTGTCGTTTCATTGTTTTTTTATTGGTAATTGTCTAATTTATTGCTCTATAAATTATTATTTTTTATATATTTATTGTTTTGAGAAACAAGAGATTTTTGTTTTGTTTTTTTTTGTTTTTCGAATCTTTTTGTATTTTTTTTACTTTTTATTTTTATTACTTTTTTTACTAAATTTAGGGACAATGAAACAATAATATTATTTATGAACAAAAAACTACGAAGTCCGTAAATTATGAGAATGTATTGAAAATGCTCACTATTTATTGAAACTATTTATTGTTAGGTTAAGTTCACCGTTTTCTTAGCTGAATTATTCATCTTTATATATTATATTGTTATTATGTGATATTTTATATTTATGTTTTATTACTGTATTTTTTTTATTTTTTATTAATCTCAGTACCTACCTATAATTTATATTTATTTTAGGAATAAATATAATATTTTTTTTCTTTTATTTATATTTTGTTAATTATTGTTTCTAGTTATTTCAAATTATTTATGCAGTTTATTTTTGTATTCAATAAAATTATGTTATTGTATTTAAAATATTTAAGTTTTTAATATTAATATTTTATTTCTTGTACGTCTACCCGCCTATTACGTATTTATACTGTGTTAATAGAATATGTAGTAATACTTGATTTTATTTTATATGTGCTATTTATTTTCTTTTCTTACTGCCAAAATAGATTTTATTATAAAATATTATGTAAATACCTATAACAATATTAAAATATATTTTTATTTAAATATTTATTAATAGTTATTTAGGATTATGTATTTATTGTTTTATGTATGTACTTATTTGTTGTATTTCTCTGTACTTCAGCACCTAAAGAGAAAATAAAAATGTTTGTTATAAAATACTGTTTTATTAGTTTTCTGATAACATGTACCCTTACCAATAAATAAAAGATAACAATGTTATTTATGTATTTTTTACGAAACTTATAAAAAAATAATTTTGCCATTTTTAAATAAACATAAATCTCCTCAGACTATTTCTCTACTAAGCTTCAAAATGGGTCAATTAGACAAAAAGTCTCAGTTTTATTTTATCTCATTTATTACGAAATGTATAATTTATTTATTTATTTGCGTTTAATCAATTACAAGCAATGCCTTTGATTTCATGAAAACGTATTAGGTTCACATAATAAAAAAAACCGGCCAAGTGCGAGTCGTACTCGCGCACCAAGGGTTCCGTATCATTTTTGGACGTATAAAGTGAAAAAAACCGGACCGCATAACTAAGTTTGTTTGTGAAGGAGTTTGATGATTTTGAAAAACCTGTACCACTTAGGAACATCGTTTTATTTTTGGTGCAATATTTGGATCATAATAATGTCTTAGGTTTTCGCGATTATTACACATTATAATAAAACAAGTTTAAACGTAAAAATCTTAAAAGGAAAAGGAATAAAAATCATAAAGCGACTTTCATCCACTGATGAACCTCACCGCATTTCATCTTTTTTCAACAAAACTACTGAAGAGAAAGCTGGTGTCTTTTATTATTTCTAATATTATAGATTTGCTACGTGAACGCACTATGATGCTGATTACTCCATTTTTATAGAAAAGGTTTAATAAACATATCTACATAAGCATTTGATCTTGTAAAGAAAACATAGCGATTGTGGAACGAGCTTCCTGCCAAGGTTTTTCCAGGAGACTACAGCATCATACTTAAAGTGCTCTATATCGACCTCCAGGGGTCGATAACGACCTGTAAGGGGCCATGATAGCGAAAAAATTGTAACACTGCTGTCAAAAATATATTTTGTAGTTGATGAATTTGCAATCATCCAATATAAGGTAAGCAGGGGGTCTACTGAAAAATATGGCAAGTGGTCTATAATTATTATTATTATAATCGTCTATGACATGAGACAAATAGTTTGGGGACCTTTAGACTACAGAATACTGGGGTTCTTGAAGAAGGGAGTGAATAATATATTTTTAAAGGGTCGGCAACGTGCATGTGGTACTACTGGTGTTGTAAGCGTTCATAGCTCAGATCATAGAAACAAGGGAGATGTGCCAAGGCGCTATCGAGCTTGATGCCTGAACTTGAGCAAATTGCTCATACTAAAAACGTACGCACTGGCGACGAACTGAACACGATCGATGGTATAAATAAAGTGTTTTAGTTTAGTGTTAGTGTTGAGTGATGATTAACAGTGTTAGATTGAGGGTGTGCGGAATGTTTAATGCGTGGGAGATCTTTTTATTCACAAGGAGCGCTTAATTATGCGCGTAATAGTGTCGAAATTTGAAATTTGAAAATTGCCGGTTGTCTACAGTCTGCTTACAGCGTATTTTGACCTTTTTCGGCCACATAATGCAAAGGGGAGATAGCAGCCTTGAAAAGCTGGTCATTGTTGGCAATACCGAAAGAAAGAGAGCACGAGGCCGGTCGCCAAAACGATGGTCCGACCAAGTAAAAGAAGCTACGTCCTCAAGCAAATTTCAGCAGGTGGTAATGGCAACTGCGGACCGGAGTCGATGGAGGCAGATTGTCCGTCTAAAGGGGTCCAGTGACCACGATCCTCAGTAATGAAGGACCGATTGAAGAAGAAGAAGTGTCGAAAAATGTACTAAAAGTGGCATCAGTTGTTCCCGTACTAATTTGCTATGATGGCCTCCTTGTTTCTATGATCTGAGGTTCATAGACTACTGTAACCGCTTACCATTGGTGAGTTGTACGCCTGTTTGTCACCATCCTTAAGTTTGAAGTTATCTCCATACCTCAAAATCAGTACAACGGTATAACCGTGAAAATGTAACAATCAGCTACTTTTGCATTTAGGAATATATTAGTGTTGCCCAAAATCGGTCTTGCAACAATCATTTTCGCAAGATCAAGACCACCTAATTACAGCAAGACTAAGACCAAGACCAGGAATGAATGTATAATACTAAAACTAAGACCACGACTATGGGTATTGACGCAGAACCGAGACCAAAGACGGAGTTAGACTAGTCTCGGTCTTGCATTTGGGCAACACTAGAAATATTAGTTTAGGTTTGGATAAATAGGTACAACGTCAAGACTAGGTGCATAGTTCCAAGAAATAAGTCCATGCATAATGTTAAAACTGTATCAAAGACTTTGAAAACTTGGCGTCGGAACTGATTGATGCGAGTAAGATTATACCAGTACCTACCTACTCACTTTCATAATGTACTTCTGAAGATCGATTAAAAAAGTTCGTTACAGATCTATTGTAATGGGATACCAATAAGTACAAATGAGATGCTATTGTGACTGTATACGTAGCTGTATTAGGAGTTGATGAGTTTGTTGATGAAGAAATGTATTATCTTTCAATGGCAAATATTTAGTGGAGCCGTTTTACTTTCAATGTTTAGGTTTAATTCATGTTACTTATTGAGATCATTTGGAGCTATATTAGGCTGTTTTGATTATAGTTGTGATTTGATTCCGTTCAGTGGATTCTAAATGATGAGGCGACTTCCTGCTTAAGGCACGATTTTCTCTCTAATCAATCCTTTTAAAATAATAGTCACAATTTGATCTTGATCTGGCTATGTTATTATAGCATCTAAGGAAATACATAATACTTCATTTCATAAAAAAATAGACAGCATACTGCTAGAGAGCTAAATTGCCGATCACTTATGAGTAATTTGTTTACATTTGCACCATTCTTCTCTAATACACTTGGCGCGTCATCAACATCAATTTGATATGCAATTCAATTCAATTTGATGGTCAAGTCATGCATAACAAAATGAATTTTATGGGTATTAGGTGTTTATAGTTCTTTATTATCTTTTTAATTTATATATAAGGTCCTACCCTTCATACTCGAAATATTTTAAGAGGTACATCTGTAGGTGGTAAAGATGCCATACAAACGAAAAAAAAAATGGTCTGAGTATATTTTTATTTTAAATAAATTAATTTACAATTATTTGTAACACACAAAAAAAATAATTTTAACATCCATTACGCTAGTTTTTATGTACCTTACTATTAATGTTAGACACAAGCGTAATGGATGTCGAAAATAGTATTTTTATGTGTCAAATAATTTATTTAAAATAATTTTGTTTATTTATTAAAAAAAATAATAATACTCAGATCAAATTTTTTTTCGTTTGTATGGCATCTTTACCACTTTTAGATGTGCCTCTTAAAATATTTCGAGTATGAAGGGTATAGTTCGTATTGTTCGTCGCGACTATCGAATCATGAAAGACTAACCTAATCGTAATTTTGTAGTTGATTAAAACAAATGCTGTAACAAGAAACAAAATGACACGCGACCAATTAATATGGTGTATGTTTTATAACTGCTGTTGAACACAGAACTAAAAATGACATTACAAGTACATAAACAGATATTACAAAATCAAAATTAGAAGCACTTAATTCTTGATTTTTTTAAATGCTTTTTCAGTGCAAAATGTTTTAATTGCAGTAAGTGTTATCACATATCATCAATTACAACATTTTCAGTCATTATCTAAATTATCGATTTGAAACCGAAAATCGCCGAGCTACTTTCGACTTTTCCATTATAAGAACCTTTTATTTACAGAACGAAAGTGCTACTCACAACAACGATCAAAAAGCAACGACATTGCTCTTTGTAACGCTTTTCTTATACCTTTTGTTATCATGGACGGTATAAAATAAATTGCGATCGGATTAGATCTATCAGTCCACAGCGGCCCCCCATAGAAATGTGTCAATAACTGTCAGGAACAGTGCAGTGAAATCGTGATTAAAATGCATCTCAAATGTGTATCCATTGCTGTTTTAGTGACTCTGAGTTTAGTGATTGGTTCTCAAGCAGCCATCGATGGATCTGATCCAAATGCAATAATGGATACTGTTAAAAATGTGCCAAATAACACGGAGCGTGTTGGAAGGACTCTGCACAAGGAGTGTAACAGTTTGCTCAATTCAAAATGTTTGAAGATCCAGGCTCTGTCCTTTTTGGAAGACTTGAGCTCTCGCGATGAGCTAAACCTTCTACCTGGATTGAGTATAGTAAAGGAGAATCAGACAGCAAATACTCCAAGTCCTGAGGAAATGGCTGCGGAATTGTCGCGGCAGTTTCCGGGGAAGTCGGAGGAAAAGTTGAACCGATTCATTCTGTACCGTCTCCAGGATTATTTGGATGGGCATTCTTTGAGATACCGGCTGTTGGATCCTGAGACAACAAAGGAGGCTATGGATATGGCGAAGGGAGATAAGGAGTCTATTGGAAGGAAGTCTGGAGGCGGTGGTGGTGGATTCGGTGGTGGGAAAGGAGGGGGTGGTGGCGCTCTTCTAGCCGCGGCTCTGATGATGAAAGGTAATATTTTGAAATCTCGATATTATGCAAAAATAGCGTAAGTACATTTTTATGGTCTTTGTTCAGTTTGGTTATTATTTAATGCATAATCAGTTTTCTCATCAGATTTTATACTTTTTGGATGAATTAAGTCCATGATGAATCAAATCCACGTAAATGTGTTTAACAGTTACATTGAAATTCTTTTTCATCACCTACTCAAGATACTTACGATTGGCGTAATTTTAATAACCACCACTGGTTTGCAGAAAATCAAAGATTTATTTAATAATAACGCGCTATAGATATTGTGTAATCACCAGAATGAACAATGTCTGATATTCTCTTCTCTTCAATATTATAAATTATTTTCAACCTTGGATTGATTTTCTTTTGCCTCTAAGTTTGAAATATTCTTATCACGTTAATATAATATTATTTCTAAAAGTAAAACTACATAAAATGGACAAACCGCATTCATCACAAAATTTATTGTGTAATTTAATAACATTCTGGCATAATATTGTTAAATTGACATTTGTATGGCATCCTCAGATGCAGCTATTAATATTAAATCAATTACTATTGGTTTCTATCGTGTAGTAGTTTTCTCACAATATTAATCTCTTTCTTCATTCATTTCAGGAACCTTAGCAGCAGCAGCTCTAGGAGCTCTAGCATTACTTGCTGGGAAAGCTCTGATGACAGCTCTTATGTCTCTTCTCCTCTCAGCCCTCGTAGGACTCAAGGGTCACGGGGAACACAAGTCAACCACCTACGAAATCATCACCAAGCCAGAGGTTTCTCATCATCATTCCCATAGCCATGAAGAGCATCATGAGCATGATCATGGTCATCATGGTGGTTATAGACGAGCGTATGATCCTAATAGTTATAACAGCTATATGGCTTATGATACTACCTCTAGTTAAGTGCGTATGAATCGTATGTAGATCACTGTCTGATGTTTATCTTAGATCATAGAAACAAGGAGATATGCCATCATAGCAAATTGGCACGGGAACAACTGATGCCACTTTTAGTACATTTTTCGACACAATTACGCGCATAATTAAGCGCTCCTTGTGAATAAAAAGATCTCCCACGCATTAAACATTCCGCACACCCTCAATCTAACACTGTTAATCGTCACTCAACACTAGCACTAAACTAAAACACTGTATTTATACCATTGATCGTGTTCGGTTCGTCGCTAGCGCGTACGTTTTTAATATGAGCAATTTGCTCAAGATCAGGCATCAAGCTCGATAGCGCCTTGGCACATCTCCCTTGTTTCTATGATCTGAGGTGTTTATAATTATAGGTGATTCTTAGTTTGATGGGATCTGATTCTTTACAATGAAATTCAAAAGAATATTCGGGAAGACACATTTGACGACCCAAACTTATCAAATGTTAAAGACAATTCATATTTTTATGGTATTCAATGTTTTGTTTATACTGATGGACACGAATCCAATCAGAGTATATTATTGGATACAGGATATACTGATCTTATTTATGGATTTAAAGATTATGGAGTGATCATAATTATTAATGTTCACATAATTGTGATTTTAAAGTTGGCACTGGATAAGCATATTAAGCATGTTTTTAAAGCCTGAAACTTTCTTGGGGGACTGACTGTGGCATTTGATTTGACGGTTATTCCTGATTGGTATTTATAAACTTATGCATGTATTGCAGTACCCACTTAATCAATCTTCACACACTTGTGTTACTGTAAATTAAGAATGCTAGATAATATTGATAAAATGTTTGTATAACAATAATTTATTTGTATCATAATTTACTAATTTATTCGAAAAAATCATAATGATATAGCTATAAGTTTATTTATTTGCTTAGTTTTAATCATCGTTGTTTACAATTTATTTATTTATTGCAGCTTATAGTTAGGTGTGTTAAAGTTTCTTATTACCTCTTATTTCATGTATTTATTTTATATTTTATGAGTTTATATATTTTATTCTTGTTATTTTCTCCCACCGTTTAAAAATAGCAATTGTATTTAATTATTTATTTATTTTACTTACTTATATATTTTATTTATTTAAAATTATTGTTCGTGATCTTTCTTATTATTATTTGAATGTAATATTATTTACTGTTTTATGTAAGCGGTATATGTAACTGTGATATTTATTAATTAATATATTATGCTTCTAATCTACGCTTTCATCATACCAAATATTATAATTTGTATCATTAATATTATTATTGTTTTCTTAAATATTAAGTCTCATTTCTTATAAATTATTTTATTTATTACTGTTTGTATTTTATATACAATATAAACCAAAATGAAACAACATATTTTGTGAAAATAAAGTTTTGAAGTAAATCGCTGTTTTATTATCCGACTATGGCAAAGCCAAAAGGAAAGGTTATTTTTTCTCTAATCATAATTGACAATAGGTCCTACCTACATATAAAAAAGTAGTTAAAAACTTAAACCCGACTACGAAAATAATCGTACTGAAAAGCATGAAAAAAGAAAACATTCCAGTCTCATAGCCTAAAATTCTTCTCTAGACTCAAGGAATTAAGTGTTGTGAAAAAATAAATCAAACGTTTTAATATCCAGGGTATAGCCATGGTCGCATGCCACCGTATTACTGACTCCAACGGGGCGGATGGACCTCTTTTAAGGTGCAGACAATTCTTAATTAAGTTTAATTATGGAGAACCAGGTCTGCAGTGATAGCCTAGTGGTTTAACCATGTGCCTCCCACGGCGAATGGTTCGAGTTCGATCCCGAGGCACGCACCGCTGACTTTTCGAAGTCATTTGCGTATTAGAAATTAATTATCACTTGCTTTAACGGTGAAAGAAAACATCGTGAGGAAACCGGCATGTCCTAGAACCAAAAATTCGTAGACATGTGACGTCCACCAACCAGCACTGGGCCCACGTGGTGGACTACGGCTCACTCCCTCTTACAGAGAGGAGGCCTGTGTCCCAGCAGTGGGAACATTATAGGCCGATTATGCATGGAGAACCATGCAGGTTATTGATGATGAAATAAATTGCTGAAACGCCACTACTGCCCTCTACTAAAATGGTTTTAAATATTAGGTACTATGCCTTCACCACTAGCAGTAATAAGCGAGATAGGTACATGAAACATGTACTGTATGTGTATATTTAAGTTTCACTATCACTAGCAACGCTTAATGATTGTAGGTAATACAAAAGTGTTTTCTAATGACTGTACTCCACTTGGAAAAACTGCTGTTTTATCTATTTCATGCACAATTTAATCTTTTGGATTTAAGAAAATGATGTAAAGGTGATCTTTGCACTCTTTTTCTTTTGCTCGGCCAGTAGATTTTCTATTAAATATTGCAACAAGTATTTCTACTGTATCTGTCTCATCTATAGGATTAATGTTAAACATACAATTCGCATTATTAATTAATTAGTATTCAAATTAGTATCTATTTAAGTTGACTTTTAACACAATCAATTCGCAAATTGGTTGGTGTTGGCTGTTGGTGTTATAAATTCGTTTTGAAGGCAAATAAAACACGATATTGTCTTAAAACAGAAATTTATTAGAGAGTAAGTAGAACCTTGATTTCTTTGCCAGATTTGAAAGCAGACGGAGGCAGACTTACACAGTCTAAATATATATTCCTGCCCCAATTTCTTTTAAACTCGATGACCCCATTTAAGCATATTGTGGGCACGGAGGAGTGTGAGATTTGGGCACGGAGAGTGCAAAAAGCTAAAAATTTTATTTTCTCCATACTAAACGCTTTAACAAACACAATTGGTCGAATTTCGACCACAGCTGGCGATGCTAGTAAATATTAATCTATAAATTACCTATGTAAATAAGTCGTGTTTCTAAATACAAGATCTATTATAAATTAAAACAAGATAACCAAAACCTTTACACGCGCCTTGTATTGTAGTTTCGTTTTAACGAACAGTAATATTTACATACAGTTACAAAACCTCTTTTCACACAAATTTGAATCTTAACTCCTATACATTAAGTACTTAACGAACAAAATAAACAACAAAAACTTTATTTACACAGCCTTTTCTAATCCCTTAACCACAACGTTATTTAAATAAATAGTTAACTATAAAATTATATGTTTTCACGCTAACACCATGGCACTTGACCTTATATCCCATAAACAAAGAAAATAAATAATATGAGCTGAATACCGCGATTCCCATTTGTGTACCAACGATGGAACTTAGAAGAGTTATCGTTGAACTTATTTGTATTGTTATAATTAATGCCAAAGTCATCAAAAATAATGAAAACAGTGTCAAAGAAGATATAGATGAAGAAACGAATGATCCAGATGAAAATTTTAATGGTGTATACGCTGATTGCTTTATACACATGTCGTTTCCATGTGTGCAAAGGAAAACATTGATGTATTTGAAACGGTTGAATAATTTGAGTGAAGTATCCGTGATTGGAGATTACGTTAAGTTTGGTGAGTGTTCATTAAAATTATTATAAAGCGAGTAACGAGTCCTTATCGAACGGAAGGAAGGTAGGGCAGCTTTTGCCTTGTATTGGGACAATCATGGGTGAATTTAAAAAATGGGAGTAAAAGGGTTTTGTATAAAATAAAGCGTAACTCAAAAAATAGATATGAGCTTTTTTCTTAGATAATGTTTTTATTAATCTCTTGCTAGTGACCGCCTGATTATTTACTCATAGCAGTACGGATGCGGGTAACAAACTAAGTATCTATTGCAAGGCTGCAAAATACATAATCTCTATAAATATGTTTACAGTGAAATTAAACATAAGTAAAATTGAAGAAAATAAGGAAGCAGAAGACTATTTTTCAGAGAAGAATTCTGAAGAGCTTACACACATGATCGACAGAGCTATTGATAATTTTTTCGACAACCATATCATCAGATTTAGTGCTTTGGGGAAAGAAACATCTCTTCCAATTCCAAACAATGGTAAGATAAAACTTTATTCTGTATTTAAAGATGATTTCAAGAATAAAGTAAAATTTGATAGTCATGATAAGCTTCAAAAAAACTTTAGCACTGACTTCATCTAGAGAAGAATAAATCCAGTAAACTCGCTTACCAATCATTTGTCGCAGGATGTCTTATTGCTATTTTAAATGAAACGGTAAAGTAAAACTGAATCTTTTATTACAAAGAATTTTTTTATGAATAATATAACTAATAAATAAAACAATTACAATGTTACAGTAGAAGAATTTGTTGGTAGAAAGAAGCGAAAAGGAGGAGGTGGAGGCGGCGGTGGCGGCGGTGATGGTGGCGGTGGTGGAGACGGATTTGGAAAGAAGAAGATGATGATGATGGCTATGATGTGCATGAAAATGAAGCTAATGATGGTAAGGCTACAAAACGTTGATCTAAATTTTAAACGCGATGGACAAAGGTGGAAGATAATCAAGAACATTGAAATCACATTAATTTGGCAAAAATTAAAATTAATATAACACAGATAAAACTTTATATAAAACAATGGCCTCCTAATCTCCCGAAGGAAATCTCGAAGTTGAGTTAGATGTTGTGCATTGGGTCATTGAACTTTCTTTTGAATGGTTAAACTCCAAAAGGGCTGGTTTTATAAAGAAAAAACGTTGACTTTAAAAGATACTTATTGCGGTGTTGTTTCTCATAGGTAGTCAAACAAGAAATCTCACCAATAAAATAAAAATATCATATCAACGGTTTTGATTGAGACGTTTTTGATTATTTATTATCATTAACTTTACAGATGGTTCCAGCCATGATAGGCATGATGGGAATGATGTCGTTTAAAGGAATGATGTTCAGTATGATGTCTTTCATGTTGGCTAAGGTAATATACTTACATTTACTATTGCACACCCATAGGTGTTAATCAAAAAAGGCAACTTCAATCTGTCTCAGATTCATTAATGATCGTACACTGTAGGGTCAGAAATTTATTTCAATTTTCGTAGAATTTGCAAAAGAAGGGAGTGAGTGAAACTTCGTTCTCTATTTTCACAAAGCCAAGATCAGTCGTTGCTAGAGTTCAATAAGATCATTCTGTCATTGGACTTCTATTTGATTCTTAGAAAAAACAAAATAAATTTCACAGTAAATGCTAAAAGTGTACATTAATAAAACAATATTTATCGAACTCAGATGATGCTGCTGATGAAGATATTGGAGAAGAAAGGAGGTGCTGGCGGCGGTGGTGGCGGTGGAGGCGGGGGTGATGGAGTAAGTCTTTTGTTGTATGACAATGAAAAAGTTAAAAAATCATGCCAACAGAATAAGAAGAAGTGACTCTACATAATGAGAGATGTGAACTTGTACCATAAATATGATACAGTCGTCATGAATTCTTATACAAACTAGTCCTTTTGAAAAGTTTATCCGAATAATAATGCATTGCATACGTTATACTTATGATTTACACGACACACATGCTAAAATAATGTTAATAGCGCCTTAAAAAAAAGTCACAGCAATGTATTTTAAGAAAGTAACATAAAATGCATATCTCAGAGTCACGGCAGAGATAATAATCCTGACCTGCCTGAAAATATAATTATTTATTACAGTTACAATAAACAAATTGTATACCGTACTATTAATAATAAATTCCACAGGGATGGGCAGCCGGCGGTGGCGGTGGTGGCGCCTGGATGCCAGCAGGTATTATCCCAGTGTAACAAAAACTATAACATCAAATCAAACATAGAATGAAAATTCCCCTTTTGACATCCAGGTGGACCAGATTATGGAGGCGGTGGCGGAGGGGGCGGGGGAGGAGGAGGGGGCGGTGGTTACGATGCAAACGGACAATGGCAAAGCAGATCTATTCTAGATCTAGGAGACAAAGAAGAAATTATAGAGAATAAGCCAATCATATCCTACGTAGCGCCTATAGTAAGATACAACAACATTGATAAAAAAACATCAATATTTCCTAATGAAGAAATTATCAAGGTAAACAAAAATGGGACTTCTGCCAAATCACGACGAAAAAGAAGCATCATCGACGCACTCCAAAACTCTTACTTGTACTGGATAAACAAGCTATTAGGCATCAACAATAATAGAAGAACATCGAATAACTACCCAAAATACAAAATTGTGAACGGTGTGAAATACGTTTTTTATCCGTATCGTCAGCAAAAAGTGAAGGTACCAAAAGAAATGCACAGTAATAGAATCAAGAATGTAGATGAAGGTTTCAAACCTATAATAACTGCCGAAGATTTCAATAAAGGTGAAATTGTTGAAGGAGCTGTCGAAAGTCGGATGAACAGGAAGAAAATGAACAAAATGAAAGAGACAGTGAATGACACTTTAGATGATAATCCGTGGGAATGACTATATTATTTAATGAAATTCTACGTTTTAGAAAACTTAGTGGAACCGGAGTTTAAATCGTATATATTTTTGTAGACAAAATGTTATGGTGTATCTGATAAGTGGATTTTGTATGAGATTAAAGTTATTTTAGATAAGTTTGTTATGTATTAGATAAGTATTTTTTTGTGCCTGATATTCTAATAAATGTTTTAGTCAAATATTAGGGAGTTATAAGTTTGATGCAGTACCTGCCTATTTACCTACAGGTACCTACACATTATTTGTAGGTACATAAATAGTAGTTGTTTTTGAATTATTTTACATTAGTGGAAATATTATGAAGAAAAAAAGTATCTGGACTCTCTCGACCCAAATAAAAACTCATCAAAACGAACTCGTCTCTATCTAATAATAATAATATTTACGATACAATGATGCTTTTTATACACAACAATTTGATCTAGAATAAAAAAGAAGAGAAAGAACCATCTTCGTACACTGCATCTAAATTCCAATAGAAATACACAAAGTCACAGACAAAGTCAACATGGGGATGTAAAGAGAACATAACTACAAATTGTTTCTTACAGCGCCATCTATGTTTTATCTGAAGTAGTAAAAAGAAACGACGTTCACAAACATCCGTTTGGAAACGTTGATCATGAACAAACATGTCTGAAAGTATCTACATTCAGACATGTTTAATAGGTTATCAACACCGTTGGTGATAACACCAATGACCAATAGATGGCGTGCATGAAGAAATTAAACATACAATTAACGCTATCGTTGAACGTACGTTATGTAGCTGATATTTTTTTATCTTTTTTATCATTAAAACTATCATCGTTAAAAACTGCAAATGTAATCGGTTTTCGTTATATGAACGCATATCAGAACTCTACTTTCAATATCCGATATGGTCTAGTGGCTAGGATACCTGGCTCTCACCCAGGAGGCTCGGGTTCGATTCCCGGTATCGGAATATCTTTTTGAAGTTTTTTAAGCCGGATGCTTCCGCTACTTTGGTGTTACCCACACACTGGTGTTACCCACTAGTTGTGTCATATTATATTGATGGGTTGTGGAGGATAGGCAGTCGCTCTATATAGCCGCATCTGGTAAGGTTAGGTTAGTTGAGAAGCTGCGGAAGAAGAATAAGTGTGTGAGTGTTTGAGGGAACACCACAGTGGTCTAAGTAGCCAAGAGTCTGACAAATATCCCCAGGACGGAGAGCATCCATCAGGATTTCCACCCCGAGAACAAAAGAAAGGTTGTCGCGGAGTGCCTCCCTCCTCTGACCTCTCAAGCCTCGGCTAGCTAAGAGAGGGAGCCTCCACAGGGAACACTGCAGGATGGTTGGAGAGGTATATTGCGACGTAAGTTGTATATTTGCACTTTATAACGTTACACAGAGGTATAAAAATAACTGTTACAAAAAGAGACTATTTGCTTATAGCTTTGCACACTTGATAAATAGGTAGTAGGTATAAAATATAACAGTACAGCGGTTCAGCGGTCCTCAAGTGATGTCGTTGGAGACCAGACAAAGAATGACGAAATAAATGCATAAAAATATGAGATGTTCTAATTTTGAAATTTGAAGTTCAAATCTGGAAGAATGAAGTGGATGAATTGGCCAGTAATGGAAGATTGCCAGCACTAAATGATGAATGAAGAATGACTCCGTCACAAGGTTGATTGAGAAAATGCTAGATGGATGGATGGAAACTCGTATATCAGGCGTCAAAGTAAACGCACACGCACTGCAACAACTGAAACCATATTTGTTGTGCTGACGCCTCAACGTACACCCATATTTGGTATGCTTGAGGCCTTTCAACATACTCGTGAATAAAACAATTGATCTCAAGTATAAACCAACAAACAAATAACACCTTTGCCTATCAGATCACACCGTAAACACTTAATGGTATATCATTATGAACATCATAATGACCACAGGCCGTAACCTTTAGTGTACAAGTAAGAGATGGATTTAGATGAGCTGCTGACACGCTCTGGTTTTTAGCCCTAGTTGAATTTATTATTTTTTCTTCTGAGTTGTGGATTCAAACTCCTTGTTATGATGTTTTATTTTCGCGATCACGTTTTACCGGGACATCGCCAATATTGTTTTTGTTTTATTCAAACGAAACACACGAACGCTGTAGTGTTTAAAACTTCGTTCAACAATATACCGAAACATCAAAACGGTGTAATTATGTAAAACAATTTTGTTTTATTATAAACATAAAAGACACTAACATGTTATGGTTATTCTGACGCATAATGTTTTTCAATAGTAATAGTAGAATTAAATAAAGTCCTTACAGATGATGTTGTAACGTTTATTGATAATAATGCAGCCAATTCAAATATTATCTCAAAACCATTTTGGATTCATATGCGGAAACCAAACATTAGATCAGTAAAGAAACAAAAAGGAAAAATACAAAAAGTAACCAGTGAAGTGTTTTGCACGTACACACGTGGTCACAACAATACAACAATCACTACAGATTCCGCTAGCCTAGATCTGCTATCACTCACTAACCTACACGCTTCTATCAAATTGCCTATTCTTCTTTACTGTGATAATTTAAAAAGAGTATAGAAATGATGATAGTTACTAGATTAGTAATTAAAATTCACATTTATGCATGAATAGTGGGAATTTTTAAACCTTGTCTGTACAATCGCAAACTTTTGCTGCTGTCAAAGTAATTTTTACATAGGAACTAGTTGCTATTATCAAAAGTTTATTTCATTCCAGATTCAGGACTGAATAATGGTCTTTGAAAGTAGAAAGAAAAGAAAGAACAATGATATATCATAGAATCAATTTTTACATTGATAATATCATTATTATCAATGTAAAATTGATTCTATGATATATCATTGTTCTCAAATTCACGTTTGCCCGTATTATAACGTGTTATTGCGATCATTTATCCAGTCTAGACAGATAGAAGTAATAAAAGACGAACCGAAACATCTTGGATCAATTATGGTATTTTTTTTGTCGTTCATTTTGATGACATCTACAAGAAGAATGACCGTAACGTCTAGACAGGGAACGCCGAGGCAACATTGCAATTAACATACACAATAGTAACTAATACAATTAGTATTTAAGTAAGCAGTAATTTGTATTCAATGAGCGATAAAGACGCGCCGGCACCCAACGTGGCTGTCGCTTTCGAAAGCAAATGGCACGGTTATACCATGCTTAACGGTGGTTAGTGAATTTCTAATATTGGATAGATTACAGAAACAGTAACACCTGGATAAAAAGAATTGATATTATTAGCAAAATTTTCATATTTGGTTAAAGACACAGAATCAATTAAACTTCCTAAGTAGGAGTACCCAAAGGACTATGTTAGGTCCAAGCTTTTCCAAGTAAATATTTCAAACTTTTTGTCTTATCTAAAGAAACTTAGATTGACTTTACGTTCATAATTTTATTGTTATTGTATCAAATATTACCTACCTATTACAAAATAAAATTGTACTGATGAAATCTTGACTGAAAAATGAAGAAATCTTGACTAAAAAACCAAATACTACGAGTACTTTTTTGTTTATTTATGGTCTGTGTGTATCTTAATTCTAATTTAATTTTCAGTTGGAACAGTTGGCAATGTAACGTTAGCATATTTTTTCGTTCTAATCTTTACTTTAAGTTAGCACACGTTTAACGGGTTGGT
This sequence comes from Thalpophila matura, assembly GCA_948465475.1. Lineage (NCBI taxonomy): Eukaryota > Metazoa > Arthropoda > Insecta > Lepidoptera > Noctuidae > Thalpophila > Thalpophila matura. The sequence continues at coordinate 12,193,654 of OX419200.1, forward strand.
AGAGTCGACCGTTTGCAATCGGCCACTGCATACGGTCAAAGACCCAGATCTTCACCTTGCTCTTGGGACTTGGTTTGACATCTGTAGTGTTGTACCTGTCGCGGATATCGATGTTAATGATTAATTATACCGGGTTTCCATGATTTTTCTAAAAACATGATAATACATTTTGACACTCTTATAATTTTTTTGTTATTTTTTTAAATATATTATTTAACAAATCTGTGGTTTCATAACTATCTATAATTACTTGTTCTCAACTTCGCGGTTAATCGGTCAGCTTCATAACTGATTCAGAAGTAGATCTTAAACTAAATTCGATGGTGACTGACTCTAAAAATAATGAGGAGATTTGTAAAATAAAAAAAAATCCTGTTTTTTTTTTATTTTACAAATCTCCTCATTATATATGCTTAATAATTTGTCTTTATATAAATAATTCTTTTGTACATGTGTTTGTTATAACTGTACACCCCCTAAACAGCTGGACCGATTTTAATAAAATGTTTTGTATGTTTGAATGGGTCCTTAGATTAGATTTACAATTAGACCCGGTAAATAGCACTGCGATTAGGTTCTAGGAAACTTTGCTGAACCCAGTAATACGAGTAGCAGGTAAGCCAACATTTGGGCAGGGCATCTGTCGGGTCCGCTAGTTTTATATGGTTTTTTGGATCTAGTTTTGTACAAATCTTTCATAAAAAAAAAACTCTTTTATGAACTCTAATCTTTATGTTAGCTTGAAACTTCAGTTTTTTTACCAACACTATCGAAATATTTCGCACATCGACAACCTTCAGCCATCACTACTTGCCAGTGCGAAAGAGACTCACCAATTTCTCCCACTCGCTGTTCAGCCGAGATGAATTTAGTAAGCCAAGCGATAGCCGTCGGTTCGCGCGCTTTTCTAGTACATATGACCTGCTTACGAACGTAAACATTAACGTAAACGTGATTGTTATGTGTTACGGATTTATAATTATGGGACTCAGGTAAATTAGCTTTATTTTTCTTGTAACCATTAATATTTTTTGTTTTATCTTTAAGGCTACCAGTTTTTCCGGCTTATTTTATTCGAAAGTTGCTTAAAAACGTTGCGTTCGCGAAACGGTTTTTTTGTTTTGAATGTCGGGTGTTGCAATATGAGGAAAGTCTTTTAACTCAATGACATGAAATTTTTATTTTACTCATTTCGCTTTACAGAAATTATAGTAAGGAGTATGTCACATATTTGATGTATCTATTCGCTTATACTATATGATATTTTCTCAATATTTAAAACCACAGTCTCATTAGCAATCAGCATAGCAATAGTTGCAGCGTCAGTGATCTCACTGACGCTGCAACTATTGCTATGCTGATTGCTAATTAGACTGTCAGTCTCCTGATTAGATAATCAGGAGACGCATATTCAGCTGTAGACGTATACGTGACGTCAAGCATGAATCTTTTTATTGGATTGACGATGGCTTTGAATCTAGACACATCTTCACTTTCTATTTTTTACTATCGGCAAGTAAAGCACGTGTGACCTGATCAATATCAAGGTCATCATTGGATGATAATGACAACTCGAGACTGAGGAGACCATATTTGTTTGACAGCTGCAACCCCTTCATTACTTGATACGGAAGACGATGTTACAAACCTCGGACTATGGAAGAATTTGCCTTCATAATTATTCTTTGTAGATTCGAGGTTGTGTCATCTTAAGGTGAACGTTCACTAGTCCGACCCGCAACAGATTTTGATTTACTTTGTATGAATTCATATAGGTACCTACATATATAGCACGCATCCACTATCGGTACAGTCCACATCGAACGTCGTATAGCGTATCCGTTGCGTACCGTGCGTGTGTTGCGGCCGGGTCAGACCAATGGACGTTCACCTTGTCTAATAATTTGTATGACCTTCCGGATTTCCTCGTTCTTGATTATTCGATAAACATCAGAAAGTTTTTCTATTGATAGTGAGATTCATTAAATTACTACTAGGACTTCATTCGAAGCTATCTGTAGAACTTTCAGTCACCAGGCACCTTCAAACACAATCTTATAATTGAGGCTTTAATATAGAACCTATTAAGTATTAGCATCAATGAACAAAAAGTGTACTATGGCACACGTCTCTAACCCCCCAAAGATCACAGGAAAGATGGATAAGCCATAACATGATCATTAATCATACTACAAACTTATGATTGCCACTTCCAGTATTATCACAAAAACTGGACACAATAACAAAGATTCGTTCATCTGGAAATGCAGCATAACTTCACGCCATACCTCATTAGGTACATCTAATTATGATTTAGTTTCTCTGTCGAAGCAACTTTCTTTCGCATGTCCACTTGCATTCCTAGTCATCTTACGTTTGACTTTTCAGTGTATGTAATTCAGGTGTAAAGGAGACAAATAGCTTTTTAACACAGAAGTGTTGACTATGTATAGTTTAATTTCATTTCCTTAAGCCCCTACTGTATAACATGAGTCATCATACCAACTTAATTCAAAAACTACTTTCAAAGATTAGTTTTCACTAAATCTCTTTAGCTCCGATAGGTAAACCACTAAACGGAGTGTCATGTGTGTCATAGAAAGTCTGACGTCATTTATTTGGTTACGTGTAGATTCTTCTTCTGGAGGAACTCTTGGTTGTACAGTTTGTCTATTTACTAGACACGTCTATGTTAAGACTGCAACTAACTCTTTAACTGACTGACAAACTCCTTGATAGTTTAAAAGATATCTTCTTCTTCCATCTCAGCACCAGCCATAGGAATAACTCTTGTCACTGGCAAAAAGATTAGACCCTAAGGTTGATAACAAATTTGGCTGTCTAGGAAGCGCAGGATGAACTTACTCTAAGTACCTATCGTCACTCATGGAGGCTCTATATTTTTGAACATTTTTATCGAAAAAATACACCAAGGTATTCATTTTTGCAAAAGAAAACGTGTACCTAAAAGAAATACATTGCCTTTACCAAGTTAAAGAATATGTATGCTTTTGAATACACAAAGGTCCAGACCTAAGGTCCAGACCTAAGGTCCAGACACTATATGACAAAAGTATACACATGGCGTCGAGGGTGTCATTGTTATCATATCAGCCGAAAGACCTCTGCTGCTGGACATAAGCCACTCCCAAACATCGCCAGAGCGACCGGTCCTGCGTTGTCCGAATCCAGCGGATTTCCGCAACCCTAATTAGGTCATCAGTCGTTACTTGCTCTTTTAATGTTGTAATTTTATGAATAATCTGAGTGTCTTCAAGTCACGAGTGAATCATCATCGCTTAACATCAGACGCAAGCCTATTAGCGAATAAAAAAAACTTTCATATATGTATAAAGAAAGGTCAAGGTCAACCATTTTCTTAAGTTTGTAAAGTTTGAGTCTTGAATGAATACTTACCTACAAGGGTCGTCTCAATAACAGCCTTCTTCAATAGTCATCTTACTCCTCCATTGAAATTAACTGCTGTCCAAAAGCTTCTCAATGTCCGCTTCAAATTAGTCAAAGGAATGTTTCAAACAATGTTTAATAAAGTATTTACCTTTTTTAATCATCCAATCATCTTTTACTTCTAGTTCTAAACAATTTGTTATAATAAAACTGGTATACAAAACTAGAATAAAATGTCTATTTTTAGTTTCTTTTTGTTGCACGGGACTTTACAAAGTCCCGGACCTTTCGAAAGCGTGCGTGGGGCCGAAGCCAACACGTAGAGGCCCTTTACAACAAACTTAAAATATATAAAATGTAATGGTGACACAGCTGGTGATTAACCCTGTACGCACTATATAAATGCACCCAAGGAGAAACCCCAGCTGTGCAGAACTATTGCAAACATGTGGAGAAAAACTACTTGGGCTATTGTGATGGGATGGTAGTGGATTGGTTTTGGGGAACTATGGGAACCTATGGCGCCTGCCGGAACAAAAAATGTCTATTATTATTATCTTATTAAATGTAATCATCTCTATGTAATTGTAAACCATATAGTACAGAGTTAAAGTTCGATGTCCAGTGAAAAAGTGTTCGACGAAACATTTTCTTCTATCAACAATTTTCATTTGCAATTTGTGCCTTGTTTGTACGTGTTAAAGCTCAGTTCTGAATTATATTAGCATACAATAGACCGGTCAATCACAGGATAGTGTATGAATATGAATATTTATTGGTTTTCTAAGCATTTGTTAATTTTCTCCTATTGTTTAACTAATATGAAAGTTTAGACCTACTTATACTTTTGTTGATATGGCTGACCTACTTTGTTTAGCACCTTTAGCATAAAAATGCACCATCAGACTAGCATTCCACCAATAAATTAGAGAGAGCCTTTGAGGGTTTTGTGTGGGCAACGTTTTTTAAAAAAACCGGCCAAGTGCGAGTCGTACTCGCGCACCGAGGGTTCCGTATCATATTTGGACGTATAAAGTGAAAAAATCCGGACCGCATAACTAAGTTTGTTTGTGAAGGAATTTTGATGATTTTGAAAAAACTGTACTAGTTAGGAACATCGTTTTATTTTTGGTGCCATATTTGGGTCAATTCCTATCAATCCTAATTATTTCAGATTTTTCGCCCCGCAAACTTCGGAGATAACGGGGGGGGGGGGGGAATGGTATTTTTGAGACATAAAATAAAATAAAAATATATTTAGAAATGCGCAAATCAAGCCCTTTTATATGATATGTTACTTGACCTAGTAACCCCACTTTAAAATTTCGGACCCCCACTCCGGCCCCTTTTGCAATCAAAATAAAAATATTTTTGGACTTTTTTCATTTGCAATAAAGTTGAACAAGCATTCTTTATAACTGTTCCAAATTTCAAGTCGATAGCATAAGTAGTTGCTGAAATAAGCAGGTGTGACAGACAGACATACAGACAGACGAAGTCGCACCATAAGGGTTCCTTTTTTACCATTTTGGTACGGAACCCTAAAAACAGAAAATATTTGGTAGCAGACCTCTTTTCACTACCAGAAACTTCTCCTATTTGTATGACAATCGTCATCTGGCTAGCATGTTCCTAATGAGATTGGGGTCGGCTTTTAGAGTAATCAGATGCGGCTGAATATTTGTCGACTTATGGCAGCAAGGCAGCTGTACTGCCACTCTCCTTGTACCCAATCCTTGACTAGATTCATTTGCTGTTGAACCGAAGGTTGGAATGCTGAAAGGGTTCATATTTTATGTTACCTACTAGTACTAACTGTTGCCCTTAACTTTGTCTGCGTGAAAATGGATGAAAAGTGGCTTATGTGCTTTTTCAGGTTCCAGGCAACCTCTTTGTTAAATTTCATTCCAATGCGTTTAGCCGTTTTAAGATTACCACATCAATTAATCACCATATTCTTCATTCTTTTCAATGTCACACACGGCACACCTGACTTGTCGAACCATACGTCATTGCCTCGAAGTAAGCAAAAGTGTGTTAATGCGTTGACATTGTTGAAGCACGCATCCGTAAGATACTGAGATGACTTTGGGTTATAGGCACGTTTTTAGTTACCCAGTTTTTTTTACGAAAGTGGTGAAACGATCGAAATCTGGGCTAGAATTTTAGTTTTTATATAATAAATAGTGGTCAACCTAATTATAAAAAAAATATATACTTTTCACTAACTAGCAGATTGCTTTTCTGGTTTCGGAATACTGAAACTTCATCACCAGTTAAATCCTAATCACACTAATAATAGAAATGCGAAAGTTTGAGTTTGTGTGTGTCTGTTACTTTTAACGCTGAAACGGCTGGATGGATTTGGATGAAAGACTTTTCATCCATTTCCATGCAGATGAAATCGTGGGCAATAGCTAGTACAGTTGTTATAAAAGTCATGTTAATTATCCGAGTTGTTTTATGGCTGTTCCAATAACCGATTTATTGGCTCTTTCTCCTGCTAGAGATAGATTTTTGAGGTAAGCTCTATAGAAGCTTAATATCAAAAATCTATCAGTAGTAGGATAAAGAGCCGAAAAATTAGTTATTATGGTCATTAGTCATATGCTTTGACTGTTACCAGAATAGATCTCAGTAAGTCACTTTGAATTATTTTATTGATTAATACAAAGAAACAGCGACATTGCTTTTGTATCATTGGTTTCCTTCCAACGGTGGAGACTAGAAACATGGAGGTTTTTAATTCCAAAATAATGTCCGTCATTTTAATTTCAACCGAACCTAAAGATTTTTCTAAACAGTCTTTTAGCATCCAAAACACACGAAAATAATGATTAATAAAATATCCTACTAATATTTTAAATGTGAAAGTTTCTGAGATGTATGTTACTCTTTCACGCAAAAACTACTGAACGGATTTTCATGAAACTTTACAGTAATATAGCTTATATATCAAAATAACACAAAGGCTACCTTTTGTCCCGAAAAACGTGGGCGAAGCTGCGGGCGGAAGCTATAGTGTTTACATAAATCAAATGTGTGCTATACGTCTTTGTCTCTGTGTAAACATGTACATACGATTAACCTACTCACTCAGTTTTCTGGGAGTGCATGAATATTCATGATATTTCTTTCCCATAGATATTTCTTGGATAGGTATGTAAAAAATCGGTAGGTCAAACGGAAGTGCTATAGTTTAAAAATTCTTGTCTTTCACTCGACTCATCATTAAACACAAATAAACGATTTTATCAAAAGATTAATCCATTTATGGTACTAATGATGATAATGCCATCACCGATCCTACTTTTAAGCTTGATGATTCATCATCACTACAAATATCTTCTTAGAAACAATTTTGGAGAGTTATTATATTCTGTGGTTTGCAGAAAGTCTAAGGAACTACGATTCCCAACCAGGAAGGTGACTAAGACTCTTAAGCCATTAAGGCATTCAATGACGTGCATACGTATTTTAGAATCGAGATGTGGCCCCAATTTTGCAAAACAATTAATTCTCAACCAATCAGAAACCTCTGGTACATGGATACTACTCCAAGATTTTTTATTCATGTTTTATTCATGGAATTAAAAAAAAAAACACATCGCCAAAAAAGACAACATCGTGTGTACTGACACAATAGTACACAAACATATCTCAAAGGACATTGGCAGTTTTGGGCTCGATATGGTACAGTAATAAAAGCTTAACCAAAAATAACAATATATTTTAATTGTTCTTTGTATAATTTATCTTAGAGATTAAGAATTGAAATCAAAAATCAAAATAAATAAGAAATAAAATGATTATGCCGTTGACATTTTGAAAAAACCAATAAAACAAAAACGGGTGCATGCTGGCTGGTGCGTGCCTCCACAGAATATCATGTCGACAGCAACTAAAACCTTTGAATTGTGAACTCATTAGTCGCGCTGTACTTCATTGGATCATTCACACTATACTTAACCTCACTGTCACAAATACGAGAATTTCTCTTTAATCCAATTACGTACAAAAACAAATAAAAGACGAATTTAAATACTCTTGAAATACTCGATCACACCAAACTAATTTCATATCTGTACCGACATACACAATCTGAAGCCCAGCGTTCTATAGGCGTCTGCCGTGTCCTTTACCAGCTGTAGGCCATAAAAAAATTAAAACCAAAAGCACGAAAAAGCGCCATCGGTTTATGGTTGATATACCAAAAACCTGAACGAACCGCCAAACAGTGGAATGCGCTGCCAGAGTGGGTGTTCCCCGATATTTACAATCAAGGTGTCTTCAAGTCACGAGTGAATCGATTTGTGCAAGCGTGTGTAGACCGCATCATCACTTAACATCAGGCGGGATGGCGGTCAAACGCAAGCTTATTATTAAATAAATAAAAAAAACACACGAAACAATATTATGAAGACCAGTCAAGCAGTCATTTGTTACAAAACCAGTTGAGCATCAGTATTAAAATATAACCGAAAGTTCGCCATATTACATTTCGACTTCGCCCATCGAATTCTTTTGCATCATAATATACCGGTTGAGGAGAAAGTGCTTCAAAAATGCGCCCTTATCAGGAAATTGAGTGAAACTGCTATTTATGGGGCATTATGGGGCATTAATCTGAAATGGTGGGTGTTCAAAGGTCGGATTTTGGATGCGTGTCTACATAGGACCGGTTGGATGCCGCGCCCTTGTCTCAGTTATGTCCATATTTACAAACCGCATTTTGGCTTGTTTCTTCTGAATATCCACGTGAAATCTCTCGGGCATATCAGGCTTTATTAATACTGTTATTGAAGGTTGCCTTTATTTTTCTCATTAGAATCATGACTACCTACTGATTATTTTAACGTTTTTCAGATATTTTGCTAGACAATTTTCTTAATATATTTCTATTTTTCGCACATCGTCCTTAAGAGATATAATTTGACCTAGAATAGCTTTTTAGAGGATTCTTGTTTATGTACGATAATCTATCTAGCGTCAGTCTAGCTAAGGCGTCAGTACAATCTATTTAATAGACTGTATTGACGTTAACATAATTATTATTATTATAGTTACTAGACTAATGTTCAAGTTCTCTAACCATTGGTCTATTATGAACAGCGCTTCAGTTATGTATGTCAGACTTTATTGCAGTCAGAACCCTTTAATTACCTTTTTTTCAAATCCACGACTTTTCTCCCTTTTGTCCTCAATAATATTTTGTAACAGAAAGCAAAAAACTTGGAACTAATTGTTTTTTTTTCGGTGAGTTTGTTGTGAAAAAAAAATTGTTGCTAACGTGGTGTGGTGGGCTAAGTTTTCATTGTGTTTAGAACGTTTTTGACTTATTTAGATTTTATTTTTGAAAAACGTGGATGACATCTGACTCATAAATAAATTGAGAAATTAATACTCTAAAAAATACGGGTTCGGTTAACGTTTGCTGTAAATTCTGCCCTCGTTATAGAAAACAGAATTACAGAAGTTACTGTGTTTTCTATTACAAGGCCAGAATTGCTAAATAATTAATAGTTATTGATAGCGTTTTGACTACATTATTTAATGGAAAAGTTCCATCTGAAAAATTCGGTCAAATTATTCGGCCAAGCCCTTTCTACTCTTAAACTTGATACGTCATGTCAGCCTCAAAACAGACGCGTCAACATAATCTTTACCTTTAATTAGTGAAAAGAACTTTTCATTTAGGTATTTGAAAGTATAACAAGTTTTATATGTGTCAAATGCATTTTAACTCATCAAAATGCATTTAGTAGTATGTTAATTAAATCACATTTAAATGGAAATTGGTAATTACAAAAACAAATACTATCAATCGCGTTTTGATCAAAACCACTGTAATTAATTTGTGTTTGTCTTGTTAACGGAAAAACATTTGTTTGTTAACAGGTCAAGTCTTTTAAATAAGCTCATCAAGCACACATTTTTTAATTTTTAGGTATAAAAATAAGGGAGTGCCTCCACAGCCGGCGGCGGCTCCCAAAAATAACGCCGTTGGAAACAGGTGTAGCCTTGGAGTAGCAGTGATACCAGACGAAAATAATTGCAAACTACCGTAGCAGCAGATTAATGTTGCCGTGTTTTAAGTTGAAATATCTACCTTAGACTGACTTTTAAATTACAGTGTCAATGTAAAACAAAATACAACTTTTTTGGACTTACAAGGGGGAGGGAGGTGGTCGACGGAGCCCCGCTACGGGGCTTCTATTTCTTTCTGCAAGGTTAAAAGTAACCTAACACGAAGGGGTTAACCGGGGCTTCGTTCGCTCGCTTTGCTCGCTCACTGAAGCCCCCGTCAACCCCTTCGAACCTAAATTGTCCGTGTCGGGGTGTCCAAGTTCCCGAGCTCGCTTCGCTCGCTCTTGGTAGTTAGGTATGTTACTCAAATGAAACATGAAATGTTTTTTTAATTATGCCAAATTGCCAACCCCATTTCCCGCTATTTTTCCAATGTTAGCGCTGGCTGCCAATTTAGCAACCGGTGGCGGCTGCAAATTCAGGTCACGGCGGCGGTAGTGTCCTAACAAAAAAAGTAATTTAAGTAGGCCGTCCTAACTAGTGGTTGATAGAAACTCTGAACTGTGTTGATGACTTCTGCTCTTGTTGCGGCTTTGTACAAATAAAACAGGTTAGAGAAACAATTATCAGAATAGGTAAAACTATAACTAAGTTTATTCTTAATTACCATTGTAAGTACAATACTATGACTATGACATACAAAATCGTAAACTGTGAAACATATACGCATATACACAAACTTGTAGATGTCTCATTACAAGATCGTTATTGTAATACAAGTTTGGATAATTAATTATTTGACTTTAAGAATTTATACGTCCGTACATACGACAAGATTTTAATGACATCTCGTTTAAATAAAAGTAATGGATAACAATAATTTATTACATCTAACAATCCACAATACCCATAAAATCTAACTCTCTTACCAAGTCTACAAAAATCAAAGCTATTTTAGTAGCTCCGCTTCTCAATTGTATTGTATCTATTTACTTTTTATTAGAGCTGGATCAAGGCACTTTCACCTCTGCTCTATATGCTACAATCTATCTATACCTACATTTATCAATTTTCAATTTCTCTTACAATTTGGACTTCGCTTTCGCTATAGTATCTATAGTATCAAAAGCCGTAGAAGTGTCGCTATCATCAGACATTTTATCGGTACCTATCTACAAACTTTGCAATTCGTCTATTTTCGTCAATGACAAGCTCACGTAGTATAAATTTACTCTTATTTTCTTTCATCTGCTGTACCGATTTAAATACTTTCACTGAGCGATGTTGTAACCCGTTATCTGATATTCGTTTATTGTTAACTGGTTTGTTATTAACCGCTACGTTTGCGCTAACGTGGTTATAGTAAAGTTATTGCTCTGAATAGTCTTCATTATTAATTACTGCTTAAGTTTTTATTTCCTTCATATCATGTGTCATGTCTATTTTTATGTACTCATCATTATAGTTATAATTGTTTTTTTTTTTTTGTATGATAAGGTAAAAAAATCAATTCGTTATAAAATGCGCACATTTACTAAAATTAGGTCAGTTTCATCGCCAGCTCTGGATTAAGTTCCGTTTTACTTATTTAACAAATCATACAAATTCTGTCACTGTACCGTGGAACTGGTTCTATTTATTTTATTCATCGAATGTTTCTCTCCCATTAAAACTAACTTAATATTTTCCATTATAATCTCAAAAGCTCTCTCACTTTCTCTTTCAAGATTTATTTCTGAATTCATAATTAAATTGATTGGTTTCAAAAATGTTCAAATTAATTATATTTCAAACTTTGATACTTATTTATCTTTTGTGGTTTAAAAATTATGGGATATAATAATTACGTTGTTTAACCAGACTTAATATTTTTAAACTTTCTCTAATGCAACATTGCATTAATGTAGATTACAATAACACGTGTTGTAGCGAAGTAGGTACCGGTTATACAAGACGTATAATACTGTTGACTGTTGATAAAGCTTTATCGTCAATCTTTTTTTACACTCGTGTTGAAGATAAATTGTGCAATATGACATCATTTGTTTTCTTTGTCTTACTTAAGACCTACTGTGGTCCGTCCTCACACATTCCGCGTAGTTAAGTACCCGTGTGTCCGGCTATCTCGCGTAGCAATTTTGTTATTTTATTAATTGGGTCATCAATTTTCGTAATTGAATCACTTTGATTACCACCATTATTATCTTCATTACCAAGCTTTAATCATTGAGCTTTTCCGTGAGTTAGAGTCTAAGCACATGGATTTTATTGAAGTTGCCTAAAGTCTACTTGTAGTAGTTAACTAAACTGAAGTTTGCCGCTTTTCAAGAAATATTTGTATATAAATGGATCATTTTGATGTACCACAAGAATAACCAAAAATTTAAAGCAAAATCACTCGTGGTGTAAGAAATGAAAAGCATCACAACGAAAGTTGCTCTCCCTTAAAATTATGGCTTCGTTTAAAAACAACCTTTTCATGAAACTTAAAGTTCACATAGTGAAAATGAAACGATTTTACAAAACGGTCAAAACATTTTGTTCATTATGTCCATTCGTTATACGTCCCAGACATTGTGGCATTTATTATACAGTTAATCAGCTTTCTTTTAACCTTTGTAGATGCTACGACTTGTTTTATTTATTATTTTTCCTTGAGTATTCAATTCTTTCAATACACGGTCAAATCTGACACTTATTCTTTCCCTAACAGGACATAAGTGTGTAAATTGTTATTGACTAATAGCCGTAATTTATATTTGCAGCTTAATATTAAAAAAATATAATTGAACTTTAAAATCATGTAAAATTTTTATATCAAGTCTAACCGTACTTTAAAAGTTACTTCCATTTTATTATCTTATTATTCTTAGGCTCGTATTACAGAACGATACTCGGATCTCTGCTTGAGCATAGATTGAAACTAGTTTCAACCAATCAAATGGCTTTAAATCTATGCTCAAGCATCGTTCTGTAATACGGGCCTTAGTATTTGGATAAACTAGTTCTAAATTGACTTACAAAATCTAGACTGAGAGTGAGGCAAATTCGATGACATGTGACATCCACCAACCGGCACTAGGCCCGCGTGGTTGACTACGGCCCACACCCTCTCACAGAGAGGAGGCCTGTGTCCCAGCAGTAGAAACATCATAAGCTGATTATGCTATAAACGATTTTTATTCAAATAAGACTGACAATCAGATCACTACATAAATAATGTACTTAATGACATAATTATGATCATGAACTTTGTTTTATAACAACTAATGAAGACGGTGCCATCAATATCTCATCAGTCTTATAAAGACTTCACTACGCCCCATGAAAGATATAGCATTGAATAATCACCTACTTTTGCTTTCAAGACAAAATTAATGAAGAAAAGTGAAGACGAGTCTTATTGCGATGTTTCTTTAGGAACGTCGGTATAAAGTGGGATTTACATTAAGAAACTTGTGTCGTTAAACCATAAATTAACAACAGCTTGCAACAAGGCCTACCCGTGTTAATGATTATAATGAAGAGCTAAAACTGAAGAAAAATTGTGTAGCTGTGTAACAATTTGTTGAATTTGTAGACTGAACAATAAAATACTCTACTATTATCTAATCTGTGACTGTAACCCCAATTACGATCGTGTAAGGGTGTGACAAAATGATCCTTTCTTTATCATCATTTCATTACTTTTTTCATCACTGGCCACTTCATTGTTCCAAATTATTATTTTTAAAACGTTGCACTGATTCATGCATTTATTTTCATGTTTTTGTACAGCTTGCTATCTAGACTCATTGTAATAATTACAAGTCAAGTGTTGAATATTATTTATCTATTTATGATCAGAAATCGTGGTGAAAAGTAGCTTTGATATTATTCTTTACAACATATTTTATAAATAACAATTTGTACTTTTGAAGCAGTGTAAAAGTAACTAATTACAATACACCTACTAAGGGATAGTAGGTGTATTGTAATTAGTTACTTTTACACTGCTTCCAAGTTGATTTTCTTATCAAGTTGTATCCGGAGGCTCCCTCAGAGCTAGCCAAGGATTGGGCTTGGGAAGGAGAGGGAGTGACCTCGGGACAAGGCTCAGCACCTCAGATCATAGAAACAAGGAGATGTGCCAAGGCGCTATCGAGCTTGATGCCTGATCTCCGATCTCCGATCTCTGATGGCGAGAACTCCTCTCACTAGAGCCATACGTGTGGTGAATGAGGTTCACGGGAGGGTTGATATATTGTGGTGCAACTTGAGTGAATTCGCAAAAGTTACACTATATGTATTATGTTATTTAGATTAAGATATTTTTTTTAACTAGGTATAAGGTGTAGATTTAGGATTTAGTTAGTAAGGCCGCTCTGTCGCATTGGATCATTGATCTGTAATGATAGTGTAGGTAAGATTGTTATAAATAAATAAATAAATAAAAATCTTGAGCAAATTGCTCATATTAAAAACGTACGCGCTGGCGACGAACCGAACACGATCGATGGTATAAATACAGTGTTTTAGTTTAGTGTTAGTGTTGAGTGACGATTAACAGTGTTAGATTGAGAGTGTGCGGAATGTTCAATGCGTGGGAGATCTTTTTATTCACAAGGAGCGCTTAATTATGCGCGTAATTGTGTCGAAAAATGTACTAAAAGTGGCATCAGTTGTTCCCGTACTAATTTGCTATGATGGCATATCTCCTTGTTTCTATGATCTGAGGTCAGCACTATAGTTGTACAGCTACAGATTCATGACACAAGTTTCGTAATTATCTAATTCCCGCTTATGGTTTACATCAATTGACATTACGATGAAAGTGATTTTAATACATCCACAATTTATTGAGATACAAAAAATTAGAAGTGCTATTTTATTTGACATACCTACCTGCTTAGATTTCGTACTTATAGCCTTGAAATCATATTTAAAAAAAAAACATTAATCATATTTTATATTATGATTGGTAGATTTCGGATTCCAAAAAAAAACTACCTTGAAAAAGTGACTTACACTAAGTGTAAGTATGTCAAAGTTATGATACTACAAGTCTTGTAGTACCTACCATAACTTTTGGGTCATCATTTGATTTAAGTACTCTCAATGATTAATTTGAATTTTTTGGTACTGCTTGACTTGCAATTTTAAAGGAAGTTTCAACTGTTTGACTGGCAGGTTTTGAAAAAGTGTTCCTAACTATATAACTTTTTGCTTATTAGTAAACTCAACGTTTTTTGGATTCATTTTTTGTGCTGTATGTCCTAAATTGTATTGCAATTACCATATGCTTTTACTTTTGACTTCATGCCACACATAATAAGTGTGTAAGTAAATCATGTTGTTTTCGGGTGCAATCTTATTTATGTCTAGCCAACATTATACCTATAGTTTTCAGTTTTTATAATAAATGAACTAGCTGTTAGCCGAGACTTGCGTTTGCGTGAAAATCAGGTTTTTGGCTACCTTTTTGTCAAATTTTATCCAAATCCTTCTAGCCGTTTCAGCGTGAAGAACAAAACACACACACATACACAAAAACTTTTGCATTTATGATTAGTGTAATAAATGAATATTTTTTATAGACAAAAAGTTAGAAACACGATCTTTGTTGTAAAAGACAGGCCTATGTCAAACATTCTTTCTGCCGAATAAAGCCTTAAATATTATGTAATATACTAGCATTCAATGCAAGAGATAAGAGAAAAATCTAGAGCAGCCCGACTGGAGAAGTACCTCCACCTTACAGAATCATCATCTGCCTAGCCTTTTCCCAAATTATATTGGGGTCGGCTTCCAGTCTAACTAGTTTCGGCTGAATATCAATATTTTACGTGGAGCGACTGCCATCTGACCTCCACAACCCAATTAATGGGTAATACAGGTATTCGAATGTTAGACCAGCTGTCAGACTTTTAGGGCTTTTGACTACCCGTAACGATTGTCAAAGATATTCCTATGACAACCGGGACCGACTGCTTAACGTGCTCTCCGAGGCACGGAGGGGTCTCGATGTGTAAAGAACGGCCACCCATCCAAGGACTGACCGCGGCAAGCGCAGCTTAACCTCGCAGATCGATCGATCAGCGCGGCTGTCATTTAGCCACGAGCCCCTCCTCCACCTTACAGAATACCACAGCCAAATAACGCTACTCTTCGATAGTGTTGTATTTCTGTGGCGAGTAAGGTCGCCAGAGCTCCTGAGGATGCGCTGTGTTGACAGCGGGGGATCTACTTGTCCCCTAAGCTATCGGCACAGTGAATCCTCATTTTAAAGGGTCAGCAACGCACATGTAAAACTCAGTGTTGCAACGTTTCCTAGGCTACGGTTACCGCTTACCATCAGATGGGCTGTAATGCTGTTTGTAACCATTATCGATTAAAAAAATTGATGCTACGGTATGGCAGAGGTCGCGGGTTCAAGTTCCGCTTGAATCAATTTAATATCTAACAATAATAACCTTGACATGACCACATGTTTAAAACTCATAAAAATATACTCAGAGGCACAATTAACCGGCCACCTATGTTTAATGTCACCACGTTTGTATAAGTTAAATAAAGCATATCATGATGAATGTTACTTCATAAGTAGCTACTTTAGCAATAAATTAAACACTTATTACTCTCGCTGCTTTTCTGATTTGTGTTCCCGAAGCATTTTTACGATTTCGAAAGCAAACGTGGTGACACTAAACATAGGTGGCCGGTTAATTGTGCCTCTGAGTATATTTAGAGTCAAATTGATCATCACTTTTAGTAATGTTAACATCATAATCATACATGAGGTTGTCAAAAACATTAATCATCAATTCGTAAGCTCGTATAAAGAGCCGGAATATACCATACCCTACAAAATACCAATGACTCTAATGGTCACGGTCAATAAGACCTCTAATAGTCGAGCCAGCGAATTGCATTAAACTGTGCACTACAATAAATAGTTTTACGCATAATTTGACTTAGATTTTATTAAGATATTCGAATCTTAATATTATTGAAGTAGCGTCATGGGAAATGATTAATAGGAGTATATGAGATTTTTTAGCCTTCAGTTTCATGTATGGAGTGCCCCCTGAATATTTATTTTTCGTATTTTACTACACGCCTTTATGACGGTTCACTGAAGACATCTACTTAAAAAATTTCATATAAATTGGTAAAGATCTGTAGATTTTCTGGGGGTAGGACAGACTGACAGATAGACTTGACGAAACTATAAGGGTTCCAAGTTTTACTACAGAACCCTAAAAAGGTTACGTTGTAGTTAACCATTTCAATACCAGGATCTGACATACTAATACTGTAACTACGTTTGGTGATAACAACTAAACACACAGTCTAATGAATGTTTGTCTTGACTTTCGTAGTGAAAGTTGGCTTTACAAGCTTTGTGAAGGAATAATTTTCTAAGTTATTGTCTTTCCAAAGTATGAATACAGTGCTAAGTAAGTTATTCGTAAGGTTATGGGCATTACCTTTACTGGGCTTGAAATATTTAACATG
This sequence comes from Thalpophila matura, assembly GCA_948465475.1. Classification (NCBI taxonomy): domain Eukaryota; kingdom Metazoa; phylum Arthropoda; class Insecta; order Lepidoptera; family Noctuidae; genus Thalpophila; species Thalpophila matura. The sequence continues at coordinate 12,210,586 of OX419200.1, forward strand.
TGTGTGAAAATTCTTCAAGCATGAGCATTTTAATTTTAATGTTGACCATATTGTCTTTCTTAATAACTAAATGAGAGATGGTATCATGGAAATGACATAAAGTACAAACGTTGCAATTAAAACAGGTATAAGTCCCGGCGCTAGTCTTGATCACAAACATCATCTGAGCACTAGCTGATTTTCGGTCTCTTTGGCGGAAAAAAGAAGATGGGGGGCGCCGAGGCTGCAGGCGATTGGTTTGTCAGTCGATACTCGTCGTCTAATTGGACCATTCTCTATTACGTATTGTCAACTGTCTATTGTCTATTGGACGGAAAATGTACATGCGCGATCTGTGATCATCTTTAATGGCGGTACCTATATAAATTATACAATTTTTGTAAAGTTAAAATTTTACCTTTTATCTTACGATCACACCTGCAATCAAAAAGCTAATAATATTTTACCTTACAACAAAATGTTTAATTAAAAATGTCATACAAATAACAAATAAAACATAATACACAATTACGTACATAATAACAATTAAACAACAATCAAAGCAGAACAATATCAATACATCGCTCATGAGTCACGCGTCATCCAGAAATACGTAAATCTTGGCACTTGCGCACGCGCTGAAAGCGTAACGGATGATAGCCGTGAGTCGCGCCGGATTCTGTGGCCATTCTAGCATTTTATTGGTCTTCAAATTGATCTGTACTGCAAATCACATTTTATTTTGCACTTGAAGTATATTTGCTATCCACAATTACTTAGTACATACCTACTTACGTCAATACATAATTTTCCTATGTAGTTTTCAATATACCAATTGGGCATTTATGATCTTCTCAATCATCCACTGTTACTCTTCTTCTCAAACTTTATTTATCTTCTTTTTCTATAAACAATTATCTGCACTATCGGTGACACTCTCGTCTCTCGCCACCAGTATTTATTTTGTGCCGCTGCCGCCTGCCGCTGCGACCGCTCGCAAGCATTTCACATATCTTCAGTCTCTTCGACGCTATGTTGGCCGCCTTGTCTGTCCCTCCTGATAAGTCTTAAACTTTTAAGTTTTTTGTAAATTTAGGTGTTAAAGTAATGCCTAAGACACTAAAAATTGGTACTGAAAAAACTTCCAACACCGTTAAAAACGTTGTAACTGGGAAGCCAACATAGCGTCAAAGGAACTTCTTAAGTCAAACGCCTAATACCTTAATCATCAAGGTTTATTTTATCATCAATATTGACAGGACTAATAACATCATGAAAATAATAATTACATTATAATTGGTACTTATTATCAACGAAAAAATTTAACAAATAGTAGAATCACACATAGGCGTTTGATTGGCCAAGACAAACGGTGCAATTCTTTTTAAAAGTGTGTCTCTTGGCCATATGTGCAACCAGTTTGTAGATAATTTTCCTCCTCGCATGTATGAAGCTACGTGCTATGGATATTCCACCGTAAATTGTAGTGGAAATTGCAGTTGTATTTGATGCACTACTTTGATTAGTTTATTCATCGTGTTTGTAAATACATATCAGTGGCGAAGGGTGAAGGGAAAACGGTACAATAAAATAGTAATAAAATTATAAATAATTCCGTTTTACATAATCTGTCATACCTATTCGTTTATGGGTCGGTAGTGAAAATCAGCGTTATCATTATGACATGTTGAGAATATAATTTCAATGTTGCCTTACCACAACATTTTGCTGAGTTTCGACCCTTTTACATGTGAATGTGATGCTTTTTTTATGATTTTGTTTTTATTATTGTTTTTCAATTATTTTTTTCTTCGTATTGTTTTACTTTTGGTTATTTTGTTATTTTTATTATCTTTGTATGTGTCCATCTACATGTTATCTACATAAATATTTTTTCTTTTTTTATTTATCCATTGCATTTACATATAAATAGGCATTAATTCTAAGGGTACAATGATTTATGTAAAATGGAATTATTTATGATTTTGTTAGCTACTATTTTATGGTACGTACTTCCCCTAACTCTTCGCCACTGATACGCATGATAAGTTGATAACAGACCGAAAAATTGTCATCATCTTAAGTTCATCATGAAGGTTGCACGTCTTAGCCACATAACCAAGTAAGGCAAAATTAAAAATTCCACATAATTATGACGTCGTACCCTAAATCACTAGACTATGAAATATATTAAGACGTCTTGCACATTGCTTTTAAATTGTATACATTTATTTAACTATCAAAATTCAAAAATGTTGACCCACATTCTGATGAAAAAAGCAAAATATTCGAATGCGATTTCACTTTTTGAAAAGTTACTCTTTCAAAATTTTAAATTAGGTAGGTAGTTTTTTTTACCTACTTTAAACATTTACTTTTAATTTATATCCAGTAAACAGTCTTCATTTTATATCCGATGATTAATTTGATATTGATAACAAAATGTACACAGAAAAATATATTAATATGATTAGTAACATTCTAGTAAAATGCAGTGGCTTATTTATTTATTATTTATGTACACACAAAATATAAAAGACAAGAAAAACAAATACAGATGAGATATAAGGTACAAAGGTACTGCTTATTTCTAAAGAAATTTCTGCCAGCAGACCTGCGACAGGATAGTTATAGAGTAAAAACGAAGACACAGTGTGTAATAAAATATAAATTATAACGACTAATGCAACAACTGAACAACTGCAACTGCTGAATGCAACAACTGGCTTGTTACTGGTTTCCAGTTTCTTCGTTACCGACTTACTCATTCCTTTTAAAAACTACATTTTGACAATATAAAAGAACGTTATTGAATTACACTGCTTTCCAACCACTTTACAACCGATTCAATTTTTTTATGATTGATAGGCTCGAGTTTGGTCACTATCTCACCTCATGGTAAGCGATGATGTGGTCGAAGATGTTGCACGCGTTCTTAGAAATATGTAGGTACCTTATTCACTCCAGACTTGAAGATTTGGCAGAGAGTTCCACTCCTTGGCTGTACGCACAATGAACATGTTTCCAAAACGTTTTGTACGTAGGTATAGGTTCGTCCACCATGTGGCACTTAAACACTTCTCACGTCTAAAAAAAAGTTTCCTCATGCTCTACAAAAAATGGTATTCAAAACCAATGATATCTTATCAACAATTAATCTGAACCACAAAACTGACAATATTCTTTCCCCAAATTTCAAAATTTTCCACGTTCGAATTTCACTTTCTCCACCTACGAACAAACATAGCCCTAGTGGAACTCCACATTGGTTCGACATCATTCGTCTTATTAGAATGCGAGACATTTCTAGAGAAAGAGGTCACACGTGATCAGATTTAAGGAGTGGTGCTGGACTAGCTAGTTCCGGGCCAAAAGATTGCTCAACTATGCTACCAGATAAGCATTAGTATGATGTTCTTGTAGACTGTGTATAATTAACTATAATTTTATTTAAATCAATGATTTCAACTGGAGCAAACTGACGAGGTATTGGTAATTTGCTTTTCCAAACATTAATAATACTTATTTACTTTCTCTTTATTAGGTGTTATAAACTAAAGCCATATAGCGATCTAAACGAAATGCGGCACATGAATGGACCTGTTGAAAAGAATATTGGTAATCAAGAATACACTTTGGATATCCAACATTTTGTAAAAAGAAACCTAGTGACAATAAAAAAACTTAAAATGAATACTGAAATGAATTGTCACAGTGATGAATAAGTCACAGATAATGACAAAAGATCTATTCACACGATATCACGATAAATGCGAATTTTTGTATGTGTTTGTTACTCCTTCACGCTGAAACAGCTGAATGGATTTGGATGAAATTTGAAAAGAAAGTAGCCTCAGACACAGAAAAGCATATAAGCTAGTTTTCATGCATTTTTACGCAGACAAAGTCGCGGGCAACAGCTAGTTATAAACAATAGCAGCTGTTATGTTACTGATAAACCTCTTCACGCCTCAAGCGACTTAGCGTGTTGGTACCTTACAAGCAGTCTGTCCCAGTTTTTATCATAAATAAACATGGTTGTTAATAACAGTTATTGAACAATTAATGAAAATTCAATACTTTTTCCTGTTGTAGCATGTTTTATACAAGACTTACTTGAAGAAGAATTTACGGTAAAATTTGTAGCATTTTTATTAAACGTCTGTTCTGGTCTATTAAATTCAATTGCTTAAGCCATTGTTATAGTAGTATTAACTAGATTACTCTGAGAAATAAATCTGACAATAAAAACTGTTTCGTTGCTTTGATGGCCGCAAGAGTGACTGCTAAACATAGGGTTCTGGGTATGTTCTCATAATCATAATCAATTATCCTGGTCAACAGTATTGCTATACTGCTTGACCAGGAGATCATTGATTAGGAAAATGGGATTTTTGATTAGAAAATTCTCAATAGACTGGAATCTTGCGTGCAACCTAGTCGGAACTTTTGAGAGAAGTCCCGACTAGGTTGAGATTTACTTCTAGTCTGACTAGGTGCAGTTGAATATCAACATTTTACAGAAAGCGCCTGCTATCAGACCACCAAAGCCCAAGTACTGGATGAAACTGGTATTTCAAGGTTAGATGTCAGACTGAAGACTGACAGATATTTGCTATTTATTGCATAAATTAAATAATCATATCGTAATATACCACATCCTAAACATCACAGCTCTTGTTCCTTAAGCTTATAAGCAGAAGTCTCATTCATGTAGACTTGTTTCAATACCTTGTAAGAACTAGTATTTCTCGTTTAAAGCAAAAGGGTTATAAAATTATATCCCGGACATCGTTTTATCAAAGCACTAGTGACCTTCTAGGATTTTCATACTTCGTTTTTAATCGTATCACTTGTTTGAATCTCTATTGTAAACTTTAAGGCTCACTATTGAATGAAATCTAATCTCTCATTAGTTATCCCGTTTGATATTCTTTATTATACTTACAAATTTTATTTTTTTCTAGTAGGTTAAAAAGGGGTAAATAAAGGTTCTACTTTTGCAACTGATCCGAGTTAACCGGTTGAAAATTATTAGCTTTGTTGCATTTCACCCGCAGAATTAATGTAAAATTACGACAGTCATCGCCGTCGCCCTTCAATGTGCTAGGGTCATTTTCAGCTTTTTTAATTTGTATGGTATGCAGATTATTACTCTTACAAGTACTTAGTTCATAATCATCCAGGTAATTTGGGAATGCCGCAGCATATTTTTTATCTTCCGTACGGTTTTATCTGCTGCCATCTCAGTAATCAGCCCCTTTTTGGCCATAACATTGTTCACTGAATTTAATTCATAGGTAATTGAGGCCTGTGAATGGCCTGTAAATGGAGGCCTGGAGACCTGTAACACAGGTTACACATTGTGTGAATGGCCTGTAAATGGAGGCCTGGAGACCTGTAACACAGGTTACACATTGTGCAGACTCCAGTCTCCACAACATAAATACTTACCTACATCTAACAACTCTAATAACCATATATAATAACTATTTCGTGGAGGAAAATAAAGGATATTTGTATTATATTGTACTGCATTTATAACTCTACTATATTATAATTTAACATAATTATCATCTAAATAACATGTATTACTGAGAGGTATTTTCGCCAACCTATCGGTGTCTGCTCGGTTGGCTGAGGGTGGGATTTTTGGCGGATCTTCTATGCAGAATCTGTCGGATGTTTGGACTTGGTTGGCGGATTTCTTTGTTGATGGGTTGGTGAATTAGCCTCTAAGGGGCTATTTCACCGGCCTATCGGTGGAGATGTCTGTCAATTGGGTTTGGATTTTTGGCGGATTTTGTATGGAGGGTCTATCGGGGATCTTATCTTTGGCTTGTTGAGCGGATATTGGTGGATTGGTGGAAGTGCCCCTGAGTGTTGTAAGTTATTATTACTTTGTTAAATTGTTTAATTATTACCATGTGCAGTGCTGGAGGCGTATCTAAACATTGATTGTAACACCAGTGATACTATAGTAAACATTTCCATGCATACATATATTTTATATATACTAGGATAACTTTCATTAAGTACCTATTCTAAGTATTACTACTTTGTTAAAGTGTTTGATTTTTACCCTGTGTAGTGCTGGAGGCGAATCTAAACTTTGATTGTAACACTAGTGATACTAGGGACCCCACGATACAGGCATGCCTAGTGTGGGGACCACAGTGAATTCGCGAAGGTATTAGTTCATACTGATCTCTTAGAATGTGTAATGCTTATGTTAATTGCTATAAATTGATCTCTAAGAATGTGTAATGCTTATGTTAATTGCTATAAATTGATCTCTAAGAATGTGTAATGTTTATGTTAATTGCTTAAAATCTTGCTAAAAAGAAAATGAAAAAAGTTTTATTTCAATATAAAACTTTTTTCATTTTCATTTTTCATTTTCAATTAATTTCTTTGATCTCCCTATATTCACATTCATAATCAAAACTTCCAATGGAAGTATTATGATACTAGGGGCATCCATTTTTTTCTACGTCAGCAGGCTAATATTGATCATTTTAACTTTATAACTAAGTACTTATCGCTCCAATGAACCGATACATATAATTTTATAGAAACCATGAAGCCATCATAACATCGTTAGTGTCATAAACAATACATCTTTTGGGTAACAAGCCATGACTAATTTACTGGGATGAAAAAATCATATATTTCCGATGACATCTTTTCACTTTCAGATCTTACGATCCAACTGCTTTCAAAAATGTGATGTGAATATATAGTACTTCTAATATATGTGTACCCAAAATACGAGTCTTGACCTACACTATCAGAATATTAATAAATATCATAGTTACTTTCAATTTTCAAAATCATTGAGTCTGTTTGAACTTTTTGTTATATTGGTTTTTTATTATAATGTACCTACTTATAACGTTTTGATAAGTAGGTAGATAACTCCGATTCTTAATTGAGGTGTAAAAAATTAGGTAACTTCATCGATTTAATGTTATTGCTATATACTTTTATAACACAGTTTCAAAAGAGTGTTTCAAGAAGCTAGACGTTTTCGAAAAACATGTTTAAATGTTGGACGATTTTAATGTTTTTGATATCAATGGTTTTCATGAATGTAATATCAGTTAACATTTATATTTGATTAATATTTTAATAACACAACAAATCCAAAAGTTTAAATTTAGTCATCCTAACTCTATTGTTATTTTAGGCAAATCAAGATGTCAGTCATACACTGTCAACTAATATAATTTTTACTTGTTACAGATGAAATATCAAGATATATCCGGATCAACACAGCAAATAATTCTCTAACCTGTCAACAGAAAACTTATGAGCATACTTTCCAAAATTACAATTCACAATACTTCAAGAGGATGGAATTACTCTGCGTAGACGCACGCGGATACACCAGGAGACCAAACGTGTGTGCAAAATAAAACAATTTGTGACAAAAATATAAAATACAGTAATGATCTGACAATGGCTGAACACTATGAAGAAAGAAATAAGAACAAAATGAGAATCGATACAATAGCTAAGTTTCTAGTTTTAATATTAGTTAGTGTTAAACAGGTTCAGTGTAGTGACAATGACGATATATCTAAACGAATGAAGATTATTGAAAGTGTTTCAGGGAGATATTTTAGTGACGTTTATCAAAATGGTACATTTAGGACTGGTAATGTGTTGTGGGACAATATTTTAAACAAGTGTACGGCCGCCCCATCTGTAAGTTGTTTACAAAAGAATGTTTACACTTATCTGGATGATAGGTTGGGGATGAACGGTGATGTGGAAGTGACAAGTGGTGTGTGTTTCAAGAAAAATAATGTGGATATCAACAAGTATAGTAAGGATGCTAATACTATCTACCTCGCTGGAAACACGAAAGATGAAGAGAAAGAGAGGTACTTGGATGAAGAAAACGAAATTGAGGATAATGAACCGGGTAAGTTGGTTTTTTAGCATAATTATTATAATTAAGAAGCGGATTAGTAAGCATTATTGCAGTAAATCAATTTTTATTTGAAAAATAATAGAAATGTTTATCTAATTTGTCAGCAAGTATTATGAACTTGTCTCACCTGGTCTTGACCTCCTTGTCAAAATACATTTTAATGCACATTATTTGATGTAAATCCTTCTTTATTAAGATTTGATAATTTTCGCAGCACGGGAACAACTGTTTTCATTATTTCTTCTTCAAATGTTTTACGTTGAGTCTTAATTAAAATATTATATTTTTGGGGTATTTCGGCTTTTGCATTAACAAAAAATAATGTTGTATAAATATCTTGCCATTTCATTTGAATCAATAGTTCTTTTTCTTCTTCACCATCTTGTACCATGGCAGCATGATCTATATAATATTAGTTCATGCCGTGTTAAAGATATTGAACAGCTGGCCTAACATGACCACGATAGAAACGGGTTTTGTCTACAGAAGAATAGACTAAGTGACAGATTGTAGAAAGATTTCTACTGTTTTATGCATACAATGTAAAGAAGAAATGTTTCTATTCTTCAGTAGACAAAATTCTGAGAAGCGAAGCAAAGGTCGCCGGGTGCTCGGACAGAAGAGATAACGATTTAGAAAACTTTTGTTTATTTTTTGGTAGAACAGAAATAGATTTAGTCACGCTAAGCGTGCAGGCAGCAGTTTGGTAGCGAGGCTATCTGCCCAGGATGCGCCAGACAATTATTAAGACGCTCTTTTAATGCAATACTAAACAGCAAACTCGCAAATTAAAGAATATAATCTGTCAATTAGCGACCCGCCCTGCACGAGTGCAATCCACTGTTGTAACGACATGTCAAAACATCGAGATTTTTGTGCTGTATCCTCAGATCATATAAACAAGGAGATATGCCATCATAGCAAATTAGTACGGGAACAACTGATGCCACTTTTAGTACATTTTTCGACACAATTACGCGTGTAATTAAGCGCTACTTGTGAATAAAAAGATCTCCCACGCATTGAACATTCCGCACACCCTCAATCTAACACTGTTAATCGTCACTCAATACTAGCACTAAACTAAAACACTGTATTTATATCATCGATCGTGTTCGGTTCGTCGCCAGCGCGCACGTTTTTAATATGAGCAATTTGCTCAAGATCAGGCATCAAGCTCGATAGCGCCTTCGCACATCTCCTATTTCTATGACCTGAGGCTGTATCTGAGTTCAATACTAACGTAATACGCTTAAACTTTTTAAGATAAATCCTCTTAATGTTGGTGAAAACTGCATTAATATTTATCCATTGTGTACTTACCTAAGAATCTATATATATTTTAACGGCTAAGCTATGCGCATACTAATTTGACTTTCAATTAGTCACAATTCGATTATTTAGTATCTAAATTGAGTCTAAAAGTCTAGACGCATACGTCATTTACTTTTTATTTTTATTTTATGCATTGAGTTGCTTTTAATTTGTCATTGATTTCAACCTACATTAGCGACATTATTTACGAATTTGATGACCTTCTACAATTTGATAGAAGCGCAGCGGAGACCAATCATTAATCTATGGAAACAACGTCAATATTAGGTACATACTCGCTGACTAAGTATGAAGAGATAACTTATTAAAAGGTAATAGCAGATACACATTTAGCAAAAGCAACCAGTCAGTAATTGTTGCTGTCACTGAAGATATTGCTAAATCCTAAAGTCCTATTAACAACGTTGTCATTAAATATCGCATTGTGATAGATGAACAAATTGTTTGGTACTTTTAAGTAAAGCACAAATGGAGCATGATCTTGAGACAATGACTGATTTTGGTTCACTATAAGCTTGTAAAAGTGGACTAGAACCGGTACCTGCGGCGATTCTATGGGGAGCCCTATGACCAGCCACTGTTGCCAATGTTGCGACCTTGATGTTAGAAATGTATGACTTTTGCATACATTTCTAGCGTCAAGGTCGCAAAATTGGCAACATTGTAACCAGTCGTGAATGGATTTTTGGGATATAAATGATGATGATGATCATGATGAGCTTGAAGTTCTATTGAACAAAGCTTACTCCAACAACTTTAAAAGACAGGGAAAGACTTAAAATTAAATTGTCGTTCTCCTGTGAACAATCCCAACTGTATGTGCAAATGAACAAAATGAACACAGAATATTAGAATCGCAGTACTAACATAAATAAAGATTTCTCTAAGTAACCCAGAGACATATAGATACTTTGAGACATCACTGAGAGTTGAAGAAATCCACATTTGCGGTGAAAACGTATTTGCTCATTCAAACAATGAGCAATTCTTGTCGCATAGTAGTGTTATGTCGACCTGTTTATCTTGAGCTCTGCTTCTGAACAAAACGTTCTAAACCATAGCCTGGTGGTTGCTACTTTCGTTCCGGTTTTTGGACAACATTTTATTTGTATTAAGATTGGTAAAAAGTTGTTCATTTCGTTCATCTTAGTGTGCATTGTTGGCCTTGGCGTGTGAATTCTATAACTTTTGATGGAATTATGATTTGAGAAAATTAGTACCTACTGCATTGTTTTGGCCGAAGGGAAGGAAAATTTTCAAAAAAACTTAAAAAGTGCAATATCTCGGAAAGCACCCAGTTTCGACCCCAAGTTTACGGGTCCGAATTTGTTGCGAATGAGCTCTAGTCTAACCCCTTTCAAGGAATAGGTCGAACCTGGCACCCTGTATACAGAAACTCACAAAATTCCACTCTGTTTTAGAAACTAGATACTAAGAAACTGCCGCTTATCTATAGACTGCAAGCTGAATTAGATTAAGTTAATAACTCTCTAGACTCTACAAATAACACTAAAAACAATATTTTCTAAGCAATGCGTCCAATCACCTCAGACCGTGAACTTTCTGTTTCCGTCTCAAGCATTACGAAGAGGTGTCAATGACATTGCGTAAACACATGATCTTACAGATGTTAATTATAATGACCAGCGTTCATTTATTATGCAAATTTTTAGAGCAAAAAATGCAAAACATTATCTATAATAACACCTATTTAAATTTCAAATGTATACGTAGAAGTGTTCTCATGTTATACACCCACAGTTTACAGATGAAAGTTAAATAATACGGGATAAAAATCCTGTTGATACCTATTGTTCAGAAATATAACCAAACCTTATAAAATCTTGAGAATTTCCTAATTCTTAATTTCCTAAAAAATATGACATCGTTTATGCTCTGGCTTAGAAGACATTAAAAATTTAGATAGATTTTCTTAAAAACCTGACATTACTCCTCAACAAAGATAAGATCGAAGCAATGTATGCGATGATTAAATAACAAGAATGATGAATAACTTAAGAGGTACTATATTAGCTAGGCAATCATATTATAAAATACAATTTCTGGGACTATCTTTTTGGAAGAAAAAACTATACAAACTTTATATAAAAAGAAACCCAATTCTCCCAACTTCCAACCGAACCCAAAAAAGACTTATTTATGCAATTATAAAAGAACATTTAGGTGGTATTATAACTGTTATAACCAAAATAACTACTATTAATAATAATAACCATCCAACGCCATAAAACCATAGCTTTAATTAACACTCACAATTCAAACAAGCAATTACACATTGCGTTGCAAATCTGACAATATGAGTGGTTATATGTGCCGTCTCAGAAACGTGTTCCATGATCCACCGACCGTGACATGTGGCTGTTTGCCATCGAAAGTGGCAGAATGTGGATGCTTGGAGCTGACGCAAGGTCAAGGCATATGGACAGTAGGAGCTGACGCAAGGTCAATGCAATGAGATAGATAGAGATTTAAGAAACTTACTGCACTTATAAAATGGACGCACAAAACCGTGGAAACAGGTAGAAAAGAAAAAACTGATATGCAGCAGTGGATGATTCCGGGCATCGAAAGTGGTGAAACGTGAACTCAAGGTCAAAGCAATAAGACAGATGGAGATTTAGCAAACTGTACTACGTGATGCACCTAGATGACAGACGCACAAAACCGTATAAACTGGCAGAAAAGAAAACTTATATGCAGCAGTGGATGATTCCGGGCTGAGATGATAATGATGATGATGATTACTTAATGTAAACAGAAATAGGTAGTCAAATAAAGTTTAGACGTGAACTAAGATACCAATGACTATTTAGTGAGGTCAACCACGGTGACTTTTTGCAGTAATTCAGTAGGTAGTCCGTTTTGCTAACGTACGTCTGCATCTGCATCGCTACTTTTGGCCATTTGTCGCATGCAAACGCACGACTGTATTGATTTATGTCCATAATTGATCCATGCTGTATCGCAATAGTAGCGATGCAAAATCGTAGTTCCGTAGACGAATACGCGACTGTATCGCGGTCTTTTTGCGATTGTATTGCTGCAAAAAGTCGCCGTGAGTAACCTCCCTCTGTACCATTTACAAATAAATATCATCTATCATTTATCATTTACCATTGGAAGCGCGTGGAGTTAGATTACTCCAGATAACCTCAGTTCTACGTTTTGAATGTAATTTATTGAATTTCAATGTGAATTTTTGCAAGCCGTGAGACTCAACCTAGTTTTAAATAATTACGTCTTTATCAATATGTAAAAAGTAGTGCTTGGCGCTATGGTGACCTAACACTGATTTCTTGTATTGGTAGGATAAGTATGGTAGAAGTTAAAGTCTTGAACTATAAGAGAAATAGTTATATTAATTCACTAGGTACAACACTTAATTACAAGAAATGGTAAAAATGATAATGTGTTTGTGATGTTTTGGTTTTAAGTGCGTGGTGTCTCCTAAGAGATCAGGCGAACTGGTTTAATTATTAGGTGATCGAGCGAAGATGCATACTTGCGTTCGATGCAATTATGCATTTTCGCTGAGTGTTCGATTAAAACTCGAACACAATATTTAAGACATTTACGGTTCCTACCACGAGATTAATTAATCTCACAGGCAGTATGTGCATTTCATCATCATATATTTAACCTGAATCCATGCTGGTAAGAATAGACCTTGTCTCTGTTATGCCACTCTTAACGGTTGAGCGGTCCTATGCTCTCCGTCTTCGCATGTTTTCAACTAATGAATAAGGAATGTGTGTGCATTTACTTATGTAGAAACCAGAGATTTTAGCTTCTTTAATTAATCATTATTGTGCTTTAGCTTTACCTGTATTAAGTGAAATAACTATATAAGTGATCAAAATATTCACTGCAATAAATACTCGAATTTTCTGATAAGTTTTGCCGTTGCCATTGCCCCAAGCGAATTTTAACAATGCTGTATTGACCTTATATTTTGATACTTAGTATTACATCATATTGACAATATGGTAACGTTCCAATTAGCACCAGAGTTGTTATTAAATTACCACACATTTTTCTTTTTTACCACTTTCATTTTTTACCATCGAACATCTGTGAATTTATTCATCGCAAACGTGATTTCGAAAGCATTTTGCATTCCTCAGTGAAAGCAAAATAGACTAATAAATACACCAAACAACATTACTCCTACTCCTTACAAAATAAGGTTTGAAATTGAACGGAGTTTCTTTGAATCGTTTCTTCGTGACCGTCGGCAAAGTATTTGCGAGTGTTGCAATTCTTATTGTGTATGAAATAAGGGTTACATTTGGTTGCGTAATTGTTGTTACAGTATTGTTACGATGGTGGTATGAGTCGCCTGTAGAAAAAAGTTAGCTATGTTCTAATGATCTTTTTAGGTGCTACAATTTCTATCTGCTAAGAATGAAGGAAAAACGGTCTACATTTTGATGATATAAATCCGTTGTGAGAAAAACAGTTGTTTTATTATAGTGTTTCATATTTGTGTTACTATAATACGGTAGTGGCCTACTATTAAAAAAGTACAAATAAATTATTTTATTTCAAAGAAGGAATAGGCACAACAAAAAAGTAAAAGCAAAAATAATAATTTATCACAAAATGGAAAACATAGACGCTTTTAAAGTTTTTGGATGGAGTATCGCTCCGTCTTTGTCGCGCGAAGCGGACGTAGTTGGTGTTACGTCACTAGTACGTAGTGCCGTCCGTGTCTAGCAAATCATTTTAAAACGCTTATAACTTTGCCAATTTTGTAGATGTTTCATCGGTTTTTTTTGTTATAATTGTCTTTTTTCAAATAGTTTACAGATTCACAATAAAAAAAGTGGTCAACATTTGCAATCCTATATACCTAGAACTGGTTATACAAATTCAGGAATAAAATAATATTGATTTTTAGGGCTCTTTCAATTTAGATTTTTGGTGTCGGAGTACATACTGCCCTCAGATCATAGAAACAAGGGAGATGTGCCAAGGCGCTATCGAGCTTGATGTCTAATTTTGAGCAAATTGCTCATATTAAAAACGTACTCGCTGGCAACGAACCGAACACGATCGATGGTATAAATACAGTGTTTTTGTTTAGTGCTAGTATTGAGTGACGATTAACAGTGTTAGATTGAGGGTGTGCGGAATGTTTAATGCGTGGGATATTTTTTTATTCACAAGGAGCGCTTAATTATGCGCGTAATTGTGTCGAGAGCTGTACTAAAAGTGGCATCAGTTGTTCCCGTACTAATTTGCCATGATGGTATATCTCCTTGTTTCTAAGATTTGAGATACTGCCGCACGACAGCAGTCCGACACCAAACGTTTAAATTGAAAGAGCCCTTATATCTATTCTTAATTAGTGTGAAGTCAGCTAAAATCGACTAAACTACGTCACAACAGGCGTAATGAGGTTTCACCACCTCTAGATAAGTTCTGTTTAATCTATCTGGTAGATACATTTCTTTTTAATTTATCTACTTTCCACATGGGTGTAAAAACTGTATTTCTTTTTACTTTTGTAATTAGTTACAGATTCTGCTAAATCTTTACCTAGAAACAATAATTCTCGTAAATTAAGAAAAGAAAAACTAGCGAAACTTTATGAGGGTATTTTCCAATACTTTCTCTTAGTTGACGCAATGGAGCTTATAAATTACCATACCTATGTCGTTGACGAGCCGGACAGAGAAAAACGTTCGTTCTTTGTGCATAACCTAAGGTCACGTGTTTGCTATTCTACTATTGTTGTATTTTCTCCTAATAACGTATGCCATAATTTGTAAATAGCAAATTAATGTTAGGTTGATTGTTTCAGCAGTAGACGGCTAATTGCTTATGACCCCATATTCAAAATAAATTGTTAAGTTTACTTTAGTATTGTACGTTGTAGCTGTATATTTCATCAAGTCAGCAGTTTTTCCGACCAACGCATTTAACACTGTTTAACCTGCCACCCTGTATTTACGTCGGGCAATCAAGTGCCCTGTGCCATTTCAAGTTTCACGTTAGCTATCAACAGCCGCGTGCGTTCGATAACCTTTTCACTAACTTTCTCACCGTTCATTTAGCACATTACCTAACTTTACGATTTTAGACAGTACAAGTTTCTTTCTTAAACTATCGAGTTTCATTCAAGCATAGTGTGTCTGGTCTAACAAGAGACTACACAAGTATATATAACTGTTCCCCGCAGTTTCATCCGTTGCTCGGCTCCTAAGGACTGTAGCGTCATTTTTGATTCGGCTGTCATATACAAAATGTTTTTTTTGTATCTGACTGGTAGTTCCAGAGATTAGCGCGTTCAGACAAACAAACTGAAAGGCCATTAAAGATGTCTAACCAAAAAAATTTAATATTTGAAAACGTCTCCGGTATGTTCTGTTTAAATACAGAACATACCAATAAAGATCCTTAATGCCAAGTGTCCACTAGCAAGAAAATTTGCGGAAGTTGACTTGCGCAAGCGACTTCTAACGTGTAAACGCTCGCGCAAGTTAACTTTTTGTTCGAGGAGGTCGCTTGCGCAAGTCAACTTCCGCAAATTTTCTTGCTAGTGGACACTTAGCATAAGATATAGAAACGCTTGGTTTCAAAGATCACAGAATTGACGGACAAGCTACGTCTTAATAATCAATTGATATCTCTTCACATGTTAACGTAACTTAAGGTCAAACCAACATGTTTGGCTCTGAGGTCAAAAGCACGGTGTTAGCAACAAAAGCCCATTTCCCAGTGGGTCAGTGGTCCATGGAGCGTAGCACTTGCTCTGCGGCTAACCACAAAGGGACAGGCACTTGTCACGGCGGTTGACAAGCACTTGCAAACTACGATGGATGCTGCGGTTTTCAAAGAAAGGTAGAAATTGTATGTATTTTGTCACAAGAATAGGATTTATTATAGAAATGTTTGGTCTTCACAGGTTGCTAGTGGTACGATAATATTATTATCCCTCCATCTGTCGCATTTGAAAAATCCGCCTCATTCAGGTCGAAATCAATTGTGTCTGTCAAGTGCGACAGACGGACGAATAGAGAATACTTGATTCATCTCTTCTAATTTCTTCTAACTACACAAAATTTCCTTCACTAATGATTTCACGAAAAATTGCCTCTTACATCCACGCAAACCTAACTACACCTGCTTGAATACCATCTTGCGGTCTTTACTCATAGGTGTAATAATACAGCGCTACTAGTCTTAATTTAGTTAAAGACCTATCACGCACAAGACAAATCTCATAAATTGGTCGAGTATCTCATTCAAAATTTGTTAATACACGCGACACCTTTTTATGTGGTAGACTTGATGATAGACACCACACTGCATGAACACATACAATTATAATAACTCAAACCAAACGAAACAAATCAAAACCCCAAAATCACGCGACAGACAAATGGCAGGCTATTACAGTTAAATTGCACTCTATCGTGTCCAATTTATTATGCGTAACCACAATTTTACGTACACACAGCGAGAGATAGTATTTTGTAATGGAAAACTGACATGAGAGAAGCTTAGGGAATGTTCACATTTGTTCGTACACTGGAAAATTATTTGTGAATTTAAAAACATCGGAGCAATTGTAGATAAAAAAATCTAACAATTTAATTATGAAAACAATGGCAAAATGACTTGCATTGACATAATGAAAAGTCTTGGTGAATAGATGAAAGAGATTGTGAATGATTTTGCATACCGTACATAGTATATCTACTGTTTACATGTTAGTTTGCGATCACTGACATTCACATAAAGAAAAATTATGTCTTCTTTGCCTTCTAAGACATGACTAGTAGATAAACAAAGTGTTCAAGCTATAATATAAAAAACATGGTTTTATATCTGCATCATAAGCATGAAAGTTGATTAGATCTCACAAATTGGTGTCAATTGCATTAACTTTTATGATTACCGTCCAATAATTGATGCTTCTGCATATTCTGGCTGTAGCAATAACCGCATTGATCTTGGACTTAAAGTTATTGGAAGTAGACAAAGTCTGTTAGACAGCGTTTTGTATCATTCAGTTGAACTCACTAAAGTAGTATAGGGATTTATATCAGTAGATTAAGCTAGCTAATACTGTACAATTTAACATGATTATCAAACTGATTATAGTGAAAGAACAAAAGACCGACCAAGGTGGATATAATAAAAATAATATTTTGAATAATATTCTGCCCTTCTACCATATTACTTTTGAGACTGAGTTATGAATGGATAAGCCAAATAGCCAAGATTGAAACTCTGACATGATTTCAAAAAAATAATTGAAAGAGATAATTTTTGATCAACTACAGCCCCAGGATAGGCTAATCTTTGTCAGACATTAACCAATATATCTAGTCTTTAATAGACAATAAATCTAGACCGTGGAGCAAACCGGAAGAAAGTATCGATGTTCACAATGTAAGAGAAATTAAAACTCTTGGGGAAATTGATATTGTATCATAATGTTGAGAAACAAACTAATACTATTGTGAGGACTGGGAAAAGTATGATCGAGAAATGCGAAATAGGTTAGAAGTCATTATTGTTATGAAACTTAGTTTTCTATGCATTGTATGACGTGTTAAACGATTCAAGTAACTTCTTTTATGTGATAGCAAGATGTGAACAGTTATTAACAAAACTGTTATTCATTATTCTCACGACAATGAACTTCACTTTGGGTGCGAATTGATGATACTGTGTAATTGCATAAGTACTCAGTTATTCAACGTAGTGGCGGTTTAATTTGTTATTGGGACATTTTTCTCTTTCAAAATTTTCTGTTTTCCTCCGAGCAAGACCAAAGCCAACAGCCAAACGTATACTTGATGTTTAAATACTTCCTAATAAAGGCTTGATATAATACTTTAAAAGGACTGAAAATAAATTATATATTTCTGATTTTCTTTCAACTTTTATTTTGAACTATTGTTATTATTTTTCTTCATCAGCATCACGAGTCATTAGATGACTGATCTTGCCGACTAACTGAGCCTGATCCATTTATTTTACTATTTTTCTTCAAAACACTAAGACCACTCGCGATAAGAACAAAAAATCTATTCTTTAATCTTATTCTCATTCAACAAAAACATTTTAAGCTCGGTAATAAATAACACTATAGAACAATATTTTGTTACAGAATCTCCGCTCGAAGAAATAACAGACGCGCTCTATGACAAGAGCGTCAAGTTTCTGGTGACTCATGACATGAAACTGACGTTACCTGAGATGTTCTTCCAAGGCGCCACGCTGAGGGTGTCCCCCAGGGCACTGACGAAGACAGGCGCGTTGGTGCACATAGACTTAGAGCCACAGGAGAGTAATAGCGAAGGAAGGTTGTTTTTTAAGAAAATAAGTAAGTAATTGCACCAAAACTTATATTTTCAAATGCCTGTTAAAGAATTTCAAAGAATTCAGCTAATAAGAAAAATAGTAGTATACATAATATCGAAATCAATCTAATCATGCTGTTTGATGTTTTAACTTATTTTTAACCACTGTCTGGCCAAGTACTACCACTAAGAGGTTTTATTTTAATACCGCAAAAGAACTGGTTTAGTTTTGCTTTTTTAATGTTTTATTGTCATTTTTTTCTCCAGGCCTCCAGGCCTCAGATTTTATCATATTTAGTAGGTACACGTGTTTTTTAAACTTAGGCGCTCACTTATTTACAATTAAATTTTGTTTCAGAAAAATATATTAAGAAAAAACTAATAACAGCGGCCATAGCAATCATCTTAGTCATCAAATTAATCGCACTAAAATTAGTCTTCGTGTTACCTCTGATCATGGGGGTGACGACTGCCAAGAAGATGTTACTGAAACTCCTGCTATTTGTGTTCCCTGCTTTAAGTCATATCTTCAAACTTTGCTCTTGGTACCATCAGAATTATCACACGACGAAGTACCATCATCATCATCATTTGATTACGCATCATCATAAGGTTGGTTATTGTTTCTATTATGTGCAGATTTGTTATCATCAGCAGTATCTTCATTTTTGTGTTATCAAAAATGTTTGCCTTAAAACATACTTTACTGACACGACTGTCTACTGTTCTACCTGATTTCATAAAATGTTGTGTAAGATTTGCATATCTTTTCTCCAAATAGTTTCCTCTACTGCTCATAAGAAACTCATTAGAATTAACCTGTTAGTATTTAGCATAGTTATTAAAGCAACGAAGAACAAACACTGCATATCATTAAATTTTATTGTTCATTAATTTTTATGCACCAAACATTTCTACTGTGTTTTTTAAGCAAGTTCGTGCACCATCGTATTTTTTATAGTGACAATCATAAATTGCGTGCACATTGTCTTTTATTTTCACGACAACGCCAATCATGGCTACATTGCTGCATTTCATCCGATCAAAAAGTCAATGTCCGAGTAATCCTACTTTTTCAATATTATGAGTCTGTCAAAAAAATGTTAATAAAAAATATCACATCTTTAATATTACACGTGTGTACTATCTGCCACATTATTTCTGATTGACATAATTTTACTTTTCATCTTCCTTCTCTCAAGTAGGTAAGTACTTAACTTTTATCATAGAAATCAAATTGAACACAGTCATAATTTTGATTTACAAACTGGTTAAAATCATTAGTTATTACGGGGTAATTCTTACTAATTCTAACATTGATGAGTCACGCAACAATTTAGCGGTCAAAGCACTGCGATTAGAAACGAATTTAAACTCGAGCGTGTATTTTTTAAAAGATATTCGCACTTTCCCTTTCTTTGTTTAGCTTTAAAAACATAAAGAAAACTTCATGAGGAGACAATAATAAAATTGAAAAGTCATGAAGAAACGACTTTTTAAAAGATTCGACAGTTCGATTTTTAATGATGTCAGTTTTATTTTGTATTTTTGTTACTCAATCACGCCAGAATGGCTGAACGGATCTGGATGAAACAGAAACTTTGACACAGAGATAGATTATAGTCTGAAATAGTACATAGGTTACTGTTCATCCATTTTCACGCAGACGAAGTCTCGCTAGCTACCTATACTGAATAAGCAGGTGATCTATCTGAAGATCACCATTGCCTTTGTCTGAAACACAAGAGAGAGATTTTTCATTTTATTTTAAGAATGTTAGAGCAGTGGTGGTCCAGTGGTAGCGTCTCCGACTTGCAAGTGGTATGTCCTAGAACTCCAGTCGCACGCTTTGTTCAATTTGTTTCATCATCACTGCTCGAAAAACGGTGAAGAAAAACATCGTGAGGGAACTGGCTTGACCCTAGAACCAAAAATTTGAAGACATGCGACGTCCACCGACCCACACTGAGTTCGCGTGGTGGACTACGGCTTATTCTCTTTCACAGAAAGAAGTCGTGTGTCCCTGCAGTAGGAACATTATAGGCAGATTATGCTATATTTCTAAGAATACACCATAATAAATCTTTGTGTTTTAGAATCCACATCAGCATCATCTGCATCAACCGGCGTACGGAGGCCATGCATCGCATCCTTCAACAGTTGTGGTACGCCCTCACAGCCAGGGTCCACCGCCGTCTTCAGATCATTATGATAATGATAACTGGCAACTTTCTGGTGCTCCACTTGGCACTGAGTTAGTATTATTTTATTTTTATGTCATTTAATATCAGTCCGAAGACTACTACTGCTGATGAATATGGGGCTTTTCGTAGATCAAAAAATATTAAATGAATGAGGCTTACAATTTTTCAAAAGATTACATTGATTCAAAATGGTGATTCGTAGACTATAAAAGGCACCTTGACCTTTGAGTTTGTTTCAGTGTTTCTTCTCAAAGGTCGTCAGATAGGAAACACAGACCTCAACGTGTAAAATTATTACCTATATGTAACCTATTTACAGAATAAATATCATTTCATTTCATTTCACTATGAAAAATTGTTCTAAAAAAATCGTTTGAAAAACCTGTTGTTACAACAAATATAAGATTTATCAAAAAGAGATTGCAAATTCGAAAATGTAAATTTTATCCTCACAAATCTCAAGTTTTGTTGTTTTGAAAGTTGATTTCAGATTTTATATTTGCAAATAAATTTTATTATAAATCAATTAAATGATTTCACTTGCTTAGTTGAGTCCCATAACGATAAAAATCGTAGTCAGTAAAAGTTATTAAAAACCGTTCATCATTTCTTTTGATCATAAATTCATAACATCGTATTTGGATCAGTAAAAGGTGTGAGTGCCTTGAGAATTAGGGGACTAAACTGTTTCAATTGACCAATCGTCAAATAACAGACCAAACCCATAAACTTTTATTATAGAGAAAGAAATAAGATAGAGAGAGAGAGAAAGAGAGAGAGAGAGAAAAGGGGGTAATTAATTTAACGTTGCTTTATTGTAAATTGTTGAACATGAGATGAATTTTATTATTACCTTCTGTTAGAAGACTTTATTGATACTACTTTTTGATCTATGGCAGTAGACTAAATTACTTAAGCAATGAGTGCCTAGTGCGAGTTTTTCTAACATATTCGATCGTGAGAACATTAACAAAGGTCAATAACCAATCGAACATCGACTTGCTCTTGAAAATTAAGACGCTAACGCTCGTGATTGGTTGTTCCATTCATTTTGAGTAAATAAAAAATACCCGATTAACGCGATGATTTGCGACTCACACTCAGCACTCTGATTTATAAAACTATACAACTTGTTTTAATATAACTATGACCTAAAGGACTCGAATATAATTACTTTTATGAATTATCCACGTAAAATATAAATCTAATGATCTCCCACAGATACATAATAGGTGACATCCATCGCAACGCAATATCGAACTTCAAGCCGACTTTGGGTGACGCTAACGACATCAATGCTTGGGGACTCGGCATGCCTCCAGGTAAAGTTACATTGGATTTATCAATAAATTCACTACTATTAACGCTAATGCTAGTCCCTTACAGCTGGTAGGATTATGTTACATACTTATTAGACGGCAGAGCCGTATCTAAGAGAGCTAGGGTACAGTAGGATATCTCGCTCAAATCTTAAGCAGCCTAGCTGGGGAAGTAGCTCCACCTTACAGAATACCACAGCCAAATAACACCACTTCGGTAATGTTGCGTTCTTGTGGTGAGTAAGGTCACCAGAGCTCTTGAGGATACGCTGTTTTGACAGAAGGGGAGCTGCTTCTCTTTATACTATCGGCTCAGTGAATCCTCATTTTAAAGGATCGGCAACGCGCATGTGATACTCGGTGTTGCGCACGTTTCATAAGCTACGGTAACCGCTTACCATCAGGCGGGCCGTATGCCTGTTTGCCACCATCATCACATAAAAAAGAAAATATTGTAGTACTAACATAACTCTGCTCTTTGAGGTATGAATCCTATGACATGTTTAATGGGCTTATTCCCAGGAGCTCCAAATCTATTGTTCTCAAAACAATTTCTCTCCATACATTGATTCCCAAGAGCTCCATAATTTTATTAGTTAAATATTAAAATACTAAAATTGTTCCCAGCGGCTCCAAGCCAAGTTACATTCAAGATTTTATTAAGAATTTATTTACATAGTTTTCTATTTCAGGACCATCAATGAACGTAGGTGAATATGCGGCCAGTAACAACGTAGCCCAAGTAGCAGCGTCAGCTAATGTTCCACAGAGGGTGGCAGCTACTAACGCTGGAAGGTAAAAATTTCTTATACTTTCATATTCTTGAGAAACGCATCTTAAAATACGTGGATTTGTACTTCCATGAGCACCTGAAATAGAATCTTTAACATAACTCAATACTATTCTATCATGCTTCTTAACAACTCTTAACTTAAAAGTATTCTTCTATCATGTATCTTCATCATCAGCTTCATCATTCTGAGTAACTGACAGACTCCTTGACGATTGTAATTGGTCTAATTGAAATAAATGCTTTGACTTTATTTTATATTGATCTTTAAATTTACTTTGTATCTTAACCGTGAACTAGAAATAATTACTCATATTGCACGTATAAAGCTGACAAACCTACTTCTACTTAACAAGCATTATTACTGAACATAAAATGCTTTTAAGGCAGACCTTCCCACGTAAATTTTCATCTAGGTTATGGATGAATATGGTAATGATGAAAGTTAAGATAGTAAATTGTTATATTAGTTTTTTGTTACAAAGGTTAAAGCATGATGGGACTGACATATCCTAATTTGTACAAAAGTCCCTAAATAGATAAAGAGAACAAAAAAAAGTCTTAGTCATATGAATTTAATTCAGCTATGGGTATACGAACGGGATTCCTGTATCCTTTCCATATTCTTCATACATTTTCCTGTCTAGGATGGTTTTTAGGGTTCCGTAGTAAAACTAGGAACCCTTATAGTTTCGTCATGTCCGTCTGTCTGTCTGTCCGTCTGTCTGTCCGTCTGTCACACCCTCGTCAAATCTACAGTTCATAACCAATTTGTTTGAAACTTTGCAAGTAGATGTCTTCTGTGAGTCGCTATAAAGGCCTGTAGTGAAATTACAAAAAAATAAAAATTAGGGGGAAATATTTTTTTTTTCAGTTTCATGTATACCCCATACATGAAACTGAGGAATGAAAAAAAATATTTACGAGCACCCCTTTGTGTGGGGTATCGTTGGATAGGTCTTTGAAAATAACATAGAGATTTCTAAGTGACTTTTTTATTTAAGTGTATATTTTGTGTACTACGAGCTCCGAAAGTCGTTAACAATGTGTCCCCCACCTGTAGTTTTCCAACCCCTTTATCTAAAAATCTGAAAAAAATCAAACTTATAGCATTTAATAAATACTTTCGATTAAAATTAGTTTGAACAAGATACTTTTTGAAATATTCATAATTTTCACTTTTGACTTTGACAACCGCAAAAATATCATAGGTTTGCAGTCGGAAGACTGAAATACTTCTTGCTACGGAACCCTAGACTGAGCGTGATCCGACACGCTCTTGCCCGGATTATTTTTCTTTTATTATCTGTTGCCCGATTTCATGATTTTAGGGTTGGTCCCATAGTAGAAGTTGTTTATGATGATGAGTAGGTACAATATTAATGACCCCTTCTCAGCTTTCGCAAACTAAGAATAACGTTGTATAATTATGATGGTGATGGTCATGTCATGATGGTTACTCGAACGATTCAGCTAAATATCAATTCGTATTTTCTTTTCAGACCCGTGGGACCCCCGAATCCATATTATCGAAATAATAAAAAAACAACGCCAAAAGATCCGCTGCTAGCTGAAAAAGAAGCATTGGTAAGTTTTACAATATTTTTTGCCGAATGCGAAAATTATTAAATATAATTAAATATACTTAACAATTAACTTTCAAATCAGTTTATCGCCCTCGCTTCCAAAGTCGTAAAAAGTGTCTCCCACCTCTAACTTTTCAACTATGGGCTTAAAGGGGTAGAATTTGAAAAAAAAACAGGTTTGTTTATGATAATTCTTAAAGTGTTAATGTCCGATTGAAAATATATGATTATAACTTTAATTTTAATGAATGATTTTAACCTAATGACATATTATATTATTCTACTCTTTTAATGACATTTTAAACATATTTTTTTATGACATTTGTATCCCCATGAGGCTGATCACAGCAGCATGACCTTTGTACATCAATAAGACCTAATTATTACCTGTGAATCACAGATAAATGATTTTGATTTTGATAATTATTTTATTTATTTATGTACACACAAACACTTATAAATTTAAAAATCCTTTAATGCATAATTATTAGTGGGAGATCATAGAAATATAATATTAAATATTCTTAGCTTTTTACATCACATACCACCACATAGGTTGGCAGGTATACTGTATGGCACTAATACAACAAGTTCACTTGGTTAAAATTCTAGGCCGTTCTTGATTATACCCTCAGATCATAGAAACAAGGAGATGTGCCAAGGCACTATCGAGCTTGATGCCTGATCTTGAGCAAATTGCTCATATTAAAAACGTACGCGCTGGCGACGAACCGAACACGATCGATGGTATAAATACAGTGTTTTAGTTTAGTGCTAGTGTTGAGTGACGATTAACAGTGTTAGATTGAGGGTGTGCGTAATGTTTAATGCGTGGGAGATCTTTTTATTCACAAGGAGCGCTTAATTATGCGCGTAATTGTGTCGAAAAATGTACTAATAGTGGCATCAATTGTTCCGGTACTAATTTGCTAAGATATAATATATATAATTATAATTTGCTACATATCTCCTTGTTTCTATGATCTGAGATTATACCAGTTTCAATAAATACAGCTGATAAGTCGGTACCTTTACGATCATTAGTGCTAGTTGCTTGGGAACTTAGTTTGTACATTATTTCATCAATTTCAAGGTTGAACTTTATAAAATTCACACGATGTGCCTCAAGTTATGGCTAGAAAGTTGTGGTTTTGATCGTAAAGTCGATTATATTTATGTATTCCATTTAGTGGTGGTAAGTTACATAACAAAAACATGTAGAGAATGCTACAGCATAGGAAATGTCTGCTTTCTATTCGTGGCAATGGAGGCATTCAATGAATTTTTATTGCTGAATTCATTATATAAAATGTTATCAGCATTATCTTCATCAACACCAGTAGATGCTTCGGTAGTAATCACCCAACTAACACCATTATTTCGAAAAATAAATATTAGACTACTTTTTAATTGAATAATTTTTGTATTATGTTATTAAACATAATGTGGAAGACATTTTTAAAAACAACTGACATAGATTTGGACCAATCAATCGTTTAAGGTAAGTACAGTAGCTACTTGCCACGGTACGGCAGAGGTCGCGGGTTCAAACCCCGCCTGTGTCAGTTGTTTTTGAAATGTCTTTTTATGTTTAATAACATAAAGATAAGCGTAACATGGCTTCAACATGTTGGAAATTCGCAAAAAACCTATATTAATAATTAGAATTTGATTAAGAAGTCAATTTCTTCTTCACCGTCAGCTAGTTTGGTAGCATGGCTGACTGTCTTAAGTGTTCCGGACTTATTAAAGCATTATCATTCATGAAGACCCGTTTAATGTAAATGGTAAACAATAAAATGATGAAGAAGATCTGCTACAACATTCAACTCCATGTTTCCAGATTCGAGCAGCATCGATAGCAGCTCGAGCGCCACCTTCTCCGGTCAGGGACGAGATACTGAGGGTATCTGCGGTTAAGCTGAAGGAGACCAATAGGATCAAAGCAGAAACAGAACTGGTGAAGCAGCAACAAGAGATCTTGTCTGCGGAAGATCCAGTAAGTGCAAATAAATACTCATACCAAGCTCTATTCATTATTAAAGAGAGATTGCAAATTCTATGAGTTTGTATATATGTTGAGGGTAATCTCCGGAATTTCTGATCTGCTTCTAAGAATTCTTTCACTAAAAGAAAGCTACATTACCTTTGAGTGCTGCGGGCAACTTTTTAAACCGAAAAATGCACATTTCCTGGCGAAGTTGCGGGCAAAGTGCTACTTTGAGATCAATTATCTGCTATTAAATTTGTCTGTACTTTTAGATTATCTTAAAATGCAGGAAGCTATCAATTAAGTTAGGAATTATATTAATTAAGTGTACGATTCTTTACATCTACAAAAACTTCATCGATTACTTCACTCTTCTCTTTGTTTTTGCTATACTAATAGATCTGTTTCTTTAATTAAACAGTATTCATACAATAGTTGTGTGTCACAGAAAAAAAATGCTCTCGATATTTCTCTTTAAATCTTAGGTACCTAATAAAATTATGATTGCCATCTACAACTTGCGACATAGTTTTCTCAACTTTATTATTAACTTTGCAGGAAACGATAACAGCAGAGAAGTTCTACGGGACACTGGTTGAGACTGTAGATGGGTTGCTGAGTCAGATGGGAGCCCATGACCTTGGGTGTCGCGAGAGGGCCGTATGTGCTCTCTACGGTGACCCCTTCAAGCATACGCCGTACAGCAACCTAGTCTCTGGACATCTTAGCAAGTGAGTTCTAAATTTCATCTGCTTGACTTAAATGATCATGCTACATACTATGCGATCACGATGTGAATAGGAACGTCAATGACCTCAAACTATCAACTATCGTTATCGTATTAACGTTTTTTCACTATATTTAACTGAGTCTTTGATTCACCAAATCCATTGTAGTAGATTTTTTTATACAAAACAGATCAATTTTCAATACAATACACAACACAAAGGTCAGTCCTATTCTTATTTTGATCGCATAATACATGATCTATGCCGAAAATCCATTAAAGTAAGTGTAACATGTCACCAATGTGTCACCAATATTTATCCTCATTTGCTCACGACTGCTCCATGTTGCGTGAAATGACGGTATTTGTGCAAAATGACAGTAATCCACGCGGCACGTGTCATTACCATCCGTCATTCGTCACGGGTTGTGGTCATTACCAGCTTTAGTGAGTTAGGATCTAATGCTTAAGAACGCTTTGATGGTAAACGGTCAAGTATTTGGTTTCATTGATCTTTTGTACGCGCGTGAATGAAGTAATTCATGTTACGATATGACAAACATTAAAATAGATAAGATAAACAAAGTTAGTAGTAAATAATATAAGGTAAACCAATTTTAAGTTAAGCTCGCCTTTGTCGGTAGAATATTCATTAATACTGTGTAATTATTATATTACTTTTACAATATTATAGAATAAATAAAAAAACCGGCCAAGTGCGAGTCGTACTCGCGCACCGAGGGTTCCGTATCAGTTTTGGACATATAAGGTGAAAAAAACCGGACCGCTAAACTAAGTTTGTTTGTGAAAGAATGATGATGATTTTGAAAAAACTATACTAATTAGGAACATCGGTTTATTTTTGGTGCCTTATTTGGGTCAATTCCTATCAACTCTAATTATTTCAGATTTTTCACTCCGCAAACTTCGGAGTTATGGGGGGAATGGTATTTTTTCAGTCATTTTTCATCATATATCGAAAACTGTGAGATATAAAATTAAATAAAAATATATTTTGAAATGTGCAGATCAAGCCCTTTCATATGATATGTCACTTGACCTAGTAACCCCACTTTGAAATTTTGGACCCCCACTCCGGCCCCTATTGCAACGAATATAAAAAAAAAAAATTTTTTCATTTGCAGTAAAGTTGGACAAGCATTTTTTATAACTGTTCCAAATTTCAAGTCGATAGCATTACTAGTTGCTGAAATAAGCAGGTGTGACAGACAGACAGACGAAGTCGCACCATAAGGTTTCCTTTTTTACCATTTTGGTACGGAACCCTAAAAAGTACTTCAGTATGGATAAAAAGGCCAATTATTTAAGACATTAAATCTAGCAAAAATATTTAATTAATTATGATTGCCATTGGCAATAACAACGTAGAAAGAGTTTCTACTAATGAAATAAAAACTCTTATTGGAATGATAACGATCTAGGCTAAGGCTGCCCTACCCCAGGCCCGCGGGTCACCCACCAACGCATTTGAATTTGTCCGTCAACAGTGTTTTCAACTTAGCTTTGTGAAAAATAATGCCGTAGTCTACTCACTGCAAAACATATTTCAGACTTGATTTAGTATTGACCTCAGATTTGTCGTTAAATATTGATCAATTTGAGCACTAAAACCTCTTCAAAGGTATCATTAAAGTTGTTTTATTAAATTAAATGTTTTGTTTAGCTTTCAACCACCACCCACCTTTAAAATTGGTTGGGCAGCTTTGATCTAGTTTTTCCTTTGGCTCGATGATCATGTTTTTGATACCAACGCTCATTACCATCCAAAATAAGGTAATGATTAAAAAAAAAAGTTATCAGCCTCCTAAATCACCATAATCGACGTGTGTGTTATTATAAATGCATTATTTTGATAGTAATGTTCTGCCTTGACATGAATTCCAACTGATCTGGAAATCGAATCGGGGTGTATCTGTTACTTATTCTTCCATGAACCAAGTTCATGTCTATCCAAATTAATATTTATGATGCGAAAGTATCTCTGCCTGTTCAGTTTTACGGCTCAGAGCCGTCAAGATCAATCGTAGCTTAAACCACAGAAGAGAGTTTAATCTCCCGTGTTCAATTGTTTCTTTGGGTTTTTGTATTAGAAAACAATCGAAGACGGGAGATTAAACTCTCTTCCGTGGTTAAGCGACGATTCATCTTACGACCCTAAGTCGCTAAACCATATTAATGTAATTTTAAGAAATCAGGGAAAAGAAATGTGGTGCTTTATCCCCAGGTACCACATAAGTATTAGCTACTTGAGAATACATAGAAATTTTCTTACGTGGCCCTGCTGTCTCTAATATTTAATTCTGGCAATTTAGCTATTTTCCATTAAAAATTATCGTCACAATTATGTGTCATGTTTAATTCGGTCAGTGTTAATTAGATCGTAAACATCATTATTATTATTTTCTTATTCTTATATTTTTTTATCAACTTCACTTGCCTTCATTTATGCCTACTTAGGGCCAAGTTGAACTTGGACCTTATTATATCAAATAGATTGATGAAGATCGCCTTTCACCAACGATTTCCAAAAACATTTTTGAATCCAGTTTTTCAACATTACAGATTATGCATACGGATTCACAAGACGCGTGAAGGTTTTAACTTACTGTTCTACTAGCCTAATTTTTATACAAATTTATTTCAAAGTATTTTTATGGACTTTCGAATGCTTTCATTTCATCGCCCTTTGCTTTCTATGCCTAAACTTGAACATACTAATGCCCATTAAAGCCGGTTTGATTCCGGAATTTTATTAGGTGTAAATATTGGGATTATCATATGAAGGGCAACGATTTAATTTGCATAGACAGTTTAATAGTGTGTCAATGATAATGTTTATAATTTAATTAAGGTATTATGGTAATTTTATTAGAAAAAGCTCTTAGATAAGCGACCAATTAGCCCAGGCCCGCCGCAAGCGGGCGGCACGTCCAGAGGGGGGCCACTCGAGCGATCGATCACGTTAAATTCACTCATTGTCTTATATAATACCCGGGATGGGTATTATTTATGACAATTAGTGAATTTATATGTGTGTGTATTCTATCAGAGGCCTCGAAGCGCGAAAAAGTGCCAACGGTTCATGGTTGATAATGTTGTCAATATAATACGAAAAGCGAACGATGCGTTTTGATTGATTCCACTTTGATGATGAAAACCGCAAAACAATGGAAGTCAATGTTGTTTTTTTTTTTTTAAGAATTCTGTATGATGTATTCAAGTCGACTGTGAATTCTTTAAAAAAAATGTCAGCGTATAACAGTTATAATAGAGGGTGGCATGATCGCTATTGCACAGGGGCGCTCAAACACCTAGGGGCGGGCCTGCATTAGCCAGTGAATGTATAAATTTAAATATTATTAGCTTTTGACCACGAATCCATCCGCGTGGGCCCTAATCTCGGCGGAATTACAAGAAATCCGGCCTTATTCCTTATCTACATCATAAAGGAAACCTCTGTGCAAAATATCAGCTTCCTAGATCCAAGGGTTTGGACTGGACGTTGATGAGTCAGCCTCAAACGCACAGTGTACAGAAAACTCATACAAATATGAACATTATTCACATAAAAATATGGTTCATATTCATACAAGCGAATATAAACAAGTGCTTCATACGAATTTGAACCTTAATGTTACACATAAATGTTCATATTTGAATGAGTTTTTTGTACACTTTGCTATGAATCCTCATAGTATTGTTCGTGAATACGGGGGGATAGTAAGACAGTCAGGACTTTTCTTGATATTTGATTTTAGTGATATTTTCTCTTCAATTTTTTCAGGGATTCCAACGAACTTCTCCCAGCAGCTGACAGCAAGATGGCCCTGCACTATTACAGATACGTCCAAGCAGCAAGAGATGGTCAAGAACAAAAGGATTGTTTCACAACATACCCGCACTGCGACATAGATTTCAACAGAAAAAGAAAATGAAATCCGCTAAAGTGATTTCATTTGTTGCAAATAAAATATGAATTAAAATTTCATTTTTTATGAATAATGTATTTCAATTATTAAGAAAATAATTGAAACAGTTTAATGTAAAAACAATTATATAAAAATTGAGTGGATAAGCAAGTCTGAAAGAATTGGATTCTGTAACAATTTAATCTAAATAAAATTGACAACATTCCAATTGTTAATATTATTAATTGTTTTAAAGGAGCAATTCGTTAGATGATTTATTTAAATATTTTATTGATTTAACGTAAAACGTAAGAAAATGAGGCTAAATTAAGATTGGAATTTTCAAACAAAAAAAAATGAAATGGAATTAAAATAAGAAGCTACTATAACAGATTGTCACAAAATCTTGTTCATAGGTGCAAAATTAAATTTTCTACATAGTACTCAAAAAATAATTCGTAGGTATAAATTAGTTTTTAAACAAAATTATTGTAACACAAATGAGCCATGTTTTTCTATTGTACCTTAGTAAAATTACTTTTCGTTTTATACCTACTTTAAATATTAATTAAAGCTAGGACAATGAACATCCGGTAATATTTTCCGAATCGCATTCGCCGTCTTTCTCTTTCACTTCTACTTATATCTAGTAGAGGATCGCGAAAAACGAACCGTACCGAAATCCATTCGTGGACCCTCGGCAATTTAATTTAATAAGTCAGCAGTTTTATTAATAACTGGCTTCCAGTCGCGGCTTCGCACGCGTTTTCCGGGATGTATTATACATATAAACTTTCCTCTTGAATCACTCTATATATTAAAAAAAACCGCATCAAAATCCGTTGCGTAGTGTTAAAGATCTAAGCATACATAGAGACAAACAGACAGCGGAAAGCGACTTTGTTCTATACTATGTAGTGATTATTTCCTACATTTTGCATTTACTAAGAATGTTAGTTATGACAGCTACGTCCAAAACATAGTTTTAGTAGCAAGACGTTATTTATTCTTAATTGTTAAGTATTATGACTGCTTCCATGGTTCAGTAGTTGCGAGCGCGACTGCTGAGCCCGAGGGCCTGGGTTCGATCCCCAAGTCGGGTAATGTTAACTGATTTTCCCATAAGGAAATTCTTAGTAGCAGCCCGGAGGCTGAATTTGTGACCGGTTGAAGGCTCGTTCCCTATTTTATGGGACTTAAACATGACTGGCAAAATGTGGGTGTGCTATACACGCCTTACCCTTCGGAATATAGGCGTGAAGTGTATGTTGTTTTAAGTATTTATTTTCTGGAGACTGACTTTGATTAGATTCATTTGGGAATTTAATTTTTCAACACTTTGTTGGTGGAATACCTACTTATCATTAATTTAAATGTAATTAGGCCATATTGCTGGACATAGACAAGCTCCTGCAAGCACGAGTCCCAGTGGAAGTCCAGCAGTGGATGTTTTTCGGCTTATATGATGGAAAGAAGAGAACACAAAGGCCGTTAGAAGAACATAATAATAATTAAAATACCTAACTGTCTTTATCATAATAAATGACCATATAGCGGTAGGTTTGTGGGACTAAATAAATTACTAGATTATGTATTGAAAAAAAATCATTTATTTTTTATAAGCGAAATAGCCCACAAATTATAAGGCAAACACATAAGCAAATGAAAAGCAAGTCACTAAATAAAGACAACATAATTATTTATTCGTATTAATAGGAGTATTTTTTTTCGTATTTAAAAATGTAAAATAAAATACGTAAATAAGATTAATAACTATTATGTAGTCTTCATTTAGATGTTATCTGTACCAGTTGTACGAAATTATTAGTAGTTAAAATTATTTGGACTAAAGTCTTTTCGGATAGAACTTGCGGACTTTGTAAACAATCCACCATATTGGCATTATCTATGGCTAAATTTATTTACTTGTGATGGGAAAGGTTAACAAATATGAATAATAAGGTTATGAAATATAGTTTACATACATAATTGTAGCTAATTGAATAGTCAATTTGTTTTATTCGAATCAGTTCTAGAAGCCGTGTCAGTGTCACCAACATGTTTAATGAATGGTTCCAATATTTGTCCAGGATTATCAAGGATACTGTCTATATTTTTCATATTATCCTCTTTTAAAACATGGACAACACATTTTATTAATTGTTCTACCGCGATTTGCGCCAAACCTGCCAGCAAAACCTTTAGTTCGGCCATTTTGACAGTTTCATTTTCAGCCGACATAACTCTTTACTTGTGCCCATATTAATTCAATAGAGTTTAGTTCGCAATGATAAGAAGGTAGGCGCGCAAAACTGTAATCCCTTTCGACTTTGCCATTTCATCGACAATTCGACATACATTTAAAGTACCTAAGAGAATTTGAAAGAAAATAATATTATTGAATAATTGAATAAATAATTTATTTCTCCATAAAACCTAACATCACTGATTTTCAAAAACAAATAGAGTGTCGAAGAAAAAAACTTTGAAAGTCAATTTGACGTCTAACTTCAACCGCAAAATGAATTCTTATTTTTATGGATTAATTTAGTTTTGATTTATTATTTTATTATTAATTACAGTTGAAGATAAATAATAAAAAGTGAACAGAATGTAAAATAAACCGTGTTTGATCGTTGATGGTAATGGTTATTATAGAAATGTTGACTAAAGTGTTTGTTTACATTGATCGCAAGTTCTATCCGAATACACTGTACGCGTCTGTACATAATTGAAAATGTCATCAGAATATGAAATAATAATTTTATTTATTTTGGTTTTTATTTATTATACAATTTTAAAATACCTAGTATAGAAATAATTTCATTTTCTCTCTATGAATCACTCGAAGTCAGTCAATACGAATCAATTAATGTATTTCCATAGTTGTAGTACCACCAAGTCACTAGGACATTAGTATTTATTTATTTAAATTAAACAAAAAAATGCTCAATGAATTCAATTAATTGAATATAAATTAACACGATTATTTCTGTAATATTTATTGTAGATAATTGTATTTATTTTTTTTGTTAAATATAATATTATCATAATTATTTGTGTTTTATTTAAGAAATATTTTAGGTAGGTAGGTACCCATTAGGTATTTTATAATCTGATCTGGAGGATTTAATAAAATATAATTTCTCATTGAATGAATAGAAAAATACGCAATAAAATGAAGGCACACGGCATTAATTGGGGCGAAGCGAAAATATTATTTGCTTAATTAGATTAATTATTTGTATTTAAGACAGATTGTACTTAGTCTAGGATCACAATGAAAAAATATTGTGTGGGATCAGCCATATTTTAGTGGAGAAACATGTTTTACTTAATTTAGCCCAGTTTTTTCGAAATTTTACACTCTTTCTTGCCGAAAAAAAATACGTGATATTTGCCCTCTCCCACGTCAGGTTGGGGGAGATTTAGTTTGGCCCCCTCCCCCCGCCCTAAACACCTCGGGTAAATCCCCGTATGAACACGTCCCACAAACGCTCTATCCAAATGTAACCCAAAATGTACTTATATAAGATTCAAAGTTCAACGAAATAAATCTTTTCCAAGTTCATTATTCAACGCTTCAGTCATTGGACGGTTCAAATAATGTTTTTCTCTTAGATAGTTATTATTGGATACTCTTCGTTGCAGAACAATCTCGTGGCCTCCAGCAGACCTCAGGGTCGCATCAATGATAAGTTGCATCTTCCTGTGGTCGGCCGTCCATCGTAGCTGTCGAACTAGGTGCGCCAAAATAATTTTCATGGAGGTCATCGCGTAGGCTTTTCCTGTGAAATATCGATGTTTTGTTGAATACTTTTGTTTCCATGATAAATAATATTTATTTTGTAAATAGGACAAAAATAACACTTTTACCCGTTAAAACATTTTTAAGCTAGATGGGGTCGGTGTTTTCTACCTTTGAGAAGAAACATCGAAACAAACTCAAAGGTCTCTTTTAATATCCAGACAATCTGAAAATTGTCTGAGATGGCCTTCAGAGGAAAGAGCCATACAGATTTGAGTGGACCTGACCTAACTGTGCACGCATGTGCCGGGTATTTGTGGCAGCTCAATCTTGACTTGGCCAAATTGGTTCCCTAATTATTAGAAATGTCATAGAAAAAGTTGACTTCAAAGAATAAATTATGAGCAAGCTTGGAGAGACCCATAATGAGGGTCTTAATTCATCTGAATTCCAAAGAAATTTAAATGCCACATTCTCTCCTGGCCATGCTATTGTAGAAATCAATGGAGCTAACAATGTATCTGAAGTTATAAAGCAAGGTTAACCTATTTCACAAGAAAGGGTACATGGAATAAGTAAATACTGCATTCGTCGATGATACACTTTAGTATCATCGACGACACTCGAGATTATTTTACAATGATTTCATAAAAAATAACATAATCTACGAGAAATATTACATGCTGATGTTAACGGTAAAAGATGATACATCAAATATGTTTTTGGTACAAACCTATGCAAGATCTCTTCCCCAAACTGAACGCAGCAAAGGACTTGTTTAACTGCGGCAGTTTATCGGTATCAAACCATCTCTCTGGTTTAAATTCCTCAGGGTTGTCTCCCCATACCTTAGTACGATGCAAACCATGAGGCATAAAGAAAACTTGACATCCAGCACGTAAGGTATAATTTTCTGTGAAATAAATTCAAGTATTAGGCATGAATTCCATCGCATCATTAGGGCGATCACAGTAGCGATTTGCGAGCGAGTTTAAAGCGAGGCAAGAGCGCTGCGAGCTCGTTGCGATTTCGCAACTAGGCCGCATCTGGCTCGTCAAAAGTTCAAAGCGAATACGCAGCGTACACACCGCGAATAACACCGTGGACACCATGTTGTACACTCTCATACGACAAACAGCCTACCTAGCAATAATAATGTAGCGCGCCGGCGAAGTGCAAGGTGCGCTCTCGCCTCGCCTTGAACTCGCTCGCAAATCACTACTATGATAAATCCCTTAGCATTATCATTATATAGCTAGAATTAAAAAAATAAAGTACTGACTAAGTTTGACATCTTTGTCCACGTATCTTGGTATCAAAGGTGCTACTGCTAACAAACGGAGTACTTCTTTTATCACAGCTTCCATGTATACTAGTTTTGGTAAATCCTCCTTTTCCACATCTCTGTCTTCACCCATTACTTCCATAACCCTGGAAATTTAACCGATTTGTTTATATTAAAGTCTATGTTTAGATTTTCTATGATATTTAATTGTTTATCCATATTATTATCTTTAAATGCAACTAGATCATTTACGCTCAGTTTGATATCTGTTTAATGGGTACTGGAATCTTTCTACTTATTCATTTGATTAAAATTTAATTTTGTACCTCAACAGCAACTTACTCTGCATATATCCGTTCTTGGACGTCAGGGTGTGATCCTAACATCGTTAGGATGAACACCAGTTGTTGAGAGGTGGTTTCAAACGCTGCTGCCACCACTGTATTTAATTCGTACCTCATCCCATCTTCAGTAAGACTTCCATCTGCTGTCAACTCTAGCGCAAAATCTAGGAATGATTTGAAACCTGAGGAAAAAGAAAATTGTATAGGTATTTTGCAACTACAAAAGCAAAAATCCCTGAAAAATTATGAAATCTATAACGAGTCCGTCCGGCAGTTCTATTCAACCGATTTGCTTATTTCTTGATTACAATTAATCATCTTAAAAGAGTTATCTTTGAATAATATTTTTAATACAATGCGGCGGAGCAGCACGGGTCCTCTAGAAGTATTTGAGATTTCAGACTAAAAAGATAAAATTAGGATTACTTACATTCTTAATTGTTAATACTTACTTGGTAAATCTGATCCAGTTTCGTTTGTTCCATTCTCTAGAGATGCTTTTCGTCTTTTTATTACCTAGTTAAAATTCGCATATATTATTATTAATTTGTGAGAATGCTTATGCATAAAAACAAAACAGCAGCAAAAATAAGAAGTAAACGTAATAAAAAAAATGTAGCTGCTAAGTGTGGCAAGGATCAACCTACTGGCAAAATGCAACGCCTCTTATGGACACCAGTAATATTGTTTGCCATGTAACCATAATAACTATTCTAACCTGATAACTTTATGTTATCCTTAGCATAAGCATAATCGGCCTATCATGTTCCCACTGCTGGGACACTGGCCTCCTCTCTGTGAGAGGGAGTGCGCCACGCGGGCCCAGTGCGGGTTGGTGGACGTCACATGTCTTCGAATTTTTCGTTTTAGGACATGCCGGTTTCCTCACGATGTTTTCCTTCACCGTTAAAGCAAGTGATAATTAATTTCTAATACGCACATGACTTCGAAAAGTCAGCGGTGCGTGCCTCGGGATCGAACTCGAACCATTCGCCGTGGGAGGCACATGGTTAATCCACTAGGCTATCACTGCCCTATGTTATCCTTAGCGTTGTTAGAAATAATAAAATAGGCCAAGACAACCTATCACGGGGTAACACGACACGACATACAAATTTTAACTATGCCAAACAACCTTGGGCGCGTTACTTATAGACCCCTCTTAAGTTCAACCACTGATTAAATATACAGCTATCCTTGTCATTTGTATGACAATGAATAGAGATGACAATTGACTTAAGAGCTGTTTAATTGAATCATCGTTTATAAGTAAAGGGGGTAGGCATATGCTTAAAAGGGGTATAAAGTTTTATCTTCAAATCTTAATATTATAGATTCAAAATCACTTAATAATGTCTTAGGTATTCGCGATTACTAAACAGTAT
Organism: Thalpophila matura; assembly: GCA_948465475.1. Classification (NCBI taxonomy): domain Eukaryota; kingdom Metazoa; phylum Arthropoda; class Insecta; order Lepidoptera; family Noctuidae; genus Thalpophila; species Thalpophila matura. The sequence continues at coordinate 12,248,487 of OX419200.1, forward strand.
TATAAAATAAGTTTAAACGGATTAAATCGCGCATATTATTGATTTTTCCTAACGTTTCGAACACTTCGCAGCGTTCGTGTCGTAAGCTCGTATTTCAGAACGATACTCGAGCACAGATCTCGCCCTGAGCATAGATTTGAAGACTCAAGCATTACTTGAAATGAAACTAGTTTCAACCAATCAAATGGCTTTAAATCTATGCTCAAGGAGAGATCTGTGCTCGAATATCGTTTTGGAATACAAGCTGTACAGTGTACATAGAGTCGTCCTGCGACCACAAACGCTTCAAAGTGTTCGAAACGTCGGTAACAATCAATACATAATACACTCGATTTAATCTGTTTAAACTTGTTTTATTATAATTCTTCAAAAGTTCAAGCGCCAAGTCCATCAAAACTAACCACCATACTGACTTCTGTATATTTTTCTCTTGTCATCTCCGTATAAATATTTACTGTTTCTCAAACTACCCACTGTTGTTGAAAGTGTTATTTCTGCACTATTATTGTAATAATTTATTGTCGTATTTTTTTTTTTTTGCATGCTGTGTCTATCGCATCATATTGTACACATTGCTTGTATTATTAGGATAAACAGTGTAACAATTGTAGATAGGCCAATAAATAAATAAATAAAAATTCAAAATCACCTGATCAGAAATATGGTTGAGATAGTTGACCAATTTATCTTCTTTTTTCTTCAGTCCGGCCAGTTTGTAAATCAAGTCGCTCTGATACCAAACCTTATTCATTCTGTTCATCAAAAGGTGAACTAGTTCATCAACTGTATTCACGTAGTTTTTAACAAAGTCTTTGTCTTTATCCTCGGTGTCTCCAAATGCTGTTACTGAAATCATTCATTATTCATAATAAGTATTATTTATTGTAGGTACACACAAATCGTCGGTCCCTATTAACAATAGTCGGATCTACGTTTTTGGCGATTTTGACTTTTTTACATAATTGTGTTCAGTTTTGATGTGTCTATATTATGATATACTGCTCTACTGAAAAATCATATAAATGTAGATCCGACTTTGTTGATCGGGACCGGCGAAATATTAAATACATTTTTCTTTTTGGGTATTCTTCCCCTTACTTATAGACGATGATTAAATTAAACAGCTCTTTATGTCAATTGTCATCTCTATTCATCGTCATACAAATAACAGGGATAATTGTATATTTAATCTGTGGTTAAAATTAAGAGGCGTCTATAATTATGGGGGTAATTCTAGCTATTGTAGAAATAATAGATAGTTTTTTTCAAATTGATTGACAGACGTTGGTACATCTGTGATTAATATTCACGGAATAATAATTATACGTTCACCTGGTTTTAATACCGCGTTATGGAATATCCAATTAGTATACATTTAAGCAACAATAAAAACCAAACAAATCTAAATAATATAATTAAATCTACTAATAGAAATTTTATTACCGGACGCTTGCACCCAGTTTGCAGCACACATCTTTTTGCACCAATGCAATATAAATCAAACTTAACTCCGTTCATTTACATCATATATTTACTCGTAATTAAACGTGCACTTTTGATCTTTCAGTGTCGTGTATGACACATCATTTGATAAAAAGCGCCGACAAGTTTACTAATCTTGAGAACTTTTATTGTCTTATTATTTAGATTTGTGTGGAAGCGTTTTAAACTTAGTTGCTAGAAAAAGATAGCACTACTAACATAATGACGTCACAATGGAAAAACACTTAATAACTCCACGCACTCCAATACCACATATGTTTTGCGCAACAAGGACAGAATTTCCTTTCTAAAATCTCCTAAAGCATGTTAGATGCTCGATTGTCTCATTAATTTCATGAATTTCATTTTATGCATTTTACTCAATGACATTGATTTTACAACCACGTTTTTAATAACTTGCTTTCTTCTGTCTGTTCGGTACTTTTGCGATTTATTTTTAAACACTTGCTGGCATCGGACTTAGCTGAAATTTGGTATAGGTAGGTACCTATGTAACTTGGATGTATCTAATTTCTAAATATTAAAAGGAGTTACTTAGCGCAAAATACCTACATGTCCAGGCCACAATTATGGACTATCCAAGGTTGTCGCCTATTGTTTGGTGACATGTTTTTTTGCGCTAGGTAACATGCACTACCTACATTTAGGTGTCACCTAGTGTTAGTGAAAACGGGCATATGTGACGCAAATAAAGTAGGTATCCAGAGAACTTACTGCAAGAAATTCTTAGAATACTGTCCCTTAAGAGTGTGACGTGGTCAAAAGGTCCTTCGCCAACCTGCTCCTCAAATTCGCTGACCATCCGTCTGGTCTGGCTGTTGAACACCTCAAAGAAGCCGTTGACAACCGGTATGCTGAATGCTGGGTTCAGAACCTTACGATGGTGTTTCCATATTGGTCCTGGTAAAGAGAGAAAAAATTTACGATCCTCTTCTTTCATGCATACCTACTTAGGAACTTAGGAATCAGTATGAAATTGTTTCTTCTGCGTAGATCTGGTCTATAAACACAAAAACAATCAATGAATTTGATTTTAATTCAAAGACTTTTTACGAATATTTTGTCATTATATAACATTTTATCGCGTGGTTGTTTTAACCCTAATTATGACAATGACGACATAATCACTGGACAAAAACGAACTTTTGCCATTTTGACCGTTGGACCAAAGTTACCCTAAGCGAAACGAACGTTTCGAATTCGGATAACAAAATACTATAAACTATTGCAGTCAAAGATTTAAATCGGAGATGCGCCCTACCGTGTCAAAATATGGCCACGTTTCCAATGTCGATTTCAATGGCACCTGAAGTAACAAAAATAGTATTGTCTCGCTCACTCATACCGAATATTGCACACTATCGTTTTCTATCTAATTTGTAAGCTTACACGACTCAAGCTGTCTTCAAGCTGTCTTCAGTATAGACTTAGTATAGCGTATGCTATATAGTATAGCGTAGGATACATTTTCGCGCGATGTAAGTACGGTGAGGGCACATCTACGATTTAAATCTTTGATTGCAGTTATTATCAAAAAATAAATCGAAAGCGACATGGAATGTTATAAATTATAATAAAAATACAAATATAAGGGAAAGTATTAATGGCATTAACTACAATGGTGAATATATTTCAGATCCTGAGCGTTTATCGAAATTGTTCAACAACTTCTTTGCAAATGTAGTAAAAAACGATAATTTCTCAAAACCTCGCCAACATACTAAAAATCAATGTAGTAATCATAATCAATGTAATTCTATTTTTATTAATCCTACAATAGCACATGACATTTATAAAATAATTAACCATTTGAAAAACGTTAACAGTACTGGTTACGATGACGTCACGATACGTGTAGTAAAAGACATCTCTCTCATTATTTCACCAATTTTAAGTTACACTATAAACCTCAGTATAGAGCATGGGATCTTCCCCGATAAATTAAAAATGACTATTATTAAACCGTTATTTAAGAAGGGTGACCCTAACGATTTGAATTGCTATAGACCCATAGCACTTCTTCCCATTTTTTCTAAAATTTATGAAAAGGTTATTTACTTGTCATTAAACAACTTTTTTGAATTCAACAAAATTTTCGCAGTCGAACAATACGGTTTTCGCAAATCAAAATCAATTAACACAGCCATTTATAATTTCATTAATATGATTATTAAAAATATGGATAATAACATACCTACAGTAGCAATTTACTTAGATATGACGAAAGCTATCGAACACGTGCACCACGAAATTCTGCTGCAAAAACTAGAGCATTATGGTATCAGAGGTAATATAAATAAATTGATAAAATCTTATCTTACTGGTAGACATCAAGCAACACAAATATTTCGTGTGTGTCCCAAACTCAAAAAAGAATTCTCCTATACTTCAGAATACGAACCAGTAAATTTTGGAGTTCCACAAGGTAGCGTTTTGGGCCCGTTGCTTTTCCTAGTTTACATCAATGATCTTCCGCAAATGACTAAACAACCAATGACCCTTTTTGCAGACGACAGTTCAGCCTTATTTACTGGTAATAAAACAGGTTCTAATATCTCCACTGACATTAATAATTTTATTATAGAAACATCAAACTGGCTTTCAGAAAACAACTTAAAGTTAAATTTTAATAAAACAAAGTTAATGTATTTTAGGCAAACAATTAAAAAATCTTTGGACCTTAATATTGTGTTTAATGACACAAGAATTGAACAATTAGATGATACAAAGTTCTTAGGCTTACATATTGACACAAAGTTAAATTGGAAGAAACACATAGATTATGTCTGTAAGCGGTTAAGTCAACAATCATATGCCTTATATAAATTAAGTAAAGTAGCCAATACATCTGCTGTCGTTACGGCTTATCATGGTTATGTGGCCTTCATTTTAAGATATGGTTTGATGTTCTGGGGTAACTCCACAGACAAAGAACTTGCTTTTAAAGCTCAAAAAAGGTGTATCAGATCCATAGTAAACATTAAATCTACAGAATCTTGTAAACCACATTTTCAAGAGCTGAAATTATTACCTCTCCCATGTATGTTTATATATGAATGTGCAATTTATGCCAAAGCCAATCTCGAACTTTTTGAATTTAGCAACCGAGCAAGACGTAATGATAAAATGACACGGATAACTCATAAAACTGCGTTATTCCACAAGAGTGTATTTAACCTAATTCCTGACATATATAATAAATTGCCCAAGTCTATTAAAAATTTAAATGACATTGTTACATTTAAGAAAACATTATTTAAATTGTTAATATGTTACTATAATTTGCATGAATATTTGAATGATCCTACTATGTAACAATATTGACATTTCACTTCGTATTACTTAATTGACATTTCACTTCATAATAATTGACATCTCACTTTGTAATTTAATATTCACTAAGCTTCCAAATTATTTGATTATTTAATTGTTTTTTTTTTTTCTTTTGTTTTAATTTCCAGATTATTGTAACTATTATTGTATGCCTATATGGCGAGTCATAGCAGCACAACATGATTTATACCATTCCCCCTCTAAAAAGCTTATTTTATTCACTGAAAACAGTGAATAAAAAGCACTTTTACTCACTGTTTTGATGTTTGAAAATGGAACACACCAATGTATTCGACCACAGATTTAAAGAACCTATGCTAGATGCGGCACGTTATTAGATTGTATGAAAACCGAACGTGTCATCTTTTTTATACCTACGATAACTTCACCCCAGCCATTTAGTGATGTGCTCAGAGTAAACAGAATTGTTTCAATCACTAAGCGTCACTGAGCTAACAGACTTATTTTAGTACGAACAGTCGGAACATGCAGGGCACGCTTGGTCGTGGCTTGCCGTATCTAGTGTAAGTGTAATCTGTGTATTCGACCTATATTGATGTGTTCTAAATTCAATTTGATTGGTCGACATTTTCGACAAGGAGTTTAGCATTAGAATAAAAACTGTTTTGTGTTCTTTGCTGTCCTTAGTAAATTGGCGCTATTTTGAATACTGTAAGTTGTACGAACACAAAGTTTAGTGTTACTTTAATCTTTAATTTTGTGTTTGTTTAGTGTTGTTCTAATCGATTAAAAATGCATTCTAGTGATGATGTGTTAACACCTGAGTTTGTGAAAGAGAGGGCGGCCGATATAGTGGAAAGGTGGAAAGCTTGCTACCCAAAAAATCACGGCTGGTTTACATCAAAGCCAATTTAACTTTACTTTTTCTTCATTATATGTATATTTTCACTTAAATCTTTCTTTTTCTCGTAGTCATGGTATAAAGTATAGTATGCAACTCTTGAATAAAACGGATTTATATCGAGGGCCATGAATCGCTCGCGTCGCTCAGGATTCTAACACTTGAATCACTCGCTACGCTCGTGATTCAGTCATCATGAATCACTCCCTACGGTCGTGATTCAATCGTTAGAATCCTTCACTAGCTCGTGATTCATCTATGGCCCTCGCTTTAAATCCGTCCTTTATTCACTAATTGCATAATATACTATTATATATTCCTAACTTTATTTTACATAAGTACCACAATATTTGTATGAATAAATGAATGAAATGAATTAAAAAATAGTTTGGGTTCTAAATATTTTCCATTGACTTACCAGATCCTGAAAATAGTCCATGTCCAAGCCATTGATGGGTAATTCTATATAAGAAGTGCTTCTGCAGACAAGCATTTGCCACCGTGTTGGCATCGTCTGGATCTGCAATACCTAAAAAAATATTCCACTGCTAATATAAATGAAGAAATTCACTGTTTATAATCTGATTCTTTATCTGCGCGAGTTGTACCTAATCAGTGCTAAGCTAGGCTAGCTAGTCGCTTATACACCCGGTACGAGCTTCTATGACTACACCCTTAAAAAATGTTCTAATGTGATACAGTCGAGTCAATGAAGGGCTCACACACAAACAAACATACCAACTTTCACGTTCATGGTTAGGATAATTTATTAGGATTGTATGTATTCTACTATCATGCATGACCCAAAACTTGATCCTGAAATGATCATTTCTGCGCCCCTCTAGGGTCAAGCCCCTGTGCCTGACTACTGCTGGCACCACCCTAGTTACGACACTTGTTGTAATGTAATAGGTACCTAATTGTACTGGTTGAAAAGGAATGGAGGGATGAGATGGAATGTGCCTCCATCAAAAAGGGAGGATCCTCCTACTAGAACGGATGGTACAGTCTGGCGGGCCACTGCCCTGACAGTTGAAGTCGGGTTTCTGTATAATGCTTATCGCTCCGAAAATTCTTCTTGCACGATGTAGGATTCATGACGTCAGACGTATTGTAGTGACATCCACAACTGTTTCACTGCTGGGAGGTGATTCTCGCGAGTTCGATATTGATATCGAATTCGATATATATTGCAACAACTGTCAAAATCTCTACCATTTTGACATTTGTTGCAATATATATCGAATTCGATATCAATATATCGCCCGCGAGAATCACCTCCCTGGCTGTCTAGCTAGGTAATATTCGATGTTGCCAGTAGATGACACTGTTGCTACAGTATGTCATTAAGTACATAGTCATCTGTTTCAAAACTTACCATAGTAGATATCAGCTCCAAATTTACCATACGTCACTCCACCGCTGTCTACACAAAACTTTGATATGGACTCCAATAACGACCATAAACCTGAAAACAAAACGGTGATTTTATTTATGACTAGACTTTTGCCCGCGACTCCATCCGCGTGGACTACAGTGAAATGACCAGTTTAAATGACCTCCGTAGTGTAGGGTGGCTATTACTACCAAGAGGTCAAGCTGTATCTATGGTTTTTTTCAGCGGAATCAGATGAAACGTGACTTAGATTTTAAATTGGACCCCAAGCTATCGAACTGTGAAAACCACATCAAAATCCGTTCAGTACTTTTTGCGTGATGCGCGCACAAACAGGCAAACAGATAAACAGACAAACACACAGACAGACAAAAAAAAATAATCTTTTTGGGTATAGTTACGTCCCAGTACCTACCCTATCCCGACTGTTTTTTCTGGAATATCTTCAATGTACAGACACAGCTTGTTTACAATTTTATAATAGTATAGATGATGATAAACATAATTAATATATCACTGTATTCTCCGAAGAGTTTTTTTTTTATACGAACATGGTGGGATCACTGATGGTAAGCGATTACCATAGCCTATGAAACGCTTCCAACACCAAGTATCACATGCATGTTGCTGATCCTTTAGAGTGAGGATTCGCTGTGCCGACAGCTTAGGGGACAAGCAGGTCCCCCGCTGTCAAGGTAGCGCACTACAGGAGCTCTGGCGACCTTACTCAGCACAGGAATGCAGCACTGAAGAGTAGCGTTATTTGGCTGTGGTATTCTGTAAGGTGGAGATCTCAGATCATAGAAACAAGGAGATGTGCCAAGGCGCTATCGAGCTTGATGCCTGATCTTGAGCAAATTGCTCATATTAAAAACGTACGCGCTGGCGACGAACCGAACACGATCGATGGTATAAATACAGTGTTTTAGTTTAGTGCTAGTGTTGAGTGACGATTAACAGTGTTAGATTGAGGGTGTGCGGAATGTTCAATGCGTGGGAGATCTTTTTATTCACAAGGAGCGCTTAATTATGCACGTAATTGTGTCGAAAAATGTACTAAAAGTGGCATCAGTTGTTCCCTCAGATCATAGAAACAAGGAGATATGCCATCATATCAAATTAGTACGGGAACAACTGTCGCCACTTTTAGTACATTTTTCAACACAATTACAAGCGCCCCTCGTGAATATAAAGATCTCCCACGCATTAAACATTCCACATACCCCCAATCTAACACTGTTAATCGTCACTCAACACTAGCACTAAACTAAAACACTGTATTTATATCATCGATCGTGTTCGGTTTGTCGCCAGCGTGTACATTTTATATACGGTCAATGTGACCGTATCAAAGCGTCAATTTTAGTAGCGCCTTGGCACATCTCCCTTGTTTCTATGATCTGAGGTTGTTCCCCTACTAATTTGCTATGATGGCATATCTCCTTGTTTCTATGATCTGAGGTGGAGATACTTCCCCAGTCGGGATGCTCCAGATTCGAGCGAGATATCCTGCTGTGCTCTACCTCTCTTAGGCAGAGGTCTAGTACTATGCAGGCTGTTCGTTTAGCCATTTGCATTTGTTAAGGCGGTGATTTTACTGCTCATACTGAACATTTGAACAACTTTATCTATAACACCCATATCAGATTCGTCAAGAAACAATACAAAAGTAGGCAAATGTAGGTTGGTATTAAAAGTTGTTTTATTTTTTCAGGCATAGAGCAGTGATAGCCCAATGGGTTTGGCTGACGAGTCGGAAGTCTTTGGTTCGAACCCGAGTAGGTGCGTACTCTACGTTTTTAGGGTTCCGTACCAAAATGGTAAAAAAGGAACCCTTATGGTGCGACTTCGTCGGTCTGTCTGTCTGTCTGTCTGTCTGTCTGTCTGTCTGTCTGTCTGTCTGTCTGTCTGTCTGTCTGTCTGTCACACCTGATTATTTCAGCAACTACTTATGCTATCGACTTGAAATTTGGAACAGTTATAAAGAATGCTTGTTCAACTTTATTGCAAATGAAAAAAGTCCAAAAATATTTTTATTTTCATTGCAAAAGGGGCTGGAGTGGGGGACCAAAATTTCAAAGTGGGGTTACTAGGTCAAGTGACATATCATATGAAAGGGCTTGATTTGCACATTTCAAAATATATTTTTATTTTATTTTATGTTTCACAGTTTTCGACATATGATGAAAAATGTCCAAAAAAATACCATTCCCCCCCCCTTATCTCCGAAGTTTGCGGGGCGAAAAATCTGAAATAATTAGAGTTGATAGGAATTGACCCAAATATGGCACCAAAAATAAAACGATGTTCCTAACTAGTACAGTTTTTTCAAAATCATCAAAATTCCTTCACAAACAAACTTAGTTATGCGGTCCGGATTTTTTCACTTTATACGTCCAAAAATGATACGGAACCCTCGGTGCGCGAGTACGACTCGCACTTGGCCGGTTTTTTTATCACCACCGTTCTAAAACGACGAAAAAAAACATCAACAACTAGTTTCGTGAAGTAAAACCGGTTTAACAGTAGATTAGGGGCTGATTAAGAATGAAATATAGGTCCTATTATACGATAACTCATATATTTACATAAAAAAACTTTCACAGATATTTTTCTTTACATTCATATGCCTCGTTTGGTAATAAAAACGATTTAAAGCATAAACAGGATCTAGCAAAGTAACTTAAATCAATTTAAGATAACGTTACGCCTCTTGATCGCGAAGCCATTATTAAATTTAATGTGAGAGGCCTAGTTTGTTGCCAAATATAATATTATATACACAAGGCATTAGATTACATACAGGTACCGCGGAATTCGCAATTCAGAGATACCTACTATACTTTGAATCTAATTATGTATCCACTTTCACTATACGCATGTGCGACAATTAAACACCAGCTTGTTTTACGTAATAAAGACTGCTAAAACCTCTGCTTACTATTTTAGAAAATACAAGGGTGATGTTGTACATTCAAATGTCTACTACTATAATAATAATTGTTAGTAAGTACATATCACACACCTAGATAAAGAGTAGCACTACTCAAAAAAAAACTAAAATCAAGCTATTACGATTATTGAAATCTGCGTCGAAAACAGATTCCGATAATCGCATAGCTCGATTTTGTTTTTTTTTGAGTTGTGCTAATCTTTATCTAGGTGTGCGATATATTACGTCGTCTTTCCTACGAAGTGACCTGTCATTTTTGGTTACACTAAAAATGACAGGTCACGTCAAAGACAACGATTTAAGCCCTAAGTTAGGGCGAGATCCGCAGACCGTGCTTGGACTAAGTAAGCGTTTCATTCGAATCATGAACATAATAAAAATAAAAATAAGGTTCATATTCGTATGAGACGTTTGTTTTACATAGCAACGTACCTACAGTCAGTGAATTTCATCCTTATGCATCGCTTTAAAAAGTTTGACGTTTTCCAATTTCAGTGTTTCACTAAGTGAAGGAACTGTGTATTGCTGCGAATTTATGATTTGGTCAAATTATGTTGAGTTATAATTAAGATGTTTTTTCCATTTTTTATTTTCCCTAATTTTTTTGTTTTCTGTTTTTACCATTTCTACGGAAAATAATTTTTACCATTATGTTCTGTGTTTCACGCAAAGCTTTGCAAAGTGATAATTTCTAGCTCTGACGGGCAATACTCCTAATTATCGTCTTCAAAATATCCGATCTATTATCAGTGTCATAAAAATGGTAAAAATTGTCAATGTCACAAATGGTATTCGTCTAACAAACAGCAACAAACGTGAACTTATATAAAAAAAAAGTTGATCAAAACCGCTAAATTCATTCAAAAAAATGGTAACATTCTGAACTGGCACTTATTTAACAAAAATATATTATATTCCCATGCCTAATATACGACATAATTGATTAGCAGAATACCATTTTGGTTAATCCATAATTCAATCTCGGTTTAGTCAAATAAAGTGCTAAATTAATTACGAAAATTGGCCTTTTGGATAAATAATTATCATAAAATAATAAAAATAATATAATAAAATAATAATTATTATAAAATAATAAATAATTATTCTGACGCAGTAAAAAATATTTAAGAATATGATTTAAATACTCGTATGTTATTTTTGTTGTTTGTGAAAAGAGAAAATTACAGTAATAATTAATTTTGAAGTATAACATTTTTTTTAAATACACTAAGCTTGAAGTATTACTTGATAACTAATTAAATATTTATTTCCAACTTTGCACACTATATCAATAAAGAAATAAAAAAAAAAGTTGCAAGCAGTGACGAAAATCAAAACACGCATTTCTTTCACAAATCTTTGAAAATCCATGTCAAAATCGTACCCACCTTGATGGCTAGTAACTAACATATGCGTATGCCCAACAATGGGCAATGCTCCAGGGTACTCCGGTGGTAAGGGATGTAAAGATTTAACCCTTCGAGACCGCCATAACATGACTACACATACCGCGAGCAAAACCAACGAAATCAACATGGCTAACGACTACGCTATACTACTAGCTAAAGCAAATCTTGAGTATAACTTATAACCTCTGCTTGCATCCAAAAATTGCGGTCAAGTGCCAGTCGGTCCTTTGCCGAGGGTTTCGTTGGTACTTTACTAAATGTATAAGCGTAAAGCTCGACTCACACCAGAATGAGACCTCTTTCAATTTAGACGTTTGGTGTCGGACTGCTGCCGTGCGGGTGTCGTACTGCGCACGGATGGTTTTACCGCCGTCTGGTTGTCGTGCGACGCTCGGACTGCGCACGCACGACAGCAGAACGGCTCTCTCGACGCGTCAACTGTATGGAAAAAAAACAACCGTCCGTGCGAATTACGACAGCCGCACGGCAGCAGTCCGACACCAAACGTCTCAATTGAAAGAGCCTTTACGTTTCATCGTACCAGTAGATACATCAAAACCCTATCGGCATCATACATTTTGAATGAAGGCGTGCACACTATTCTGATTTATCACGTCACGTCATAACGTTCATAAAAAATTATATGACTCCTATAGGCTTCTGATTTACCTACTGGTTCATCTCGACACCACACGTAAGTCTAGTTTGAATCAGGCTAGACATTTAGGCCGCAATTATAATAATAATGCGACAATTATACAAACGAGATTTTAAGACATTTTCGTGATAAGAATAAAATTGGAATTTACATATTATTAAACAATAGAATAGATGGATTCTGTGAAAATATGTCCAGAAAGGAAGTAAATACTAAGATGATGGCAGATGGAGATGTTTAGAAGAAGAAAACATGCTGAACACTTGATTGGGATGAGATCAAGAAGACGATGATAATGATTTCAATGACTATTCAAATACTACCACTACATTGCATACTGCCGTCATAATTAAAAAGGGCGTAAATTATTATTTTTTCCAAAATGTAGATGCGCGCTTTTGGACTGACGATGGAACCATTCATTATAGAAAAAGAAATCTGTTGCTCTATAACTTCCAAAATGGAAAAGAACACCCTGCTTATGTACTATTGTATCAATAGCACGCATAAAATTTCATCAGCCTGGTTGTCACACAGACAGCGTTTTCATCATCACCAGCGTTCTTTAAAGTTCCTCTCAAGAGTTAAGGACGGCAGAACAAGAAGAAAGAATGAGTAACATTCAGCCATCCAAATGAATAATGTCCAAACTGCCTTTATAACTCCACCTGAATCAATTCTCTGCTTCGACTGAGTTGAGAGCTCTCAGAAGACAAATGGAACCAGTTTAAGAAAATCAAGAAGTTCCTCTAACTATTAAGACGTGTAAACGCAAAAGTCTTGGAACTGTCGAAAATATCAAAGCAATTAATTTAGAAAAAGCTTCACAAAAGCCTATGAACGTAAAATATCATAAGATAAATGTAGGCATTAAAATAGTTCTCAAAAAATTAGTTTAATTTTATTGTTGTTATAGTGTAATCGTCGTAGAATTTAAACTGCCTAATTTAAATAAGATTTTTGGTAAGTTGAATGGAATTCTTGAGAAACTAGGTTCTAAATTAAAATGCCTAACAGGACGATGAATGGATAAACGTGCGAGTTAATTTTCTATTTCTAGGTTCTGTATTAGAACTGGGGCCTTCTTTATCTTCTTCGACGAAAGACTCAAGTTGTTGACGATTATGATTGCCTAAGACAAACTATCCAGTTAGGTAGGTCCAACTTCGAGAAGAAGGTCAATTATCCAATCCAACTCGGCTGAGCAGCGTTTGGAAAGCTATGCCATATCTTCTCATCCCAAATACCAGTCTCTCAAGTCTTTGACCAGTGCATGTTGCTAATATGGTACTGAAAAGTTGTCGTTCAGAATGGGCCTGATCAAAAGACTCAATATCACCCAAAAGGCAATGAAGAAGACTGTGCTTGGAGTTTCCCTACATGATCGAATCAGAAATGAGGAGATCCGCAGGAGAAGCAAGGTAGTCGACATATCCCGAAGAATTGACAAACTTAAGTGGTAGTAGGCGGGGCAACATCGCAGAAGAGATGAGTGATGGGGTCGAAAGGTTCTGAAGAAGTTCGAAAGTTCCCCATAAGGTGGACCGATGACCTGGTGAAGGTCGTGGGATTCCGCTGGATGCGGGAACACGAGATCGGTCAATGTGGCGACGCTTGGGGGAGGCTTATATCCAGCAGTGAAAATCTGTCGATTGAAATGATGATGACTATAACTTGCTATTGCCACCTCTATTCCAGTGGGAGATAAAGATGGCAGCAGTAGTAGAGCTCTTTAAGCGCTCGTTTGGCGATCTACTATCACCAAACCTATTACTGCCTTAAGTAGCATACAGGGTCTAGGTGCCGAAGTAATTAAAGGCACTTGAGACATTTCATATTCGTCTCTAAGGTGGACAACGCATCTGGAAATGCTTCTGGCATTGAAAATGTCCATAAATGAGTAGTGGTGATCACTTACCATCAGGTGGCTGCCGCTTGTTTGCCATTCAATAAATAAAAAATAAAAATACAATGCAAATAGATGAAGCAATTTTTTTTACACAAAGTAACAGTGATGGATTTAAAATTTTGAATTTTGCCCGCTGTACCCTAAAATATTGAAAGCATAAAATTATCATACGTTATAAAAACCGGTACATAAATACAGCCTATGCCAAAACTTAATAAGCGAGTGGTTTTGCGAATGTTTTAGATGCTAGGCTAATAAGATTCAGGAAGCAGTGAAACTTTATGCGTATAGCGGCCCGTGCGCAGGCGCATGACAGCGCGACAGTTAAAAAATGATTACCTAATAAAATTTTTAGATTTTTTATATTTAGTAATTCTAATTTAAGGCTTATTTTATAACCCGACTACGGCAAAGCCAAAAGGAAGGGTTATGATTTTAGCATTCTATTAAGTATGTATATATATTTGTATATTTTACCGTAGCGCCTAAACTACTCATCTGATTTTGATGAGTGAGGTGCCAATCAATTCGTTATTATAGTTTGGGTAACATAGGCTCTAAGGATTATGAAAAAGACTATCGTGGCGGATTTTAGTCACCAATAAGTGAGGTCGTAAAAACTTTTGTTACATGGTCATGTGGGATATTAAACTGAAGGGCTCAAAGAGACGATTCCGAATATATAATTATATAATCTTACATAAGAAAAAGTAAATAATTAAACAAGTAAATTTTAAAATTAATACACCCGACTGCAGTTTGCACTGTGTCTGGTTCGGTGATAATATAATGTAACCACTAAAAATATTTTGATTAAAAAATAATAATATAGTTAAAATACTGAAACTACTGAAACTCGACTACATCGAACTGAAAAAAAAGAAACAAGAAAACATTCATGCACTGTTCCATAGTCTGAAATTCTTCCTAGACTTAAGGAATTCAGTGTTGTGAAAAACTTATATCAACATTTTAATATTCAAGGTATAGCCGTGGTCACAAACTTACAAAATTTGCACTCTCTTTTTAATAATAGTATAGTTTATTTATACGAGGCCGAGATTCAGCTATTTTTAAATGTAAATTTCCTCCTTTCATCACGTTTTTAGTATTTAAAAGCTGTTATTAAGCCATAAATGTGAGAACCGGTTAAAAAAGCAGTTCCCTCTTGCTGCTTGACTGGAAATTAGATGCAACGTACATGACCTATTTATGTATATATAAATATCCAATGGCAACCAAAATTAAACGCGATTTCTCCTATAACCTTGTACCTATTTCCATTTTTCTTAGAACAAACGTCTTTTTTTTTCGTCCCTTCAGTCCGTGCTTCAGTCTCTCCTTCCCATCTCTTTCACACCTCGTTTACTTCATACTTTCATCTCTTTCACTCAATACACTCCACATCTGTCATTCATCTTCACGATTCTCCACTCACCTGCCATGTCGTTCCAGTACATTTATCATCATCATAATCATCGGAAAAACGTCAAATCTAGAACATGAGTTTGCTGGGGGAGCCCAAGCATCGCCATAACCGATTGGTTCATCATTATCATCATCAAAGTCTATCAGACTACCCTCAGATCATAGAAACAAGAGAGATGTGCCAAGGTGCTATTGAGCTTGACGCTTTAGTTTGATCATATTGACCATAATTAAAACGTAATACGCTGGCGACTGACGGACCGAACGCAATCGATGATATAAATACAGTGTTTTAGTTTAGTGATGGATGAGTGATGAATATCAGTATTGGATGGAGGGTGTGCGAAATGTGTGGGAGATCTTTATATTCACACAAGGAGCGCTTATGTGTGTTGCAAACTGTTCTAAATGTGGCGACAGTGGTTCTCGTACTAACAGTACGGGAACCACTGTCGCCACATTCAGAACAGTTATGTTAAAAAAGATCTCCCACACATTAAAAATTTTTTCAAAGAAAGAAGGAGATATGCTATCATAACAAGTTATTGTTAGGATGGCATATCTCCTTCTTTCTATGATCTGAGGGCCTATCTCCGTTACTTGCGTGAGAGTTTTTCTTATGCATGTTCTCCTGATGTCTCTTGTAGATCCCACATTACATCTCTTCTTAAATTTCATTTCCATTATTTCTCTTCCTCGTTTTCTGTGTGAATTCGCTTCCGCCTAACATACATGATTCTCGATCAGTTTCCACAATTAAAGAGACATGTTTTAGAACATTATCTTTCTTTATAAAACCTTAATTATTTTATTTTATTAGTATTTTATTAGGTATAATTATTAAGTTATTTATTATGTACGTACATATTTTATTTTATATATTTTTTTAACATATTGTTGAGTTGTTGCATTAGACATTTGATCACCTAAGTAGTGATCAATCGCAATTGATCGTTTCTGAACTACCACCAGCTGGCCTAGCATGACCACGATATAAACGGGTTTTGTCTACAGAGAATAGAAGAATAGACAGACTGTAGAAAGATTTCTACCGTTTTATGCATACAATGAAGAGAAGAAATGTTTTTATTCTTCAGTAGACAACATTCTGATAAGCCAAGCACGGGTCGCCGTGCTCGGGCAGAAGAGATAACAAGTTGGATGGAAAGAACTTTGTCTGTTCTTTGGTAGAATAGAGATAGAATTGGTCACGATAAGCCGGCAGATGATAATATAATTCAATTTTCCGTCACAACATTGCTCTAAAGTCTAAGGCCCGCATTACAGAACGATGCTCGAGCACAGATCTCTGCTTGAGCATAGATTTAAAGCCATTTCCATTCCAAATCTATGCTCAAGCAGAGATCGGTGCTCGAGTATCGTTCTGGAATACGGGCCTAAAACTATATTTTTTACTTGTTCCTTTTCCTGCTATGAATACAATTACCCTAATATTAGAAATGCAAAAATTTCTGTGTTTGTTACTCGTTAACGCTGAAAAGGCTGGATGAATTTGGATAAAGTCAAGTATTAGTGGGACCTGAAGAGGTACTTATGCTACATTTCATCCATTTTTACGCAAACGCGCGGGCAATATCTTGCATAATAAATAAAATAAATAATATTATAACAGTTTAGACTTGTTATACAGTTAATCCTAAATCTCCATTAGGCATAATTAATTAATATAAATTAGCATTACAAATTATGTATGGAATAGACACCTTACATAAAAGTAGTCATCAACAAAAAATTAAGCCTGATATAACACATAAGATTTCTAAAAGTAACTTATTCAAATAGAATTTATATAATGTGAGCGAGTAACAAGACTAGAATAGAAGTATTTTTTTTTTTTGTAATTTTTAGGGTTCCGTAATTTAATATGGAACCTTTATAATTTCGTTATGACCATTATTAAGTCTGTTTCGTCTGTCATACCCCCATAAAATTGTATTTTTAACATTATTTATAAGGAATTTCTATAGTATTGTCTTCTGTAAACCGTAACCGTAGGTGCCTAAATTATAACATAAATACAATATTCATTAATTACTTCCATACAAATACCTTTTTAGAAAGTTCAACACTTTTTGGAGTTGGTGCTAAGCCGATTAAACTGCATCTTAACCGGCATGTAGGTACATTTAATGCGTACCTATATAATTATTATACTATAGATACTTATAGCTAGCAATTAGGCAAGGATTATTGTTTTATTGGCTTAGCACCAACTCCAAAAAGTGTTGAATTTTCTAATAAGGTATTTGTATGGTTATTAATTTATTAGAACTTTATAATATCTACCTATATACATAACTTATTATCTAATATACACATATTAAGTATTTACAAGCTTAAATTAAAATATAAAAAAAAATAAAAATAAAAACCTAATTTAATTATGCATCAAAATATTCGTCCGCATCGCTGTCAACGGGCAACGTGCCCAGAAGGCTGGCTGCATTGCCACGTTGAATGGCAATGCTGATTTTTTGAACGAAAAACAGGCCAGCCCTCTGGTCACGTGTTAAGTCGACTAGCCTTTTCGAGATGTCACGGAAAAGCAGCCGAGCACTCGGACCCCATGGCCCTAGCGTTTCAACCCCAAACGGCTCGAAAAAATAATTAGCGACAAGATTATTGTATTTGCGCCGTTTGAGGTTTTCCGCAGCTGCAGCGGCCGCTCCAGCACAGCTCGCCGTGCTAGGAAGATGAGATGGAGCAAGGGTGTCGACACAGGTTGCGTCCCACACCAAAGACCTTCCCAACTTCCATGGCATCAACGACATTCCATCTGGTCTCTTGCCATCGTCATGTGCTAAGCCATGGGGCTCTAAAATAGCTGGCACGCCGGCGGTGACAAGAGCACGACGGATGATATCGTTAATGCTGGCGTGCCGTGCTATGCGGCCTGCGCTCTTACTGCAGGACAGGCCATGGTGTCCGAGGCAATCAACCGCTTCACCGCATTGGCAGCGATGTGGAGCCACGCAGGGTGCGCCCAGACGCAGACATGTTGCGAGCCGAAAAGTAGTATCACCCAGCATAGTACCTATGTTGGGTGACGGAAGTGCCTGAAGCCAAAGGCCCGACTCGCACTCGCCCACAGCCAGCAGACGGGCACGCTCAGCAGTATTGGTGGACGTAGTAATAATATTATTCCGTACCAACCTGCAGAGCGGCTCATCCCACTGTCTCTGGGAAGACGGGTTGACGGGCCAAACTGTATTCGGGCAAGCCACTTTCCAAGCGTTCACAGCATCGGTCAGATACGGCACTTCGGAGTCAACCAGTGACGGAGCTAAAATTTTCCTGGTTAACTTTTCAGTGCCGTATACCGAGGACAGGAATGCGGGTAAACTAATACTGGAAATTTTGCGGACGCCGAGGCCACCAAAACGAATGGGAAGAGTGGCCTGCAGCCACGCTCGATCGTCCAGGGCCACATTAAAAATTGATGTAATCGTGCTACGTATAATTTGATCTATTTTGTCCAAAAGGTATGGCTGTTTCCATAAAGGGGAAGAGCGGAGAGTATAAATAAATTTTGGGCCGAAACAACAGTATTTAATTAAGGTGAATGCCGAATGTAAGATAATTTTGAATAGTCTGTCCGAAATATCGTAAAATTTTTGAATTTTTTCCTCTATGAAGGATGAAAAACTATCTTCTAAAAGTATCTTCGTATTTTTGTTATAATTTAGGCACCTACCTCTTTATTTTCAGCTTTTTAGTGTTAAAGGGTTTTTTTGAAGTCGGTTTTATTTTTTTGTCAAAAAGTTTTTGATTTTTTTATTTTTAGTGAATTCTCTTAATTTCATAAAGTTTACATTTTAAGATTTTATGTTCACGACTCTCAGATTCAAACACCTGAATCATTAATAGATTTTAGTTTTTGTAAAAGTTTTTTGTTTTTCTATTTCGAATGACATAATCACACGCGATTACAGCAGTAGCGAGAATTCATCACCACTAACCGAACCTACAGGCTTTTTACTGTATGGATTAACATCGTCAACATAGGTGAAGTCAATTAAATACTATTTTGACGCTGACTGTACAACTTCATTACATTTTATTTGCCTCATATCGCGATAAACATAAGCACATTGCAATTTGATTACAATCTGTTACAAATCCTTCCATAGAACACACCCTTACTGTAAGCCGTTGAGGTGTTGGATTGCTCATCATCAAGTTCCACTTCCACGTTTACTTTACCATAAAGACATCGCGGTAAATCAAATATCCCAATACTCTCAGTGATGTCCCCGAGTATCGTTTAGGTGCCCCTGAGAATTGAAGAGTTCCGTTATTTTGTCACGGATTCCATCATCAGATCTTGACCAAATTTTGTGAAACTACTCCTGAAGTACCCACTTCTCAACAAAAGAAAACAGATTGTACATGGCTAAATTTGAGGAGTTTCCTCGATTTCCATGAGATCGCCTCATCAGATCCTGAATTGTTGACAATGAGACCCCCTCGTGAGTATACCCTTTAAATCAAAAAAATAATTTTCAAAATCGGTTCCCAATTGTCGGAGTAATCGCAGAACATACCGTCGTATCCTACGAATAGTGCCCTAACGAACATAAGGGCTTTCTTTTTTTATTGCATAATTCAATTCTGCTCGTCATACCACAGATAACCAGTTTAACAAAACAATTAAAAACCGCACAGGTTATCAAATAATTAGGTTTTCTAAAAAGCCACAATTTTAAGCACTACGTTTTCAACGAAGAAAAAAGCCACAACCGCCGTCGCGCCTTCGTTCTACGCGAGTAGTGGGGGTGCGGGGACGCGGCGAGTGCGTCTTAGCGCCGCTCGGCTAGTATTCGGCGGAACGCGCGGAGATTGTTAGTTGCGGCGATCGTAAACTAATTTTTAAATAAAAAACTTTTATGCTTGTATTACTAAAGTTTAGTAATAATTATTAAATATACCGTAGTATTTCATAATAAATAATGAAACGCCGAGGACGAAAGTTGGTGGAATTAGTTGGAAAGGAGGATTGTAGAAATGAAGGGAAACATACGAAGATTATAGCAAGTAAGTAAATTTAAAATATTTTATACTTCAAGGGATTTTAAGATAAAAATTATTTATATATATAAGTTATCTTAATTTGTACTGTATTGATTTAGTTCAAATAACATAATATCAACGAGTTTGTGCTTAATTAAGTCATTTTAATTACTTATTCATTTCCAATATAGGGTACATAGAAAAAAACCCTCATGGTGATTGTGGCCGTTTTCTATGGAATGGCTAAATTGCGTATGTATAGTAGAGACGAAGCCCTAATTACGTTTGTGTCTTTCTTCTACGTTCAAATTATGTTTTTGTCTTTTATTATTTCTTTGATGCATTTAAAATATTAACATTGCTATTTTAGGTACAATATTTTTTACTCTAACATGAACTTAACCCTTTTTTACAAATTTAAACACTGAGTACACAATTAAATGCTTTTTCTGGTTTGGGGCTTAAATACATTTAGGTCTTTTTTCTATTGCTTTAAAATTGTTATGAAAGCATTTGTGGCCGCATTAAGTATTAGCATTTCGCACGAAAATTACAATTACGCTTATTTAATTATTTTACTTTGTGTATCATAACTATTTTAACAGTACTAGGAACATGTGAATGTTATAAAAGAAAATAATTATAGAATTACAATAATTAATTCAAAACAAAATCTGAATTTTGGTAACGTATTTGCTTTGGTAAACATTAAAACAACCGAATCATGTAAAAAAATATATTTTTGTGAAGAAATCTTTATCTTTTAACAATCAGAGCTTAATAATTATAATCACAATCAGTCCTTACAATCAAATTACACATAATCAAAATCAGTCTTTAAAAAAAAATTGCACAGAATCACAATCGGTCCCTGCTTAAAATAATATTGCAAATAACCAAAATCAGTTCTTAAAATCAAATTGCACGTTGTCAAAATTATAACTAAATCAAATAAACCGTAAACGACATCAGTGAAATTCAAATTTAGTCGCCCTCTTCGTCAGAACTGCCAGAAATATTGGCATCACCAGCTTGCTCATGAGGCAATGTTCTAAAGAATGTGTGGTATTCCTCCGGAATAATTTTAGCCTCACACATTGACATAAGGTCTTTATATTTATCATAATTTACTTTTAATGGTAATTCATTTACTGGCGTGACTTCCGAAACTACATTTTTTTTCCCTCTAGTACCCTTTCTTAATGTAGTGATTTTTTTGTAATCCTCATCCAGTTCATATTTATATTTAAGAACGTTTATGTTGTCCTTGCTAACATGCACCTCTTTGATTTTGTTCCATACAACTTTTTCACCATCGTCATTCTTTAACCAATTCTTGCCATCAAGCAATTTACGATAATTATAAATATCAGCCATATAATTATCGTAAATTGCTTGATGGCAAGAATTGGTTAAAGAATGACGATGGTGAAAAAGTTGTATGGAACAAAATCAAAGAGGTGCATGTTAGCAAGGACAACATAAACGTTCTTAAATATAAATATGAACTGGATGAGGATTACAAAAAAATCACTACATTAAGAAAGGGTACTAGAGGGAAAAAAAATGTAGTTTCGGAAGTCACGCCAGTAAATGAATTACCATTAAAAGTAAATTATGATAAATATAAAGACCTTATGTCAATGTGTGAGGCTAAAATTATTCCGGAGGAATACCACACATTCTTTAGAACATTGCCTCATGAGCAAGCTGGTGATGCCAATATTTCTGGCAGTTCTGACGAAGAGGGCGACTAAATTTGAATTTCACTGATGTCGTTTACGGTTTATTTGATTTAGTTATAATTTTGACAACGTGCAATTTGATTTTAAGAACTGATTTTGGTTATTTGCAATATTATTTTAAGCAGGGACCGATTGTGATTCTGTGCAATTTTTTTTTAAAGACTGATTTTGATTATGTGTAATTTGATTGTAAGGACTGATTGTGATTATAATTATTAAGCTCTGATTGTTAAAAGATAAAGATTTCTTCACAAAAATATATTTTTTTACATGATTCGGTTGTTTTAATGTTTACCAAAGCAAATACGTTACCAAAATTCAGATTTTGTTTTGAATTAATTATTGTAATTCTATAATTATTTTCTTTTATAACATTCACATGTTCCTAGTACTGTTAAAATAGTTATGATACACAAATTCCTATGCCATAAAAATAAAAACCCGCATGAAAAAAACATATACAGGGCATTAAGGCGGTTGTGGCCTCGACATTTCCGCAGATAAAAGGCATAATGTAACTTATTTCTCAAGTTTAGACGTACTAAGCCTTAACACAACGGAGAAAAAGGATTTAAGGGACAAAATGCGTATAAACTATAAAGATAATTTATTGAAAATAATGCTAACAAAACCATAAAATACCAATACACATTATATTAAACCATCAATACATATTTTGTCACATTTAATTTAATTAAACACAAAAAAGTGTCTCCTGAAAAGTAGCTATTATGCAGTTACGCCCCTATTCGTAGGATACGACGATACATAAAAAAAAAAACTTCCGTCGAATTGAGAACCTTCTCCTTTTTTTGAAGTCGGTTAAAAAATGACATAAAATTTCCAATTTTTTGTGTTTTTTATTATATTTTTAAACATAATATCTTGATCTCCGAAACTCTTTAACAATAGGTGTATGTCCTTCCGAAATGTGAGTAGAACTTTCAGAAAAATGTTCAATAAGCTATGAAGGTTTTAAAATATTGTAACTTAAAATACTCCTTCGAATTAAGTAGGTAGAGTCCTACATTCTAAGAAGCCCTACACTTTGAGTGTTTCGATACGCATGTGGCCGATTTTTTTAATGTAGCGTGTAGGTAATGTGCCTCTATTTACTTAATTGTAAATGCGTGTGTTGCTTTTTCTGAATCATATTATTTTGATTTATTTAGGGTTCCGTACCTCAAAAGGAAAAACGGCACCCTTATAAGATTACTTTGTTGTCCGTCTGTCATGACCATGAATGGAGTTATTTATCTGCTCAACATAAATAATTGTAACTTCGGTTAAATCTGCTACGTTTGATACTTCTAATACATTTTCTTGGTTTTCGTAAACATTACTAAAGAAGAAAGTATGTTAAGGAGCCCCTCGAAGTACAGATTTCATCTTAATATCGTTTAGACCTTGTTTTACCTCTTTCAAAATTCCAACATGCATAAATCTGAAATAGCAGGTCAAGCGTTTGTGTGACATACGTTGAGGGTTCCATAGTAAGGTCACAGAGAGTTTTAGTCTTCTATGATTTCTACAATGTCTTATCACCTTAGTAATTCAAAATATTAGGTACCTATATCACTGGCACTGCACGTAATAATTAATTAATTATCATTAAATACCCGAAATACCAAAGTGTTTTCTCACATTTCTATAGAAATGTGAGAAAACACTTTGGTATTTCGGGTGTAAACATTGCAGGATGTGTATTTTGACAAGCTTTTTTATAAAAAAGCTTGTCAAAATACACATCCTGCAATGTTTATATATTTAGAATCTTTAAATAAACTATACTCAGAGGCACAATTAACCGGCCACCTATGTTTAGTGTCACCACGTTTGTTTAAGGCCCCGGTATACGCCAACGGCCTTGAGTGATTTGGGCGGTATAGCTTGAGTGTTCTGCGCTGAGCTCAAGCAACGCGACATACATCCACCGAGCAATACAACTCGCCTATCAAGGAGCGCGCTGTGCAGAATTAGACGTATTATTACTTTTTAGTATCTAAAATATAAAATAAAAAAAAAGTAACAGGCAATATTATAGGTAGTAACATAGTCTTTTCACACAAAACAAATCATGAAAATATCTTAAGCGATTTGAAAGTAATTACGTTTTTATGTTTTGGGTAGACACGAATTCATGAATTTATTTCATTAAGTATTTTACTACAATAGTTAAATATTCACAGGTACGATTGATGTATATATGTTCTAGTTTAACATAAAAAAATTGCACAACTAACCTGCATTATTTGACGGCGAAATAAGAGATTTAAAACTGGCCGTTACCATTTACCTTCGCCTTAAGTTAAATAAAGCATATCATGATGAATGTTACTTCATAAGTAGCTACTATAGCAATAAATTAAACACTTATTACTCTCACTGCTTTTCTGATTTGTGTTCCCGAAGCATTTTTACGATTTCGAAAGCAAACGTGGTGACACTAAACAGGTGGCCGGTTAATTGTGCCTCTGAGTATATTTCGATTTTTGTATTAGATCACGCAACCCTAAAATGAGCGGAATCGTGTTTTATGCCTGCGATTTTTAATAAAAAAAAATGTAGGCATAGTGATTATATAATAATGGCCAATTAAAAAATCTGGCCCGCTAGACCCGAATTTTCGAGTTGCTAATCTGGTTTTTGCGCATGTGTGAATCGTGCCTTATAATTTTGACGGCCTACTAAAAAAAGTAAAAGCGAAGTGACGTAATCTGGTATGATCTAAAAAAGGTATCGATAGCTAAAACAACATGGTAAGCAGTTTGTTTTGTGCTCGACACGGCAAAGTTTGTTTTGCACTTAGCGTTCGTTGCAGTAGTAGCTTCCTACGAAACCACTGGAATGAAGTGTTTTGCAGTGTATATTATGACTAGCTCTGCCCCGCAGTTTCACCCCCGTTGCTCGGCTCCTAAGGGTCGTAGCGTCATGTTAAGCTTATACTATTCCTCATAAACCTGGCTATCATAATTATACAGAAATATTTTTTCGAATCCGACTGGTAGTCCCAGAGATTAGCGCGTTCAAACAAATCAACAAACAAACTCTTGAGCTTTATTATATACATATATTAGTATAGAAGCTCAAGAAGCTCATCAGCAACGACTCCCTTGTTCAGACCAAGCTCCTAAGTCTTGAGCATCGGCGCAAAGTCGCTAGCCTATCGGTTTTTTATCGGATACATTTCGGAGAGTGTGCTTCAGCTGTATGATCTAATTCCATCCTGCCCTTTTTTCTGTCGGACGGCCAGAAGCACGAAAAAGCGCCATCGGTTCACGGTTGATTATACCAAAAACCCGAACGAAGGATCGTTACAGGATCACAACATTACCGAAAAGCGTTATTTGGCTGTGGTTTTCTGTAAGGTGGAGGTACTTCCCCAATCGGACTGCTCCAGATTTGAGGGAGATATCCTGCTGTGCTCTATTCTCTTACCTCTTTGCTTATAAACGCCTCTTAATTTAACCACTGATTTAAGTATACAATTACTATCCTTGTCATTTGTATGACAATGAATAGAGATGATAATTGACATAGGAGCTGTTTAATTTAATCATTGTTTATAAGTAAGGGGTAAATCCCCCTTACTTACGATACTACTTACGATTTACCCCTTACAACAATGGGGGCTTCAGTTACAGAATTTGCCCGGGGATCTACGATGTGTGGTTACTCCACTGATGATAAATCAGTAGAAATAATAATGACTCAATATTACCCAAATTAATCCTACATAAATTAGGTTTAATTATAAAATAAAAATTTCATTATTAGAGAATATGACCTATCGTTTAATTGATAATATTGCAAAAATGTTTAGAATATTTTATGTTAAATGGTTTGTAGGTCAGTTCTTTCGAAACGACAAAATTATAACAGATTGGTTAAGCTTACTTAAAATAAATTATGAATAACTAATATGATATTTTAAAATGACAATTTAACGACATAATTATCATTTTATCATAAAATAAAAAATAATTATGTAAGTATGTATAAGTCACTGTAAAAACCGTAACTTAGGTGAATCTTAAGTTTTACCAGTAAATCCTTAGATTTACCTACCCGTAATGGTAAAAGTCCGAACTGTTCTGTGATCATCGTTCATTTCGAACTTTTACCATGACTAGACTATACACTCGGTAAATCTTAGGTTTTACCTCAGAGACACGGTAAATGTTGAATAAGTTGTGACAGACCCAAATTCGTCAACCCCGACTCCACGCGATCTTGTCTGCACCACCCCTAGAGTGTTTTTGTAAACCCGGAGGTGCGGAGGGAGAGCAGCCCCCGCCCGCTGTACGAAGGCGAGCTAGGGTGCCTGCAATTTGTTACTCAAGGCCAGAAGGGCTGCACTTACCTCAGCGCTTGAGATGTGTAAAAAGCAAGTGGATACCGAAAAATTGCAAGTGGGTACCAAAAACGTGGATCAGACTTACCGCAGCCCCAAAATCAACATTTACCAACCGTCATTGGTAAAATCCAGGATGTACCAAACTCTAATGGTATAAAAGCCCCAAAAATTTACTCTTTTTTATGAAATCTTTACATTTACTTACCAGCTCAGGTTGGTAAATCCTAAGATTTACTAGTAAAACCTAGGATTTACCACTATTCAGGCTTTTACAGTAACATAAACACATAATGCACCCAAATTATATTCACATAAATCATAATTTGGAATCCCTTAAAATAATATATTCACCAACAATCATAAAGTAATTATTTAAACATGACATCAAATGATTATTTTTCATTGTATATCTTTAATTAATGACTTTTATAACCGTTTAGTGTCTCATACATTATGCCTATCGCCGGCATCGTTATTTTGGCAATAAATCATAAAATTTTAGTTTATTATACAGTAGTTGTTTGAGAACCATAAATAGTTATCTTGTTAATAATTTATAGAATGGCGAACAAATTAGTAGGTACCCAATCTATACTATAATATTATAAATTCTAAAGTTTATATAATTATGAATGGATCGATGGATGGATGTTATTTATACAATCATGCCAGAACGGCCGAACGGATCTGAATTAAATTTAGCACAGAGATATTATTATAGTCTGGAATAGCACATAGGCTACTTAGTATTCCGAAAAACGCGCGCGAAGCCGCGGGCGGAAGCTAGTATTTTTATATTTCTAATTTATAATTTTTACTCATAATATTATACAGGATGGAATTTTGTAATTCCACCTGAAGGGGAAGTACTCTTAATACTGTAGATAGAAAATTTTACTCAAAGAAAACATTCCTTTATTTTTGAATGGAAAGAAAACTGCATTCAAAGATTTTCAAAAATTCGCTTGCCACACCCGGGAATCGAACCGTAATTAATTAATAATTTAACACGGTTTTCCAATCATTTAATTTATCAAGTTTGTTAGAGAGATTTCATCCTTTTAATTGATCTTAACGATCAATGCAATAAAAGTACAAGGTGTAATTTTCACAGATATTAGTCGGTTCGATTCCCGGGTGTGGCAAGCGAATTTTCGAAAATTTTTGAATGAATATTTCTTTCTATTCAAAAAATAAAGGAATGTTTTTTTAGTTAAATTTTCCATCTTTTTTTCTTTCTTTCCCTTCAGGTGGCATTACAAAATTCCACCCTGTATAGAGAGAGTGCGAATTTTATGAGTTTGTTTTATATTATGAGTTTATTTTATACCTTTATGTGTAATCTCCGGAACTACTGATCCAATTCTGAAAATTCCTTCATTAATAGAAAGCTACATTATCCCTGAGTGTCACGCGGTCACGCGAACGAAGACGCGGGCAAAGTGCTAGTATTAATTTAAATCTCGTGCAGCTGTAACAAAGTCTACAATTATACTACAATATACGTTATCTTGTCTTACAAGTATCGTAAGGATGACAAGCTTGTACCACTTCTATGTACACCGTGACATTATTTTGTTCTATACAGGGTGGCAGGTTAAACAATAGAAATATTTTAAGGGGTCATCGTACTCATCATTATGAACAACTTTTACTATGGGACCAACCCTGAAATCGCAAAAAAAAAATCAGCTATTCCATACATTTTGTTGAGTTATGTGACCATAAATGTATGAAACAGCAGATTTTTTTTTTGAGATTTCAGGGTTGGTCCCATAGTAAAAGTTGTTCATAATGATGAGTACAATGACCCCTTAAAATATTTCCACTGTTTAACCTGCCACCCTGTAAAATCAAAATATAACAAATTCAATGTCCGACCTACAACGCCTGACCGCACGGTTGTCGCAGTGGCTGAGAGATTGGCTGTTGCGCAACATGTCGCGGGTTCGATTCCCGCATTGCACTTAGGTCTGGCTGTTTGTGTATGTGAAATTTGTGTTTGTAAACGCACCCACGATACAGGAGAAATCCTAGCGTGGGGCAACGTTTTTTTTACAAAAAAAAAAAGGAAATGTAACCTTTTAACATATTTGTGAAAAATACTGCCATAAATGTAACCTTTTAACATATTTGTGAAAAATACTGCCATAAAAGTAGTAATTGGCGGCAAAACAAAACGTTGCATGTTGGCAAGATGACGTCAAAAGTGTAGAGAAGTAAAAGTAGAGCTTTATACCGTCCCCTCAGATCATAGAAACAAGGAGATGTGCCAAGGCGCTATCGAACTTGATGCCTGATCTTGCTCATATTAAAAACGTACGCGCTGGCGACGAACCGAACACGATCGATGGCATAAATACAGTGTTTTAGTTTAGTGCTAGTGTTGAGTGACGATTAACAGTATTAGATTGAGGGTTTGCGGAATGTTCAATGCGTGGAAGATCTTTTTATTCACAAGGAGCGCTTAATTATGCGC
Source organism: Thalpophila matura (assembly GCA_948465475.1). NCBI lineage: Eukaryota > Metazoa > Arthropoda > Insecta > Lepidoptera > Noctuidae > Thalpophila > Thalpophila matura. The sequence continues at coordinate 12,277,550 of OX419200.1, forward strand.
GTAATTGTGTCGAAAAATATACTAAAAGTGGCATCAGTTGTTCCCGTACTTATTTGCTATGATGGCATATCTCCTTGTTTCTATGATCTGAGACCGTCCCATATAAGAATTCCCTTCGACGCTATGTTGGCTGCTCTGAATCTCAATTTATTACAACGTTTTTAACGGTGTTGGAAGTTTTCTTTCAGCACCAATTCACTTTCATCACTTTTTAACGTCCTAAACATTATTATCCCACTATAATCACACTATCTTACTATCCCACTAATCCCACTTATATTATAAATGCGAAAGTTTGTGCGTGTGTGTGTGTGTGTGTATGTTTGTTACCTCTTCACGCTGAAACGGCTGGACGGGTTTGGATGAAATTTGGCACACAGATAGATTATAGTCTGGAATAACACAAAGGCTACCTTTTATCCCGGAAAACGCGGGCGAAGCCGCAAGCAGAAGCTGGTGAAAAATAAAACATAAATCTACAAAAAACAAAACGATATGACCTAAATAGGAATGACAAGCAGGGGAGTCAACATAGCGTCCAAGGGAATTCCTACAGTCTCTAGTTCAGAGTGGATTCGGATGGCGAAGAGACAGAGGAAGATCGGAAATCTTAGTAGACATTTGTCGAGGGACAAGTTGTTTAAAAAAGAAGGCACCGACCGCCAATAGTTAATTAAATAAATTAGTTTTATGCAGGTAATAAAGTTAATTTTAGTTTAATTTGGAAACTCTATAAAAGCAGCAATAAAGACGTATTTTGTATGTTTTATAAAATACCTTTTTATCAAACCTGCGGAAAGTTGTGAATACTTTATTAAGTCGATGACAACGAATTACAATTAAACATTATATAAATTAACAGTTAAGCAGAAAGATAAAAATAGTCATTCTATGACTTTTTAGGGTTCCGTACCAAAATGGTAAAAAGGAACCCTTATGGTGCGACTTCGTCTGTCTGTCTATCTGTCTGTCACACCTGCTTATTTCAGCAACTACTTATGCTATCGACTTGAAATTTGGAACAGTTATAAAGAATGCTTGTTCAACTTTATTGCAAATGAAAAAAGTACAAAAATATTTTTATTTTCATTGCAAAAGGGGCCGGAGTGGGTCCGAAATTTCTAAGTGGGGTTACTAGGTCAAGTGACATATATGAAAGGGCGTAATCTGCACATTTCAAAATATATTTTTATTTTATTTTATGTCTCACAGTTTTCGACATATTTATGATGAAAAATGTCCAAAAAAATACCATCCCCCCCCCCTTATCTCCGAAGTCCGGGGCGAAAAATCTGAAATAATTAGAACTGATAGGAATTGACCCAAATATGGCACCAAAAATAAAACGATGTTCCTAACTAGTACAGTTTTTTCAAAATCATCAAAATTCCTTCACAAACAAACTTAGTTATGCGGTCCTGATTTTTTCACTTTATACGTCCAAAAATGATACGGAACCCTCGGTGCGCGAGTACGACTCGCACTTGGCCAGTTTTTTTTATTTTGGTCGACGTCCGTGACATCAATTTTATTATTCATAGGTTTGATGGGTAGGTGCAGTGATTTCCTTGTGAAGTAGATAATATATCCAAAGAATTGTAGAATCTGCATTCATTAAAAAAAATATAATAGTATTTCGTGACTTTCAATATGTAGGTAATACCTATGCAACGCAAATAAAATTAAAAACAACAATGAAGCATTTATTTATTTATTTAGAAACACTATCTTATAAATAATAAATAACCTTGAATTTTTTTATGATAACACTTTGCATAATACAATTTCGTTCATTGTCATAATAAATAATTTATTTTTATTGTATTTCCTTGTTACATTTATCATCAAATAATTTTAGATTCGTTTATACCATAGGTATGTTATCACTAATAAAAAAAACCGGCCAAAAGCGAGTCGTACTCGCGCACCGAGGGTTCCGAATCAGTTTTGGACGTATAAAGTGAAAAAAAACCGGACCGCATAACTAAGTTTGTTTGTCAAGGAATTTTGATGATTTTGAAAAAAAACTGTAATAGTAAAGAACATCATTTTATTTTTGGTGCAATATTTGGGTCAATTCCTATCAACTCTAATTATTTCAGATTTTTCGCTCCGCAAACTTCGGAGATAAGGGAGGGAATGGTATTTTTTCAGACATTTTTCATCATATGTCGAAAACAGACTGTGAGACATAAAAAAAAATGAAAATATATTTTGAAATGTGCAAATCAAGCCTTTTCATATGATATGTCACTTGACCTAGTAAAAAGGGGCCAGAGTGGGGCTCCGAAATTTCAAAGTGGGCTTTGAAATTTCGGAGCCCCACTCTGGCCCCTTTTGCAATGAAAATAAAAATATTTTTTTACTTTTTTCATTTACAATAAAGTTGGGTAAGCAATATTTATAACTGTTCGAAATTTCAAGTCGATAGCTTTAGTAGTTGCTGAAATAATCAGGTGTGACAGACAGACAGACAGACGACGAAGACAGACGAAGTCGCACCATAAGGTTTCCTTTTTTACCATTTTGGTACGGAACCCTAAAAATCTTGTTATTCTTGCTCTTGTTGTAATAGGTACGTCACACAAATAGAATAGCGTCGTCCAGGGAGATGAATTAAGCTCATTTAGCTTAGCATTCAATTTTTTTACTAATTTCCATAATCAGCCTAAACTTTCTCAATAATATGCCGATTTCCTCACGATATTTTTCTTCACCATTTTTAAAGCAGTGGTGATGAAACAAATTACACAAAATAAAATATGCGCCTGATTGAATTAGGTCTCGACTTACAAGTCGTAGATCGTATCTGTAAGTCGAGACACAGATCATAGAAACAAGGGAGATGAGCCAAGACGCTATTTGGGTGCCTTCAAGTTAGAGGCGTAGGTATAGTGACGCCACTGCCGCGCCACTACAAAGGAGATGTTTCATCCTGCCGGCCTAGCATGACCACGATAGAAACGGGTTTTGTCTACATAGAAATAGACAAAGTGACCGATTGAAGAAACATTTCTACGTTTTATGAATGAAATCTGTCACTTTGTCTATTTCTATGTAGACAAAACCCGTTTCTATCGTGGTCATGCTAGGCCGGCTGGAACTGGTATGGTAACGCCACATAGAAAAATAGGAAAAAAGGGGATATACATAAAAATATTATTAAATTCATTTGAAGAAGTGTACAATTGTAAGAGAATGATTTGAGATGAAGTTTTTCACTATGATATCCCTATTTTTAGGGCGGCCATGACAGTTGAGTTTGACAGTTTTGTTGTTTTATGACGTGACGTTTGAGTCGTAGTGCACACGCGTGGTGGATTGAATGTTGCCATTTTGACTGACATTGACAGAACAACAGTTGTCAAAATGACATTTCACTTAATTCATTTGTCGATAGTTGATCCACCATATTTGTGTTGTATTGCTCTCCTTGACAAAGAAAAGAATGAATTACAATTCAACGAAGTAATATTATAGAAAATAAGCATTAGGAACTGGTTACTATCATGTATAGCTATAATACTTAATTGCGCACATAGACCCATCCCAGGCTCCATACATTTCTGAAACAATTCCTTTTTCATAGAATTTCTAGATGCGCAGTTGTTTCATGGTAGTGGCGCTGCTAGAAATTGTATGAAAATTAGTGGTGGCGCGGCAGTGGCGCCACTTCACGCCTCTAATTTGAAGGCCCTTAAGCTTGACGCTTTGACATGATTAATGTTGCGTGTTGCCGATGAACCGAACGCGACCGATGATTTATATGTCGCAGATGGATCGTCGAATCCGCTGTTTTACAAAACCTTTAGTTGTTTTATATAACAGCTCCTCTATGTAAAACAGTAGTTTTACATAATTACTGAACATTTGCATTTGTTATCCTTTGTATCATTGTATGTTGTGTGTACTTAAATAATAATAAATAAAATAAATAATTTATTCATTTTGATCAGCGTATCTTTCTTTCATCAACGTTACTTATTTCCATAATATCTTCTATAATTTCTTTAACAGTTATCAATTCCTATTCTCTATGCTGATTAAAGCTGTCGTCGGTTTTAGCACCATGTCTACTTTGAAGTTCGTCTTGTTGATGTCTGCACTTATACGGAACCTTCGTATGAAGTGCGAGAGCGTCACCTTCATTGATATCATCGCGTAAGTTTTACCTGCATAGAAAAAAGAAAAAAATAATAAAGGAAGAATTTAAAAAACATTACTGAAATGAGCTACTGACGAGCCAGTATACCTACTATATAAACAAAACTATTAGGATCAAATGATTGGTCTATCTTAGCTGGTACTCCAATTTAGGTTAGATATACTATTAAACTGGTTTATAACTACAAATAAAGCGTTTTATTTTTCCTTACATCTTTACAATGAATCAATCTGGTTTAAAACTAGTACCTTTATAATTGTTGGTATTATAGGTACATGAATCTTAACAGACAGTAAATAATAATTATCTATCCATTATTAAAATTTTTATAACGTACTCCAAGGAACAATCTTAGGACCACAATGGTTTATGTTCACGCTACACAATTATTTCAAAATAGTCCTTATTTCAATAATAAAAGAAAGTTGGTTCTTACCCACACAAGATCTTTTCCCTAAACTGAAGCCAAAAAAGGCGTTGTTTCCCAGCGCTGCTATGGTAGGATCGAACCACCGTTCAGGTTTGAATTTTTCTACGTCATCCCCAAATAGAGGATTATAATGTATCCCTATGGGAAGGATAACACACTGGCTGCCTGCTCGCATTGTGTAGTTTTCTGAAATATTAGTTATTAAAATGTTACATATTTTATTGAATTTTGAGATTTGTTTTGTCTTTAAAACAAATCATCATTATTGTAGAAGCATCAGACTAAGTAGTTGTTTTTTCTCATTAAAATTCGATTACAAATGAGGGCAAATTCAAATTCAATAGCTGATGCTTCATAGATTTTAGAGTAATTTGTTGCAAAGGGTACCAAGAGTTCACTCAAACTCAAGTACTCAGCACTAGATGTAGTAAAAAGTAGTCGATTTCATGCGGTTTTAGTAGGTATTCTAATATGTGGTTAGTTAACATATAGCTGCTTAGTATTTGTTCTGTTTTTAACATCTCATAAAGCATTGCCTCGCTTTTTCACCTTTAATTATTTATTTGCTCTTGTTTTAACAATTGTAATATGTATTTATGTAAAACTTACTAAGCTTAACATCTTTGTCCACATATCTTAGTAAAGCAGGGCCTATTGGCAAAACACGGAGAGCTTCCTTTATGACAGCCTCTGTATAGACCAATCGTTTGATGTCATCTTTTTCGATATCTCTATCTGGACCTAGAACTTCTACTATCCTGAAAAAAAAAAGTGCTTAGTTCAATGTTCTTTTTAACAAAAATATTTGACTACTTTATAATTATTAACCTTAAATTAATCACACTTATATTAAAAATTCGAAAATTTATTTATTTGTGTGTGTTTGTGACTCCTTGACGTTAAAACAACTGGACGGATTTGGTTAACATTTGACAAAGACGTAGCCTGTAAAAGCACATAAGTAGCCAGGTTCCAGGCTACCTCTTTTTTCTTCTTTTTATTTCATTTCTAATACTAAGAATTAACAATACCGGTATGTTTTCAAAAAGCCTCAATTACTTTTTTCTTGCTCCATACTTACTCTTCATACATCTTTTGCTGGATTTCAGGATAAGATCCCAGTAACACCAGGAGACAAGTTAGTGTGTTAGATGTTGTGTCAAACCCAGCTACTATAGCAGTATCTACTTCTTCCTTTATCTCTCTCTCTGTAAGAGTATCATCATTCTTCAGCTCCATCAGCAGGTTCATTAGTGGTTTGCATCTTGTACCTGGAAACATGATTTGAGTTTTTTAATACGACGTAACTCGGTACATAGCCTCTGAAACGTCTAAATTGACACTTTAAATACATAGGCGTTTATTTATCTCTTGTGTTGCACTAAGTTTGGAAACCGGGTTAATGATGTAAAATGGGTTTGTCGTTTTGTTGAATTTGAGAAAAGAAATAAAATGCATTTCATTGCGTCGACATGAAACATGATGCCCAAAAAATTAATCAAAAAATTAACAATAAAAAGTGTAAGGCTGTGTCCCCAATAGGCAAACTGTTAGCGGCTGACTGAGTTTGCGGCGTATCGGTTTAGTACGCCCTTCTTTATATTTAAATGGAGTGTCCACAGTTTGCTAGTTTTGCGAACTGTTAGCGCAAACTCATTCGGCCGCTAACAGTTTGCCTACTGGGAACACAGCCTAAGGAAAATATGCATTATGTCCGCGCAAAACGGTCATCGCTCAACATAATGAATTTCTTATTTTTCTAGCAAAACGTTACTACAAACAATACAAACAGTCATTAGATGTTTTTAAATATTTATGATACTTTAAGTAAAAACAAATGGCAAGTACCTGTCGCAGTCCATTCATAAGGTTTTTCGTCTTTGGTAATTTTTTTCATTTCCTCCTTTTTTCTCTCGATCACCTTGAAAATGATTAACCGTAAAAAATTGTAGGTACTTAATGAGTAATGACCCATTATATACGTATTATATACGTTTAGTTTATGTATTTTTACGAATGCTTTTAAAATTAGGTACCTACTTTGTTATGAAAACAAAATACTGCATAATTACGAACAAAGATTTACATCAATAACATATAATTTTACATATCAATTCATCATCGTTGCCTGACGATGATGTTGTATTTTACAGGTTAATTTCACTGTCTTCACAAGAAAACCTTGACTTCTAGAGGTTTTAAATTGCCATGACACAGTACCAATCAAAAGTGGTGAAAAATGCTCGGTTTTTGTATGTATGAAAAAAGCTTTAAAGACTGCTGTGGAGCAAATTGCAGGGTTGACAATTTCAATAACGATATCAAGTTAAATATTTGAGTACAATATTGCGTAATTTTGCATAATTAGGGGTACATAATTATCGTCGTAATCTGGGTGTCTTCAAGGCGAGTAAATTGGTTTCTTCTAGGCAGGCGTGCTCCATCGTACACCGCATCATGGCTTAACATCAGGCGAAATGGCGGACACGCAAGCCTATTATTAAATAAAAAAAATACGATCTCACCTGATTTGCCATATCATCCAAAATCTTTATCAGTTGTTCTTCCTTCTTCTTCAATCCACTCAGTCTGAACATCAAATCACTTTGGAGCCATACATTCTGGAACCTATGTACGACCATGTTCATTACTTGGTCTGATGACTCCATGTATTTTCGTGCGAATTCTTTTACACTTGCGTCGCCTATCCCAAAAGCGGTCCCTGAAGGAAGTAAAACAATACATTATTATATTAAACGCAAATGTCCTCTACTAAGTGTGGACTTAACAGATCAAGGTGAAGGTCATTAGGGCCCTCAAAATCACCACGCTTTGTGAACGGATTCATGATCCCAATAAGCTACTATTATCTGCAGAATAAACAGGCTTTCATTATAAAGTCAAGATATTTTATTTTTCTTCGATAAAGATAATTCTGTCCATCTCGTTCTCTAGACTATATCTCTTATAGCTATAGTCTAGAGGACGAGATATGCTATAATAGTGCTATATATTATATATATAGCACTATAGCTTTGCAACATTCACAGACAAAGATGGGATAGAACTTACTGAGAAATACCTGACGATTATATCCATACTTCCATCTTCATACACAAAGGGCACTGGCAGACGCCCATAGAACGCTGGGCCTCAGATTGTGTATGTCGGTACAGATATGAAATTAGTTTGGTGTGATCGAGTATTTCAAGAGTATTTAAATTAATTTTTATTTGTTTTTGCACGTAATTGGGTTAAAGTGAAATCTTCGTATTTGTGACACTGAGGTTAAGTATGGTGTGAATGATCCAATGAAGTACCTACAGCCCGACTAATGAGTTCTCAATTCAAAGGTTTTAGTTGCTGTCGACATGAAATTCTATGGAGGCATGCGCCAGCCAGCATGCACACGTTTTTGTTTTATTGGTTTTTTCAAAATGTCAACGGCATTATCATTTTATTTCTTATTTATTTCGATTTTTGATTCCAATTCTTAATCTCTAAGATAAATTAGGCAAAGAACAATTAAAATATATTTTTATTTTTGGTTAAGCTTTTATTACTGTACCATATCAAGCCCAAAACTGCCGACGTCCATGAGAGTTTCTTTAGGAAAAATAGAACTATTCATACTTACTGCTAAAAGTCTGAAAAGCTATCAGTCTCAAGTAAGAAGTAATTTCGAAGGGTCCTTTCTCAGCCTGCGACTCCACCTCACCGATAAACTGTTTAGACATGAGGTTGAATATCCCAAGGAATTTGTGTATCACTGGCACCGTGAACGCTGGGTTCAGCAGCTTGCGGTGGCGTTGCCATAACTCTCCTGTCATTTAAAACATTAAAATTGTAGACTGGAACCTAGAACCAACTTGGTAAGTACTAAGGAATTGGATTTCAACATTTTTGCTCTTTGATGCCATGATTACAACGGTTTAGACTTTTTGCCGAATAATCTTGAGTTCTTCCAGTTTTAAATAGAATGGCTAGATATTAATATTTTAGACCAAACTTTGAACTCTACAAACCATCAACACTTAATTCTAAGATTAAACCAGTTGTTAGTTTGACGTCTTCAGTACCCCAATCATGAGTTTTTTTGACGTAGGTACCTATAGTATCGTTAACGTAAGCATATTTTGAATTGAAAATATACGTTTGTTACACAATGTCTATATAAATTAAATACTTAATTAATTTATATTATCTCAATGGTTATTTGTATGACAACCGATATAGGTGGTGTAACGTCCTTCTCGAAGTAGGTACGGAGGGTTCGATGTGTAAATAATGGTCACCCATCATTCCCATCAACGGCGGCATGAATTGATCTGATTGATAATTCAGCCATGGTAACCAGTTCCATGAAAATATGTACAGAGTAAACTGATATTTTAGACTTACCTGAAGATGTAAGCAGTCCACTACCTAGCCAAGTCTTGACGTAGTCGTAAATAAAATGTTTCTGCAAGCATGTATTGGCTACAGTTAAAGCGTCTTCAGGATCGGTTACCACTGCAACATAGTTATGATACTTAGCACGAGGAAATTCATCTTATTGACTTATTATATCGTAGCATGATTGGAGGATAACTTACTATACTTGATTAAGTATAATAAGTTATCCTCCAATCATACTGCATCAACCACTGCATGACATGAATTGATTTCTTTCAAGATGCGTCGCAATCTCAGAACATAGAAAAAAGAGCTATTTATGCCATCATAGCACATTAGTACGGGAACCACTGTCATGACTTAGGGGCGGCGGCGGCGCCCAGGGCACAATTGGCACTACTCGCACTTGTCCGGTTATTTTCTAGAATTACGAGGGATAGTCAAAAAGTATCCTCTTACTTTTTGGGGTGAAGCTAGATTCGTAAAACTTTTACTTTAATGATGATGACATTTTACTTACGGTAATACAGTTGTGTTCCTATCCGAGCATACATAACACCGCCACACTGTATGCAGTCTTTTGACATAATATTCAGTATTTCCCATATTCCTATAAAGAAAGATTTCTCATAAAACATTACAGACTGAAGAAATCAAGTTACATTGTCAATGAAAAGTTGAAACCACGGACCGAATGGTGGGAACCAAGATATTAATCCGCATCGATCATCTAGTAATGCATCCAAAAGACTGACAGCACTACCAACTGCACACTGCCAGTTTTTTACTTTTGCAGCTATCATAGTTTTTCATTTTTATTTTTGTCTGTATATGTTTCTTGTTCCAAAATAAACGATTATTTATTATTTATTAACTAGATCAGTGGTTCTTAACCGGTGGTTCGCGGACCACTGGTGGTCTCTGGAAGCACCTAAAGCGGTCCCTGAAGCCATCCTAATTTAATCATCAGGTTCTCGGCGCTTCTCATAATGAATAATAACAAGCACCGAAATCGATTCGATGGCAGTGCCGACATATGTTTTGCCTCTGAGTAACATTGAACCAAGGATTCAGAAGTTAGTAAAAAATATGCAATCACAACTGTCACAAGTTTATATATATATATTTATTTACTGTACATTACCTCCAAACAAATTATTATTGATGGTTCTTGGCAAAGCATAAACTTTGTTGTATGGTCCCTCATCCCTAAAAGGTTAAGAACCACTGAACTAGATACTTCCGAGTTCCTTCCGTACGCGTAGCATGGCACCATAGAAATGGGTTTTGCCAACGGAAGAATATACAAAATAAAATATTGTAAACAAGATTTCTACAGATTTAAGCATGGCAATGTTAAAAATGTGCAGTGATAGCCTAATGGCTTAACCATGTGCCTCCCACGGCGAATGGTACGAGTTCGATCCCGAGGCATGTACCGCTGACTTTTCTAAGTCATGTATTAGAAATTAATTATCACTTGCTTTAACGATAAAGGAAAACATCGTGAGGAAACCTGCATGCCTGAGAGTGCTCCATAAAGTTCTTGAAGGTGTGTGAAGTCTGCCAACCCGCACTCGGCCAGCGTGGTCGCCTATGGCATAGGTATCCCCTCTAATTCTGAGAGGAGGCCCGTGACTAGCAGTAGGGGAGTTTAGGCCTATACCTACCGCCACTACCGCGCTCCACCGCCGTGTTCTTGATAATCGTTTAGTAAGAGAGAAATTATTGAATACAGATTTTAGTAAATTATTATCTATTGAATGTCCAGTAGAACTTTATAATTCTATTAGGCAACTTTTTATCAACATCTATAATGATTGCTATAAAATTGTAACTGTTAGTGTCAGCTCAAGAAATAACAAAAGTTGGGTTACGGATTATTTAAAAAACTTAATAAAGGAGAGAGATAGACTGTACAAGGTGTGGTGCAACGATCCAAAGAATATGGTTAAAAGATTAGAATATACTAAATATAGAAATAAATGTTTTAAAACTATAACTAAATGTAGCAATGAATATGATAGGCAGAGTATTATTAACTGTAATAAAAATATTAAAAAGATATGGGATAGGATAAATATATTATTAGGAAACAGTAAACAATCACTAGATACTACGATATTATCTAATATGAACATGCAGGGAAACACAAAAGGTATTGCTGATAGGTTTGCGACTACTTTTGATGAGGAGATACAACAAATTAAACATATATGTGATGATAAATGGCTAAGTAGAGACAACTACGTACAAAAATCTGACAGAAATATGAGATGGCAACCAGTGAGTGACAATTACGTTACAAAAATAATTAAAAATATGAATGCTAACAAATCACCTGGATGTGATCTCATACGTATGTCTGACCTAAAAATGATAGCTAATAAAATAAGTCCCGTCATAGCGAATTTAATTAATTTATCAGTAGAAAAACACAAATTTCCTGATAAACTTAAAGAAGCAATATTACGTCCGATATATAAAAAAGGCGGCCGTAAGATATACTCTAATTATAGGCCGATTGCAATTTTATCTAGTATTGACAAAGTTATAGAAAAGTGCATTATAAATCAACTTGGGAACTATTTACAGTCAAATAACATAATAAATAAATCACAACACGGCTTCCAAAAAGGAAAGAGTACTAATACATTATTGTCCAACTTTACTAACGAAATTAACAATTATTTAAACGAGAAGAAGTTTGTAGTCGCAATATTTTTTGACTACAAAAAAGCTTTTGATACATTAGAATTAGACACGTTGATAACATCTTTAGGAGAGTGTGGTGTGGAGCAGCCTCTGAAAGAATGGTTCAGAGACTTCCTCACTTCACGCTCTTACCGAGTCAAGATATGCAACACGTTAAGCGATGAAAAAATGGTTCGATGTGGCGTGCCGCAGGGTTCAGGAAGTGGTCCCGTATGCTATTTAATACATGTTAATAGCCTGTGTAATGTGTTACAACATTGCACGGCGCACATGTACGCGGACGACCTCTGTGCCTTGCGAGCCGGCACAGACCTTGCCGAAACGTGCCGACTAGTTCAACAAGATGTGAACAACGTTGTTAAATGGTCTCATGATAACGGAATAATACTAAATTCAGAAAAAACACAATACATAATTATACATTCACCATACTTACCTTTAAAGGAAAATCCCCTATCATTATACACTCACACTTTTGATTGCATCCATAGTAACCAAGTCAATTGTAGCTGCAAACCTATTCAGAGAGTAAATTGTGTAACTTATCTAGGGGTTAAAGTTGATGAGCATTTTTCATGGATAGAACATATAAATTTCTTATGCAATAAACTAAGAACTATACTCAGTAAATTCTACCACCTAAGTTATCGAGTTCCTCGTAGTACTTTAAAAATACTGTACACATGTATGGTGGAGTCTGTAATGGATTATGCTCTTGATTGCTATGGGCTTACATTCAAATCTTACATTGACAAATTAGAAAATATACAAGTTAGGTTCCTAAAACTATTAGTGGATAAAAAAACTAAAAATAAATACAAAAATGATTATAATAAACTATACAAAATTTGTAAAATATTGCCGGTCAGACTAAAGCATAAATACATTTTTGCAACCAATAACCATGGTAGTCAGGAGCATAATTCACCATTAATAAGTGTGTGTAACAAGTATAACACCCGAGGGATGTCGTCTGGTAAATATGTAGTACCGAGGGTTAATAATGTCTATGGAGACCGTACATTACAAAAGCGTATCCCATATTTACTTAACAATTTACCCGACGGAATCAGGGAAGAAAAAACAAAAAATATATTTAAGAAAAAACTTAAAAAATATCTACTTAGTACACTGCCATAACATGTATACATAGGTACCTACTTTCCTAATTATTAAATTAGCATTATAAAATGTATACATAGGTACCTACTTTCCTAATTATTAAATTAGCATTATAAAATTTTCTGCATTAGTATAATAACGTCCATATTTAAACTGCGATATTATTATTATATTATCTATTATTGCGATCCAACAGACAAACTATATATATAGTTTTGTTGGACATTATATTATTTTATAGACCTTAATATGTACCTTTATAATAAATAAATAAATAAATAATAAATAAATAAACAGGACCGATATTAGTTATTAATATTATAATAATGTTAAAAATTAAGATAAGAAATGTTTACATACTTTAGTCGACAAAAGTCTACAACGACAAGCACGGATCGCCACATTCTCGGGCAGAAGAGATAACGAGTTGGATAGAAATAACTTTGTCTATACTTAGTAGAATAGAGATGGAATTGATCATGCTGGTAAGAACATAAGACAATGGAATTACTACTAGGTACCAATAATATTCATATAACCACCATTTTTAGGGTTCCGTAGCAAATTAATAAAAAAGGAATAAGGTGCGATCTTTCTATGAATTTTCCACATACTTTTCGTATCTCCACTGATCAAATGCGTATGTCCAATAATCGGGACCCCACCGGGCATGGCCGGTGGCAGTGGATGCGCAGGCCCCTTCCGCGAATAGGCGCGCCAAGCCAGCACTGCGCACGCGCACAAAAAAACACACAACAATAACACACTAGGCATTGTGACAAACTGGCTAAAACACTAAACGTTACTTGTTTTCAATTGCTTTTTTACCCTTGAATGCATAAAAAAAATATAGAAAACTTGCTTTTTCCCGCAGCTTCGCTCGCGTGTAAATTGAAAATTATCCAACGGTAAAGTACTACTGAGATAAAAATTAGAATAAGTCACTCTCCGGCCCATGTAAAAAATCATAGAAATCTGTTGTCCGATATTTATTTTACCTAAAAAATGGCGGATTTTCACATAATCTTTCGTTCCCTTTCTCATCCACTACAAATTTTATTTTTACGACAAAAGGTAGCCTGGTAACCTTTCATTTTTCCTCCAAGGCCCAATCTATATCTATGCCAAAATTCATTAAAATTTGCTCAGCGGTTTAGACGTGCAAGCGTAACAAATCAACAGACAACAATCAACAACTTTCGCATTTATAATATTAAAATTTGTTTAGATTGTTATGTAGTTGTATGTGTCTAAGTAATATTATATACTTTTGGACACCAAGACTGTCCGCTATCTTTCTCCTATCTTTCAGTCCATCCAAAGGTTATCGCCTTGTGCGCTAATTGTACATTTTTAATGGTTACCTCCTCCTTGTTCTTTATATGATACGTACAAAAAAGAGTATTATAGGAAATAAATCACCAGTCTCTTAAAAAAAAAAAGACGTGGTCGAAATGAATAAGCAGGGCGTGAGATTCTCCATACAAACGTATTCCCCTTTTTTCTTCCTGAATAATGGCTCTAGAGTATTTTTTTTTTCATAAAATCAAGGTCTGCTGTATACATGTCCCTGTCATTTTATTTTTTTCAGCAACTAATTAGTAAAGAAAATATGACCCTCCAAAAATTACAAAAAATTACCTATTTTACCGCCGTGATTAGAGGACTACCAGACAATTTAGAAAAGTTTTTAACATAATAGAAAATGATAGGAACCTAAGCATACTCTTTTTTTAAATAAATTAAAAAAAAAATTGCATCAGCTCAGTTTTCGAGGAGAAAAAGGGGGAATACGAAACGTCAATCTCGTCAATTTTTTTGTGATATAATCGGTCTGAGCTGCAGCTGTCCCTATCACACACTACGGGGGTTGTTCGGGCGCAGCGCGACGGCAATAGTTTCTTCAAATACCTATTTTTCAAATTCCTCGCAGGCCCCGTTCCCTCTTAAGACTTTATGAGATGTACTAGCACTTTGCTCGCGACTTCGTCCGCAGGAACTGTATTTTTTCGGCATAAAAAGTAGCCTATGTTACTCAGTGGTAATGTGGCTTTCTACTGGAGAAAGATTTTTTTAAATCGGTTTAGCTGTTCTCTTCTTTGTGAAAGGAGGCCTACCCCTTTTTAGGGTTCCGTAAAAAAGGGGTTCCTTTTTTACCATTTTGGTACGGAACCCTAAAAAGGGGTAGGCCTCCTTTTTATGGTGCGACTTCATCTGTCTGTCTGTCTGTCACACCTGTTTATTTCAGCACTACTAATGCTATCCCGAAATTTTAAAGTGGGGTTACTAGGTCAAGTGGCATATCATATGAAAGGGCTTGATCTGCATATTTCAAAATATATTTTCATTTTATTTTATGTCTCACAGCTTTCGACATTTATGATGAAAAATGTACCTTATCTCCGAAGTTTGCGGAGCGAAAAATCTGAAATAATTAGAGCTGATAGGAATTGACCCAAATATTGCACCAAAAATAAAACGATGTTCCTAACTAGTACAGTTTTTTCAAAATCATCAAAATTCGTTCACAAACAAACTTAGTTATGCGGTCCGGTTTTTTTCACTTTATACGTCCAAAAATGATACGGAACGCTCGGTGCGCGAGTACGACTCGCACTTGGCCAGTTTTTTGTGAGAGGAGGCCTACCTCCTTTTTATGAGAAGAGGCCTACCTCCTTTATGTGAGAGGAGTCCTACCTCCTCTTTGTGAGAGGAGGCGTAGGTACCTCTTCTTTGTGAGAGGAATCGGGCCACAGTCCATTACGCGGGCCCAATGCGGGATTATGTACGAGAAATTACCTCTATCTTACACGTGCCGTAGGCATAACTCAAAGGGCGGGTATTACCCGTGTGTGTATGTCGCAGGTTTTTCATAAAATTAGGTTTATGATGAAAAACCTAGGTTTTTGATGAAAAACTGGAAGATGACACATTTCGAACTCAATTTCATCATAAACCTGTAACAATCCTGATTTTTGATCAAAAACCTAAACTAGTTTGGGTTTATGATAAAGTACTTGTCAAAAACACATAGGCTACTTTTTATCCCAAAAACGCGGGCGAAGCCGCGGGCGGAAGCTAGTAATTGTATATTTATATTTATAAACATCTGAAGGCCATGTTATGCTTATCATTTATGTTATTATTAAATATGTTATAAGAGATTTCAAAAGAGCGACACGGGTGAGACCGTGACCTATCTGCCGTGCCGTGTCTTTGCTGTTCTAACCGAGTTAACGCGCTTACCCATGTCAGTCGAAAGAATCTCTTTGAATACGCCTCTTATAAGCGTTGGCGACATCTATCAGAGACCAATACAGACTTAAGGCGCAGATAGATATACGACTTTTAAAGATTTTAAACTGAAGATCACGTCTAAACGAGTAGTGTTAATGATTTGAAAAAAATATATGCTAAACTAGAGCATTTCCTTAATAATTTGATTAGAGTATATTTTAGATTACGTTTATCTATATAGTGTAATTAATTTGTAAAGTTAGGTCTAACGCGTTCAAAAAAGTGAAGATCGCGCGAAAACTATTGAGTTTATTTTTACGAAACCTTCACCATTTTAAAGATAATTTAACTATCTAACTTTTAGTTACAGTGTTTTTTTTTTTAATCAACTATTCGTTACTAAAAAGTAATAATCCGTCTAATTAGGCACAGCGCGCTCCTTGATATGCGAGTCGTATTGCTCGGTGGACGTATGTCGCGTTGCGTGAGCTCAGCGCAGAACACTCAAGCTGTACCGCCCAAATCACTCAAGGCCTTAAACTCAATGCTTTACAGTTAGAAGGACATAGATACTAAACAAAAGTTACCCAGATAGCGGTAACCATAATTCTGAAGGTAACCGAAATGGTACGATAGGTACCTGTAACGTAATTTATGTTTTTGGAATGTCTTAAAATTTAATAACATTAGGATAATCATAACATGGCTTTAACATGTTCAAAATTCGCAAAAAAATACATTTATAATGTATAGTAGGTGATATCGTATCGATGTTCTTCCAAACTGCAAAGATTGGAAACATTGAATTGGAGTTTGTAACTATTCTCCGATAGATGTCGCTGACGCTCGGAAGAGGCGTATTGAAGGGATTCCAAATTTCAATTGATTCAGGCGAAGACACAGTAGCTCAGCTGGTGAGAGTGCTAGCCACGGTTCGGCAGAGGTCGCGGGTTCAAGTCCCGCCTGTGTCAATTGTTTTTGGATAAGGAGTGCCTCCGCAGCCGGCGGCGGCTCCCAAAAATAACGCCGTTGGAAATCGGTGTAGCCTTGGAGTAGCAGTGATACCAGACGAAAATAATTGCAAACTACCGTAGCAGCAGATTAATGTTGCCGTGTTTTAAGTTGAATTTATTATCTACCTTAGACTGACTTTTAAATTACAGTGTCAATGTAAAACAAAATACAACTTTTTTGGACTTACAAGGGGGAGGGAGGTGGGCGACAGAGCCCCGCTAGGCGGGGCTCTTATTTCTGTCTGCAAGGTTAAAAGTAACCTAACACGAAGGGGTTGACGGGGGCTTCGTTCGCTCGCTTTGCTCACCCACTGAAGCCCCCGTCAACCCCTTCGGACCTAAATTGTCCGTGTCGGGGTTCACGTTCGTCCAAGTTCACGAGCTCGCTTCGCTCGCTCTTGGACCCTAGTTAGGTATGTTACTCAAATGAAACATGAAATGTTTTTTTAATTATGTCAAATTGCCAACCCCATTTCCCGCTTTTTAGGGTTCCGTACCAAAATGGTAAAAAAGGAACCCTTATGGTGCGACTTTGTCTGTCTGTCTGTCTGTCTGTCTGTCTGTCTGTCTGTCTGTCTGTCTGTCACACCTGCTTATTTCAGCAACTACTTATGCTATCAACTTGAAATTTGGAACAGTTATAAAGAATGCTTGTTCAACTTTATTGCAAATGAAAAAGTCCAAAAATATTTTTATTTTCATTGCAAAAGGGGCCGGAGTGGGGTCCGAAATTTTAAAGTGGTGTTACTAGGTCAAGTGACATATCATATGAAAGGGCTTGATCTGCACATTCCAAAATATATTTTTATTTTATTTTATGTCTCACAGTTTTCGACATATTATTATGATGAAAATTGTCCAAAAAAATACCATTCCCCCCCCCCTTATCTCCGAAGTTTGCGGGGCGAAAAATCTGAAATAATTATAGTTGATAGGAATTGACCCAAATATGGCACGAAAAATACAACGATGTTCCTAACTAGTACAGTTTTTTCAAAATCATCAAAATTCCTTCACAAACAAACTTAGTTATGCGGTCCGGATTTTTTCACTTTATACGTCCAAAAATGATAAGGAACCCTCGGTGCGCGAGTACGACTCGCACTTGGCCGGTTTTTTCCAATGTCAGCGCCGGCTGCCAATTTAGCAACCGGCGGCGGCTGCAAATTCAGGTCACGGCGGCGGTCGCGGAGTCACTTCCTAATATTTAATAACATTTATGGCGGTTTTCAGTCCCTACTATATGACACCGACGCGACAACAGCTAGATTCCAATATTTCGTAAGAAACCTTTCCTGCACGCTTAGCATGACCGATTCTATTCTATTTTACGAACGAATAGACAAAGTTCTTTCTATTCAACTCGTTATGTCTTGGCCCGAGCACGCGACGACCTTTTGTCTACTGAAGAATATAAACATTTCTCTTCATTGTATGCATAAAACGATAGATATCTTTCTACAATCTGTCACTTTGTCTATTCTTCTGAAGACAAACTCGTTTCTATCGTGGTCATGCTAATCCGGCTGAGGTCATAGGTATGAAAACGTTCTGTAACTATTTTATTACTGCAGTATTAGGAGATATAAAATAAAACTATTTATGGTACCTATCATTTATTACTTTGTATGGTAATGACTTGACAAGATGTTTTACAATTAAACACCGGTCAAAAGCGAACCAAGCTCGCACAATTAGGTTTCCGTACTAATTAAACGTTGTTTTATTTGATATGGATTGATAATAATTATGTAGGTAGGTTAAAAGGCCACCGTAAGTTTCTATCTACTGTTTTCAAAATACTTTTTTTTATCCCGCAATTGTCGGAATTTTCGCAATTGTCGCATTTTAGAAAAAAACCTGCAGTTGTTTTGTAATATACCTATTGCTTCATATCATCTAACCCTAAATCTAAATTCAATGGCCATTTTTTGCACATTTATTTTTGTAGTTGTATCATTACAGCTAGGGAGCTGGCGAGCAAAAAATCTATATGATTTGCTCAAGTGGCAGACTTTAATAGCGATAGTCAAAGTCAAAGCATTTATTTCAATTAGACCAATTACAGGTACTTTTGAATTGTCAAGGAGTCTGTCAGTTAGTCATAATGATGAAGCTAGATGCCCGTTCCAAAGCGTAGATTCCTATGGAGAAGAATGGACAAGAAACTCCATGGTTACTCTTTTAAATCAAATGATTACAATATCATGGTTACATTGCTTTTGTCGGAAATAACACAAATATGAGAGAACAATGTAAAAGTCTAGAATAATAGTAAACACAACTCCCAATATTAGCCATAGCAGTTCAGAGATGACCAGTCCCAACAGACGGCGCCCGTTCACGAACATGACGCATGAATCAGCGCCATTTAGCTCAACCATTTTAAAGGGAACCGAATGACCCAACGCATGCGCCACCATCAGCAAGACATTTTAGTGAGCATGACATACTCTCAACCACCAGGCGACATTCAATTAAAATCTTAAGTAGTAAATGGCTACACTGTACTCACATGTACAATATTGAAATAATGCTATGAAGTTATATAAACCAAGGATTAAAATACTGAATCCATAAAAATGCAAATGGCTAATAATATGAAATTAATAACATCACAAAATTATATTTGATCGTCAACGGCAACTGATTGACTGATAATAAAATTATATGATAAGAAATATTAAGGACCACGTCTGCCACCATGGTAGCGCGGCGTTGTCAATTGACAGCCCCTTAAAAATGTTAAAAAAAACAGTATCATTTGCTTGTGCCTCTAAGGCTGATGTTTAGACACCTTGTCAAAATGAATAAAATCGAAAAGGCAAACATCTAGGACTCTGACTTTTGATAATTTTGTCGTATTGATACGAACTTTAGTGAATATCAATACGAAGTACCTACGAGCAAATCATATACTTAAATGCTCACCAGCACCCTAGCTATAAGATCACTGAACCTAAAATTTTAAAACCTTTTCAAGTCATACACGCGATATGTTACGTTACTTAGTTTTCAAGAAAAACCTCGGTGACAGACGGACGGATATGGAGTGATCTTTTTTCTTTTTTACCTTTTGAGGTACAGAACCCTTCTCCTTCTTCTTTGTATTTTTTTTTTGTACTGTGTACCTGCGGTAAGTTAGAAATACTTGGCTGGCTGGCTTCTAAACTCATCAAGGAACCCATGGGCATACCAAGAGGGGGGGGGGCAGAGGAGGGCAGCTGCCCCCCCTGGAAATATCGCAGAAAATATATGAACTCGCCTTATCACTAGGCAATGCCTTATTCAACAATTGCTACAATTGAAAGGTCATTCAGTACACTCAGACGCGTGAAAACATGGCTGAGATCAACAATGATCGAAGACAGGTTAAATGTACTTTGTATACCTACTCAGTGTACATAAAAAACTTGTAAACAGTATGGAAGATTCTTTCACGGAAGACGTCATAAACCGTTTTGCCTGAAGATCCTCGAAAGTTACTTATAAAGTAGAAGTTGAATTAAACATTATAATAAAACAAGTTTAAACGGATTAAATCGCGTATATTACAGAGTTTTCATAGTAATATACGCGATTTAATCCGTTTAAACTTGTTTTATTATAATGTGTAATAATCGCGAAAACCTAAGACATTATTATTGAATTAAACAATTTAAATATAATAATAATGCATAGCCAAATTCACTTTTATTTATTTAACTACCTATAAAGCAGGATCATTTGAAGCTGTTTGCCCTACACACTATACTACATACATATATCTAATGTATCATGTGGGTGTCTTTGTGTAGTGTGTATGACAAAATAGCCGCGGATGACCTGTCCTAAAAAAATCTGATCCCCCCCCCCAGGCCAGAAGCTGGGTACGGCCATGAAGGAACCCATAAGTCACTGGCACAATGAATGGTAGACCCGGCAACTTGCGATGCGATTCCAAATTTCTCCTACAAAAAAATAGCATTATCGATAACTTGTGACATGTTGCTAAGAGAATTTTGAAGCTAAGATGTTAGATTAGAGTACGCAGGCAGGCCTGACTAAGCACCTGAGACACTGACAATGACAATTTAGATCTTGTATGAGTTAACAATCTTTTGGTTTAAGAGTTAACAATCTTTTGGTTTAAGTTTATTAAAGAAATAGGGCACAGTGGGATATCATGCTTATCTGGAGCACACCGACTGAGGAAGTAGGTATCTCCATCTTGTCCTCGATAGCCGGTGGGACTTCGGGCCGCATTTCCGGCGGTTGGCCCCCAGGTTGATGGGAGCTGCGGCTGCATTATCGCGGCTGCTGCCCAATCTGGGGGGGCCCAACACCTCCTGCCGGAGGCTCTACGTGGGGATCGTACGGTCCATGGCGCTCTACGGGGCGCCAGTGTGGGCGGAAACCCTGACGGCCCGCAACGTCGCAATACTGCGAAGACCGCAGCGAGCGATGGCCGTCAGGGTTATAAGGGGGTACCGTACGATCTCCTTCGAGGCGGCGAGCCTCTTTGCCGGATCCCCGCCCTGGGATCTCGAGGCGGAACTCCTCGCGTCACTATATCGGTGGCGCGGGGATGTAGCGGAGCGGGGCGAACGCCTGGTGCCTCGACAGGTTGAGGCACAAAGGGCTGAGCTCCGCCAGATCCTTGTGGCGGAATGGGAGCAGCGACTTGCGCGACCCAGCGCCGGGCACGCCGCAATAGCGGCGGTAAGGCCCGTGATGAGGGAGTGGCTCGGGAGACGGCATGGCGCCCTTAGCTTCCGGCTTACACAGGTGCTTTCTGGACACGGGTGCTTCGGAAAGTACCTGTGCCGTATAGGCCGGGAGCCGACGCCCGGTTGCCACCATTGCGGTGACTGCCCCGACGACACGGCGCAGCACACACTGGAGGAGTGCCCAGCTTGGGCAGTGCAGCGCCGTGACCTCGTCGCGGCGGTCGGAGCTGCGGGTGGCCTCTCGCTCCCGGCCGTGGTTGAGGCCATGGTCGGCAGCGAGAGCGCTTGGATCGCCGTCGCCTCCTTCTGCGAGGAGGTGATGGACGCCAAGGAGGCGGCGGAAAGGGAGAGGGAGGCGGTGTCCTCTCTCCCCATCCGCAGCAGACGCACCGGGCGCCGCAGGGCGGCCAACGATCTCCGGCCACCATAGGGTGCGGCCTGCGGGCGGCGGACTTGGGGCGTCCGTCGCCCGAACGGAAACAGGCCCGAGACGGTGGCGCGACGTGTTCCGCGCGCGCCTGTCCAGAGGAATTGTGGCCGTACATGACGGCCGCATAGGGTGACGGGGCCCGCCTTTCATTTGGCGGGCCAATACCTGCCGGGGGTGCGGACGAATGCGCAAGCGACTCCCGTGCCCCCGGCGTAAGGTAGTTGGAGGAACACCGGGGTGGTTTTAGTCAGTAAGAGTCTGACAGACCCCTCCGCCCTCCCCAGGGCGGGGGACATCCATGAGGATTTCCACCTCGAAAAAAAAAAAAAAAAAAAAAAAAGGTATCTCCATCTTATAGAATATTACAGCCACAATCATAACAATGCCTACTCACAGTTCCATCTCTACTATAAGGGCACGTGCGGCATGAACCCAGGGCCCCCGGTCAGCTGCAGTGCATACAACATGTTGCCATATGAAACTATGTGAGGTGACATACCAAACGCATCGCACCCAAATTGCAACGGCATTGCTTTTGGTGTGATATTTAGCATAAAATTCTTCAGTTTCAGTCCTTCAGTTTACTGCAGACTGCAGTAATCGTAATCGTAATCGTAAGTTAATGGTTCATAGCCCCGGATCTTGAATTATTTCGAGGCGGGGCAAAAACGGAAAAATGCCGCCCCTGCCCGATAATATTTTTACCTTTATCATCATCATTTCAGCCATAACACGCCAACTGATACTGACGGACATAGGCCTCCCCCAAAGAACGCCACAACGACCACGCTGCTCTTTGCGATTATTAGCTTGGTAGACGAATACACTACTAAGTGTATTTGTCTACCAAGCTTGAATTTGTGGCCCTCTGAATATGCCGCCCGGGGCAAGGGCCCCGGCTAGTCCCCCCC
Source organism: Thalpophila matura (assembly GCA_948465475.1). Lineage (NCBI taxonomy): Eukaryota > Metazoa > Arthropoda > Insecta > Lepidoptera > Noctuidae > Thalpophila > Thalpophila matura. Next base: position 12,300,677 of record OX419200.1, read on the forward strand.
TGGATCCGGGGCTGATGGTTCATTACCGTTAGTGGACATTTCTTTGTGTAGACGTTAGTTGCTTTCAAACTTCTTAGAATTGTAGTAAAATCTTGATGTTTTGTCAATATGCTTACGATAACGGTCCTTGTTATACATTATTGCGTCAGCAGTTTACCTGTTCTTAACAGATTGTTGATAATGCATTACCATTTTCCATTCGCGTTACTCGTTTCTGTTGGCTTGGTAAGGAAATATTTTTTTTTTTTGTTTTTGGCTAAGATATAATAATATATGTATTGTTGTACCGTATTGTTTTTATAAGAACTAGTAGGTAAATGAACAAAGTTTTGCCTATAACCACGGCAATTTCATTTAGCCTGTTGGCAAAGAACCGGAAAGTGTAGAAAACCTAAATATTGTCGCTTCCACAAAGGCTCTATTACTGCAATCAAATGGATTGCAACAATTCCATCTATTCATTTTCAGATCTTCTTTCAATTGGCCTTCTTCTTCTTCATTTTGCTGAAGATCTCCCTTACTACTGAGCTTTTTCCTTGTTTCAAACAAACCGGCGCTTGGCCCGTGTTTTTATGTAATAATGGCCCACTCCCTCTCACAGAGTGTCCTAGTAGTGAGAAAAACATAGGCTGATTAGGTATGTTGATTCGGACTTTACCGCCCTCAGTGGTTCAATTATTAGTTCAGTCATCTATCTTCAAGCTATTTGTTAGTTTTGTTAAGTGAAGGCTTTGGTCCACCGGTTCCACCTTAGACGAAGACACAATTTTTTATCTGGAATCCAATGTTTTTCAAACTTATTTCATTTGACGTTCAGCTACATTTTATAAATCTTCTTAGTAATAGGCTCAAACTTTTATCTTACGCTACATTGACAAAACTTTTCTCCTTTCGCCTTTAAACAGGTGCACCTAATCAGGTGTCAGTCATTGTGCCAATAGTTGGCATTCGGTGACACTTTTCCCTCTTTGAATATAAACAGCATACACTGCATGCCAAGTAGCCAAAGGATTGTGTTTTTCTCTTATTATATATTCAACAGTTATACTACCGTGCCTTACATTAATATAAACGTATTGTAGGCGTACGAATTTCATTTTAAGGGACCATGGTCTCATTTGCACTTCCTTTTCACTTCCAAATCAAAGTGTAACGTATGGTTACTGTTATAAAGTTCTTTTTTAGTTTTAGTAGGATGAGAAATTTGAAAGAAACCAATGCAGCTACAATTGGGTATTGTAATATAGATTTCATATTTTTAAGAGTGAGATAGGTTTAAAAGTGCGCCTTAAAAATATCAATAGGTAATCAGCAAGGTTGACTGTCTAGGGTCCGCCAAACGCAAATTTAAGTAGGTATTGCTACTCATGGAGGCTATTTGAATGAACTAGCCTAAAACAAGCTGTATGTTGAATTCAGTAAAATTTGTTTACCTACAGTTAGACACCGTAATGTTATTGTAAATGAAAATTAATTACTTAAACATTTTTATTTCTAGATAATAAACGGCATTCACAGCCATAAATCAACCGAACATAACAGACGAAGCAACAGTAATGGAAATGTATTCAACCTCCTACTTGGATTATACAAATTAAATCCTTTGAAAGACTCCCAAGTGTTTAAAGCGTTTTCAGACCAATTGCTGATGAGTCGTAGTGATAAAGGCCACGCCGCCTTGCATTTTGAATCAAATGAAAGCGGAAAAGAACAAGTGAAAACAAATCTAAATGAGATAGAAAAAATTATACATGCCACAAGCACGAAACTACCCAAACGTTTCGAAAAACCTGAATATGATATAAATGACGTCAGTATCGAAAAATTTAAAGCAGATAATGTAGATATCGTTCTTAATGATCAAATTTTATCAAAGGAAGAGTTCCAAAGAACCTACAAAGGTATTGAGGACTTCAGCTCGATACTCGGACATATAGGAAGCAATGAAATTGATAATGATATTCCTGTTACAAAACTACTGCCTATCAATGGCAGCACTATTCCAAAAATGTTTAATCAGAATGAGGCAATCTACGAAATCATAGATAGTAAAGGTAAATCTGGTAATCGTATCGGCACGTTGATAGAAGTCCGTAATAAGACTCCAGATGAGAGTCCAATAAATAAGAAATACGAAACAATTATTCCAAATCAACGGGTGTTAGATCAGAATGAAGGAGTGTTCGAATTCATAGACACTAAAGGTAAATCTAGTAATCGCATCGGCACGTTGGCAGAAATCCGTGATAAGACTCCAGAAGAGAGTCCAATGCATGAGAAATTAGATAGAGTGCCAGACGTGATTGTGTTATAAAACTCTCTCAGGGAAATAAACAACTCTCGATCGAATGTGAAACTTACTTTATACAGAATTTTATTTACAACAATAAATAAATAATTTAATCAGAGGTCCGTAGTTTTAAAGCTATTTGTTTCATTTTGTTTATATTTGTGCGGAGTAGGCCAATTCATGGGCGTCTTCGTAGGACCTGGCCTGGTAGGGCCCATGGCTGTCCCAGGCAGGGGCGTGGTGATCTACATGGTGTTCAACGTGGTGCTGTGGGTAGTGGATGACTTCGTAGTTCACGACCTTTGGTTTCGTAAATTTGAAGATAACCATGGCACCTGTTGGGAGAAATATGGAATTATTATTTTTCTATGTTCTATTCCTTAATATTACAGTTGTGTTTCTGGTTTGAACTCGTGTCTCCTTTTACAAAACTTCTACATTTTTTCAACCAAATGCGAATCATTTTTATCAATTAAACCACTTAAATAGAACAGATTTAAAAAAGTATAGGTAGTATCTAGTTGTATGTTGTCTGATTTAATACACAGAAGACTACGTATCTACTGATAAATGATCGTACCAGAAAGCACCAGGGAGATGAGACCCAACGTCAGCGCCTTCCAGGTCTTGAGAGCGATAAGGGCAAGAGCCAACGGTACCAGCACGGACGCCTTGAACTTCAAGCCGAGGAGGAAGGGCAGCAACACCTTCTTGATGAAACCGTGCTCTGAAAAATAAACACACGATTAAAATCTTGGTCATCATATTTTACTGGTAAAGCTAGTTAATCCACTAACTGCTCTTGATCCTCAAAGGCTTGGGAAGCTTGATCTTCTTTTTCCTGCCCTCAAAGACCTGACCATCTTCTTCACCATCCAAAGGCATCTCAAGTTCTGAGGGCAGGTCGATAAGTAGAGACCTTGGCACATACTCAGACGCAGCACTGTTAGAGATTTCTTCAGGAACTTTCACTCTGAGTGTATGTGTCTGAAGAAACCGGTCTACTTTATCCACGATCTGAAAAGCAGGGTCCAGTGCCATCCTAGGGTCGACTCCCATATCATCCTCCAAGGTTCCAGTCTTGACAATGGAGAGGTCATCCGTGATCTTGATCTCGTCATCGCCGGACACTTGCGAGATCCACTGCAGGGTCCTCGGTTTCACACACTCCACCGAATATTGGCTCAAACATTCGCTATAAATGTTCTTTACTAATTTGGAGGCTGTATATGAGTTCGCACTAGCAGCTGCCGCAAGGGTAAGGAGCACTAATAATTTAGCCATGTTGCACTTTTCACTAAATATTTATTTTTAATTATTTGACGGCAGACGACTTACTGCCGTCCGATGAACGATCACAATGTATGCCAGGGTACTCCTGGGCTTGGTTTATATACGAGCATTAATACGTGACGTGTTATCAGAATGCGCAATGGTACTATCTTCGGCGATACTCGCATTTGTAAGCTTGTGGTACATTTTAATTGTATGTGTGTGTGAGGCTACACTCAATTGGAAAACTATCACTTTGTTGCCTCGACGATGATCCTTCGGACTTGAAATTTTCCAAGGGAAATTGAAAGAAATTGAATGCTTAGGTCATAAGAATTAAATCATAAATGATGCTTAAAACGTTTCCGAAAAAAAATATAATCTAAAATCTATATAATTCAAAATCAATCAGCAGAATGAATCAATCAGAAGAATGTATTTTTCATTTATGAGACGTATTATTACTACGAGAGCACGTAAAATTCTTCTTTCTATAACTTACCTAATAGAGATAGTAGGAAAAACCATTAGTCTTATAGATGTTTTACAATAACTAAACTCCATTGTGAAATAACATGAGACACAACAAACCCTTTTACAGTTTGTTTAACCGATTTGACTTCCATTCCCTAGGCGTGAGGATGGCATTATAAGCAAAAATGTATTTGCAATACCAACTATTTACTGCAGCTGTCATTTGTCATATCACCAACGCAATAAAAGTCAAAATCTGTTAAATAAACAGTAATAGGGTTTGTTTCTATGTCTAATAAGAGAGCAGTGGTGACCCATTGGTAACGCTCCCGACTTATAAATCATATTCATAGGTTGCGGGTTCGAACCCTTTGAATACTTTGTGCAATTTATTTCATCACCACTGCTCTAAAAACTGGTGAAGGAAAACATCGTAAGGGAACCGTCATGTCATCGACCATCCCGCATTGGGCCCGCGTGGGGGACTACGGCTCACTTCCTCTCACAGAGAGGAGGCCTGAGTCCGAGCAGTGGGAACATTATAGGCTGATTATGTAAACTAATCCAAGGCTGGTATGAAACTAGAATCTTTCAATTCATTTCGCGTAACAGGTGATAGAGGTGATGCTTGACCTCTATCACACGTGCGGTGCCAAGGTGATACAGCTTCATCTAGCTGCAAACCAACTTCATCCAAGGGATCTCCCGGCTTATTTATTCAGCTTAAGTTTTATCATACACAGTAAGCTTTTGGAAACTTATGACTAGATAATCTTATAGAAGTCGGGAGAGCCGGGTCTTAAACGAAGAAATTGCCACCGTTACTTCTAAAGCTTCTATCTGAGAATATTATTTTGAACCAAATGCTAATATTCACACAGCGTTGTATAATACCCATAAACTACTTGCCTTAGTCTGATTCCTTAAATCTTAATAACTTAGTCCCTTTAATAATATTCTCCTCTATTTGGTCTGTTTCTTTTTAATTCATCAAGGTGATAAAAAGGGAAACAATTAAAATTCTATTTTTGTCGACTGCAGGACGTCTCCTGCATTTTAATGAATGCATCAATACAATATAATTCAACACATGAGCTAATTACCTTAGCTGAAAAATACTAAAACAACCTTCATTTATTTCACAAAACTCAGTCGTTCTGAACAATCTGCGCCTAGCGGCCTAGATTTCCTTTTGAGCTAAGTTACATCGCATTGACAATGACCGATTAACTTAGAATCAAATGTAAACAAAGCTAAAATTGCCATTAAAACACAAAAGGCATTAAAAGAAAGTGAAGCGACAGATGATCTGATACCGTTGCTTACGTAACAGGCAACGTTTCAAATGTTCTTCATTCTGGTCGTATGGTCAAGTGAAAGATGTTGGTGCAAAACGGATGCATGGCTACGTGAGCCGACCGTCAATTTGACGGCCGGCGCACGCGTTGCCATCCGGTGTAGTGGACATGAAAATGTGAACAGCTGATTTTGGGATCAGTGTTACGTCAATTTTTGGTTGACGTCATCGAATTTCCTTTCGAAGGTCCTTTAAAGCACATAAATTAAAATTGTAGAATTTTTAATTTGATAGTTTGTCAAACGCTTATGTTAAGTCTGGAAGCTAAAACATCTGAAAGAGTTTTCTTTTTCTTTTACTATGCCTCTCTACTGCTTATACTATGCCCTAGAAACTTTTAGCAAAAAGATTTATTTTGTAGCAGATGAATAAAAAATTGGGCATATAATTATTTATTTAAAGGTCGGTCCTTAAGAGACAGTTTAAGGTCTTTCTTAGAAACTTCGTTAGGTAAAGTAACAATCACAGCTATTGCTTAGAAATTAGAAGCTAAAGTACTAGAAGGTCATAGACGTTCAGAGGCCTTTTACTCTTATATAAATAAATTAATCTTTAAGTAGGGACGTTAGTGGGTATCTATGTTTGTAGGTGTTTGTCAACAAGGTTTGTCCTTTACAAACGAGACTCCAGCTTTTTTAAATATATTTTTTCTATCTTAGGCGTAAGCAGATCCCGTGCATCTAGAGTTAAATATTTGACCAGCCCTCACTTTAATATCTATCTAGAAAGAGTTTTGTAAGCTTCGGTGTACTTGACCAATAGTCTTTGTTAAAATGGCAATAAAGACGGTGTATATACTATGTACCTAATGATTAGAAAAAATAGGTTGGTAAATGACGAAGATCCGAATCATGCGACAAATCTACTTTAATACCTAATAGAAGATAATGATTCGGAAAGTCAACTTACGGATGTAAGCGAAAACACAAGGCGATATCATTACACACATTCCAATACCATAATCAAACCTATTATTTAATTAATTTGATGACCCAAATAAGTCTCCGCCGCGAAACTGAGTTACCTAGATCTGAAAGAGGGTCTGGCTAGCGCACACTTTCATTGACAGTTAATATGGACGTACGGACATCACGGCGTCTGCATATAGATGGGCCATTAGCTTGATTTATGGTATCACACAGGTAGTATAGTACGGTAGCATGAAATATATGCATGTTTGATACATTAAAAAAAAAAACACTTTAAAAATCCACTGGTGTGGGAAATAGGGTCCAAGCAGTAGCTTGTCTCTGGAGCCTGTTTTTAAAGCTTCTCTCGAGAGCTTGTCTTTGAAGCTTCTCTATAGAACCTGTCTTTGAAGCCTTTCTGTGGAGCCTTTCTCCAAAGGCACAATGCGTTAATGTGAACTGTCTTCTAGCTAACTCTCAGGGCTTTGATCCAGCCATCTAAAAAAATGAGCCTTATGGGATTGTAATTTGGAATTTGGAACTGTAATTTGTATTAATAATTAGGTTTTCAGCTTGTAAGCTGATTTACTATTTTATAGCTTGCAGACCTATTCCAAAAACATAGTTTTGAAAAGCAAAAAACGTGATTCCAGGAGTTTATTTTAAGGCTATTTGTCTGCTTTGTCTTTTCTTGCCATTGAGTTACCTAGTTACCTACAATAATAAAATTTATATACCTCAATGTTTCTTGGAAAAAAAATTGGGTAAGTATGGTTACATATCTACGTCCTAGTACCAACGCTATCCTGTTTTTTCAGGCACGGCTTTTTTGCAATTTTATATAAGTATAAATGAATAGCAGAAATAAAATTAGAAATTAAACTCAGGAGGCTTGGGCTTGAGTTTAATTGATATAGGTAAGTTGTAGGCGTCAAACTATCGCCTGGTTAGTATGCAGCGAGCGAGTCAAGCGAAATCGGCCTGAATAGCTGGTGTAGTGTTGGACCACTAATCAATAGTAGATTTTAATATGATTACTTTGTGTTACGATGGGTGTGTTGCAAGGAAGACGTGGTATATAATATTACAATTTAAATTACGAGTCATTTACATTTTTTTTTGTTGCAGCAGGTTAATGAAACAATGGATTTTAGATGGCTGTGCCAGGAAAAGCAATACAGCCTGTCTAAATGTCTATTCTGTACCGACACGCCGCGTGATATTTAGATAGAACTGCCAATTTGTTTGCGAAGGTTCGAGGGAGAATGTCACGGTGAGATTCTCCCTCTCTTTGTCAGGTGATACTACGCGGCGTCTCGCCTGTCTGGATGCGCTTTGCCTAGCAGTGAGGCAGTAGCACGGGGCAGTAGGTATACCTACCTAGGTTACCCTGTGACAGCAAAACTTACAACGATGGCCACTAGGTTTTAATAAATAAAGAACTAATGTAATGAGGAACAAAATATTTTATCCATAAATTAAAAAAAATTGCTCTATGTTATACTTAAATGTATATCTATTTTGAGACAGCACGTTCCACCAGTTTGTCCCAGTAAAGATCAATCCGCCGTATTTGTTTACAATAATCGAGTCAATGGTAAATTGTGTAGAGTGATGTACCTAGGCATAATATTCATGTAGGTACTGTTCCTAAAGTAGGTAATATTTGATTTCCCCTATTACTTTGACTTCCTATTCATTTTATGTAGTGTCAGGATCCGGGGCTCGGGGATCACCCGCAAGGCCGCAAATAAAGTCTACCTACACACCCTATGTCTATGACCAAAGAGTATAGTAACTATACCAAAACCTACACCAACGCCTGCTACATTTATTTCGGATACCTCCAATACCTACGGTGCGAAGCGCCATCTATCATGATTATTATAAAGTACATGAAAATATATTTTGTGCAGAGATTTATATATTACACAGCAAAGCATATAAATCAAGAATCTTTGTAAATAAAATATACAATATCTTTTTTTTATCGTCAAAAAATATTCAGTTTATATAGCGAAAATTCAAACAGTTTACGTTTCAGAACGCATATCTGTGTAATCTATGCCAACAATATGTCTGCCTGACAGTTAATGTCAGGTCGGTCATTGACGCACGTCATTGTACTTTTATCGAAATATCGTGAGACGTGAGAGAAACAGAATTATCCTTGTATTTCTATCTGCATTACTATCATGCTGAAACTATGATACATTCATAACACAAAGCATTCCTTTAGACTTATTTCTGTGTTAGTGGACTTTAGTTTGTGAGTGCTTGATGATGGCAAATAATCGTATACCTTCGGGTCCGAATACGCCTGGCAGTCAACAGACTCCTACACAACAAGGGATTAAGATATTTATACAGAGGGACTATTCTGAGGGCACTGCAGTGAAGTTCCAGACCCGTTTCCCGCCAGAACTGGAAGATCGAGTAAGTGAAAGTCGTTTGTTTACGCGTCGTTCCGAACCTCGAAACATGGGCGCGTTCGTCCACTTTCCGAATGTCTTTGACACCTAAGAAATGATGTCAACTTGCATTTATCCTTGTTCCGACTATTGTTTTAATGTTGTGAGCGAGTTTTTATGTTTTCTGTACCTATATATTTGGCTATATTTAGGTGTTAGTTGAATCAATGTTGTGGACCTAAGGCGACTCTCTGACCGAATCATATTTCCATATGATTGTTGCTCTGTATTTTGAACTAGAAAGTCATACTAAATGAAATTGTTTGTTGTAAGATTTACCAATAACTTGCACCTGATTCTTGAAACAAATGTTAATGAATTACGAACCTAACTGCTTAATAATTTAAGCCAATAAAGCTTGAGCTAGTTAGCATGACCTACTAGTTAATTTCAGAATCATATTTAATGAACTGATGAAGCCGAAGTGCAGAGGTCACTTGGGTTACTTATTGTGGGCCTCACACAATTAATTTTTGATGTTGCGTGTTGTGAATGCTCTGTTAAATGCTATAAAGTAAAAGTTTTATTATTTGTCCAGCTTTCACGCTTGAATGAATTGTTGCAAAACATCAGCTCATTTGGAAGGAATCATCTAAAAGGAAGAATATAGACTTTAGTTCAAATTATATTACTTAATACCTGTTGATTCTTATTTTGAAACTTCTGTTCATTTACAAGACCTTGAAATAAATTATTTTTCAAAACATGTACTCTAACAAGCTTGTTTGTCAATGTGTGAAAACAACAGAAGTTATTTGAATTATAATAAACTTATTATGAAGGTAATAAGTCGCCAGTAACTAATAATTACCCACAATCATGAATGGCTTCTTCAAAGGTTTTACAAGAAAATATTTACTTAATAAGTTATAATACTGTGTGTTGCTTATTAACTCGCTTAACTTTTTACTCAACTGTCCTAGAAAGAGGGTAATTGTATATTTCTTTGGCATGCTCTGTAGCCTAAATTGCTTGACAAATTCCAACATTATGGGCCATACCACAAAAAAGACAAACACATGTTCAACACGAATGCTACCAAAAATAATATGCACTTGTTTTAGCACTTACTTGTCTAAAACAAGTGTGTATTAGTTTTGGTAGCATTCGCGTTCAACACGTGTTTATCTTTTTTGTGGTAAGGGTGTATGAGTTGTTGCTAGGTAGGGGTATTTTGTTATTTTCAAACATTTTGTTTAATGTTGTTATTTATTATGATTAAACAGTTCAAGGGTTTGGTTTCTCCTTGAATACCAGTTTGGCGGCTGAGCCCACGATTCTCGCATGTATTTCCAAAGTAATGTGTTTGATTTTAATTGTTGACAAACAATATGAATATAGTCATTGCTATATTATTATTTAATCAATCACATCAGCTAATTTAATGTGAGATTTGATGGCAACCGATAAAGACACCTGATTAGAAATGAAGTAGTAGAATTAGATTATTTTCAGCAAATAATAATAAATTATTTAAGTAAATAAGAGCAAAGATACAACTGGACCTCTTTATAGTACTAGCTACCCTACACTAAAGAGGTCATTTAAAATGGTCGTTTAAAGAGGTCGTTTAAAATGGAGTGCGGGCAAAAGTCTAGTATCTTTATGAATCATATTAAATAAATCATTACTATTGTAAAATAAGTTCGATATTCTGATTCATACTGTAGGATATGGTGCTGTATCGAGTATTGTAATAATTAATTGCTGACCATTCATTCATTGTTTACTGCGTAATAAAACTATGGAGAGTATAGACACATTAATCATTGATAATTCTAATTGCTTTGAAATTGTAATCTTTTGGCTGTGTGTCATCCAATGTCATCCATAGGTACATAGGTATAGGAACCTATAGGACCCCTACAAGACTACACCAGCTATAGAAGGAAAACACATTAAATATAATTATATTGTTTGATTAATTAGTTAAAGAAATTTTGGCATTACTTACCACATTTGTTAGAAATTTATAGAATCCAACCCTCTTTTATATTTTACTAGGAATTATATAAAATTATTTGGCAAATATCTTGACATTTATATGAAATCATTGTCACAATATGTTCTCGTATTTTCATACTAGCTGACCCGCCCCGGCTTCGCACGGGTAAAGTTTTGTCAGATTCAAATATTGTATTTCATGGATTTTAATATTTTGAACCCTAATTATATTCTAAAATAAAAATAACCCCAGTTACTCCTTATAACATCAGCTATCTGCCGGTGAAAGTCCCGTCAAAATAGGTCCAGCGGTTTTGGAGATAAGCCAGAACAAACAGACAGACAGACAGCAAAATGTAACTTGTTTTTTAGGGTTCCGTACCTCAAAAGGAAAAACGGAACCCTTATAGGATCACTTTGTTGTCCGCCGTCAGTCACCGGACCATAAGTGGAGCCATCTGCTCATAGATGACACCACTAGAAGTATGCAGTAGCGCCATCTATGATCATAGATCGGAACCCTTAGGGCGCGAGGCATACTCGCACTTGTCCGGTTTTTTTATGTGTACCGTATACTTTCATAGGTATTTAGTAAAAGCTGTATTTGGACATTACAAATAGACCCGTAATTTTATTTATTTGTATAGACAAGATTATTCTCCTGATTGAAGGCTTTCAGGCCTATTCTATGAACTAATAACTAAGTACCGATCTCCAAATTCCAGATAGATCGACAAACGTTCGAGTACACGATGGAACGGTTGAATGAACACTTTGAGATGGCGGAGACGGCCGACTGCAGTACGTACTGCGAAGGCTGCCTCGCCTGTCTTACTGCCTACTTCATTTATATTTGCACTGAGACACATTATGAAAAGGTATGTGGGTTGTTATTTTATTCCGTCAAAAATTGGCTATCATTGATTTTCATTAGTCTAAATAACACAAGATGTAAATATATAACCCGCGCCAATAAAGAAACGAATTAAAAATGGCGGCACAAATAATTCCCTATCACTCACACGTTATTGCTGTCTTTACTCACACACGTCGGGTGTGAGTAAAGACAGCAATAACTTGCGAGTGAGAGGGAATAATTTGTGCCGCCATTTTTAATTTGTTTCTTTATTGGCGTAGGTTATAAATAGTTATAATTGAATATTTATTTAGAACTACCCGCGCCCGTGACTTCATTCGCGCGTGACTTTTTGCGCGGCATGTTGGTCATGATACCCGCTAGATGGCGGTAATAGGCTTTACAAATATTTTAAATACATATCTTCTGAACCCTGCAAGATATCTAAATGGAACATACATGAAAATTTTACTTAAAATTCCTGTTTTAATCCCTATTCTCGTTTCGGAGCCTATTCGAGACAACATTTTTATAAATGGTCATTTATGATGATTAGGCATTGAATAAATAGCAGTTTTCACATTTTTAGAATTTATTTTGAAATAACAGACAGACATCAGACACTTTCAATTTATTTATTCGTATAATAAAACATTTCAAGTAGGTAATAAAAAATATTTATTGCGAAAATATAGCTATTCTTTACTTAGTTCTTGATTGAGGTAAAACATGGCATTGGTAGGGCAATTACTAACAAAAACTAGTCATTAGTCATTGTGCATACAATGTGCCTAGATTGTATGATTCCATCTACGTACTAATAACAATAGTTGGTTCTAATTGTAGCTCAAATTACTGTTTTTATCTCTTTTGGAAACCTGCAATAAAATATAAGCTTAAATTAAAATAAAAAAACTTGACAGGGCGCATAGTTCGCAAATGAACAGATTGAGAACATTAAAAAAAAAACAGGTACTAACTAAATACTTAGAATAATTTATTAGGTATCACAACAAAGATTGTTGTCATTAATCAAAACTACTTTCAATCAATAATTTGGGTACTAAATAGACACATAATAAACCTATTTTTTTCTCTCCGCAGCACTTAAGAAAAGTATCAAAATTCATAGCGACACAAAACGAAAGAGTTTACAATCCCCGCGGGATCCACATCACAGACCCCATCCTTCGGGGTCTACGGGTCATAGAGATCACGGTCATAGACGTCCCGAACAACTGTCAGAGTCCAACTGGCAACTCCAACTCTCAAATGAGGCATACATGACCACCACAGGAAAATAGGGAGTTCTTCATGTAACCAAGCAGGGTCTTCTTGATGTAAGGATTTGGCTCTTATGTGGTGCGAATTAAGGTTTGTTTTTCAATGTATTTTTTGGGATTAGTTGCTGTCGAAGATTTTGTACAGTTATTTGCTGTTGAGTGAGTGATTGTAGAAGATTTTTGATAGCTGATTGTATTTTTTTTATCAGTAACAGTGCATCCATATTCTGACAAGCGATGAAATGAAGTCGATATTTAAACAATGCAAGGCAATATAATATATTCTGGTCCTGTACTCATCATAATTTGACTGGTTTACACAAAATAAAGTAGGAATCATAAGGACTATGCTATACTATAAAGCATTATGGCGTATAGCTCATACATTGTTATATGGACACGTTCACACTGTGCTATACTATATAGTAGTTTGTATGGCGCGCTATACTATATAGTATAGGTAGCGTAGTCTGAACACAGCTTCATAATGTAATTTAGTTTCTCCAGATGACCGAATATCTTAATATTTTTTTAACAAGAAAATTAGCAACACGTTTGTAAACCAAAAATCAACCTGTATACAAGTTTTACAAATCTAAGTTTCAAACTGTTTTAAATACATAGTTTTTTAATATTATAATTAATAATACATGCCGTTAGCCATTACATAAAGAACTGTAAAAATATTATCTGTTTATAAATAAATATTTTCTTAGTGACTCATACTTTTGATAACCAAAAAAAGCAAATATATTTTGCCGAATCTGTCCGATAAGCTATCAGCCGGCCTAGCATGACCACGATAGAAACGGGTTTTGTCTACATAGAAATAGACAAAGTGACAGATTTCATTCATAAAACGTAGAAATGTTTCTACAATCTGTCACTTTGTCTATTTCTATGTAGACAAAACCCGTTTCTATCGTGATCATGCTAGGCCGGCAGCAGAGATCGGAATAGGTAAAGTGTATTTACCTAAACTCCAAGGAAGTAACATAGTCGTAGAGTAGATAATTCCTCCCTTTAAAATCCCGGAATAATAATCATGATGTTATCATCCCGGGATTTATTGGACTTGAATACATTGGTAACAAATTAGGTACTGTTTTGAAATTTTTTTAAGGTTCTATTGTAAAGTGTGATGTGTCAAATTAAAATGTGTTTTACTTATGAAAATAAAACTAAAATTAGCTGGTATTTGTGTATATTTATTTTAATGTATAACCAATGTATAGTCCAATAATAATAATTAATTAGTGATTCTTAAATCCCGGGACTAAAACGTCATTATCATTCCGGGATTTCAGATGGAGGTACTTATTATCCACTCTATATTCTTGAAGTTTAGGTAATATAGTTATCAGGCACTATTAAACCAAGAATTAGATATTTTATTTATTATTATTACAAAATGTACATAATTTAGTATCAGAAGTGTTATGAGAGCTAAATTCGTACGTCATCAAGACGGATTTTTTATATAGTTTTTAAATATAGACTGTCTTTTTCCAATTAAAATTTCCTTCGAGTCATAGTTAATTGTATAAATGTGTAGGTAGGACCACCGTGTGGTTTTGTATAATGAACGTAATTTTTATATCTAGCTGAATTGTTATTGTTTTAAAATGTCTATGGTCGCTTTGGGGGGAATTAAAAAGTAATGAAAAATTACAACCTTTTTGGAAGAAGGGTTGGTGATAAACATTGTTCTTGTATGACATACAAGATACTGATTATATAAGGTAATGATTGGATGAAATAAATCTAGTAAGTAATCAAGTCTTGTCCCAAAAAGGAGAAAAAAACTCATTTGGAGAATTCGAGAGAATCGCACTGTGAAAGACATACAGATATCAGAGTGATGTCATAAGTGCTACATTTAGCCAATGAAAACTAGTTCACTAATGTGAATTTTTCATTACATTGGCCGCCATAACACGAAATATTACATCACAGAGACATAGACAAAGACATACAATATCACCTACCATCACTATCCGCGCGGATAAAGGATGAGATTGAAAATGGCGTCGCCTGTCACCTCTCGCTCGCACCTTGGCGAAAAATTGTATAGAGGCGAAGTGACACCAATATTTATCTGCGGGTTATACTTTTTAATTCCACCTCCCATCAGTAGATCACACCAATAAATTAAGTACATCAACTAAAGGACTAAAGGCGACTCATTGTTCTAATGACTGACATTAATTTAATTTTCGTTAGCATGACAGAACTCCTTTTGCCAAATTGTTCTTCCAATGTGAACGAAGAATGTTGTTGTATATTATGTGTATGTAAGACTTGGTGGCTTATTAACTTAGGCTAAGATGTATACTAGCATACCTTAATGATTTGAGTTTCTTGCTGTGATGACTTTAAAATATAAATTTTAAAAAAGTTATAAAAAAAATACAGTTTTTAAATCAAAACATTTTTTTTTCCATTTAAATGTATGAAACAATGTCTATGATTGGTTTTAACAGTGTTGCCAGCCGTAAAAAAGCTAATTATTTTTATGTCTTCATTATTTTCCAGATAACATTTTATTATACTGTATTGTTGTAAGGAGTCATCCTTAAACTACGCCACTAAAATTCATTAAAAAAAATCGAATACTTAATAAAAAATATAGGAAAAAAGTTTGTATACGAAAATATTCACAGCAAGATAACTTTGTCGATATCGCAATCTAGATAAAATGATAGGCGATATAACAAATTGTAAGTTAAGGATATATGAAATATCGCGACTTTATCATTTTATCTACCGATTTATCAGTGCTAGTAGCTACATTTGTCTTAGTTCATGTGGTTCAAACGTAGTACTACCTTAGATAAACAATTTTTTAGACATTAGTGCATAAATCGCCATTCCATGTAAGTTATGTGCAGTAAGTATATAAGATATGAAAATACGTTTTTTTATTAATGTGTTTGATAATCAAGAAACTTATTCTTTTAGATTCTTTAGACAATACATTTAAATTACTATTTCATTGGTAAATAGGTAAGAAAATGCTTTTTATACAAAAAAACAAAACTGCTTAAAAATTACTACTTACTACTTTTCTTTAAAATTTTAAAAAAAATATCTAATGAAATAGTAGTTTAAATATATTATATCCCAATATTATAGTACGAACTTAATTTGATAGGTACTTAAACCACATAAACTAAGACTTACAATTACATAATTGTGATTTAGTTGTAGGGGCCATAGATCCCAACGTGAGTAGACGATACATCATACTTGGGTATCTTTGTAAAAACGTGAGTACTATGGCCCCCCTATATTATTCTACGTTGTATCTTAATAAATTATTAGCACTAATTAAAATAAAGTTATTCATTAATTTAATTCTTTTACTATTTTAATTTAATAGTTTTAAAATCTAATTTACAAAATTAGATTTTATAACTATTTATTGGTTATAGCGTTGATCAGACCTATTCTTAATGTATCGATGTTGTACATAAAAAGCTCTAAAGGGCGTTTTAACATGTAGTTCTCAAAGTAAATATTATTTTGCAAATTTTTTACAGAGAATGTGATTAGATTTTTGCGTGTATACTTGACTATTTTGATTTGTGACCTACCTCTGAAACTGAAAATTTATGTTCGTTATAACTTTAGGAAGTCACATTACAAAGTAGTCGGGTATACGTTTCCATGATATCTTTGTTTGTTATCTTTTTGTTTTTGAAAACTGTGTGTCCGCCTTAACTTTTAAATTGGTTAAAGTTTAATCAAAATTAGTCTTTTAGTGTACTACATATATTATGTATAAGATTTACATTCGCAGAATTCACTTCTATTGAGTTGTAATTGTGTGCTGCACTAAGAATTATATCAATTAAATATTGTCTTCATATTTTTAGTTGAATAATACAGTACCCGGCAGTAAATATTACAAATCGATTTTGAGAAAAAGATGTCGGCTGGCTTCGGCTTTGTAGTGTCGTATCCGTCACTCATACCTGTGTGACGATTTGTCGCTGACTTGTTTATTAGATACCGGACTGTTAGTGCTTCGTGCGTCAGAGATGACGCTTTATAAAGCCGATATCTCTTTCTAAAGCTCAATTTGTAATATTTACTGCTAATCGCCTCAATATACGTATATAGGACAAACGGCTCTTCTCAAACGGATAAGAAACGAGCATTAATCAACACACAAAACATTTTTTGGTTAAACTAAGACCAATAAATATTAATGAAATTAACATCACACTGTCTTGAGAACAAATGTGTGATAATGATAAATTAAGTCTACGGTTTTAATTTAAGCTACATTCGAAAATGGTATTGCAAAATAATACAAGTACCTAGGCATTTTTGTCTTCCCACTGCTCCTTGAATCGGCTCTTACATCACTTTTGTTAGTTTTTAATTATTAAAAAATATATTTTCGGTGTGAATAATAACAAAATTAAAATGAGGAGCAGAAATCAACCTAGTATTTGGACATTTTATCTTGAATCTGCCGATAAAAATTAACTTGCCAATTATTCGGCTATATTCCACAGAATCTAATATTTTTGTAATGTGACACTGTTGCACGCTATTAATCGAAATGTTACCACAATTAAACTTACATTAAATCACGATTTATATTTCCATTACGTAAATAACAAGCCATATCTAAAACAATTGTCACTTTTAAAAATGCAAGAAAATGTTTTCATGTGTGTCGTGTCACATTGATTATGTCACCTGTGGTTTTTATAGGCCAATGTTAAGAACTGAAAAATCATTTTTATATTCATAAATTATTTTTATGTTTTTAACAAGTTTAATCCTACTAATATTATAAAATGTGAATGTTTGTGAGGATGTGTATAGGATGTATGTATGGATGTTTGTTACTCTTTCACGCAAAAACTACTGAACGGATTTTGATGAAACTTTACAGTAATATAGCTTAAACATCAGAATAACACAGGCTACTTTTTATCAAAAAATGCAGGCGAAGCCGCGGGCTGAAGCTAGTAAATAATAGTTTATCGGTACCTAGTGTATATTTATTTTATGTAACAACAAAATATTGACTCGAAAATGACATGTTATGTGGACGAGCCTTGAACGATATGACTTGGGTAGTTCAGCATTTATTTCATATTTATTATTTCTTAGGATCTTAGCATAGGATTCCTATTCAGAACTATTTATAATTATACTATAGTAACACCCTACATTTTCTTTTTCATAATGCCTGTGAGATTTGTCTTTTATTTATTCATTTAAAATGTAGGTACCTATAAATATTCCATTTTATGTAAGAATGTTCTAGAATGTTTGGGCAACTAAATGTTTCACTAATCATCACTAATGCAAGCAAGATGACTGGAATTACGTCTTACTGGGTTCTAGAAAGACACTTACCTACTTGGTAAAAATTGGACGAAAGCGATTCGTCATTAAATCTGGACGAAGGTCACCCGTGTGGTCAAAGTCAAAGTGAAAACGTGTTACATTTCAATTAGGGTTCATTTCAATTGAATTTCTTAACTTTGTAAACAATGTTAGTATGGCCAACTGTCAAAATTTGATGAATTTGTATAGAAAGTTTGTTTACATAGTTTACAAGTTCTATTGAAATGGACCATAGACTATTTACTTTTCAATAGTAAAGAAATAGTTGTCCAGTCTGTTTGTCCGTAAGTTGAAGCTAGTTGACCGTTCCAAAACGTAGATTCCTATGGATAATAACGAACAAGAAACTATGATTACTCTTTTTCAATAAAAGGGTTGGATATGGTCCAGCTGTATCCCTTCTAGCCGATAATACTATGGTAATACTTAACATTGCAATGCTTCAACAATCATATATTGTTTTGATGGTAAATGTAATTAGGGTTGTCCCAAATATTGTTACATCATGTAAAAATATCTCACCTATCTGTCATTAAAATAATTTATTGTCTAAGCAATCTAAATGTGTATAAAAACTAATAGACTGTTCGTAATTTCGCCTACATTTTCATCATTATTTTTAGTGTACAATTGAAACATTTTGTCATTTTTATACGAAAAAAATGATTTGTTAGTGTTATGTGCATCTACAGGACTTAATTTCATGTCAAAATAGGTAGATTTATTATACTTACCTAGTTAATTTTATGTGTGAAAAAAAAACAATATAGGCTTTCTTGATTGATACGCAAAGGAATTTTTGAAGGCTGATGTTCGCTGTTGGACATACAGGATGGCAGGTTAAACAGTGGAAATATTTTAACGGGTCTTTGTACTCATCATTATGAACACCTTACTATGGGACCAATCCTGAAATCGCGAAAAAACATCAGCTGTTCCATACATTTTGTTGAGTTATGTGAACATAAATGTATGGAACAGCTGATTTTTTTTTCGCGATTTCAGAGTTGGTCCCATAGTAAGTTGTTCATAATGATGAGTACAATGACCCCTTAAAATATTTCCACTGTCTAACCTGCCACCCTGTATACGTGGACTGAAGCGTTTCAAGTTTCGACACAATGCTCGAATCCACACACAAAATTGACGCTTTGTTTAGCTGCACGGCCATTTTTCAAAATTTTAATACGGTACCGTTTTTTTTCTAAAGTCCTGTAGATATTCTAGCAAAAGAATTTATAATAGCATAGAATATAAATATCAAAATGTTATCACATAATTTTGCATGTAACTAGGTATAATGTATAAAATGCACAGATAAAAAATGATATTAGATTAATGTTGCAAACAAAAAAAAATACTAAATTCAAAATCCTACGAAGTAATGTGTTAGACATAAGTTATTAGAGTATATTGTAAAATTTACTATGACTAAATAATTGGAATTATGTATGTGAATATTTCTTTTATAATAAAATTATTTTAAAAAATATTATTTTTTTTTATGGTTTTTGAGTCACGGACCTTTCGAAGGCTTGCGTGGGGCCGAAGCCAACACGTAGAGGCTCTTTACAATTTGAATATAAAATGTAATGGTGGCATAGCTGGTGATCACCCCTGCATGCACCACAGAAATACACCCAAGGACAATCACCAGCTTATGCAGGACTATTGCAATACATGTGGAAAAAAGAAACTATTGTGATGGGATGATAATGGACTAAGATAAGGGAACTATGTGAACCTATGGCGCCTGCCGGCACAATGTATGTGCACATGTAAAAATAGCAGACGGAGACTTGCCAACTCTCTCACTGGGCCCCCTGAAAAAAGTCGCTCGAGTCGCAACAAAGGGGGCAACGGAAACGTGAGTGGCTGAAGGGTGGAGAGGCTTCGCTGGACTTTAAACTCAGATCACTTGCTCCCTGAGGGTCCGGCATCACTGGCCCACTCACCACTTACGCTCAGCATCCACCCTCCGAGCAGAGGGGTTCTGCTCTAGCGACTCCACTCTAGACAGCCAATTAAGGCAAGCTAGAGGTGGGAGACCTGTTCCTCGTCAGTGTTCACTCCGACCAGCCAATAAAGGCAAGTCGAAGGTGAGGAACGGTGGCTTCTCCCTGGAGCACTCGGGTACCGCGGGGTCGCTACTCCCCGTCACCTCGCCTCAAGGTGCCCTGCGGTTATATTATATTCTTTATTAATCTTGGCAAATATTTGCAACTATGGTACAGTACCCGGCAGTTAATAGGTAGGTATTATATATCGAATTTGGAGATAATCGACTAGTTTCGGCCTTGAGATGGCGCTCTATAAAGCCGAAGCTAGCCGACCTCTCTTTCTAAAGCTCGATATGTACATAATCTAATACTGCCGCGTATAACCCGCGCCAATAGAGAAGCCAATCTAAAATGGCGGCACTAATCATTCCCTCTCACTCGCACGTTATTGCCGTCTTTACTCGCACACGTCGGGTGTGTGTAAAGACAGCAACAATGTTGTCTATTGGGCCGAAAATGTACATCTTTAGTACCGGTACCTATACCTACCTAGTTATTTCGTTCATCAAGTCTTCGCGCCAATAACTGCGAGAGACATCTCTATCTTCTCAAGCTATTAAAAAGTAGGTAGTAAGTATCTTAAAAAAACCCTCTACCCAAGAGAGGAAACATCTCCAAGAACGGAAAACCTAAAGTAATTACAGGGGTCGTAAACAAAAACAATTGAGTCTTTACGACGGACGGGAATGCGATCTGACGCGTTATTCTTGGAGGGGCCGTAAACATTCGGTTTATGGTATCTAATTACATGGGGTTATTACTTTGGTAGGCTGTCGGGGTCGCCAACGCGGGTTGTGGGGTAAAGTACCTATGGGGTATAGATGAGTCTTTGTTATTCTAGATCTGTTTCACTTTCATCATCATCTGCCTAGCCTTTTCCCAAATTATAACTAGTTTTGACTGAATATCAATATTTTACGCCTCCACAACTCGACCTCCACAACCCAATTAATGGGTAATACCGCGGTATTCGAATGTTAGACCAGCTGTCAGACTTTTAGGGCTTCTGACTACCCGTAACGATTGTCAAAGATATTCCTATGACAACCGGGACCGACTGCTTAACGTGCTCTCCGAGGCACGGAGGGGTCTCGATGTGTAAAGAACGGTCACCCATCCAAGGACTGACCGCGGCAAGCGCAGCTTAACCTCGCAGATCGATCGATCAGCGCGGCCGTCATTTAGCCACGAGCCCCTCATCATCTGTTTCACTTTGATTTCTGTTAATACTGTTGAAGCAGCTAAAAAATTGTCTCCAAAAATATACAATGTGCACTGTTAATGGCAAAAAACATAATTCCCATCAGGTTTCCATATTATTTTAAGCCAGAATTCTAGTTGGAAAAAAGATCAGGGGCCTATTTGATGTAACTATCTGCAAGTCTGCACTCCAATTTCCGAACTCTTCAACTGAATTATGTTTACACACATTTTGCAGACGGAAAATTGAAATTTGGAACACTTTCGCTCCACACTCTGCAATATTTGAAAAGTGAAGAGTAGAGTGCAGAGTGAAGACTTGCAGAGTGGTTACATCAAATAGGCCCCATTCTAGCCAAACCCCTAGATTAAAAAAAAAAACTATAATTTTCTCCAAAATCGAGTCCATGATTCCTTTGACCACTTTCCTCTACTTCTTAGTTTCTTCACCCTTAAGTCCCATCTCAAAAACTCACCAGTGCAATGGTAACTTTTTTTATTTATAAAACGCCAACGCTTATACCATAACCCATAAAGTTATTGCACGCGACCACTAAATGTCCAATATCTAAGACCTATAAGGATACCGCACTCCTTCCAAAATAAGGACCCCAAAACGTGTTCATACCTACGGTCAGGGATCAAGGAAAACTGGTCGATAGTGTTGATATCTAATAGAATAGTGTTATTAGGAACAATAACTTATCCAATTTATTTCAGGAAGATAATTTATTTTTGGGTAGGTAGGTAGTACTTACCTTAAATAAATTTTTATTGAATGTCGTGGTAGCATGGATGGTGGGCCATACTTGAAGCTGCACGCTACTTATGATGAAAGAGAACATTTTATGGAGATCAGCTTATGGCGTTGGAGTAGGTACCTACCTACATTAAAAAATGACTGCCCAAAAGCTCATCAGCCGGCCTAGCATGACCACGATAGAAACGGGTTTTGTCTACATAGAAATAGACAAAGTGACAGATTGTAGAAACATTTCTACCGTTTCATTCATAAAACGTAGAAATGTTTCTACAATCTGTCACTTTGTCTATTTCTATGTAGACAAAACCCGTTTCTATCGTGGTCATGCTAGGCCGGCAGCAACGACTCCCTTGTTCAGACTAAAGCTGCATTCAGGCTACGCTATAATATAGGTATAGCCTAAAGCTCATAGCACAACAATATCGCGCACCATACAAAGCCAATAATATATAGTAGGCTATAGTACAGTGTGAACATGTCCATAACAATGTATGGTGCGCGATGTTGTGCTATGAGCTATAGGTAGGTATGCTATAATGTTACCTATACAGGGTGGCAGGTTAGACAGTGGAAATATTTGAAGGCGTCATTGTACTCATCATTATGAACAACTTTTACTATAGGACCAACCCTGAAATCGCGAAAAAAAAAAACAGCTGTTCCATACATTTATGTTCACATAACTCAACAAAATGTATGGAACAGCTGATTATTTTTCGCGATTTCAGCGTTGGTCCCATAGTAAAATTGTTAACAATGATGAGTACAATGACCCCTTTATATATTTCCACTATTTAACCTGGCACCCTGTACAGTATAGCGTAGTCGGAAAGCAGCTTAAGCTCCAAAGTCTTGAACATCAACGCAATCTTGCTATAGTCAATGTAAATCCATTTAAACTTGTTTTATTATAATACATAATACTCATAAGTACTTACCTACATAGGACATAGGTACCTAGGGACACTTAAAAAACATTACCCTAGGGCAGTAGGTAGGTAAGGTAGGTATAAACACGCAAAAACTTGTTGTATTAATTACCTACTACCTATATTAAAAAATATACAATAACCGTCGTACTTCTCCAACTTTTAATATTTAAACAGAAAGTGGGCGCAAGGTATATTATAAAAAAGTTATTAGGTACGTCAAAGAAAATGGCATGCCTTTGAGTATGAATAAGGAATAAGCTACTACAGCGCGCGAAGGTAAATGGTAACGGCCAGTTTTAAATCTCTTATTTCGCCGTCAAATAATGCAGGTTAGTTGTGCATTTTTTTTATGTTAAACTAGAACATAATATATATACATCAATCGTACCTGTGAATATTTAACTATTGTAGTAAAATACTTAATGAAATAAATTCATGAATTCGTGTCTACCCAAAACATAAAAACGTAATTACTTTCAAATCGCTTAAGATATTTTTATGATTTGTTTTGTGTGAAAAGACTATGTTACTACCTATAATATTGCCTGTTACTTTTTTTTTATTTTATATTTTAGATACTAAAAAGTAATAATACGTCTAATTCTGCACAGCGCGCTCCTTGATAGGCGAGTCGTATTGCTCGGTGGATGTATGTCGCGTTGCTTGAGCTCAGCGCAGAACACTCAAGCTATACCGCCCAAATCACTCAAGGCCGTTGGCGTATACCGGGGCCTTAAACGTCAACCTCGTTCACACTTAATAGGTAGGTACAAGTGCAGCGATTTGCAAAACTTAGACATAGCAGGTATTTAAAGGTAAGATAGTGTAAACAAGATGGCTCCATACATCCAGTGCGACTATAATGATATACCTAACTTTATGACCGAGTTTTAAACCATTACATAACGGTAAAATCATGGATGCTTGCCAACGTGCTACCCGTGCCCAAAAAAGGTACCTAGTCGTGCCGACCCTGCCAACTATAGACCCATCTCGGTTACGTCCATACTTTGCAAGACTATGGAACGTGTACTCAATAGCAGGCTCCTAACGTATCTAGAAGCTAATGACCTCCTCAGTGACCGGCAATACGGCTTCCGCCGAAACCGGTCTACTGGAGACCTTCCACTTACATATGGAGTGAGGCCATCGAGAAACATGGGGAGGCGCTCGCCGTTTCCCACGACATCTCGAAGGCTTTCGACAGGGTTTGTCATGACGGCCTTATTAGCAAGCTTTCTTCATACGGCCTATCCACCGGTTTCATTGCGTGGATATCGGACTTCCTGAGGGATCGTTCGATTCGAGTGGTCATTGATGGATGCTCGTCCGATCGAATGGCTATTAATGCCGGTGTTCCCCAGGGGTCGGTGCTCTCTGCGACGCTCTTCCTGCTGCATATCAATGACCTGCTAAATCCCAGAACCTTTGGGTATGCAGACGACAGCACTGTTGTAGAGAGCTACATAGCCAACGCACGAACCAGTGGACCCCAAATCCAGTCTCTGAGAGAGGCCATGGTCGAGCGCCTGAAATTGGCCCTTAAGGCAGTCTCCGATTGGGGCGATGCCAATCTGGTCAAGTTCAATGCAGCTAAGACCCAGGCGTGTCTGTTCTCCGCCAAAAGGAGGCCATTCCAGCTGGCTCCTACTTTTCGAGATGTGTCCATACCGATAACTGACCATCTCGAGCTCTTGGGCGTTACTTTGACGTCAACCCTCAACTTTGGCTCCTATATTGAGTCCAAAGCTCAATTGGCTGCTAAAAAGCTGGGTATCCTCTCGAAGGTGCGGCGGTACTTCACGTCGGAACAATTGCTTCAATTGTACCAAGCACAAGTTCGTTCGTGCATGGAGTACTGCTCGCATCTTTGGGATGGCTCAGCCAAGTACCAGCTTGAGGCGTTGGGGTCCATTGAGAAGCGTGCCAAGAAGCTCATCAACAATGACTCTCTTGTTCAGGCCAAGCTCCTAAGTCTTGAGCATCGGCGCAAAGTTGCTAGCCCATCGGTTTTTTATCGGATACATTTCGGAGAGTGTGCTTCACATCTGCATGATCTAATTCTATCCTGCCCTTTTTTCTATCGGACAGCCAGAAGCACGAAAAAGCGCCATCGGTTCATGGTTGATATACCAAAAACCCGAACGAAGCGCTTTGATTCCACTTTCATTGTGAAAACCGCCAAACAGTGGAATGCGCTGCCCGAGTGGGTGTTCCCCGATAGTTACAATGTGGGTGTCTTCAAGTCACGAGTGAATCGGTTTCGTCTAGGCAAGCATGCTCCATCGTAGACCGCATCATCGCTTAACATCAGGCGAGATGGCGGTCAAACGCAAGCCTATTTACAAATAAAAAAAAATAAAAAAAACCATTCAGGTCAATTTCTACCCTATCTGGATAGGGTACCTTACCCTATTCTCCTGCATAGGTAACACAAGTTTAGGAGAAAAAGGTAGGTAAGTGTCAATTTGATTTTATCTATTTTAAATCTTCAGAACATACCGGTTTCCTCACGATGTTTTTTTTCCTTCACCGTTTTTTGGGAATTTAGAAAGAAATTGCACAAAGTGTGCACTGGAATTCGAACTCACGACCCAGTGGGTAGCCCAGTGGTAGCGGACCCAACATACAAGTCATACTTGTATGTTGGGTCCGCTACCACTGGGCTACCCTCAGATCATAGAAACAAGGGAGATTTGCCAAGGCGCTATTGAGCTGTATTCTTTAATTTGCCCACATTGGGCGTAGTACAAAAGTACACGCTGGCGACGAACCGAACATGATTGATGATATAAATACAGTGTTTTAGTTTAGTGCTAGTGTTAAGTGACGATTAACAGTGTTAGATTGAGGGTGTGCGGAATTTTTATTGTGTGGGAGATCTTTATATTCACGAGAGGCGCTTGTAATTGTGTTGAAAAATGTACTAAAAGTGGCGACAGTTGTTCCCGTACTAATTTGCTATGATGGCATATCTCCTAGTTTCTATGATCTGAGGGGCTACTAGTAGCTCGGCAGGTAAATCTTCAGAGGTACCTAATATAATATCTACCTACTTCTTTTTCATGTAAGATTCCTTAGACTTGTCGCTCTATAGGTTATTCATACTTCAAAGATTGTACTTACATAAAAGAGACTGTTTCTCAAACTCTTGATATTAATATTAATAAGTTGCGGCCATCTTCTTGCTCGGTACTGTTTGCTTCATAATTCTTTCGAGACAATACGCAAAGGACGGAGGGAATTTCTTGTTAGACTGTTCAGTTCTTCCCACTTCATTTTAGGTTCAATAACTGAATTAAAACGTTGGTCTTCAGCAATAGACTTTTACGGGACCTAAAAAATCGTAAGATAAGAAGATTTAAGATGTCTGAGAGTTTTGGCTCAGCGGGATTTCTTACTCAAATCCCAAGCAGCCCGACTGGGGAAGTAGGTAGGTACCTACTACCTTACAGAATACCACGGCCAAATAACGCTAGGTACTCTTCGGTAGTGTTGTGTTCCTGTGGTGAGGTCGCCAGAGCTCGTGAGGGTGCGCTGTGTTGTCAGCGGGGGACCTGCTTGTCCCCTAAGTTGTCGGCACAGCGAATCCTCATTTTAAAGGTTCGGCAACGTTCATGAGATAGATAGGTACGGTGTACGGTGTACTCGGTGTACGCCTGTACGGTCATCATTACACAAAAATCTAAATAATTACCTACCTACCTCAGATCATAGAAACAAGGAGATATGCCATCATAGCAAATTAGTACGGGAAGAACTGATGCCACTTTTAGTACATTTTTCGACACAATTACGCGCATAATTAAGCGCTCCTTGTCAATAAAAAGATCTCCCACGCGTTGAACATTCCGCACACCCTCAATCTAACTGTTAATCGTCACTCAACACTAGCACTAAACTAAAACACTGTATTTATACCATCGATCGTGTTCGGTTCGTCGCCAGCGCGTACGTTTTTAATATGAGCAATTTGCTTAAGATCAGGCATTAAGCTCGATTGCGCCTTGGCACATCTCCTTGTTTATAGAAACAAAGAGATGTGCCAAGGCGCTATCGAGCAACACAACAGCAACACAAATCTAAATAATAAGGTCGGTAGCTCAGATCATAGGATCTCAGCTACCTACCTCATTATTTAGATTTGTGTGGGTCTCTAGCACTACCATCAGGCGGGTCGTATCTACCTACCTAAATATGTCTGTTTGGCACCATCGTCG
Source organism: Thalpophila matura (assembly GCA_948465475.1). Classification (NCBI taxonomy): domain Eukaryota; kingdom Metazoa; phylum Arthropoda; class Insecta; order Lepidoptera; family Noctuidae; genus Thalpophila; species Thalpophila matura. The sequence goes on from OX419200.1 coordinate 12,328,080, forward strand.
TATAAAAAAATGTACCTATTACATACCTACTTATTAGGTAGGTACCTACTTAAACTTTATGATGAACTCTTGTATGAAGGTGACGTACAGTGCGTAGGGGAGACCAGGGATGAACGTAACAATTTTTTTTTTTTTTATAATATCTCAGAGAGCTTTTTGAATATCACAATTCTGATTAGTATACAAGATAGATTGGTCTCTCAGCTATCTTTAAACATCAGTTGAAATGCAACAGACATTACATATTTTGACAAAAACGACTAAATAAAAAAAGTGAAATTAGTTACAACCATCCCTACCCCTAGGGTTGGTTGTAACAGTGTAAGGGGATGGTTGTAACATATTAAATAAAAACTAAGTTACTTTCATAATCTACATATTTAGACTTTTAGGTTTTACATTAGTGTCACAATTATGAAAAAAAAATAAACATTTGTAGGAAACATAACAATCTTCTGAAATAATCAATATTATTTGAAAATGAGATCTTAGTCACACATCAAAATATTTCATTATTGGTAGAGTCTACATGAGCCCACATCTGACACTCTAGGCATTGTTGTACTCATTTTTCATTTTACCTGCTGTTTAAAAAGGATTCCGTACAAACTTTATAGAAGAAACTATACTTAATCTATACAAACTACGTAATTGGGATGAAAGTAACAAGTTGTTACTTTCATCCCTATCTTTAAATTTTACCGATTATGACAAACACATGCCTATAAACACAGTTGAAAAAACAGTCAAGACTGGAGGTATTTTTGCGGCACCGACTCACTACGTCTAAACCTGACATCACAGCGCCCGTGAGAGGTGCTGAGGTGAGGGGGGGTTCAAAAACTTTTTTAACTTGGTGGCTTTGGTTTTTGTTTGCTTTTTTTTGCCACCGACTTCCGAAACCAAAATTATTATTTTCTTTGTAGTGGATTTTTGAAGTCGGTTATTTTTTGTTAAAAAAGTTTTTTATTTTTCCCTTTTTAGTTCTTTATCCCGTGTTAGATTACTTTCACGAATTCGTTCAACAGTAAATCTTCTACGGAGTGTGTACATTTATGCCTATAACTTGGTACATAGGAATAATTACATAATGTATTATATACTAAAACCTTCCTGAAAGTATGTAGATTACGATAGTGAAAACCCCATCCAAATCGAATCAGCAGTTTTTGAGAAAATCGCGCACATACAAACATACATACATACATACTTACATACATACTTACATACATACATACATACATACATACATACATACATACATACATACATACATACATACATACATACATACGGGACGAATACAGAACCTCCTTTTTTGAAGTCGGTTAATAAAAATGGCGCAAATCAGTGGTACAAGCCATCAGTGCAGCTAGCATAATTCGTTCAGAAACTCATTTGTTACGTTCATCCCGTGTTACTTTTATACCTGGTCTTCCCTACCTACTATATCTTAAACTTACTCCATAAATGCATCAGAAAGGACTATCTCCTACATCCGAAAGTAATAAAATGGCGCTCCAAACTATTTATATTGCCACAAACCTATAGATAACGGTTTTATTGCCAACAGCAACGAGACTCGAATCTTTAAGACAAAAGACAACGACATTAAAGTTTAATTTCAGTTTTTATTACTGAAATATTGAAGTACGGACTTGTGAAAGAAATTTAAAAAGTAAAAAACAAAAGTTCTTTAGAGTTTATTTTTTATTCTTCAAGGATTTTTTGCCGAATGACAGTACTTTTGGTGTGATAGTCATAAGCTTGTCTGCCTAAAAGGTTCTTTGGTCGATTTACGAATTGAAAAGCTGTCAAGATCAGGTTTTCTAGGAAAAAAATCGTTATCCACCTGGGCCCCAAGTCTGCTATTGCAACTGTGTAAGAATGGTCTCATAATGACATCATAACTGTCAAAACCTAAGTCAAAACCTTTGGTCATTGGCTTAGGGCCGTAAGATCAATCGTAGTTTAAACCACAGAAGATAGTTTAATCTTCCGTCTTCGATTGTTTCTTTGGGTTGTTGTATTAAAAACAATCGAAGACGGGAGATTAAACTCTCTTACGTGGTTAAGCTATGATTGATCTTACGGCCCTTAGAGTAAGACTATCTCTTTGGTCATTGGTCAAAACCAACAATAACGATGTCTGACACGATTATGACAATTGCAATAAATAGGAGACTTGGGCCCTGTTGACTTATTTCGTAAGACCCTGGAGTTTCTGTGAAATTGCCATCTTCAGATAACTGTAAGATGAATGATGTCTGGGGGATCCGAGACAGTTGTAGTTATGTCTGTTGCTGCGGTGTTCGTTGCGCCTCTTCTTCGCAGCAATAACACTATTTAAAACACTGCTTTCTAAGTAGTGTTAAAAGGGATTTTTGGAAATTCCATTCCTAAGGGGGGGACCCTTAGGTATGGAATTTCTAAAAATCCTTTCTTATCGGATGCCTGCATCATATAAGGAGTACGTCCTCCAAGTTTCATGTTTCTACGACCAGCGGTTTAGGCTGTGCGTTGATCCATCAGTCAGTCAGTCAGGACAAAGCATTTTATTAATATAGATTATTTTAAGACCCGCGTTAGTCGAAATGTCGCTCCAATGTGTAAATACCATTTTTCTATGAACGAACTCAAATAAATGCTGAAACATGGATTCAAAATCCAATTAGTTTCCCTTCTCGAAGATTGCATGTCATTAATTTTGATTCAACATAAAGATAACAAAACTGCAGTCACAATATCGTTTAGACAGCCCATTATAAAGACTAGGTATTAAATTAAAAATATGTTTGGATCAATGGACTCAAGTACACATGTTAATTAAATACTAAGGTCGCCCAAAGCGACTTCTTTCAGCAATTCAGTCAGTAGCGATACAATCGCAAAAAGACCGCGGTTCAGTCGCGATGTTGTCGCTAGTCGTAGGTATACTTTCGCCCAGGTAACCACGATTGTTCGCGATACAGCATGGACACCTCAGATCATAGGAACAAGGAGATATGCCATCATAGCAAATTAGTACGGGAACTACTGATGCCACTTTTAGTACATTTTTCGACACAATTACGCGCATAATTAAGCGCTCCTTGTGAATAAAAAGATCTCCCACGCATTGAACATTCCGCACACCCTCAATCTAACACTGTTAATCGTCACTCAACACTAGCACTAAACTAAAACACTGTATTTATACCATCGTTCGTGTTCGGTTCGTCGCCAGCGTGTACGTTTTTAATATGAGCAATTTGCTCAAGATCAGGCATCAAGCTCGATAGCGCCTTGGCACATCTCTTGTTTTATGATCTGAGATGGACACAAACGCGATGCAGCATAGATACTAAAGTTGTAAACCAGCAGTTGACAGAACGCTAAACGCAAACAAATTGGTAGTTCTTCGTGGTGATATCACGTGGCTTGTCGGTACAGAATAGAAAGTCTGACTTACCTGAAAAACCTAAGTCACTTTTACAACCCCCTCTGGGAGATCCGGCCTATTCTTCACGAATAAACAGTAAAAGTCACAGTAACGGAAGAAGCTCGTAAATGTGATTTATCAGGCAATTGACTATGCGTCTTTATTCGTAATTTCTTGTGCCGAATAAATCTTAAGTGATATAAAAGTCCCTGTTTACGATCACCTGCTTTTACACGGCTTTTGAACTTGAGAAGTGGCTCATTATTGTGTATTTTTAATTAGACTTTTCCGGCGTACTTATACAGGCTGCTGATTTAGTCGCCTGCAACTTTGAAGGGGATGATTCTACAAGTCATACTGAACAACTTTCCCTATGAGAACCATATCCGATTCGTAAAAAAAAATTGAATTCGGATGTGGATCTCATAGGGTGCCTAAAATCACTGGCGCCTGGTAAAATCGGTTCACTCGTTAAGCCTAGGAGGGGACTTAGATGCATACCAACTAAAAACATTACCTACCTACCCTCCTTTTGGACTCGGCCGCAATCGGATACAATACCTAGGCCTGTAAGTCTCACTGTTCCAAATATTTTGATTATTATACATCATCATCTGCCTAGCCTTTTCCCAAATTATATTGGGGTCGGCATCGTCATGGCGCTATAGGTCCAGCATAAGGTACCGCTGACGGTGGCGTGTGTATTGGATCGTTCGATTCCCTCCAAAATGGTTGAGTTGAACGGTGCTGATGCGCACGTCATGTCCGCGAACGGGCGCTGTCAGTTGGTGCTGGTCATCTCTTGACTGCCTAAACAATTTTTTTTTCACTTGTCTAGTTGATATTATTATTATTTTGTACCTTACTAAACATAGTTCTCACATACTAACGTAAAAGCTCCTATTAACGACCCCCTAAAATGTGAACTCTATTAACGATCTAATTTTTAAATCACTCATATTAGACATAATACAGGGTTCCAGAAAAGTCATACCTTAAAAATTAGTTACGTATTTTTGTTGGACAGCAAAAAGAGTAAAGTTTATGTGTTTAAATAGCCAGTGAAAGAAATAATTTGACAGTGAGTGGGACGCGCCCGAAGCGGACGCACGTTTCATAGTGTCGCGTCTCCAGCCACGTAAGTACATCTAAATATTACTTAAGGAAAATGACACACTAAAAATGGATTTGTCTTCTTGCTATCACATTACAACTGTAACGTATATATTAGTTTTCTAAACTAACTCTTAATATAATACTTTTAATTGGTTTTTGTATTATAAAATCATGTTTTAATTTAAGGCGGTAATAGATTCCAAATTTCAAAACTTGATTCTAATAACGACCCATGGCGTTGTAAAATTTTGAGAACATTTAGTATTTTAAAATAATATGTATTATAAACTACCTCATTTGATTTTATTTTTTTCTTGTTCAATACTTAAAATTATTTTACTTCGTTAGATCTATTAACGACAAAGCTATTTCTTAAAGTTTTCATGTAAAACTCGATTCAACGTTAGACAATATCTCTATTATTATACTGATATTATGCTGTAAATAACCTTAATTATCTGAATTAAAATTAACTGACAATAAAAGAAATAATATAGTAATGAGATCGAATTTAAAAGTATTCCATAAAGCGGATATTTTATCTATTTATTATTAATTTAATTGGTCGCTAATACAATATTGTAAAATTTCATACTTGATTCTATTACCGACTCACAGCTGTGGCGATATTTTTGGTATATTACAGTACACAAAAACAAAATGTATATTTTTGAACAAATTGGCTTATTTCTTGCATACGTTACGTTTTGAGAGATTTTGTGACAGGACATATTATTAATGTAAAATAATATTTGCTATCCAGTTTCATTCATGGCTTGGCAGGCATTGGCTTTATTTCATATGTTTTCAAATCAAATAAAAATGGCGGGACGGAATGTCGTAAATGGGCCATGTAACTTTTTAAAGCTTCTTTCGAAGAATTAAATTCTATATCTCTTTAAAGATTGTGTTCTTTTATAGAATCATGGAGCCACAGAAGGGCAAGCAGTACGCCTCTGCTCAACTAGAAGCTGCGCTTCTAGCTATAAATGAAGGGACCAGCATATACGAAGCTTCAAAAATCTATGGTATACCGAGGACAACACTGCGTGACAAGAGAAATAATAAAAAGCTCTAAGCGTTGCAATAAATAATTATGTTCATATTGTAATAATGTTGATCTCATAACTATTGTTATTATATAATAAATATCTTAAAAACGATTTTTTATTTCATTTAATAGTATAGAAGAAGTGACAACTTCGTAGCGGTCGGTAAAAGAAGTAGAAAAATCGGTAATAGAATCTTGCCGCATTCTATGGGTCGGTAATAGAATCAACTACTCTTTTGGATTAAATAATTATTTAGTAACTATTGTATTATTGAATATTGAATTTAAGTACTGAATTGCAAAGAATACTTCGTTGAGATTAATTATAAATTATAACATCTTTCTTAACAAAACAGCTTATATCTATTTTTTTAAAGTGAATCCTAAGACAGCTAAAACTGGCGGTAATAGGAGTTAGGGCATCACTGTAATCAAAGAAATTGTAACAGAATTTATTGAAAAAGAGTAACCATGGAGTTTCTTGTCCGTTCTTCTCCATAGGAATTTACGTTTTGGAACGGACAACTAGCTTCAACTAACGGACAAACCGACTGACAACTATTGTAATATTGTTTGACATTTCAAAAGTGCCTGTAAATGGTCTAATTGAAATAAATGTTTTTGACTTTGACTTTGACTTTGACATCCAGTCTAACTAGTTTTGGCTGAATATCAATATTTTACGTGGAGCGACTGCCATCTGACCTCCACAACCCAATTAATGGGTAATACCGGTATTCGAATGTTAGACCAGCTGTCAGACTTTAGGGCTTCTGACTACCCGTAACGATTGTCAAAGATATTCCTATGACAACCGGGACCGACTGCTTAACGTGCTCTCCGAGGCATGGAGGGGTCTCGATGTGTAAAGAACGGTCACCCATCCAAGGACTGACCGCGGCAAGCGCAGCTTAACCTCGCAGATCGATCGATCAGCGCGGCCGTAATTTAGTCACGAGCCCCTCTTTGATTATTATACATATAAATCAATATTCTGTTGATATAAATGGCGAAGCTAACCGGTCCAAAAAATTGATGATTGAAATGAACAAGGTAAACGTTTTAGGCTAATCTAATATTGGAATTCTATGAAAGAGGCTCGATGAGGTCTGTATAAAAATACGATTTTATTATAAGCTTTTCATCTTTAGGTACGAACACCTTCATTAATTGGTTAACCCGTGTCTAAGATAATATGTATGCGTAGGTACCCAATTAATGGAGGCGTTTGTACCTAGTTACAATTGTTTGTGGTTAACGGTTGATTGATATAATTTTACATAAAAGTAATTGACAGACAGAATTGTGTTGCTGCGGAGTTTGTTGCGCCGTTTCTTCTTCGCAGCTAAAACACTAGGAAGCGGTGAAGGGCGGGCGTTTTTGGGGGCTGTCTTATGTATGTTGACGTTCAAAAAGTGCTAATCATTTAGCCCACTTTGAATAAATGACTTTTGATTTTGATTTTGATTTGATTTTAACAACCTATGCGATGGAAAATGGTTATCCTGATTGCTCACAAAAATAGATGCAATATGTTTCTTGAGTTATCTTCGACACTAAGTTGACTCTCCTGTCTCTCTCGCTCTGTATACCTTTTTTTTTTTTTGAGGATGGGAAATCATCAAATGATCCCTCCCGCTCTGGGCGGAGCGGAAGGGACTGTCAGACTCTTACTGACTAAAACCCACCCATGTTCCTTCGTTAGCCCTTTTGTCCGGGTCAGCGGTATCCCTTCCGGACAATCCCGCTTTCCCGGCAGGCTTGGGCCCTAGAGGGCCCCCTCTCCGATGCTGACATCTCTTTGAGGCGCGCGTGGAACACGTACGCGCCGTTCGGCACGGGCCTGGTCCTGATCGGACGGTGAGCTACCCATTACTCACCGCCCGCAGGCCCGCGCCTACGGTGGCCGGGAGTCGTCACGCGGCTCCCGACGCCCGGAGCGTCTACCGCGGCGGCTTGGACGGGAGAATCTCTCCCTCTCCCGTCCCGCCGCCTCCTTCACTAGCATGACTGCTTCGCAGAAGGAGGCGACTGCCTCCCACTCCCCCTCGCCCCGGACCATGGCTTGAACCAGGGCCGGGCGCGAGAGGTCGCCGCCGCTGCCGATCGCCTCTACGAGGACACGGCGGTGCTCCGCCCATGCAGGGCAGGCCCCCACCGTGTGCTCCACCGTGTCCTCAGGGCGATCAACGCAGTGATGACACCCGGGCGTTTCCTCCCGCCCGATGATGTGCAGGTACCTCCCGAAACTTCCGTGTCCGGTGAGGACCTGCGTCAGGCGGTAGGTGAGGACGCCGTGACGTCTCCCTAGCCACTCCTCAAAGAGGGGTCCGCTCTGTATACCTAGGTCCTAAATTCTTTCACCACTTTCAGACTTCCTCTCACTGTCGAACCCTCTAACTGTCGAGACATCTGGAGGTCAAAATCAATGGTCTTTTTCAATTGCGACAGACGAAGGGTTAAAAAGCTCGCCAATTACCAGCTCTCTTAGTTTTCAAAACATTCGTCCAGCAAATCTGCGAACAATACAACTGATTATAATTTATTTTCTATGCAAAGCGAGGTAGGTACTGGGGTTCGAGTTCAGTGCAAATTAATTCTAGCATTGTTTGTTTAGTCTTTTGTCCTCGTTTGGACTGTCCTTTGTCCTTCAGTGAGGACTGGCCTGGATTGAATAATAGCTGCTATTACTTGATTGCTTTGAAGCGTAAACTGAAATAAAATAGTATTTGTTAAAGCGGGCGTTTTGTTGGTAAATACTTCACCCTTATTTAAAGAGGCTTGTAAACGGGCTATAAAAATGCTGGAAATCTTGCTGAAAACTTTAGATGGGCAATATTTACGGCAATACTCTTGCTGCAATTTACACTTTAGTATATTCCGGCAACAACAGGAGATATAATACTGAACAGCGAGGTTGTAACAGCAGCTATTGTGATGTAACATCCTTTAATTTCATTGCAATATCGCCGGGCTATACTGCAAGATAGGGTCGTTTAACAGCACCTTTGATAACCATCTGTTGCGTAATACCTTTCATACCACAACTGCAATGCTGCCTATACTGACAGAAATAGTATTTCCCTGAACGACGCTTTTCACGAGCAGTTCGTTCAAACGCGAGTAAACCCACACGCACTAACTAGTTCTTAAGCAATATGCATGTATAATAAGCACCCCTAGTAGGGTAGTTATTATTAGATACCTTTGAACCTCTCTCATTTCTAACTGTGCGCTATGCGCATCAGACATGGCTTTGTATGCGCTACACTACTCACGAAGCAGCCCCGGATTTTGAATTATTTCGAGGCGGGGCAAAAACTTCATAATCATTTCAGCTATAACATGGGCATGTTATAGCTGAAATGATTATGAAGTTTTTGCCCCGCCTCGAAATAATTAAATATAAAATATATTATAAATATATTAAATAATAAATAAGCACCCCTAGTAGGGTAGTTATTATTAGATACCTTTGAACCTCTCTCATTTCTAACTGTGCGCTATGCGCATCAGACATGGCTTTGTATGCACTACACTACTCACGAATTTTTGAATTATTTCGAGGCGGGGCAAAAACTTCATAATCATTTCAGCTATAACATGCCCACTGATGCTGATGGACACAGGCCTCCTCCAAAGAACGCCACAACAACCGGTCTAGCGCTGCTCTTTGCGATTACTACGCTTGGTAGACGAATACACTACTCAGTGTATTCGTCTACCAAGCTTGAATTTGCCGCCCTCTGAATTTGCCGCCCGGGGCACGTGCCCCGCCTAGCCCCCCCCCTAGATCCGGGGCTGTCACGAAGTTCCTAGCCGAATACTCGGCGAAGTTGACCGAAGTTCATCAGAGTACGTCACCATCAGAAATCTAAATAATAAGTCAATAGAAATCGCAAAGGGGCGTGACCTTGTCGCCGCTTTCAGGCAAATTATGTAAGGTAAGTGATGTGTTCCGCGCTACTTCTACATTGAGAGCGCTTGTTTAAAAGAAACAGGCCAAGTGCGAGTCGTACTCACGCACCGAGGGTTCCGTATCATTTATGGACGTATTAGAAAAAAACCGGACCACATAACTAAGTTTGTTTGTCAAGGAATTTTGATGATTTTGAAAAAACAGTACTAGTTAGGAACATTGCTTTATTTTTGGTGCAACATTTGGGTCAATTCCTATCAACTCTAATTATTTCAGAATTTTCGCTCCGCAAACTTCAGAGATAAGGATAAGAAAATATATTTTGGAATGTGCAGATCAAGCCCTTTCATATGGTATGTCACGTCACCCACTTTAAAATTTCAGACCACCAATCCGGCCCCTTTTTCAATGAAAATATAAATATTTTTTGACTTTTTTTCATTTGCAATAAAGTTGGACAAGCATTTTTTATAACTGTTTCAAATTTCAAGTCAATAGCATTAGTAGTTGAAATAAGCAGCCGTGACAGACAGACAGACGAAGTCGCACCATAAGGGTTCCTTTTTTACCATTTCGGTACGGAACCCTAATACGACGTAGGTATATGCACGAAATTAAGTTTATAATTTATATTGCAATGGATGCTTTGAAGGTTTGTGTTTGTGTTTGGTCTTCAGCTCTTCCGTGAATCTATACCTAAACATCAATCGAGATTCTAGTTCATAACTTTACCTATAAACCTTTAACCTATTCAATTTCTGCTCGCCGCTAACTCAAGCTAAACTAACATTCTGCTAACAATATAGGTAAATAAGTTGTGTGTTCCATAGCGGGCCCGTTTAGTTTAGCCTAGTTCAACAATATGCCGACAGAGTTGATTTAACCCAACAGTTTGTTTGCGAGTTAAATGGGAATCCTTTGTTATTTTTAACATGTTATTTTAAACCTAATGAAATAAATGTATTTTTGGGGTTCCAAATGTATATGTAGGTAGCCAAATGGAACCCTTATAAACGTCCTGTCCGTCTGTCCGTCTGTTGGTCCATCCGCATGTTACAGCCATTTCAGTCGAAGACTACTTATTGGCACCTAGATGCAACTTCGTAGGTAGGTGTGATAAACCGCCATAAAGGAGTAGTAAAATTACGGAAAAAAAGTGTATTTTTTATTTAGATGAATGTTTAGTGAGATTTGCGCTTCTAAAGTCGTAAAAAGTGTCTCCTCCTAACTTTTTCACTATGGGGTGGAAAAAGGAAATAGAACTTAAAAAATAATAAGTTGTGTAGTTTTTGAGACATTCGGTTTAAAGTAACCAACCGCAAAAATATGAAAAATAACTTTGCATTTCATAATCATATGAAACACTAACAGAAGGACATGAAGAGCGACTTGGTTTTATACTATTTACAATGTCACACTGCAAACAAATTGCTTTTACTTTGCCATCAGGCGCCAAGGAGTGTGGTGACTTTTGCGTGCTAAGCCGTGCGTCTGGGTAGTGTAGTTAACCAGCGACAGCATTTACAACCAAAATTAAGGCGAATCACGGACGGCATCGACGGAACAAAAGCCACGCGCGTGAATGCGTTTTCAGTGTGTTGCACCATGCGTGATTTCTATACAAATACAGCTACTTGCAAACAACGTAAGATCACGCACTCCCGTGCTACGCTGCGTGATGCGGTGCAGTGTGCAAATCGCCTTAGGTACTACAATGCTGGAAACAACAAACCAGGTACCTAGGTACTATACCTATCAGCGGCAAGCTATGATGGCCGATTTGTAACGCTACTTTTCAGCAGGGACCGATTAATCGGTTTAAAAGGTTACCGGTTAAATCTCTAACCCATATGTTTGGTTAATCTTAACGCAGGGTAACCGGTTAACCCGTTAATACGGTTACCGTTACCAGTTAATATTGCTGATTAACCCGAATGAAATGGAACAAAAATTAACAAAAATGAACTTTATGCGTGAACCCGGTTATTAATGAAATGAAATGAAATGAAATGAAATTGAAATTGAAATGAAATTATTTTATTCTGGAAATAGGTTAATAGTAACACTTTTACAAGTCAATTGAGTTTTTCTTTTAAAACTAGATGAAGTCGGTGTTTTCTATCTGACTACCTTTGAGAAGAAACACCGAAACAAACTCAAAGGTCAGTCTCTTTTAAAGTCCAGATAAATTAAAATGAAACTATGCAAGCACCATGCAGGTTAGTCTGGAATGGCCTTTAGAGGAAAGAGCCATACAGAATTCTGGGTTAGTCGGCTGATTAACCCAGAATACGGGTTAACCTTTATGCGAGGTTTTTCACCTAACCCAAAAAAAATAACGCGGGTTAACCACTATACGGCTGACCTTTTCGGTCCCTGCTCTTCAGTAGTGTTGTGTTCCTGTGATGAGTAAGGCCGCCAGAACTCCTGCGCAGCCTACGCTGCATTGACAGTGGGGGACCTTCTTGTCTATCGGCAAATCCTCATTTTAAAGATAACCGCTTACCATCAAACCGGCTGTACGCCGGTTTACCGCCATCGTGGTAGAAAAAAAATCGGTGAGGGACCCTAGTCAAAAAAATCGGGTTATTGGATGATTTGCACGAATGAAACTCGTCCGAAATGGGCGAATATCGTCAGTGTCCCCAAGTTGTGTAGTTACCTACGTCACTGGCTAATAGTCGCTGCAAGTATTCGCTCCGACCACAGCTTTATCCGCCACCCTACTCAAACGATAAGACTGCCAGTAATCTTAAAGTTGAGTAGAGGCCCATTCGTGCGAACACAATGAAACACCATAAATCTATGTCGGTAATGCGATAAAGTGACAAGTTTTGGATTGGATAACTTTTTGCGAAAAGTGTAAGAAGAAAAAACGGTGGAGCAGCATTTCTTTTTCAAAATTATTCATTTCTTTCGTAGAACGGATGGCCGGTGGGGCCAAAAAGTTCGGGTAGGCACCACAAAAATCTAAATAATAAGTCAATAGAAATGTTAGCTAGGTGTGGCTAGGTATCTAGGTACCTACTACATTTTACTACCACCACATCAAAATCCCTTCAGTACTTTTTGCGTGATACGCGCACAAGCAAACAAAAATTCCACAAAATATTTTTATTGCATGTTAGTCCCAGTCCTGGGCTAGAGTATCCCGACTGTTTTTTCTAGAATATCTTCATGGTACAAACACGACTTTTTTACAGTTTTATTATAGTATACAGATATACCTTAAGATCTAAGATAAGTGCTACAATAAAAATAGATTTATGTAGTACATTGTTAATTTAGTACCTACATTGCAATTTTTTTATTTAATTGTAGACGCCGTCACGCTGAACACTCGCACCCGTGTCGACGACACAGCCACGCCCAATATTTAAACATTCATGACATCGTGTACTTTGTCAATTTCAATTTAATTTCAGCCAAATTCTCTGCTAAAATGAATTTAAATTCGCACAAAAGGCGCAGATATCGACTGTCATCTCAATAACCGTTCAACGCAATGATTCATGGCTTGGCCTTTGATACTCCACTCAAAAGGCAATCTATTGTCATCGGAAAAGACGGGCTGTGTGTTTTGCCTCTCTTCTGTCACTTTCCAAGATTCATTTGAATTCTTATTAAATATCTAAGAGATTTTTCCAAAATCGAATACCGTGAGCGCGATTTGAACCCGCGACCTCTGCCGAACCGTGGCTACTATTGCTCTGAAACCAACTAAGCCTATCAAGTCCCGCTCGCCTCACTCGAAATTTGAAATCCCTTTGTCTATGTTAAGCCTCTTATGCGAAGTTTGGAGACTTAATATAAATTCCTTTAAACTTGTTTGCAATCGAATAGCATGGAATCACCACGCTTGTCAAATGATTTGTTGTAAGACCTTAGTTTTATCATATTGTAGAGTTCTATACCAGTAGTGGTAAATGCAAGAGCAAATCCCGTAACCACGACCATAGGCAGCCAAAGGCACCGTTTACCGCTCCCAAGCGGAGGGTATCCAATAGTACCTATCCATGAAGATTTCCACCCAGTAAAAAATGGTGCTATCAACCTTCTTGAAATATATTGTAGCCAAAATAACCTGAAGGGTTATTTTAACTAGAGTAGGAAAATAAAGTAAACACCTTTATACAAAACACTATGTATTTTTTTACATTAACAATTATAGTAGGTACCACACTTTGGTAGACAGGAATAACTAGAAACTCAGGGGTGAGTAGTTCGCTGGCAATACGGGTCTTCAGGTCTTCAGGTAATGTCACTTAACTGGTGGTCAGCCGCTGGATCATAGGGGCGCGCGGCGCGCGGTCACCACGCGCTGCTTATATAGCCTTAGCTTATATACCCACCCATCGGCATCAGACGGGGCGACGAATTATTACGAATTATTTCTATGAAATATAGCAATTACTTTCCTGGGAACTTTAGATCCTAGTATTACCTAAAATATTAAACAATTTCGTTGAACGCTCAAGGTCACTTTCCGCGTAGCCATTGTTTGTGTTCTAAATATAGCTTTTAGCTACTAACACTCTGTTACGAGGGCGTGGTACTTACGTCAGATTTAGCAACGTCAATAGGATCCATGGCCTATTGCCTGATAGCTCAGAAGATGAGAAAGAATCACATTGAGTGGATGGGTTCGAGGAGCCCTTTCTTGCACTGGCGAAAATTTTTGCTTACCTGGTTTTGGCTTGATTCGTATTTAAGACTGCTTTAGTACAGTGGCGAATCCAAGCCGAGGATAAGGATTCGATTTGAAGAAAACTTGGGGGGGTTTTACCCTCCACCCCATGGAGGGTAAAACCCCCCCAAGTTGTCTTCGGTTTCTTCAAGGCAAGCGTGCTCCATCGTAGACCGCATCATCGCTTAAGAGGGCTCTCGTATTCGGCACTTCTCTCGCTTGCACAGAACCATAAATGTTTTAAGAATGTTGAATGAAAAGATGCATTTTTGAAAAATGTAATTTGATAGCGAACTACAAAATGATATTAATAATAATATTATAAACTTAAATTTAATTATTAAAAACATATGAGTTAAACAAACCTCAAAAACAGATCATAATTGTTTTTTAAGTTTGTTTATTAGATACCACAGTAGAAATGTGTTTTAATTATTTACCTGTAAAATTAATATTATTTTGTAGTTCACTATCAGATTACACTCGAATTTTTTTTTTAAGAGGATAGGTATGTCAAGGTCAGACTAATACATCTAGACAGACAGTTATAAACTGACCCTAACAAAATTTCATGGAAGATAGGGTCAAGCCTAAACTCACATACATAAACCAGAGACTACATTGTAGGTTTATATAATTTTAGGCATGCAACACGGTCTACCATAGCTGGAGCAAATATTTTCCCATTATTCACATATTTGGGCTAATGTGGTCAAGTATCTTTCTAGCTTCTATCGTCGCCTTTACATACAGTATGGTATGTCTCTTTGTTGTGCGATCCTCATTGGCGCTATATGTCCATAATTATCATGCATATAGCAAGGGTGGCCAACGTGCACTTAAAATAAAATGAAGTACATCCAAATACACACCCTTGACCTCTTCCTAGAATTTTGAACCAAGCGTTGTTGACTGTCCTTCCATTCGTGGAAGGACAGTCAACAACATTTGGTTCGAAATCAAAAAGAAAAGTTGCCATATTCTGGTTCACACCAAATTGACATCTACGTACGTAAAACCACCTACACTGATGCCTTGTAATGACGCCCCATAATTGCTGGCGCTACAAAGTTTTCAGTGGAAAAGTTGGCAAGTCGTTAGCACGTGAATCGTAATTTATCGAGAGGTGAGAAGTTTTTGCTTCTAACTTTGCAGCTGGTGCTCTGAATGCGAATTGTTCGGGATCCAAACACAAAATCCGGATAATGTATACAGGGTGGCAGGTCAAACAGTGGAAATATTTTAAGGGGTCATTGTACTCACCATTATGAACAACTTTTACTATGGGACCACCCCTGAAATCCCCCCCTTAAAATATTTCTACTGTTTAACCTGCCACCCTACAGGGTGGCACCCTACAGGGTGGCAGGTACAACAGTAGAAATATTTTTATTATATTTCATGGCTATGACATTTTACCCGACTGCCCCCGAAATTTGCCCCAGGATATTGTTTTTCGAGTGTATGTATGTCTATTTCTTTGGCACACCTAAACGGTTTGATGGATTTCAGCATAATTATGAGGAATATTACACTAGGTAGTTTCATTCGGTATTTCGCGGGAGGTGTGAAGTTTATCGCTGTAACGTGCATTAGTTTTTCCGTGATACGTTGTCAAATGTTTTCGATCTTGGGAAATTCGTTGCTTTCACCATTACAAACTTTCAGCGTTGTGTTATTCGGCGGACCACTTTTCGAAGTCACGTAGCGGACTCCTTATGGACGGTAATAGGACTACATATTCTATAAGCCAGGACTAGTCTAATTACGTTATCGATTAAAAGACCCACTATTTCCTTCGAATGTAAGAACGCAAGAAGCGTGAGAACTAACAGATGAATATAACTCCTTCGCTGTGCGTAGGAAGTATCTTTTTATAGATGATGTAAAACAAACCTCCATTTTCTTCAGCGCGTCTTTTATAAATCGCGTGGGTTTGTAAGTACACTAGGTACCATTATTAGAACATCGCGAAAACATGTTTTTTTGCAGCGCGCTTTGAAAGTACTTGAATCGCACGACCTAACTTAGTTGGGTCGAAGTTGGCTCACCGAAGCGCGCAATAAACTTTGTTGTTTCATAAAAATATACTTTATAAATGTATATTTTTGAGAATTTTAAACATGTTAAAGCCATTTAACCGTTTTGTAACTTTGCAGCTAGAAAGACATCGATAATTTCTAACTGCAAAGTTAGAACACGCAGTAGCTCAGTTGGTTAGAGCGGTGCCACGGTACGGCAGAGGTCGCGGGTTCAAACCCCGCCTGTGTTTTTGAAATGTCTTATATATTTAATAACATTAAAAATATACTTTTTTAGTCCATTTCATCAGATTTATTTATGTAGTAGGTAAGGTATAATAATAGGCCATTTCAGACTAACCTGCATGGTTCTTACACAATTTATCTTAATTGTCTGGACTTTAAAAGAGACATCAACCTTTGAGTTTGTTTCGGTGTTTCTTCTCAAAGGTAGTCATATAGGAAACACCGACACGACATCATCTAGCTTAAAAAAATGTTTTGACGTGTAAAAGTGTTATTTTTAACCTATTTACAAAATAAATATCATTTATCATTTATCATTATCATTTATCAATTTAAATTATTAGCAGTCTCTTGGTACCTTTCTATAAGACAATCAAATATTATAATAGACAGCTTTTTATACTTTGGAAGTACTTATTCAGATGACATACCTGTTACCTATAAAAACAGTCCGATTATTTAAAAACACGAATAAAGGGCGTCGACAAACGAAACAACCTTATTTAACTTACTAAACTAAATAAGCTCGCATTTTATATAAAAAATGGGAAGTATTTTTTAAGACCGACAAACAAAAGGTCCTCTACAAAGCTCCTTTTAAATTATTAAAACAAATAGTTTAGGCAAAGAGATCCTATTACGAAGCTAAATCTTTGTCCTGAAGAAACTAAATGTGGCCTTTAATTAGGTAAAAACTGGGGAATGTTTTAAAGAAAATTCTTTGATAGAAGTAATAAGATCTAATAATCTCTTTCGTAAATTATGAATCTATATCTTTCCTTTAAAGAAATTGACATGGGCCACATCTCGTTAGGATGCCATGGCAGCGATGACAGCAGCGCCGCCAGTCGAAACATGTCAAATTGTATTACAATGTATGTACCTAACCCTACCTTACTTGGCGTCGCCGCCAGCCCGAACGCCCCGATCACTCGCTCGACAAGCACATATCTCTTCGACGTCCATTTTGGTTGCGTGAACAAGCGATACTAATCTCGCCAGTTTTGGCGTGTCTCACTGACGCCAAGGGTAGCCACCATGAGTGTTCCCCGATAGTTACAATCTGGGTGTCTTCAAGTCGCGGGTGAATTGGTTTCTTCTAGGCAAGCGTGCTCCATTGTAGACCGCATCATTGATCAACATCAGGCGAGATGGTGGTCTAATGCAAGACTATTATCGACTAAAGATAAAAATAAAAAATACCGGGTACAATCCAGACTCCGGGCCGCCATTCAAACTGCGAACTCAAGACCCTTCGATCAGCAATCACGCTTGCGACCACTAGACCAACGAGCCATATCTGAGGCCCTAGACAAGTTACTTTTCTGTTAGCGTTAGCGTCAAACGCTACGGATAAACTGTATGGAAATGACATGTGTGAGTCACGTGACTTTTCCGCAGGTAATGTCATTGCCATACATTTTGTGCTTATCGTTTGGCGTGAACGCTAACAGAAAAGCAAATTGTCTAGAGACTCTGATTGTAACGTTAGAACATTTAATGATAAT
This sequence comes from Thalpophila matura, assembly GCA_948465475.1. Lineage (NCBI taxonomy): Eukaryota > Metazoa > Arthropoda > Insecta > Lepidoptera > Noctuidae > Thalpophila > Thalpophila matura. The sequence goes on from OX419200.1 coordinate 12,346,049, forward strand.
GATAGATAGCTGCTGCCTGATGTGTCGCGTGTTTGATTTTGAGACAGATCCAGGAGAAATCTAATGTGAGGCGCCGTTTTTGTAAAAAAAAAGTTTGACTAGTATATTCTTATAACCACTAGAAAAAGAAATTCTGAAGCTAACATTGGACGATCGTAAAATAGCTATAAAAGGCAGGAAGCTAGATATGCCGTTCTATTCACGTTTGTACCCTAGGGAACTAACTTTAACATAAAAATAAATAAGTTAACGCCTACAAGTAAAGATTTACTTAATTTTACTAGATATAACATTCGTTGTGTGCACACATACATAAGATTTATGTACATGGAATTTGATGGGAAAACAGGTCTACCTTTTGTTATTTTTATGATCAAAGCTAAGATCTATAGAGCGTATCTACTTAGATTTTCTCAGACTGAACTAACGAGTTAAGAGAAATTCGGTATTAATAATGCAAACTTTGAGTCCATCTGAGTGCATGCTAAGCAAGTAATTCGTAAGTTGCCGATTTTGTGAACTTATAATTAGCTAAGCACGCACTTAAAATGGACTCAAAGATTGCATTATGATTAGGGACTTCGATAGAAGTCTGAGTAACATTTTTGTATGCTCTACAGATCGTTTGCTACGCGGCTACGACGCTACGAGTTTTGTCGTAGCAGACAGAAGCCAGAATTTTTCTAACAAACTCGGCACGAGGCCTCTACGAAGTGGGTTTGAAATGGTATGTCAGAGAAATGAAATGTAAGGTATTATTATTGTCACTATCGACATTTTTAGCTAATGTTAGCTACTTTTATATGAAACCGCATTGGGTATAAAAAAATATGACTCAAAGTTTTTGCTGTAAAATGAACGCGTTTATAGACACATAATTAAGTACCGACTCAGAACCAAAACTTGTCATCTTGAAGCAATAGGGATGTTAACTACTTTTTTTTTATTGTGAATCTGCAAACTATTTGAAAAAAGACAATTAACACCAAAAAAACCGATGAAACATTTGGCAAAGTTATAAGCGTTTTAAAATGATTTGCCAGACACGGACGGAACTCCCTACTAGTGACGTAACACCACCTACGTCCGCTTCGCGCGACAAAGACGGAGCGATACTCCCTCCAAAAACTTTAAAAGTGTCTATGTTTTCCATTTTGTGATAAATTATTATTTTTGCTTTTACTTTTTTGTTGTGCCTATTCCTTCTTTGAAATAAAATAGTTTATTTGTACTTTTTTAATAGTAGGCCACATCCGTATTCGAATATTTATTTCTTGGGCCAATTGCTCTACACTATTCCAGCCTTTTATTGTTATATAGATTTTATTTTTAATCGGACAAAATTATTTTTACACGACGATGTCAAACAAGCGTACGGCCCGCCTTTAAGGCGACGGTAAATGGTAACGGCCGTAAATCTCAAGTTTTAAATCTCTTATTTCGGCGTCAAATAATGCAGGTTAGTTGTGCAATTTTTTTATGTTAAACTAGAACATATATACATCAATCGTACCTGTGAATATTTAACTATTATAGTAAAATACTTAATGAAATAAATTCATGAATTACTGTCTACCCAAAACATAAAAACGTAATTACTTTCAAATCGCTCAAGATATTTTCATGATTTGTTTTGTGTGAAAAGACTATGTTACTACCTATAATATTGCCTGTTACTTTGTTTTTATTCTATATTTTAGATACTAAAAAGTAATAATACGTCTAATTCTGCACAGCGCGCTCCTTGATAGGCGAGTCGTATTGCTCGGTGGACGTATGTCGCGTTGCTTGAGCTCAGCGCAGAACACTCAAGCTATACCACCCAAATCACTCAAGGCCGTTGGCAGTTATCAGCACCTTGAAATAAAGATTCACTGTTCCAACAGCTTAGCAGACAAGCAGGTCCCCCGCTGTTATAAACACAGCGCATCCTCAGGAGCTATGACGACCTTACTCACAACAGGAACACAACACTACCGAAGAGCAGCGTTATTTGGCTGTGGTATTCTGTAAGGCCTCTGTCTATATTCTTTTTAAGCCACGCCCAATAAATAAAGCTACCACTTATTCCCATACCTATTGTTAGGGTCCTTGCGGGAATAAATGGACTGTATTGTTTATGCTGGTTTATTCGTAGAAAACCACCTAAAAGAATTTATATTAAAATAATATTCATAGATCGCGAACAATGTCGTTTCGTGCTACAACGGACAAAAATGAAAAGCAGATGATGCGTGCGCAGCGCGGCTGTCTCAGGGCGGAAATCCGCCGTGTTTAATGTTGCCACTTCAGTGCGTGGACACCTATATAAAATTGTAAAAAGGCCGTGTCTGTACACTCGACAACGTTGACCGTCGACCACTTTTTACCCTTATGTTCTTAGTAATAAGGGTGAAAAGTGGTCGACCGTCAATGTTGTCGAGTGTACATTGAAGATATTCCAGACGGGGACGTAACCATACCCAAAAAGATTTATTTTTAATTTTTGTCTGTTAAACTGTTTGTCTGTTTGTGCGCACATCACGCAAAAAGTACTGAACGGATTTTGATGTGGTTTTCACAATTCCAACTTAAAACTTAAGCTACGTTTCATCTAATCGGAGATACAGCTTGACCTCTTCGTAGTACTGGCCACCCTACACTAAGGAGGTCATTTAAAATGGTCAATTTATTGTAGCTCGTCTTTGTCACGCCCAACAGATAAAGCTACCAACAATTTCCATATTCTCAACTAAGTACCTCCACTTCGTAATCTAATAACTCGCTGCTTACCCTCCAAATTACCCTTCTAGTAATAAAAACAAATGTAGCAATTTATGTTTTTTGACATAAAACTTGGCTGGAGTGTCGCCAAGTAAAAATTTGCATGAGCTTGGAGCCAGAGTTGTGACGAGACTTCCCGTGTTTGTGAATGTTGTTTCTTTCATATTTTCAGAGGTTTTATACTTCTGTATACAATAACGTTTTGCATTGATATGTCACTGGCATTAAGCAGTCTACACCCACCGACACAGCCCTATTATTGCATATTTCTTCAAAAGTACAGAGTACATTGAAAAAGAAACCGGTACATATACTAGAGGCGAGTACATTTCATTGGTTCACACCTCAGATCATAGAAACAAGGGAGCTGTGCCAAGGCGCTATCGAGCTTGATGCCTGAACTTGAGCAAATTGCTCATACTAAAAACGTACGCGCTGGCGACGAACCGAACACGATCGATGTTTTAGTTTAGTGTTAGTGTTGAGTGACGATTAACAGTGTTAGATTGAGGGTGTGCGGAATGTTTAATGCATGGGAGGTCTTTTTATTCACAAGGAGCGCTTAATTGTGCGCGTAATTGTGTCGAAAAATGTACCTACTAAAAGTGGCATCAGTTGTTCCCGTACTAATTTGCTATGATGGCATATATTATCTCCTTTTTTCTATGATCTGAGGTGCACACCTGAAACGCAGATTCTGGGGGGCCTAGCCAGGCAAACGTACATGACGACTCATGTCGGCGGGTCGGCGACTTTGGTGTGTAGACTGCCAGCTTTAGAGAACTCGTTAAGATACTTCGTGATTAGCGGTTTTTCAAAAAAATATATAAACATGAATGTTTTTAAATTTGAAACATGACATGTCATAGCCATGTGATGATTTCATAGTCGCACTGACCGTCAGCGCAGGCGCCAAGCGCGGCTCGTAAGCCATACAATCGTACGCGTTTCGTACGCGTCTTAAGACGCCGATATATGACTTTTAAACATTTTAAACTGAAGATCACGTCTAAACGAGTAGTGTTAATGATTTGAAAAAAATATATGCTAAACTAAAGCATTTTTTAAATAATTTGATATGAGTATATTTTAGATTACGTTTATCTATGTAGTGTAATTAATTTGTAAAGTTAGGTCTAACGCGTTCAAAAAAGTGAAGATCGCGCGAAAACTATTGAGGGTATTTTTACGAAACCTTCACCGTTTTAAAGATAATTTAACTATCTAACTTTTAGTTAGAGTGTTTTTTTTTAAATCAAATATTCGTTACTAAGAAGTAATAATATGTCTAATTCGGCACAGCGCGCTCCTTGATAGGCGAGTCGTATTGCTCGGTGGACGTATGTCGCGTCGCGTGAGCTCAGCGCAGAGGCTCTAGACAAGTTGTTTTTCTGTTAGCGTTCACGCCAAACGATAAGCACAAAATGTATGGCAATGACATTACCTGCGGAAAAGTCACGTGACTCACAAATGTCATTTCCATACATTTTATCCGTAGCGTTTGACGCTAACGCTAACAGAAAAGTAACTTGTCTAGGGCCTCAGAACACTCAAGCTATACCGCCCTAATCACTCAAGGCCGCTGGCACTTAGTAGCGTCTATCTCGCGGACCGCGCCGCTTACCATCCGCGCAACCAAAATTTCAATATACCTACCTATGTGATTCAAAATTTCAATGTGGGGTTTTCAAAGTATCAATTTATTACGGTTCTTAAGATATAGCCTTGTGACAGTCGGACGGACGGACCGAGGGCGTAGGTTCAGTAAAACGATCTCTTCAGATATACGAAACTATAATAACAACTCTTCCAGCAAAAATCGTCAACCCTTAACCATTTCCTAGAATGTTACCTGAAAGTTAAAAGCTGCACTATACATTTAAATAAATCTAAAACCAGTTGTAATCCATTGTTCTCTCAACCTGTGCCATGAATATCGTCGGTCACGGACATAAAGCGCTGTATCAGATGGAGCATAAAATGTGTAGTAAAAGCTGTGAATTGTATCAAGCGCTTTACGAGCGACGCGACGGTCAATTCTATCTGCGATTGATTAAGCCCGTAGGTACTAGGCACAGGTTTAAATAAAAATTTATTGTTTGGCTGCAGTTTTGAAGTAAAACGTTTGTGAAAAAAACTTAAAAAAAAAAACAAAATGGTCGTATTTTCTTCATATTTTCCTCAAATATAATTTTATGGGCCTAATTTTATTGATGATTTTAAAGATTATTATTAAGTAACTTCATCATCATTAATGTCGCATATTGAATTTTGACATACAACGTAAAACAGCGCTGCAATTTGCAAAAAACCTTGAAAATTTTGAATTTTGCGCGCAAGTTTGACAGATACCTACCACTTAAACAAGATGATTGGCATTTCAATATCCCAGCGATCGGGCTAAAGTCAATTAGCACTTTTTGAACGTCAAAATATACATAAGACAGCCCCCAAAAACGCCCGCCCTTCACCGCTAGCATAGTCAAAGAGCTGCGGTGGAGTGGCCCTGGCCACCTTTTGTGTGGTGTTGCGGGTTCAACAACCACGGAACAAACAGTAGACCGCACAGTTTAGTTCTGAGTTCCGATGTTTGCGCAAAAACTTTGAAGTTCCACGGAATTTATATTATAGAAAACTTTTGTTGAAGGTTTTGGAGTGAGGATTTAAAAACACGTCAATACTGTTTTGAATTAATTTTCTAGGGAATTTAAATAATGTTATCATTAGGTAATTAGACTTTTGACCAGGACTCCAGACTACTAATACCTAAATTGACCATTTTATAAAATGACCTCCTCAGTGTAGTGTGGCTAGTACTATGACGAGGTCAAGCTGTATCTCTAGTTCATCCTACCGGAATGAAATGAGACGTAGCTTAAATTTTAAGTTGGACCCCAAGCCACCAAACTGTGTAAACCACATCATCATCATCATCAGTCAATAGCAGTCCACTGCTGGACACAGGCCTCTCCAATTGCACGCCATTTAACTCGATCCTCGGCCACTCTCATCCAGCTGCCACCAGCCACACTTTTTTTTTTTTTTTTTGGATGTCCCCCGCCCTGGGGAGGGCGAGGGGGTCTGTCAGACTCTTACTGACTAAAACCACCCCGGTGTTCCTCCAATTACCTTACGCCGGGGGCGCGGGAGTCGCTTGCGCATTCGTCCGCACCCCCGGCAGGTATTGGCCCGCCAAATGAAAGGCGGGCCCCGTCACCCTATGCGGCCGTCATGTACGGCCACAATTCCTCTGGAGCCACCAGCCACCCTGCGAAGATCGTCGCGTCACCTAGCCTGAGGGTGTCCTACCCACGTTTGCCGATTCGCGGTCTCCACTCGAGAACACAAAACAGAAAACCACATCAAAATCCGTTACCTAAGTATTTTTTGTGATGCGCGCACAAACACACAAAAAAATGAGTTTTGGAGATATTCGGTTTTGAGTTAAGCTAAAATACTGCTTGCTACGGAATCCTATAGCGTGCGTGGTCCGACACGCACTTGACCGGTTTTTAACCTTCAAGTCACCACAAAACATTCCCTAAACAACCCTATAATTTAAAAACTCGCAAACTACCCTCACAGAAGTGTTACCTCTTCTCCCAGAGGCATACAATGTTATGATCCTAGATCATAATGACTTTCAAAAAGTTTCCCCTATATCAACTATGTATCACTTATTCCTCCCCTGGGCGCAACTGAAATGAGATTTTGTGGGGGAAAAATTATTTCGTCACGCAACTATTCCTTAGAGATGGAGGCGTTGGGTATATTGTTTTAACGAGGATATTAGGGATCTTTTTGGATACTGTTTGTGAGTTGGAGACAAAAGCGTCCTCTCACAGAGAGGAGGCCTTTGTCTCAGCAGTGGGAACATTATAGACTGATTAATTATCTCAATACAAAATAAAGACCTTTGGTCATACAAAAATAATACTATGAATACCATGAGTATCCATGAATGGAATAGTTCATCAAAATTTCAAATGTCCTAGGCATTTGAAATTTTGATGAACTATTATTCCATCCATACAAGCTCTGCGTTGATTGTCAGTCAGTCACGGTACCTACTGCTTTATAGGCACCTATGGAAAATGACCCTAAACGTACGCGTAGTATGACCTATTTTGCCTTGTATTGAGACAGTCAATCAGCCTATTATGTTCCCACTGCTGGGACACAACTCACACAAGTGTCTTTGTGAGAGGAACTGCGCCATATAATAGTAGGTATACCACGCGGGCCCTGTGCGGGTTTGCCGAAATTTTGGTTCTAGGACATGAAGATTGCCTCACGGTCATGATGTTTTCCGTCATCATTTATAAAGCAGTAGTGATGAAACAATTTGCACTAAGTATTCGCCGTGATTCGGACCTACGACCTACTTGTCAGTCGGGGACGCTACCTTAAGTCATCACTGAGCCAATTACAAGCTGATAATTATTTGTAACACCCACACTGACATGAAACACCCACATTCACATCGAAATTAGTTTTTATATCATGTTCATACGAAATGGCACCCTAAACAATAACTTGGAATGTAATGGGGCAAGTTTTCTTGAAAATAACCACATAAAGCTAATTGTTTCATGAATGTAACATTCTTTTGAGTCTGATCAAAAACAGTGGGTGTTGGGAGACACCAAAGATTAAGTAACACAGACAAATAAGACGCTTTGTATGGGGTAGAATTCTGTCAAAGAATGTGGAATGATTCAAAATTTTAGTGTTTTCTCAATTTTTTTTTATTAGGCTTGCGTTTGACCGCCATCTTACCTTAAGCGATAGTGCGGTCTACGATGGAGCATGCTTGCCTGGAAGAAACCGATTCACTCGCGACTTGAAGACACCCAGATTGTAACTATCGGGGAATACCCACTCCGGCAGCGCATTCCACTGGTTGGTGGTATTCACAATGAAGCGTTTCGTTCGGGTTTTTGGTACCTACCTATATCATTTTTTTTTATTCAGTTTTCTTTAGTTCGCTTAGTATTTCTTTGTCCGCTTAGTCCTTCCAATTTACACAATAGATTTTAATGAAGTTTTCACCATTATTTTGAGAATTTATTCCTAAAGGTTTATGTGTATATTACGTTAATATTTAACTTATCTCGATGTATTGACTTGTCGCCACATCAGTGTGATGCAAGGGCGAGTCACTGGTAGGTAAGTCGGACAGGTTGCCCGATATTCCTCTGAGGAGTAGAGGTACCCCTCGTACTTTAATTATTAACTTAATTAAAGTTTTACCGTAATACCGAAGGAAGATATTAAATAATTAAAGATACTTTTACTACGCAGGAAAACAGAAACAAAACGAGTTAAGTAAATATTCAATTCATAAACATTATTTAATTCATCCATTGATTTCATATAATATACGATCTCCATTGAAAACAATTACAAATGCAAACACGTTCCTCGAAGCAACGTTATACACATTTTATTACGTCTTCACAATACTACGCATTAATTGTACGTTAGTGTATTACTATCATAATATTATAATCCTTAAGGTAAGGATTAGCGGATTACGGATTTAAATATCATTAGTCAAGTCATCACTGATAGCCCTTAAGAACATTCCATGATGGAAAAACCTGCTAATAGACCGAGAGACAACATGTTGACATGAGAACATGTTGCGTAACAGACCAATTAGAACTTGTGGGTTAAAGGTCAGACTTGTGTGCTTTTTGTCTAGAGATCGGTAGTTGTGGTTAGATTTAGTTAGGATAATATACAGGGTGGTGTTTTGTGTAAGGGATTTTTAGATAAATTCTGTTTTACTCTCAGATCATAGAAATAAGAAAATATTATGATATCAGTACCCCGACGTGTCGTGTCACGTTTTTGACGTGTAGTATCGTTAACGTAAGCATATTTTGAATTGAAAATACACGTTTGTTACACAATATTTATGTAAATTAAATACCTAATTAATTTCTCTGAATTTTTTAAAATGTTTTTAAATTGTATAAAATTTTATCAAAAAGAACTGCTGTATTTTAAATTCAAAATATGCTTACGTTAACGATACTACACGTCAAAAAAACTCATGATAGGGGTACAGAAGGCATTCTCGTAAATAAGAATGAGTTCCGATTTGGTTTCGATATAATCTCAATTTCTATGTCAGAAATGGTATTCTCTTATCCATTTGACGATGTCACTTAGTACATGATAACAACATTTGTGACATTTAAGGCATTGAGATTATATCGAAACCAAATCGAAATTAAAATTTTACAGAATTGGCCTTCAGTACTGTATCGGTTTTAGGCTGACCAGCAAGGCCTTTCAGCACTTATCTCATCTGCATTATCTGCTAGTCTATGCGCTGTCGTAGAGCGGCGCGTGTGCCTGGGCGGGCGGCGTGCGCGGGGACCGGGCTCTATTGGCCCAGCTCACCTCGGAGCCTTCAGTCTAGCGCGGGACGCGACACCGAGCGCACGTCGCCCGTTCAAACATCTCTCACGTCCAAACCGCGTGTTGAAAATAAAGATTGCTAAATTAAATTGCTTGTGTAAACCTATTTGGTGGGTAGTGTTTTGTTCCCTGCCCAGTGACGTCATAAACGAGGGCTTAAGTTCGGAGGCGATTGTATCTAAATGTTCGAGGGCTAAACAGTATTTTCAGTGGAAGTAAGTAGACGGATCGTAGATGTTATTATATGATTGGTAGTGCTTATTGACTGTTGCTTTTAGGTAGTGATTCCTTAGATCAGTAGGGGCATGTATTTTATGTCAACAGGACGAGTGCTAGTCAAGATATTAACGTGTATGTGAAGAATATTGAACCGTCTACAGAAATATTGATTTGTTGTTTATTTACCTGCACCACTAAAATTGGATGATCCATAATTAAACGGTCAAGCTTTCCATTTTTTATTTAAAAGACCAAAGTGATTTTAACAGCTGTGTTTAAACTAAACAAAGAGCAGCCAAAGCAAAGACTAAGGCCGCAGCAAATCTATTTGACAAATATGAAAAAGTGTCGCATATTTTGAGCCCTAAAACACGACTTCTGCACGATTATAAAGACAAAAGGAACATTTATTATCTTAGTCCCGGTAAAAACAAACCCCATTCAGTAATATTGGGATAGAATAAATTGTTAGAATTCTTCATTTTCTGCCCAATTACTGAAGGTCACAGTCATGCTCCTAAAATTTTCTTTGTTACGCTCCAGTGGAACCCTATTTTCAGACTTGTCAACGCCGCTCATATCATTCTGGTAACTCTAATCAACTGAAAGTGTCAAAAGATTTAAAATTATTACTTACATGAAATCTGGAACCAATATGGTACAAATTACCATACCCAAACTTTTTCATAAAAAATTGACCTCAAGAGGTTCGCTCAAATTTCATTTCATTTATTGTGTACGTATCTTATTCTTTCCTGTGTGATGCTTTAATTTAAGTAGCGTATTTACGTTAAACAAAAAACGAATTCTTGTATTGGGTGTTATAGTGATTAAAATATTTTTATTATTTACATGTTGATATCTAAACTTAAATTAATGATTGGTCTCCGCTGCTATCTTAACACATTATTTATCCATAAAATCTTAAGAAGCTATGCCATAAATCGTTCTATAAGATTTATTTCTATCAAGATTTAAATCTTACATAGGGTTAAAGGGCACACCGGTTGAATGAATTATGACAAATTGTTAGCCCAACGTTTACTGAGGATCACAATAACCAACTTCTCTCGCTGACCCTTGTCACAGTGGGACGTCAGCCTGAAGAAGTCTATTTTCTTTCTTTAATTTTATATAGGACCACATATATTCTGTTACATTTCATTTCTTATCTCTTTCATTTCCTTTTTTTTCATTTAACCTAACTCGTCTTTGTTAACACTGTTTGAGAGCATTTCATTATATTTAAAAACCGAGCTCATTGGATCATTAAAAATGCTTTTATTTAATACAGTTGTTATTGTCCTTAGCGTTTCTTTCTCTAATTCCACAAAATCTGATAATCCATTCGGTATCATCTTGATATCGTAAAATGTGACTACATTAACATCACATGTGTGTACAGTGTAAGTGGCTCAAAGGCAAGTAAACGTGTTGGCTAGATCGCTGAACGTAAATACGTAGTGACCACAATGACCAATTTCCTTTAGTTGACTCATGCTACTTGCGGCTTCACTAACAATTGACACGTTATGTTTTTCTTTACAATTCACACTAGTAACCTTTGATTTTGTTTGACCTGGATCTGTTTTATGTTTTGTATATAAATCATCACCTGAGTATGAGTTTTAGGCTATATTTTCAGGTTAACAACTATTACTCTAAACGCAAACATCTCGACTTAAAACCCGTCAACTTGGTGATATATTACACTTTCTGTTAAATCAGCTGTCAAAAAATTTCATATTGTTTTTGACTACCATAGAACTCACGCACCATAACACGTTTCGCCTGAATAGACCAAACAAGTAAACAAATAAACTGCTTCACGCACATAACCCCGCTATGGGATTCCCTATGTCGTGGGTGTTACTGCTATCACATTGAAATGTCACGTACACCAACAGCAAATATCTGCTAAACATACCTACTCATGTTTGTTCTGATGTGGGAACCAACTCATTTAGAACATTTATTAGACCTATCACTGCAGGATTTAGCTCTTTATATAAGATGTTTACAATGTGACATGATCATCGTTGTTACGATTACTGCTCATGTTATGATGTCGTCAATATACAAAAAGCAAGCTGCCAGTTTATTTGATGGAATCCTTTCGAAAAATCTATCTACAGTGTAGTTAGCTAGTAGCTAAATCTCAGGGGCATAAAATTTCATGTTTTTCTTGTTAAATGGCCCAAGACAATATTTGCGTTTCAAGTATTTTTATTAATGTGAATTGTGTTTTTGATTTGTTATTAAAAAGCTTTTTAATTTTACTTCTTTGTATTAGTGGTAGCATATTCAATTTGACAAGTTTCGTAGGTAGGTTTTAATTTCAATATTGGTGTAATCAATCACCTTTGTATTTTTAGGACGTAACATTTTAATAGTTTATTTATTGATTCTCATGTCATCATCATCATCATCTGCTAAATATCAGCCATCTGACAGAAGACTACAAAGAACACGGATCATAATAAAAAGTGTTAAAGCAAGCATTGCTTCCTTACGAAAAAAGGATTATGCTATTCTACCTGTATGCATCTCTCTCACACAATAGCGTCATCTCTTTCAACCACTGATGTCAATAATACGTCATAGTGGTCTGTTCTCATAAACTCAGCATCAATTTACTAGAACACAATGTATAATTCTTGGGTTACACCTGAGTTAACTAAGGACAATGGCATGGGAAAACCGCAACATTGTGACCACGCTAGCTATCAACTATACCTTGAATTGATTGAAAGGGAACGTTTTAATTGGTTATCATAACACATTCATGGTTGTTGTATGTAAATATTACGCGTTAATATTCAGCTCTTAATTTATTCCTCAACTTTGATAGTAGACTCACTACAGTAGTAAATGTTTAAATTAGGGTAGTATGTATTTGGGATTATAGATGCAAAATCCACCGGAATTAAACCCGGTGTTTTGATAAAACACCCGATAATACCCAAATTTTCGGTGTTTATCGGGTTTTTTACCAAAACACCGGGTTTCAATCAGGTGGATTTCCCGTCTATATTATGTTCGGGTATTAAATTCAGGCGTAAAATGCGTCTATGTAAGATCTTTGTCATATGTTTTTTTTCTATAAATAGTATAAAACAAAGTAGTTTTTCGTGTCTGTCTGTTTGTCCACTTAGTTCTTCTAAACAACAATGAATTGAATGCTGTTTCCACCAACATATTATAGAGAATTTATCTTGGAAGGTTTAGTATAAAACGTTTATATTTAACTAGCACTTCGCCCGCGACTTCGTCTGCGTAGCTCACAGGAACTGTGCATTTTTTCGAGATAAAAAGTAGCCTATGTTACTCAGTAATAATGTAGCTTTCTATTAGTGAAAGAATTTATAAAATCGGTCCAGTAGTTTTGGAGCCTATTGGGTACAAACAAACAAACAAACAAAAAAATCTTTCCTCTTTATAATATTACTATAGATTTATTCCGGAAGGTTTATTATGTATTAAACGTTTATATTTAACTAGTTCCGCCCGCGGCTTCGCCCGCGTTTTTGGGATAAAAAGTAGCCTATGTGTTATTCTGATGTATAAGCTATAGTACTGTAAAGTTTTATCAAAATCCGTTCAGTAGTTTTTGCGTGAAAGAGTAATAAACATCCATACATCTTTACATCCATACATCTTTACATCCATACATCTTTACATCCATACATCTTTACATCCTCACAAACTTTCACGTTTATAATATTAGTAGGTATAGGATTTAGATACAGCATAGAAATCTCGATGTTTTGACATGTCGCCACATCAGTAGGTACCTAGACTTCTAGTGCAAGTCGCTAGTGCTATCATTATTAAAATAAAGGTCATCAAAATAGTCGCCACATGAAATATTTAGCCGCATCCAGTATATTTTTTCAGCGAACAGTTGGAAAGGGTTGTTTATAATTCATCCAAAACAGTGAGTAGTCGATATTAATATTTCTGTTCTATTCATTAGGGTCCATAATAAGGTGCAAAAGTAATGTATTTTTTCAGTATTACGTGTCAGTGGTATAATACAAAGAAACTGCCATTGTTTTTAGCAACACACTCGGAAATCTGGACCATCTCTTTTACGTTGCGAAATGAGACATGTCCCACTTCAAACAAAAGCAATCCAAGTATACCTACCTAAACGTATTGCTAAATGTTAAAAAAACTTTTTACAAAAAAAAAAACAATCGACTTCAAAAAAACACTACAAAGTATAAAATAATTTTAGTTTCAGAAGTTGGCTGCTCTGTTTTTTTTTTGCTTTTTTTGCCACCGACACCAATAATAATGAATTATTGTTTACAAAAAAACAATCGACTTCAAAAAACCACCACAAAGTGGTTTTTTGAAGTCGATTGTTTTTTTTTCCTTTATTCCCGAGTAGGTAGCTCTTTGTAGTTTATCTCGAGTTCGATAACTTTCGCGAATTTTTTTCATCACTATTAATCTTCTACATAGTACCTATGCACATTTATGCATATAACTCCATACATAGGAATTATTACCTAATGTATTATATACCTACTAAAACCTTTCTGGAAGCATGTACATAGATTGTATAAAAAGTTAGTGAAAACATCATCAAAACTGGTTCAGTAATTTTTAAGGAAATAGCGTACATGCAAATGGGTTGAACTCAGAACCTCCTTTTTTAAGTAGGTTAATCATCACCATTGTTCTGTTGCGAAAAAGGGATCGTTCTATTTGTTCTGTATCATACTCCCTCTCTTTACGCCTCCAGTCTTTTGTTTATCCCCCATAGAAAAATAAATGTCCATTGTCATAACATCCCAATTTCGGCGTGTTGACATACTGATAGTAATCACAATAGGACAAATAAGTTAATCTCCGTCTATTTATTAGACAAATATTAGGTCTTTACCTATGAAATTGCCGTTCTGCAGTACTGGCCATTTCAAATCAAAATAATTTTTGTTTGGCTAAGAATTCTAATTTCAAATTAATTTTATTTTAAAAACATGGTTTTTTTTTTCCAAAAGTAGTCATTTGTTTATTGATTAGTGTTACATTTTCATCGCATTTCAATCTTTTTCGTCATCATGGATACGTTAAAAATTCGAGTAATTATGGAATACGAGTACCGTCGTGGCAGCAACGCGCAGAAATTTCGACCTGAAAAATGAACCTCGCGGTCGTCCGAAGACTTTGGTTGACAATGACGAATTAAAGGTGATTGTGGAAGCTGATGATACACAATCTACGGCTGAATTAGCAGCAGCTTTCGACGTTAGCGTCAAAACAATATTGGTCCATTTGCGTCAAATTGGCAAGGTAAAAAAGCTTGACAAATGGGTGCCCCACGAACTCAATGATCGCCAGCGCGAAGTACGCGTCGAGACGTGCCTTGCACTGCTTAACAGACACACAAATGAAGGAACAAGCGCTCAGCAAGTGGGTTGGATCCTGCTTCAGCACCTAAACAATGCCCTAAACGAAAACTTACCCCTAGAAAAGTGATGGTAACTGTTTGGTGGTCTAGCGCCGGTGTGATTCATCACAGCTTCTTACCAAACGGGGTGAGCATTACTGCAGATGTGTACTGTGAAGAACTGAACACAATGATGAAGAAGCTGGCACATCTCCAACCAGCATTGGTCAATCGCTCGTCTCCACTGCTCCTGCACGACAACGCGCGACCTGATACTGCACAGCAGACGGTCTCCAAGTTGCAAGAACTGGGGTTGGAAGCTCTCCGTCATCCGCCCTACTCACTAGACCTTGCGCCTACAGACTACTACTTTTTCCAGAATTTGGATAACTTCTTGGCGGGAAAAAAAATCAATACCCGAGAGGCATTACAAAATGCCTTTGAAGCTTTTGTTGCCTCCCGTCCAGCTGATTTCCTTAAGAAGGGCATCAATAAACTGCCACTGCATTGGCAAAGATGCATTGATTGCATGGGTGATTACTTCGATTAATACAAATAAAAAATACATGAAAAAAATTAGTTTAAATTTTTTCATACAAAACGGCAATTTCATAGGTAAAGACCTATTATATACCAATAGGGAGTGAACTGAGTTGATAAACTCCACACTCGAATGAGGAAAATACTCCAGCCCATTGAGTAATTTCCTCATTATAAATTACATAGAAATGAAATTACTGGCTCTCAATAAACATTATTTCATAATATTTGTTTGAAATAAAATTGATAACAGAAAATAAATTAGAATATTGACGGCAGTGAACCAAATTGATCAACGTCAATTTGGGAACCATGGCGTCGTTTCCTTGTTATGAATATTATTATTATTTACATACAAACCTACAGAATAGAAAACAAAACCAATATGACCTATTATTTGTTTTGTAACGAATTAGTTGTCGAAAAATTCCATTGAGTAGTAGCATTTTGTTAACGAAAACGTTTTTCGAAATTCATCGTCGAAAAATTCCTTCCATAATAAATTAATTATTATGGAAGGAATTTTTCGACGATGAATTCCTTTCATAATAAATATTAAATCTTATTATATAACATGGAAAACATAATTATAAAATATTGATTTAATCCATAAACTGTATTAATGTTATTCATATAGGTACCCATATAAATAAATGCAATTAAAATTATTTATATTTACTACTATAATATAATAAAACTATAAATTGTATAATTAAGGAACTATAATTTTTGTACTTCTATACATAAAGAACATTAAAGTATTATACAATAATCAATCTAATTGCTCCTTAGCCCTCTTCCCCTTCCTTGAGTTGGTGTACCCGACAGGGTACATAATGATCAATTTTATTTATAGTCCACCTTTGTAAACATTATGAAACGCAATAAAGTATTGATTTTATTTTAATTGTGCGCTCTAAATATGAAAGTTTATTTGTTTTAACAAATATTTAACAAATTAATTTCCGTATACAATAATTATAAACTACGGAATGTTAATCCACTTTAACAGGCTTAAAGGTAATAAAATTTGTACATTTATGAGGAAAAAGCCTAGATTAATCGGCTCATGCCGTCACTACAAAATAATGACGTTATACATGAAACCACATTTTTAAATAATTTATTGTTTTAATTCCCTTATCATTAGTGATAATACGGTAGTGGCCAACTATTAAAAAAGTACAAATAAATTATTTTATTTTCAAAGAAGGAATAGGCACAACAAAAAAGTAAAAGCAAAAATAATAATTTATCACAAAATGGAAAACATAGACGCTTTTAAAGTTTTTGGAAGGAGTATCGCTCCGTCTTTGTCGTGCGAAGCGGACGTAGGTGGTGTTACGTCACTAGTAGGTAGTGCCGTCCGTGTCTAGCAAATCATTTTAAAACGCTTATAACTTTGCCAATTTTGCAGATGTTTCATAAGTTTTTTTGGTGTTAATTGTCTTTTTTGTAATAGTTTACAGATTCACAATAAAAAAAAGTAGTTAACATGGTACGGTGAAACCACGGAAAACAGCTAGTTAGATTATATAAAAGATAACATTTTTTACCTATTCACGTGCCAATCTGCCTACCTCTTTTACCTATTCACGTGCCTATCTGCCTACCTCTTTTACCTATTCACGTGCCAATCTGCCTACCTCTTTTACCTATTCACGTGCCAATCTACCTACCTCTTTTACCTATTCACGTGCCAATCTGCCTACCTCTTTTACCTATTCACGTGCCAATCTGCCTACCTCTTTTACCTATTCACGTGCCAATCTGCCTACCTCTTTTACCTATTCACGTGCCAATCTGCCTACCTCTTTTACCTATTCACGTGCCAATCAGCTTACCTCTTTTACCTATTCACGTGTCAATCTGTCGTCTCTTTTACTAGGTACCTACTAAATAAAAAAAATATGTGATGATTGTTACAGCGATGGTTGATGTAATAATTATAAAAAAATAAGCAACAAACAATGCTGAACGTTATGTTAAATTATTTTGAAAATAAGAATTTTATAATAAAATTATACTGATTCAGTACACAGTGTAGATACGAAAAATACTTATTGTGATTGCTAATCCAAGACCTAGCTCTTGGATTAGCTATCGCAATAAAAAAAACGTGTGCGATCGGGGGACCCCCGTCAGTAACATAGTTCCAATTATGTACTTAATCGTATGAAAGTATCACCCATATGTACACGGTACTGGTCGGAGACCACGAGCGTGATTGCGGTGAGTTTTAGATTTATGGAGGGGGCATAACGCTTTTCGTTACGTGACGATTTCTCCAAGTCACAGATAATATAATACTATATCCAAGTCAACTTCTACCGCAAGCTGCGTTAAGAAACTTCGTTCCAAAAAACAATTGTTTCATCAATTTTAATATATGAGGAAAAAATTACCTACGTACCTAATATTTTTGTAACTTTTGAGTTTTTTCCTCACAGCATAAATCATGCGTCGCTACGGCGAAGTTTTTGAGATAAAAGTTTCATCATTGTAAAAGTGAATTGTGTTGCTTGTCTGCGGGTTTTCTCGGTAACGTATAAGTAGGTACCTAGGTACTTATACGTTACCTTTGAACAAAGTTAAAATAGAGTACTTTACGTAACTATGTCTGAATAGTTTCTGATTCTCAAGGGATTATGCAGAGTATAAACTATTCTATTTGAAATGCCGTAGGTATTAAATTAAAGCAAGCTTGTTATTAGCTAGCACTTTGCCCACGATTTCAACTGCGTGATCCACAGAAACTGGAAATTTTTCGGGATAAAAAGTAGCCTATACAGCGCTCAAATAATATTATGAATGCGAAAGTAAGCTTCTTGGTTTGTTGCCTTTTCACGCTTAAACCACTGAACCGACCATCATGAGCACATTCGTTGTCCCGGAACATGAAGGGCAAAGGAAGGAACACGGGTGGGTTTTAGTCAGTAAGAGTCTGACACTCCCTTTCGCTCCACCCTAGAGCGGGAGGGGTCATTTGATGATTTCCCATCCTCAAAAAAAAAAAAAGGGGGTAGGTACAAGAAAATATCTATACTTATGGTACCTTTCACACAGAAAAAAAGTACTGTTCCCGAGAGACGGAACAATAACTTTAGACGGTCACAATTGCTTCAGGACGCTAGATGGCACCACGTGTAGGTCACGCGGACGAAGTCACAGGCAAAGTGCTAGTAATTAAATAATTTTCAAAATTGGATCAGTAATTCTACAGATAACTTCAAACTTATAGCCTTATTATATTAGTGTAGATAACAAGCACGTAGCTTGATCATTCTTAACTGACCAACTCCTTGACAACCACAAGTAAGCCTGTGAGTGATCTTATCATTCATAATCATTTTGGCCGCCATTTTTTACGATTACAGGCACGTGATCATCATTAGATAACACAACTGGCCCTTGGAATCATCGTTACAATCCGCCCCTCCTCCGTATTAATGCTTCAACGATGTATAAAGGACAGCGAATTAACTGAGATATTTGTCAATAAAATGCCGCTTGCAATGTTATCTCCTTGTAATCTTGTAGATTCGGAAAATATATCTTCTTCGACTGATAACATAATAGCATAAGCATAGCATAGCATAATCGGCCTATAATGTTCCCACTGCTGGGACACAGGCCTCCTCTGGGAGAGGGAGTGGGCCGTAGTCCACCACGCGGGCACAGTGCGGATTGGTGGACGTCACATGTCTTCGAATTTATGGTTCTAGGACATGCCGGTTTCCTCACGATGTTTTCCTTCACCATTAAAGCAAGTGATAATTAATTTCTAATACGCACATGACTTCGAAAAGTCAGCGGTGCGTGCCTCGGGATCGAACTCGAACCATTCGCCGTGGGAGGCACATGGTTAGACCACTGGGCTATCACTGCTGAGAGATAACATAATAACTGATATAAAATACTGTGACCTCCTATAAGCGATAATGATGCTGGACTATATGATCGGAATATTTTGAGTTCTAACGTGGTTAATAATGGGGTTGGTCAATGGACCCACCTCTTTGGCACTTACATGCAGGTTTGAAACCTGAGAATCATCAAAGTGACTTTACTTATGTTATAACGACGTAGGTAATAGTGTAGGTCTCAGATCATAGAGATATGCCAAGGGAGAAGTGGCAAGGTGCTATTGAGCTTGACGCTTTAGTTTGATTACACTGATCAGATTGAAAGCATACACGCTGGCGCCGGACCGAACGCAATCGATGATATGCTTAAATACAGTGTTTTAGTTTAGCGCTAGTTATGAGTGACGAATTACAGTGTTAGAATATGGGTGTGCGGAATTTTTAATGTGTGGAGCGTTTGTAATTGTGTCGCAAACTGTTCTAAAAGTGGGGACAGTGGTTCCCGTACTAATTTTCTATGATGGCATATCCTTTTTACTATGATCTGATAGGTAAACATTCCAACATAAAGTGAGCTACCGTAACGATGATTATCAATGCTTGTTTCTCCTTTATACCTACCAGAAGACGCCTTTTATCCACTCAAATATTTATAACTACTAACTCCGTAAATCTAGTTGTAAAATCCGATGTATATTGGTCGCTCGCAAGTCACTGTGTAATCCGATTGAACGCTACGTTCGTTGCAGATTCATGCAGATGCAATCAGAGTTGACAAGATTTGTCGTATTCGTTACCATTGTCTGCTCGTACCTACTTCAGTAGTATTGGTAGGTATTCTATTTTTGGAAAAGTAAAGCTAGTGTAGTTGGGAAAGAATGCTGAATTGATAAAATTGAAAAAAAGAAATCAAAACAAAATTCAATTGACATAAATCGTAAGGTGTCGTCTGCATGAATTATTGTATCGTAGTAAAAAGATAAATTGTCTACAGTTTTAATATACCAATACCTAAATAAAATTCAAGTGTCTCATTGTGATTTCAAAATAAATGCGAACATTGAAGTGAATCCTGATATTTGTATGATGCCTAACCATCATAAATGACCGTTTTTGTGCTGTGTCCAAATAGATATTTTCTTTCTTTCTTTATTTCAAGTATTTCAATATTAGTTTCTTCATGACCACTTACCACAAGATGTGTCGACTAGATCAGTTATTTAAATTCTATTACTACTACTATTCTATTCACTATGATTTTAATTGATGCTTCAGGCACTTGAACTCCAAAGCTATCACTTTAAGTGAACGAAGCCGCGTGAAGCCCTTTCTATCAGCATAACTCTGTAAGCCCAACCCAATAACTTATTCCTGTCCATTGACTCTTAGAACTCGAGCGGGAAGATAAGTAGCTGATACAGCCTTATAAATTTCTTTTTTGGATTAGTAGAGGACATTTTTCACATTGCTAGTACTTTGCTAGGAAAGCCGAATTCAAAATACAAAGCTACCGAAAGGCAAAAATAAACTATTTTGATTTGTTAATTTTGCAAGTCAAGGCGTAAGCGAGTTATCTTCAAGTTTTGTAGATGAAACCGCGTTTGGTAAAGCTAATGCTTACTTATAATCTGGCAAGATCCAGAGTCTGCCTCGTTAGTAGCATGATATTATGTAGGATCTAGAAAACCTTATTATGATGCGGTTATACAAAATAAGCATGAAAATTTGCCAGCCCAATGGCGAATATATTGATGCAATACTAAAAGGTTCAGTAAGCCTGAATCAAATTTGAATTTACCTACAAACTCAATCGATAGTGAAAAGAATAAATCCAAATCATTAATTAACTCGTGATTTTCATTATAAATTCATCGCACCATTTCATGACAACAAAGTTCATTCGATGGCGGCCATGTTTTAAAGGTTTTAAATCAATTCCCTTGCTCCGTGATGGCACATAATTGATGTATTTTCTTATCCTGTTGATCAAGGAAACGTGTATGTGCTAATGTAATCTCACAGATTGTGTCATTCAACTGCCTATATCTAAGTAATTTTTCCATTGATAACATTCAAAATTAGATATGGATGTGTGAAAACATACGTAGTAGATATAGACATTTTTAAGGAAGGTGTTTATGATGATAATAATATTCATTATTTTTATGGAAGTAATCAGAAATCCAAAAGGCGGGGCATAAGTCATTAAACTGATTCCGATTATGAACCCGATGAAATGGCTAGATAATGATTTATCGGTCACTGTCCCAAATCTGGGAATTAATTGAGAATTGTGATAATCAGCCTGATAAAATAGTATTTACTCACAATGTGCAAAAGTGCAACGGTGTTTAAAAGAAAAATACAACTGAGACCTTATTAGACTTATATTGCCAACATTGTGTGACATGAGTTAGAGAAATAGCTATGAAACAATTATGGTTTTAACATTTCATAGTACGGCCTCTGACGACGATTAGGTATATAGTACTAAATCGCCGATAAAAATATTACAGCAAATGCAGTAATGTTAGTTATCTAAAACGAAATAGCAAATTCCAGTGCTCATGACAATTTATTTTACTTAT
This sequence comes from Thalpophila matura, assembly GCA_948465475.1. Taxonomy (NCBI): domain Eukaryota; kingdom Metazoa; phylum Arthropoda; class Insecta; order Lepidoptera; family Noctuidae; genus Thalpophila; species Thalpophila matura. The sequence goes on from OX419200.1 coordinate 12,367,858, forward strand.
CTCAAACTGCAAACACAGTAAATGCAGAATTAAACTTAATAAACGATAAACGATAAAGATCTGCTAGCAAGTTCAGTGAGGTCGGTTACCTGAATGCAGGTCGCTCGGTGGCGGTTGACAGTCTGACAAGCGAACGTTCCCGACCTCTCTAACTTTCAGTGGTCGCAGATGAATTGACAGCTTTGAATCTAAATATAATATCAGTTTAATTTGTGAGTGTTAGTTCATTGACACCTTTTTTCAATTTTGCTTTTTATGATGAGATGGTTTTTCAGTCGAAGTCACTTTTGAACAAATGAGCATCTGTTTTTTTGGGCACCAATGCTTTGAGTACTATAGATATTACCATCTACAGTTGCTAATATGATTTTTATTACACCAACGTTATGACCGTGTATGAGATTTTCCATGGCTGGTACTGTAATTGTTTAACGGTGTTTGATAAAAGAGTAACTTTTTACCGGGATTGTGGCATGTACACATATTGTTCACCTCGGATCATTAAAAAGTTTACGCGTTCGAAGCCGTTGCTTATTAATATTGTTCATTTTCCAATTTTTCAATTTCGCTCTGTAAGTCAAATTATGTATTTTATTAACTTGTTTAATTATTTACACACTGTAGATATACGAGTCAATTTTTTCCAACTCTCCTATCGTAGTTCTACTAGAACATAATTATTTCTTTGGAAATCAATAGTAGGTACCTTTGTACTTTACTTTCTATTGTTTCTTCTAGTCTAATTTTCTGTGTAAGTAGTAAAATTAAAATTTAATGATCGATGTCTAGAAATATACAGTGAAAATTATTAGGTATGCTATTAAAGAAGTTTAACTCTTCAAACCACTTTTGAATATTTCCGTGGCGAAATTCCTAAAGACTTGTAAGAAACTTTGCAATTTCAAGATATTTGTTTCGACAGTTCTAAAACCAATTTTGAAACTTTAAACTTAAGAAATATCTAAGTACTACTTACAATACGATGGATACCCTACTTAGCTGCTAAATTATAGTGTATTGTAGATGCCTATTATTGTTATTTTACTTAGACTGATATTATTCTAAAATCATTCATTCACATAGTCCATAACTACATGTAATTGGCTTAAAATTACAACTTATGATTTCTGAAAGTTTAAACCTATGAAGCATGGTTAAAGAAAAACACATACTTAACAATATAACTAATTTATGCTATAAACAGATCCTAGGAAATTAAAACCCAAAGCCAGACTTACAAATAGTCGCTGCGCCTACAAAAATCGCTGTTTGTTTTTCGATTGTTGGTTTTGATACAATTTTAATCCTTATTCATGTAAAATAACGATTCAAAGTGCATCAAAAATTAACAATAGAAAAGAACACATCGCAATTAACATGTAACAACATTTTCCTCATTGTGTTGTAAAAGTCACGAGATTTTGCCAATATACCGTTTATATTACGACTTGTGCTAAAGGAAAATGAAGGAAAATAAATCAGTTGTATAAAACTTGGAATCTTATCGAGATAAAGATCTCTGATAAGTTGGACAGATAACCAATGATACAGCAGTTATGAGGACAAACATGAATGGAGGCGTGTGTGCAAATAATACAGAAATATGTATACGTACACCGTGGGGACAAATATAAATATTTGTATATGCTTTGCACACTGTATTTGATATTTGCTAAAGATAAGCGCAAAGTAGACAATTATTCAGATGAAAATGAAGTAGTCGTTTGTTTTGCTGTGATTCCTATTGCAGAATAAGCAACACAAGCAAAGAAAATATTCCCATTCTCTAGATCTTTGCACTTATTGTGAAAATTATTCAAAGGATTTATAGTGAGAGTTTCTAACAAGAAAATCACAAATGCAGCAAGACGAAGCTATAGATTAGTTAAAGCAAAAAGCAACATATTTGTAATCCAGCAATGCAAATAGGTACTAGTATATACTTTGAACTGAAAATAGTAGGTAGCAATGAAACTGTTTTTACCTAAGTCAAAAGAAATAAATAAGAATTAGACATCGTAAAAGACAATATAATTAATTAAAGAGTAAGGATGTCGCACAAGTAGGTCAAATTCCAAGCGCTAGCTTTTGAACTGGTATGAGAAATACTGTGACACACTTTAGCATATATTAAGTGGGTTATTGTTGAAGATTAACTTACTTGCATATAATTTGATTGTGAAGAACATGAAAGTCTTCCTTCTAATGCGATGAATTTACAACTTTAGGATGTAATTTACTTATATAGAGAAACACGCTATCTGCACATATAGGTACCTACTAACTTTAGCTTTTTGGTTAACATTTAAGTGATCAAAACCAACTTAACCTGACTCGAATAATCATGAAAAATCGAAAACTTGTGTGTTAATAAATCTTGATAGTGCGTTACACTGATTTCACAACAACCATTATTAAGGTTTTAACAAGATAGACCCTCATTATTCTAGTGGGGGAGAGAGATAGAGCTATATACGAGGAATAGGACCATCCCTTATTTGCAACGAAACAATTTTTTTTATACCACTATGATGGCAAACAAACGTACGGCCCACCTGATGGTAAACGGTTACCACCTAAAATCTAGAGAAAAGAAACTAAACGTTTCACCCAAAGAATATCAATTATATAATTGGCAAAAATGTCAATAATGTATTTTGTTATATTTCAAATAGATTATAAAATATTTTAGAGATAAAATACTTAATTTAGGTACTTATCAACATTACAATGGCTAACAATGGTGATTTGTCTACAATATAATTCGTTGATTCGTTCAATTCGTTCGATTCGTTTGATTCGTCTGTTCCTTTGGTGCTATAAAAATGCTAAAGCGCACTGTTCTTAATAAGACAGCTAATTTCTTCCGCCAGATGGCATTAAATCCATCTCAGCGCTCCAGGAAATTACTGCAAAGAATACTTTGCATAATGAAGTATAAAAAGTAGTGACAATAAAAGTGTAATTACGTCTGTTTCATAGAGAAGATTGAGTTATTAAAAGAGTTTTTATAAGACTAGAATTAAGTTAATGAAGTGATCACTCAAACGGGCTAAACTAAGATAAATTAGACAGGCTGACAAAAAAATAGACTGTCACAAAAGGCTATGTTGTCCCAATTTTATCGTGAGATGAATTGCATGAATTTATAACCATAGTATATTTATAACATTATAAAACTGTAAAAAAGCCTTGTCTATACATTGAAGATATTACAGAGAAAACAGTCGGGATAGGATACTGGGATGTAACCATGCTCAAACATTTTTTGCTGTTTGTCTGTTTGTGCACCCATCACGCAAAAATTACTGAACAGATTTTGATGAAATTTGCACAGTTGGGTAGCTTAGGGCCTAACTTAAAATCTAAGCCACATTTCATCTCATTCCGGTGAAATGAACCAGAGATACAGCTTGACCCCTTCGTAGAACTAGCTACGATACACTAAGGAGGTCATTTAAAATGGTTAATTGTACTCCACGCAGATGGGCTTGCGGGAAAAGTTTCCACGAATGGCTATACTTAAAACGTACGGCCTAATATTGAGCAGACGTTATCACGTTGCTAACTAGCAAACATTTTTAACAAGGCTTGAGCCATTCCTATATGGTTGAATGCGGATACGTGCAGCGATGGAACCATACATGAAATACTAATGAAACCGGTTATCAGGCGTGTGTAATATTGTTTTCAGAATCACTTCGAGTCTGTCAAAAGCAAACAAATTTAACAAAATATTAACTACTAGCTTCCGCCCGCGGCTTCGCCCGCGTTTTTCGGCATAAAAGGTAGCCTATGTGTTATTCCAGACTATAATCTATCTGTGTGCCAAATTTCATCCAAATTCGTCCAGCCGTTTCAGCGTGAAGAAGTAACAAACATACACACACACACACGCGCACAACCTTTTTAATATTAGTGTCACTTTCAAGTGAAGTGACTTTATTGTGTTCCTTGAGTTTAATAGACATAGTTGTAATTACATTCAAAACTTTCGAAAGGAAATAAGAAAACTTTTTCTATACAACTTTGAACAAACACTGATTAGCCTCCGTTTGGAGACACGTGTAGCTTTTGAAATTATGTTGTGGGTGTGTCTAGGTTAACAGAACACTATTTTATCCTACGGTGATTAAGAATAGAAAGAAAACCAGCTACATTTTTACTGCGTAAGTTCTAAAAGAGTCAGTTGTTCTATATTCATCTAGCGCGCTCCTTTAGATAACTAATATTTACATCGTTACAATTTCATTTGGAACGTCAATAAAAGTGGTCTGTTGATGTGTTACTTCAAATACAAGTGACGTATTGTACGCAAACATCAATATTACGTGACAATCTGTTATGAAATAGTGTTAATCATTAGTATAAATAAGAAATAACAACGGTCCCAGAATAGTGCCTTGCGGAACTCTTGTAGCTACCATGAAACTATATGGTATTCAATACCATGTATTGAAATTAACGATTTAAATCCTATTATTAAAATAGAAATTAATTTGATTCAAAATATTAAGCTTATAGCAATAGTGAAACATTTGATTTTTTTTATGAACGACAAAATCAAAAGCCTTTTGAAACTCTTTACATTAAGGGATGAAATATTCTTAGCTTGGTCTTTTGAACTCAATGGAATATTTAGAATCGTTTAATCCTCAAACATGGAAGCGTGATCTAGAACACGGAAACCCATCTGTCAAGTACAACAAGCATGTCAATCATACAATAGTATAATGAAACCTTTATCTAATCTCAAGTGTTTCGTACAAAAACGACGTAAACACTTGAAGAATTCGAAGTGAAACTGTTTCTATGAGGCCACGTTTTCATGCATGTGTATTTAGAAGAGATTAGTGAGTTTACAGATAACCCAAATAATGTATTAATTACGACTTCTTTTTCTTTTCATTCCCTCTCTTTTAAGGATCACGACCCTATACAATGGTGCTGATTCTGTTGAATATCGCACTAAACTAATTTTAACCACACTATATCTCTTTTTTACATATCATTGAAAAACATAGCGGGCAGAACATATTTAGAACTGTCATATTAGTCTACGCCCTTGTCATTTACGGGAAAATAGTCGTGACCTTTTGCGATTACGACTAAAGTGGCATCAAAACTGTACAAGTGGACTATTTTGACAGGATTCAATTTAATCTATCCCTTTCTCATGTTTCTTATTAGAAAGAGACATAATGAGACTAAATTAGTTAAGTTCGTAAACAACAGAATCCCCACCAATATTCCTCCAAACTATAACGCTGCTTCCAACAGCCTTCTATATAACACTGTTAATTAGGCCTACATTATAGAAATAAAAACAATGGATATATTTTTTATCTTTCAAGATCCACCCAATTGTCAGAAATTTTCAAATAACTTTTTTCATGGAGACTAATACATACAATATATACAGCAGCCGTATAAAGCTGCAGTGGCACACGATACGGGAGAAATGAAATTCAAAGGGTAGAGCAACGGTTTAAAAAAAAACCAGGTGCCCAAGCTACCACCTTGGTCGTAAAAGCCGGTTACCGCTGCTAAATTTAGGTCGCCGTAGAATTGCAATCATCCGTAGTGACTTGGTCTAAGAACGGACTGTGACCCACTTTATAGATATTTTCATTTCATTAATTCACATTTGCCCATGAAAGTTTGAAAATATTTACCTCCAAAATTATCTACAGAAATATTTTCATAATAATTATGTTTGGTAAGTAATTTATATTTTGATAACAGCATTAGAGAGAGTGCTTTTTCCCATCGTCCCTTTTTGCGATTTATTTCCCAGAGGTTTTTTATTAACCCTTAAATAATTGAACGACAAAATGTTACTTTTAACCTACGCTCTCCAATACCAAATCCCTCGGGTTGAGGCACAAATTCATAGATTAATGGGAACGGTCCACGAAAACCGTTCGCTGAACAAATTCCAAGTTTAAATGGCAATGTGTTGTCGGATTGATGCGATAAAGTTGTGGAACTCATCGCTGGAGGCAATCAGCTGCTCGTTATGTAAAATTGACCCAATTCCTAGTGATGGCGCCTCTGCGTTTATACCTCAGATCATAGAAACAAGGAGATGTGCCAAGGCGCTATCGAGCTTGATGCCTGATCTTGAGCAAATTGCTCATATTAAAAACGTACGCGCTGGCGACGAACCGAGCACGATCGATGGTATAAATACAGTGTTTTAGTTTAGTGCTAGTGTTGAGTGACGATTAACAGTGTTAGATTGAGGGTGTGCGGAATGTTCAATGCGTGAGAGATCTTTTTATTCACAAGGAGCGCTTAATTATGCGCGTAATTGTGTCGAAAAATGTACTAAAAGTGGCATCAGTTGTTCCCGTACTAATTTGCTATGATGGCATATCTCCTTGTTTCTATGATCTGAGGTTTATACATATTTAATCTTTGGAATGACAAAGATGGAGTAATAATAATTTGAGTTGCAGCGATGTTTTAATTGGTTAAACCATATAAGTTGACATTTTTCCAAATATGATAGGTACTTTTGGGAAATGTAGTTTATTATTGACACGTTAGCAGTGTAGCCTTAATAAACGTAAATGATTGTGTGCACTAGAAACAAGTTCATAACATGAAAATGGGCTAAAAATCTCTAGAATGATAAAGACAAAGAAAGGGAGGGGGTAAGATATAAAACTAGATCTAATCTAGTCGTTTTTTGACGCTCTTTAGTTTATTTTAGAATTTAAATATAATTATTTTAAGGCTCTTTTTGTAAATAAAACTGTATTATATATTATGTAAATAACTCGAATAATCTAGTCAATATTGAACATCTAGACAGAATTATAGAACTTTTTTCAGCTATGTTAAATTCTATACCTACCTATAAAACAGTAGGTACTGTGACTGACTGACAGACAACTAATTGTGCGTTGTCTGTCATGAACTCAGTCACAGTACTGTTTTATTTAATCTAGCTGAAAAAAGTTCTTAAATGTAAATATGGGTTGTCTCAATTGCACTCACAACACAACACAACAGAACATGTAACACACAATAACACACTCCAAATCAGTAACACACCAGAACATAACTTTCGGAATATTCCGCCATTTTACCAGATATAAAACAAGATAGTCAAATGTCTAGACTAGACGTTTATAAAAATAAATGAAATTTTATTCATTGAAGTTAAGATAAATATTAAATTAAATCAAAACGAATGGACGCTAGACGAGGACTTAAAATAACACTAATAAAAGAAAAATGTGTTCTTTGGAGGACTTGAGATGAATACTAAAACGTTGGGCCGATCACAAGTTATTTTGACCTATGGTATCGTAAATGTAAGCATAATTTGAATCTAAAATACAACAGTCCTAGAACATTTTGATAAAACTTTATACAATTTGCACATTTTAAAAAATACAGAGAAATTATTAAGTCTTTAGTTTAAATAATTATTGTGTAGCAAACGTATATTTTCAATTTAAAAAATGTTTACATACAGCAGACACCAAAAACCCTATGGATTTCATTTATTTGTAGCTGTGGTATACAGAAATGCACAGTAGTATGAAAAAAATCGACACTTTTTACAAAAAAATCCGTAATTTGGGTACCACCTGAAAAATATTGTTTTATATTTTGACTCCCCAATAGCCCTACTATGGGGTGTTTCAGGATTATCCATTCTTTCTGGGACACCCTGTATACGATACCGACTAGCGACTAAAATAGGGTTCCATCGTAACATAGTTTTAGGAAATATAATAAAAAGTACAGGTTCTATTCTAAGACGATTGATCAAAATTTTTATACATTTTGTACCTACAGAGAGCCAGAGTTTATAAACTTCCAAAACTATGATCATGATTTATTTTAAAACGAAACTAATCTTTCTGCCGTCTGCCAAATATTTTTAATTGGCAGTTGTGTTTGGTAAAGAAATAAAGCATTTATTAATAACGGCCTAAAAGTCAAAAGAAGTAATTTGTTTGTGGCTGACTCGTTTTTTAAAAATATCAACGAACGGAACCCTAAAAACGTCTGTTCACTCCAATAATCCGACATTCAATGCGTACGCCTCTAGTACTAGAGGCATTTCGTATAGGCTAATTGAATTCGGCTGCGGCTGCCTGACTCGCTGACAGCCCAACTGCCTAGTGCCATATTTCCCTACGTCCTGGATGAAAAGTTCAGCTCAATTTACGCTAAGCTTTTGCGTGACAGAGTTCATAATTAAACGAAATTGTAAATTAATAGCAGCTAAAGAAACGTAAACAAATTGTAAACTAAAAAGTTACTTGCCCTGCCATAAAAGTGACATCACAATAAAACACTTCGTATAAAACATGCAAGATAATGATAATGACACACTTAATCAACAAGCAGTGAGAATCTCGCATTGCACGCAGATCAGTGCCAAGTGCGGAATATAAATAAATTGTGATGCAATGCAGAACCTGCTCACCTTAACTTGAGGTCCTGGCTTAAAGGCTGTTTTTTAAAAGTGTTCATTACTTTTACTGACTACTAATTATTACGATAGTATATTTTAATTAATTGGATTTTTAAGAGACGTAGAGTATAACGGAATAATAATAAATTTATGTTCGTGGCGAAAACATAAAAAAATAGAGTGAAAAATATTATAATCACTTTTATTTTATACGGTCAAGACATTCTGCTTCTTCTTCTAAAACCTTACTCATGCTGCCAGTCATATATAAAATACATAAAAAATGTAGCCAGCACAAAAAAGTAAAATAAAAATTATGTTCGGATACGAACATACTGGGGGCGCCTCTGGCCCTTTGAACATAACAGTTGAACCAAACAATCATAAAAGTTTAAACTTAAGTACATAATTAACTATTTTCAATAGGAAAAGGGCACACTTTCAAAACACTAGTTCGGATGACAGATCCCTTGGCAGTCTTAACTTCTAAAGCACGAACACATACATCTTTACCAGGCATTACATTTATAATTCTTCCTACCGGCCAATTAAGTGGATTAACATTATCATACTTTAAAATCACCATATCACCTGGTTTCAAGTTTACTTGGATACTTTTCCATTTTGGTCTATTTTGTAAAAGAACCAAATAATATTTATGCCATTTTTTCCAAAATAGTTGTTGCATTTGTTCACACTGTTTCCAAAAAGATATAATAATAAAGCCTTCTTTAATTCCATATCTTTGTAATTTTACATTTCAAATGTTGTTAGTATTATTAGTAACTTCATTTAAGCTAGTTATTGTTAGTACAGTTAGTTATGTATTCGTAGTTTCAGTGATATGAATCTCTCTTTGAGTAAAGGCCTCCTCCAGCTGCTTCCATAGTTCTTTATCATTGCTTTTACTCATCCAGTCTTTTCCTGCATTCTTTATTATATCATCGGCCCATCGTTTAATTGGTCTTCCAACGTTCCTTTTACCAGATATTGGTCCTATAACGTATAACGGAATACCTTGCTCAAATTGAAGCAGCCCGACTGCGGAAGAACCTCCACCTTACAGAATACCACAGCCAAATGACGCTACTCTTCGCTAGTGTTGTCGTACGGTCGCCCCGTTTTATATAAGCTTTATTACATAACAGCCGAAATGTGGGTGTATCCTTTAAGCGTTTGACCTATGTACATCACCATCTTAAAGCCGGGCAAACCCCTTTGCCAAAGTACACTGGCCATTTGACCGATTTTGACTATTGTATAATTACAACATATAAAACTAATTCTAAGCGACAGCTGTCATTTTGTATTGTCATTTTGAAAATGGTTAATTCTAAAATTTCCTAAAAGGCGGTCTGCTATATTAACGCTGAGTTGCAGAAAAGGTCATTAAGTTTTAAAGGAGACTAACCATAGAAATTGTATGGTTAATGCCTCCATTAAAATTTAATTATCTTTCTGCAACCGACCGTAAATCTGTGAAACCATGGAGTTTCCTATCACATGTAAGCATAAATTATGCACCAACATGGTTTTATTTATGTACAATCTGTAAGCATAATAATATATCTGTGTGTAATTATCAAATTTCCATAGTGTAGGTATACGTGTTCACCTCGCCCCCCGAAAAAAGTGGCAGAAAATGATATTCGGTGATTCACTTATCATCTCTATAGGTTAAATGCTCTAAGGGGTGTACCTATCTGTCTACGGCTTCGGATAATACCATCGTAACTTTATTAAATGTATATATGTATAATTAGTAAGTACTACGTACCACTTCACAGGTCATTAAACAAACTTCATCGCCATATCGCGGCGTGAAATCGACTGCAATCAGGCTGCATTCACAGATTCGATAGACGGCGCTTCAGAGTAATTCTGTTGACTATTACTTAAAGTTGTTGATTTTGTTTCGAGTATTATTTGTTGTTATGAGTAGGTACTTTCACAAAGAACTACTTCTACGATAAGAATATCAACCGGTAGACAGTTATTGCCAAAAACGAGTTGAACGAGTTTTTTAGAGTTCCGTACCTCCAAAGGCAAAAGTCTTAGAGGATCACTTCTTTGTCCATCTGTCTGTTTATCAAGACCCTTTTTCTCAGGAATGCGTCGAGGTAGGTATTAAGTTGAAATTAATATCAAATACTTAAGTCTATGGTCCCTTGGTGCTGTAAAAAAATTAAGTTTTTAAGTCAATAGGTAAAAAAATACGGCCATTTCTGCCGCATATTTTTACACTCACAAATAAACCAAAACCTATACGGTACTTCGCGTTGAGCTAGAACCATGAAATTTGGCTAAAAACAAGGTCTTTAATATTAAAAGTAAAGGAAAACATCCAAAAATCATTAATTTGAAGTTGTATCACATATATTTATTTTTTTAAGATTACAGAACCCTCTGGGCGCGGCCTACTTGCACTAGTCCGGTTTTTTTATACACCGGTATTTTACCTTGATTTTTTTTGCTTGTCATTCACGGCCTAGTTTAGTGTAATTGGCATGGGACTTGAAGCTTCATCCAATTTGCCGTCGTCTATTATGTTCCCTTGTCATGCAAATTGACATCTCACACGGTCAACTTTGTCCTGAGTTGCTCATCTTTGCTTCTCGACTCTGAGTGAGGTCTTTCGGAATAACTTGATCAAATAAAACACTCGAGGAGGGAGATAGGTATTTCGTCTAGGTATGCTTTGACTTTACATTTTTATTCAACCTAATATTTTTTATACGACATCGGTGGCAAAAATGGTCACAAGTCTTTGAATTTTGGGTTCTAGGACATGCCGGTTTCCTCCACCGTTTTTTAGAGCAGTGCTGATGAAACAAATTACAGAAAGTGTGCGCCGGCCGGGGCTCGCACCTACGACGACTTAAGTCGGAGTTGCTACCATTCGGCCACGGGTTATTCCCAAATTCCCAACGGACCACGTGGTCGGTTTTTGAGACCTCTAAAAATAATAAAAAACACTAAAAAAAATAAAAAAAAACCCACACGTTCGGGGTAAAATTAAATATCTTATTATAAGAGTGGGTCCCGGCTGCAATATCGTCTTGTTTTTTATTATTTTAGAGGTCTCAAAAACCGACCACTTGGTCTGTTGGGAATAACCCTCGGCCACCACTGCTCTCTTTCTGCTCTTTTCTTTAAATATATAATCATAGTATTAATTACTAGCTGTGCCCCGTGGTTTCACCCCGGTTACTCGGCTCCTAAGGGTCACAGCGTGGTGTTAAATAGCTTATACTATGCCTTATCAATCTGGCTATCATATACAAAAATAATTTTTCGTATCCGACTAGTAGTTACAGAGATAAGCGCGTTCAAATAAATAAACAAACTCTTCAGGTTTATACAGGGTGGCAGGTTAGACAGTGGAAATATTTTAAGGGGTCATTGTACTCATCATTATGAACAACTTTTACTATGGGACCAACCCTGAAATCGCGAAAAAAAAATCAGCTGTTCCATACACTTTGTTGAGTTATGTGAACATAAATGTATGGAACAGCTGCTTTTTTTCGCGTTTTCGGGATTGGATTTCCACTGTCTAACCTGCCACCCTGTATATTCCTATGATTCCAATAGTTCTAGCTATTTACCAACATAATTCAACATGTCCAATTACTCTGTTTATCCCTCTAGCTACTATTTTATGAACCACACGAACTAAAATAACATACTAGTGTTGTCCCACACAACATTAAAATAACAAAGGTCGGCTAACATATTATTAAAAGCACTTTAGCTCAACGTATCTGCGTTAAATGTATTTTCAATTAGTACTGCGCACGATGAGAGTACTGTTTATTATTAACTAACACATGAAAATGTCCGAATGGTAGAACCTAGGAGTATTAGGGTCAAGTTCACCGACAAGTTAACAGTCCGATAAATTGAAAACGGCCGTTTAACATGACTCCCCTTGCCTTGCCTTTAGAAAAGTCTTGTTAAACAGTCGTTTTCATTTTTACGAGTAGGTATACAGGGTGGCAGGTTAAACAGTGGAAATATTTTAAGGGGTCATTGTACTCATCATTATGAACATCTTTTACTATGGGACCAAACCTGAAATCGCGAAACAAAATCAGCTGTTCCATACATTTATGTTCACATAACTCAACAAAATGTATGGAACAGCTGATTTTTTTTTCGCGATTTTAGGGTTGGTCCCATAGTAAAAGTTGTTCATAATGATGAGTACAATGACCCCTTAAAATATTTCCACTGTTTAACCTGCCACCCTGTATAGAATTAGATTAAAAAAAAATGTACCTATAGTATAGACTCGTAATCGGACCACACAACTGATTAATTTACTAAGTTATACTAAGTATAGTGCACCCAGTAGTAGAGACAATGAACGTCTGTATGCAAAGCAGCCAGTATGAGGTCCGAATAGGTAAAAGTAAAGATTTGCATGCAGCCGCGACCGGCGCGGGCGCATTTGGACGCGACCGTGATGGTCCGCGATACCTATAGAATAGATATCTATATAAGTACGAGTGCTTGGCTTCTTTCGTGTATATTGATGTTGGGCATCGGAGAAGATAGATATAAAAATTGAGATATGTTAAGTAAAATAAAATAAAAAACCGGCCAAGTGCGAGTCGTACTCGAGCACCGAGGGTTCCGTATCAGTTTTGGACGTATAAAGTGAAAAAAACCGGACCGCATCACTAAGTTTGTTTGTCAAGGAATTTTGATGATTTTGAAAAAACTGTAATAGTTAGGAACATCGTTTTATTTTTGGTGCAATACTTGGGTCAATTCCTATTCAACTCTAATTATTTCAGATTTTTCGCCCTGCATACTTCGGAGATAAGGGGGGGGAATGGTATTTTTTCAGTTATTTTTCATCATATGTTCAAAACTGTGAGACATAAAATTAAATAAAAATATATTTTGAAATGTGCAGATCAAGCCCTTTTATATGATATATACCTTGACCTAGTAACCCCACTTTGAAATTTTGGACCCCCACTCCGGCCCCTTTTGCAATGAAACTAAAAACATTTTTTAACTTTAATCACTTGCAATAAAGCTGGGTAAGCACTCTTTATAATTGTTCCAAATTTCAAGTCGATAGCATTAGTAGTTACTGAAATAACTAGGTGTGACAGACAGACAGACAGACAGACAGACAGACAGACAGACAGACAGACAGACAGACAGACAGACAGATAGACAGATAGACAGACAGACAGACAGACGAAGTCGCACCATAAGGGTTCCTTTTTTACCATTTTGGTACGGAACCCTAACGATGAGAAAAAAAAAAACGATTTGTAAGTATGGTACAGAAAAAGTTTTTGTATTATTATATCTATCGTTTAACATTAACATCATAACAACACGCAAATATTCTCCTTTACTAAACTTTATTTTCTATACTACTCGTAGACCTTAGTTGGACAGGCTAGTATTATTATAAAAAAACGTTCTCAACTTTTTCCTTCCTGACCATTTTACAAAAAAACTAACAATAGTACTGTACCCCTATCATGAGTTTTTTTGACGTATAGTTTCGTTAACGTAAGCATATTTTGAATTGAAAATACAGCAGTTCTGGAACATTTTGATGAAATTTTATACAATTTGCACATTTAAAAAAATACAGAGAAATTAATTATGTAGGTATTTAATTTATATAAATATTGTGTAACAAACGTGTATTTTCAATTCAAAATATGCTTACGTTAACGATACTACACGTCAGAAAAACTCATGATAGGGGTACTGTTTCCAATATGATACCGGCTTTGCCTCCACCATCCGGGCTTACACGTGTTGCAGATCTATTATGGACAAGTCAATTTCCTGGCCATATATCTTGCAGAATCTTTTAGAATAGCATTGAAGAATTGAAGACTGTTTTCGGCTAAGGATATGAAGGGTGCCCTGTGTTTTCTGGCTGAAAATATTATTCTTTTTTATGTATGCACGTGGTGTAAAGAAATTTTTCTTTATTTGTGGTAATTTTAAAGTGGTACCTATGTAATTTAACTTGCGGATTTTTTTATTGTATTTACACATAGATAATAGTGAGGTGTGGCCTGCGTTTTTATTTCTTAAATTAATTTAAATTATTTTATAGTCTAATCCGTTTTAAAAAGGTGTTTTAAAAAAATCCAATAATTTTGCGATTGTATTGCTCCTCGTTCCCGTCGGCGACCTCCATAATAAGGAATATTCCATGAAAAAGCGTTATAAATATTCCGTGACAATAGCTGTCAGTATCCATTTACGAGACATTATCGCAGTCAGTGTTTGATGGACAATCTCGTTAAATAAAGGTTGTATTGATTCGCCATTTTATTGGCTTCGGACCGTGACTTTGTTGCCTCTCTGGCTCTTTTTAAAGCAATGTTATTGTGTCATATCGGCCCGTAAACGTCTATATAAAGAAGGTTATTTCAACTTCTGAATAGACTTATAGGGCCGTACCACAAAAAAGATAAACACGTGTTCAACACGAATGCTACCAAAAATAATACGCACTTGTTTTAGCACTAAACTTGTCTAAAACAATTGTGTATTATTTTTGGTAGCATTCGCGTTTAACACGTGTTTATCTTTTTTGTGGTAAGGGTGATAAAGTTAAAAGACAATTTTTTGTTTTATTTTCCATGCAACTGTCCCATAAGATAAACGCTAACTCGAAAAATTCATGGGCATAGAAATAACAAGGATAGTTGTATATTTAATCAATGGTTAAATTAAAAAGCGTTTTTAGGTAAGGGGGTTAATATTCACTTACATTGTGTTGTCATTTTCGATTTTCATCTTTATGTTTTTTCGTGAAGACGAATTCATGACGCAAAAATATTCGAATTCGCGATATCCGCGAATAAGTTGATGTTAGATATATATTGTTAACCGACTTCAAAAAAAGGAGGAGGTTCTCATTTGTCGAATCTTTTTTTTTATTTCTGTTGCGTTCATTTTGTAATAGTTTATCTTTAAAGTAATGTTTTATGTACCATGTCATAGAGAACTTGCTTATTGCCGTTAACTAAACACAAATCAAGAGTGGCTGCTACTAAGAATTTCATAATAGAAAATAGCATTTTGTCCGACTCAGGAATCTAACACCGAGGCGTCGCTTAGCAGTCGCGCTAGCAACCACTAAACAACGAAGCAGTATATTTGACCACGTTTTATTAACTCGCTTCCTTGTCTGTGTATTCGGTACGAATTTTTCAGGTATTTTTATGGCAAAAATACTGTCAAAATATAAATGTTCCAACATTGTCACTAAATAAAAACAAAGCAAGCAAGCCAGGCGTAAAGACCAGTGCTCACCGCCGCGCCCGTCACTTCCGTTGACCGGAAGCTTTGACAGGAGACAATATGGCGCCAATCTGTCATTTTCCTTTCACGGTAATTACATGGAAAAGCTTTGAGATTATAGCGAAATATATTTATTATATGGCATGTATGTTATACAAGCTTTTTGTCGCCGTTTCGTTTACAAAGATACCGACCCTGTTTGGCTGAGAGATTCGTGAAAATGGCTTGAAAAAAATCTGATTGAGTTAAAATTAGGCAAACCTGCATACCTATATAGATTTTTTTTTATGCGAGGATGCATGCTAAGCGGCCAAAGTAGCCTACAAAACGCTTGTAACACGGAGTATGCGTGTTGCCGAACCTTTAAAATAAGGCTTCGCTATGCCGTCAGCTTAGGGGCCAAGCATGTCCCCCGCTGTCAACACAGCGCATCCTCAGGAGCTCTGGCGACCTTACTCACCACAGGAACACAACACCGAAGAGTAGCTATTATTAGAGCAGATGACACGTGGACCTCTAGTTCGTATCAGTCGCGCAGGTGGAACCTGTGCGGGATAGAAAATAAAGCACCAGCAAACATCCAGCAGTAGTTATATTTAAAGTAATCAGGCGGATAGACAGTACAATACCAAAGATATATATTAATTAGGAACTTATCAATACAACGTGCAGATCGTGCGACGACATGGAGAGAAGAGACAAAAACGGAAGAGCGTACCATAGATTATACAGTATAGACATAATGCAGGGCATTAAATATCAAGCCAAGATTCAATGCATACCCATTCACTAACATTCTTAATAGCTATTAGGCTGTGGTATTCTGTAAGGTGTTAAGTTCTGATGGCGATACAATTTGGTGGTGTCATTGAGTCTGATGATGGAGACGGAAGGTGGTGGACGAAATTCGTTTTATATAATTTATATTTAACTAGCACTTTGCCCACGACTTCGTCCGCGTTCTTCACAGGAACTGTGCATTTTTTGGGATACAAGGTAACCTATACAGAGTAAAATTAAAACCAGTGCCTATATTTTAGGAGGTGAAAGTACTCATGAATATGATCAACTTTTATTATAGGACCGACACTGAAATATGAAAAAAAAAAGCTGTTCCATACATTTTGATCGTGTTGTGGTACCTACATTTTTGTAGGGAACAGCTGATTTTTTTTTCTTATTTCAGTGTCGGTCCTATAATAAAAGTTGATCATATTCATGAGTACTTTCACCTCCTAAAATATCCGCACTGGTTTTAATTTTACCCTGTATCAGCGATAATGTAGCTTTTTATTAGTGAAATAATTTTCTCAATCGTTTCAGTAGTTTTGGAGGTTATCCTCCATATATACACAAACTCACAAAATTAGCACTCTTTTTAGTAAATATACCAAAAATAATCCAAATATATTCTAAAATAACATGCCTTCACATCACTTTCACCTAACCCTAAAATACCCCTTCAGATCTCACAAAAAAAAATGTAACAAAAACCACTTCCCACACATCGCCCACCATGTTTATTACTGAAGGAAAAACCTGCTAATAGACCGAAAGACAACATGTTGACATGAGAACATGTTGCGTAACAGACCAATTAGAACTTGTGGGTTAAAGGTCAGACTTGTGTGCTTTTTGTCTAGAGATCGGTAGTTGTGGTTAGATTTAGTTAGGATAATATACAGGGTGGTGTTTTGTGTAAGGGATTTTTAGATAAATTCTGTTTTACTCTCAGATCATAGAAATAAGAAAATATTATGATATCATAGCACGCAGAGTGCGTCACAACTGCAAACGCCCCTTTGGAAATCATAGAGATCTCCCACAAATTAAAAATGTCTCACACCCTCAATCTAACGCTTTTATTTGTCACTCGTCACTCACACTTAGCAAAAACTTCATACCTAACTTGCTAATATTGTAAATGCGAAAATTTGTGAGGATATATGATTGTTTGTTACTCTTACACGCAAAAACGACTAAACGGATTTTGATGAAACTTTACAGTAATATAGTTCATCAGGATAATACATAGGCTGCCTTTTATCCCGAAAAACGTGGGCAAAACCCCGGACAAAACCTAGTATTCATATAAAACTTTGAAAAAATTAGGATAGGTACTACAAGACAAAGACGCCGAAATGCTAGAAATACAATTTGGTATTTTTAAGATAAAAATAATTATTCACCCTGTGTCTTATGTAACTCAACACGTTATCATTAGCACGATTTGGATCGCAATTACGCGAGACATACTATTACATGGCATCTGTAATTACATGTGACGTAATTATACGCACGATCGAACTTAATACTGTGCGTAATTAATGAAACCAATTAAAATGTCTCGACCTTAGTATGGGCACAACGTAAATAGACACAGAGGGCTGAGTGCGAGTTGCAAACCATCGCGTTAATCGAGTAAACATCTCGCGAAGTGAATGGAACAACCAATCACGTGTGTTAGCATCTTCATTTTGGAGCGCGAACTGAAGATTGATTGGTCATTGGCTACGACCTTCGTTAACGTTCACACGATCGAGTGTTTTAGAAAAACTCACACTCAGTGACTCCCTTCAGAGAGCGAAAAGGCACGCACACGCGACACGACACGCGTCTTCGTACAGTGAGTACAAACACTAGTCACTTTTCAAATGAAGTACGAGTTGTGCAATACTCCGAAAATTGCTAGTGCTAGCTAAAACTGCTAAGCAGTGGAATGCGCTGCCCAAGTGGGTGTTTCCCAACAGTTACAATCTGGGTATCTTCAAGTCTCGAGTGAATCGGTTTCTTTTAGGCAAGCGTGCTCCATCGTAGACCGCATCATCGCTTAACATCAGGCGAGATGGCGGTCAAGCGCAAGCCTATCATGGAATAAAATAAAAAAAAACTCTTAGGGCGCGTTCACACGACACGCGCACGCTCAGCGCACGCCACCCGCGTCCAACTCGCATTGAAAGGGCACTGGCAGACGCTCATAGAACGCTGGGCCTCAGATTGTGTAAGTCGGTACAGATATGAAATTAGTTTGGTGTGATCGAGTATTTCAAGAGTATTTAAATTCATTTTTTATTTGTTTTTGGACGTAATTGGGTTAAAGAGAAATATTCTTATTTCTGACAGTGAGGTTAAGTATGGTGTGAATGATCCAGTGAAGTACAGCCCGACTAATGAGTTCTCAATTTAAAGGTTTTAGTTGCTGTCACCATGATATTCTGTGGAAGCACGCGCCAGCCAGCATGCACCCGTTTTTGTTTTAGTGGTTTTTTCAAAATGTCAATGGCATAATCATTTTATTTCTTATTTATTTCGATTTTTTATTCCAATTCTTAATCTCTAAGATAAATTAGGCAAAGAACAATTAAAATATATTTTTATTTTTGGTTAAGCTTTTATTACTGTACCATATCAAGCCTAAAACTGCCGACGTCCTTTGTTAAATAAGAATTTGAGCCTTATAATGCATCAATAGATCTCAAATTGCATTTAACGAGGTCTACACGCGCACGCCATGCGCACGACCCGCGCGCGCCTCGCG
Organism: Thalpophila matura; assembly: GCA_948465475.1. Classification (NCBI taxonomy): domain Eukaryota; kingdom Metazoa; phylum Arthropoda; class Insecta; order Lepidoptera; family Noctuidae; genus Thalpophila; species Thalpophila matura. The sequence goes on from OX419200.1 coordinate 12,387,135, forward strand.
CCAACCCTGCACTCGCCCTGCCCGCGCTCTGCACCCTCCCCGCGTGCCTATGCCTAGTGAACGAAGTAGTCCAGTCACTAGTGGTTTAAGTGGGCGCGGGGCGTGTGCGAGGCGGGTGCAGCGCGTGCACGGGTGCTGTGCGTGATCGGCGCGTGTCATCTGAATACGCCCTTATCCATTCACCCCAGTGCTGGTAGCAATAAATTTTAATCTCTACTTTTACCATCAGATTCTGTCATGTGTTGCTGTGGTGAGTAAGGTCGCCAGAGCTCCTGGGGATGCGCTGTGTTGACAGCGGGGGACCTGCTTGTCCCTTAGGCTGTCAGCGTAGCAATCCTCATTAGCGTTTCATAAGCTTCGGTAACCGCTTACCATCAGGCGGGCCGTACGCCTATTTGCCAGCATCTTTATATAAAAAAACCGGTCAAGTGCGAGTCGTACTCGCGCACCGAGGGTTCCGAATCATTTTTGGACGTATAAAATGAAAAAATCCGGACCGCATAGCTAATTTTGTTTGTGAAGGAATTTTGATGATTTTGAAAAAACTATACTAGTTAGGAACATCGTTTTATTTTTGGTGCCATATTTGGGTCAATACCTATCAACTCTAATTATTTCAGATTTTTCGCCTCGCAAACTTCGGAGATAAGGGGGGGGGGGAATGGTATTTTTTGGACATTTTTCATCATATGTCGAAAACTGTGAGACATAAAATGAAATAAAAATATATTTTGAAATTTGCAAATCAAGCCCTTTCATATGATATGTCACTTGACCTAGTAACCCCAATTTAAAATTTTTGACCCCCACTCCGGCCCCTTTTGCAATGAAAATAAAAATATTTTTGGACTTTTATCAATTGCAATAAAGTTGAACAAGCATTCTTTATAAATGTTCTAAATTTCAAGTCGATAGCATAAGTAGTTGCTGAAATAATCAGGTGTGACAGACAGACAGACAGACAGACAGACAGACAGACGACGTCGCACCATAAGGGTTCCTTTTTTACCATTTTGGTACGGAACCCTAAAAAGATAAATTCTGATCATTATACTCAATCAATATAAGACCTGTTGGCTGATGATAATCTCATCTTTAATGCAGCAGTTACAATCAAGGAAAATAAACATTACATCTTCGACCTTCAACCTTGCAATACTCATTGAAAATGCAGTTTTCCTTAATAAAACTAGAATTACGATACTTCCATTTCAATCTTAAGAATCGTAAAATCAATGCAATATATTTTAATTAATTAATATTAAAAACTCTATCTGAAGCGTCTTCAACTATAAACCGTTTGGACTGATTTTGATGAAATTTTCGAATGGAGATAGCATGAACCCTGAATAAGGATAGAATTTTTATCCGGGTATAATACAAGTGCCACTGGGATACGTGTAAAACTACGAGCAACGCCTACTAATAGTATATTTGAAAATAAGTAAGTTTTTAGAGTTCCTAAAGGAAAAAAGGAACCCTTATAGGATCACTTCGTCCGTCTTCTGTCAAGATTTTTTTCTCAGGAAATGCGTAAAGGTATCAAATTGAAATTAATTTAAATAGGTACTTATTCCATTGTCCTTTACAGCTGTAAAAAATCAAGCTTCTATGTCAACGAAATAAAACAAAAAACCGGCCAAGTGAGAGTCGTACTCGCGCACCGAGGGTTCCGTATCAGTTTTGAACGTATAAAGTGAAAAAAACCGGACCGCATACCAAACTTTGTTTTTGAAGGAATTGTGATGATTTTGAAAAAACTACTTACTAGATCTCGTTCAAACCAATTTTTAGTAGAAGTTTACATGATAATGTACATCATAAAATATATTTTTTAGTTTTATCATTCTCTAATTTTAGAAGTTACGGGGGGGGGACACTCATTTTACCACTTTGAAAGTGTTTTACGCGCAAACTATTCAGTTTAGAAAATAATGATATTAAAAACCACAATATCATTTTTGAAGACCTATCCATAGATACCCCAACGTATGGGATAGATGGAAAAAAAAATTGAGTTTCAGTTCTAAGTATGGGGAACCCCAAAAATTTATTGTTTTTTTTTTATTTTTGTGTGAAAATCATAATGCGGTTCACAGAATACATCTACTTACCAAGTTTCAACAGTATAGTTCTTAGAGTTTCGGAAATAAATGGCTGTGACATACGGACGGACAGACAGACAGACAGACAGACATGACAAAACTATAAGGGTTCCTAGTTTTACTACGGTACCCTAAAAATATGGCCATTTATGCCGCATATTTTGACACTCACAAACTTCTATTTGCACGGAACCCTCAACGCGCGATTCTACTGCCACTTGTCCGGTTTCTTAAAGATTGCATTGTGATTTTTTACTAGCTATCTACCTACTTGATAACACTACTTGTTTACCTATTACTTATTATGTATTCCCAGTAAATATATTATTTTTAATTGGACTAAATTCACTTGCATCTCCAAAACGTCGTGCGTTTGAACTTCATACGATTCAAGATTGAGTTCAAACTCTCGCTTGTTAGTTTGAACTCTCTCAAGGCGGAGCGTGCTTACGTAAGCACACGACCATATTTTCATCTTCCCAATCAATACTACCCCTCATTAACATACAAGTAAACAAGAGATAAACATTCCGTAGTAAACAGCTAAGAAAGATTGATAGATACTAGTGTGTGTTGTGTTTGTGTCTTTACATTTTAGAAATTGCTCTCTTTGTCAAATGTAATCGACATCTATTTCTAACTCTATCGGATAGCAGAAACCGAAATGTAACTTTGCGATCACAATACCATAACTTATTACGCACAGGTGGATATAGGACTGCTTTGTTGAGGAAAAGTGTTTTTTGCATGGCACCCGCCATTTTTAACAACCTAATTCTATAAAAGAGGAACCAGTAACAACTTTCAAAAAGAAACTAACTGTACTTCTGATAAATAAATGTTACTACTCTGTATCGGATTTTCTAACTGATAAATTTTAGTTGTACCAATGTTTGTATATTTGATGATAAACTGCACCAATGTTTGCATGCTAAAATGGTAGAATGTACAAGGATTCATTAATAATATTGTAACCACCTTATTATTGTAAATACCTACATTCTGAGCAAATAAATGAATATTCTATCCTATTCTATTCTATTCTATTCTATTGTTGGTACCTACGTCGTAATACTAGGTACCTACTTACGTCGGATGTTTTGCGGACACATTGATCAGATGATAATTACTGGGCGGTAAATAGGATGTTCGATACGGGATCGATACGATGACGGTAAAATAGTATAGGATGGGCCATTTTGTGATTTATTTTTAGGGTTCCGTACCAAAATGGTAAAAAAGGAACCCCTAATGCTATCGACTTGAAATTTAGAACAGTTATAAAAAATGCTTGTTCAACTTTATTGCAAATGAAAAAATTAAAAAAAATATTTTTATTTTCATTGCAAAAGGGCGAGTGGGGGTCCAAAATTTCAAAGTGGGGTTACTAGGTCAAGTAACATATCATATGAAAGGGCTTGTACTACACATTTCAAAATATATTTTTATTTTATTTTATGTCTCACAGTTTTCGACATATGATGAAAAATGACCAAAAAAATACCATTCCCCCCCCTTATCTCAGAAGTTTACTGGGCGAAAAATCTGAAATAATTAGAGTTGATAGGAATTGACCCAAATATGGCACCAAAAATAAAAAGATGTTCCTAACTAGTACAGTTTTTTCAAAATCATCAAAATTCCTTCACAAACAAAATTAGTTATGCGGTCCGGATTTTTTCACTTCATACGTCCAAAAATGATACGGAACCCTCGGTGCGTGAGTACGACTCGCACTTGGCCGGTTTTTTTTAATCATGTGTTATTTTGACACTGACAACTCTCTCCTGCTCCAAAATATTGTCAAAAGATCAGTATCATATTTTCGCGGGTCAAATGAATCGATTTAGGCTTGATCAACACTGGGAAATGTTGAAAACTCTTCACCAAAGTAACTGCCGTGTAGTTGAAACAGTGCAAATTTTGAAAGAATGTTTTGGCCGAAATGTCATCTGGCCGGCCGCCTCGGAGCCGTAGACTTCTTTTTATGGGGTACCGTGAAAGATCGATGTTATGCAGACAATCCACAAATGAATGATTCAGTCCTTTATGTTGAATGACCGAGCCATTTGTCAGGTACAGCCCGAACCAACAACAAATCGTGCAAAATTGGCATGAAAGGATGCGCTACTACCAAGTCAACCGAGGCCGCCACATGAATGAAATCAAATTCCATAAAAAAATGAATGTTTGCTCTATCGAATAACGCCATAATATTTAGATAAAAAAGTATTTTTGTTCATTTTATTGCAGTTTTAAAAATAAACTTTTAGTTGGCCCACCCTTTAGTACAAAACAAGTCACTTTTCGAATTTGTCTGTCTGTCTGCTTAGTTCTTCTAAAATACACAACTATTCCGGAAGATTTATGTAATGTAATGTAATGTAATGTATAATCTATACTAGTCTTTACTAATATTATAAAGGTGAAGAGTTTGTTTGTTTGTTTTAACGCGCTAATCTCAATTTTAATCCATAGAAAATATCCATAACGATTTTCCAATGAAGAAATATAGATACAAAAACTATACCTAATGACTACAATCACATTAAACCCATGTTGTTTACTTTTAACAAATCTGTGAGTGCACAACCACCCGCTGCGGGAATATTGATTTACAAGAAACGTCGTTGGAAATGCATTAGTGCTAAGTATCACAGTCTTTGTACAAAATGTAGAATCTTATACTGTAGTCTTGTGATTAATAAATGAGCTGTGTTTTCTTTTGTAGTGATTAATTGATACGTGTATTTTTCTACAAGAAATAAGGCTTAGTTCCTCAGATCACAGAAACAAGGAATATGTACATACCTCAGATCATAGAAACAAGGGAGATGTGCCAAGGCGCTATCGAGCTTGATGCCTGATCTTGAGCAAATTGCTCATATTAAAAACATACGCGCTGGCGACGAACCGATCACGATCGATGGTATAAATACAGTGTTTTAGTTTAGTGCTAGTGTTGAGTGACGATTAACAGTGTTAGATTGAGGGTGTGTGGAATGTTTAATGCGTGGGAGATCTCTATACTGACAAAAAGCCACTACAAAGAAAATAATAATTTTGGTTTCGGAAGTCGGTGGCTTTGGTTTTTGTTTGCTTTTTTTACCACCGACTTCCGAAACCAAAATTATTATTTTCTTTGTAGTGGCTTTTTGAAGTCGGTTATTTTTTGTTAAAAAAGTTTTTTATTTTTCCCTTTTTAGTTCTTTATCTCGCATTAGATTACTTTGACGACTTCGTTCAACAGTAAATCTTCTACGTAGTGTGTACATTTATGCATATAACTTTGTACATAGGAATGATTACTTAATGTATTATATACTAAAACCTTCCTCAAAGTATGTAGATTACGTTAGTGAAAATCCCATCCAAATTGAATCAGTAGTTTTTGAGAAAATCGCGCACATACAAACATACATACATACATACCTACATACATACATACATACATACGGGACGAATACAGAACCTCCTTTTTTGAAGTCGGTTAATAAAAAGAGCGTTTGTAGTTATGATGTACACTGCATTAAAGTGGCAACAGCGGTTCTCGTACTCATTTGCTATGACAACATAATCTCCTTGTTAAAAAAATCTATTTATAGAATATTTTTGCGAAAATAAAAAATTCTATACAAAGCTATGAAGCTTTACTTTCCCTCCAACCTGAAAGCGACGACTCTAAAGTCTATTCATCACTTTTATTTCTTAGTAAATTTTATTGCAATAAACGTCTTCTGATACCGATAATTAATTATCGTCTCCCTTCAATATTGAATTGAAAAGCGTTTTAATAAGATGGCGACAAGATGGCGGGTGACGTCTTCGCTACACTGAAAGCGGAGCGGCCTGCGACTTGTCGCCCACGGCGACTTTTTGATCGGTGATTGAAATATTGGGTTGTTGGATGATTCACACGAAATGAACTCGCACGTGCGAATCGATATTTTTTAATGATATTAATTTTTTCTGTAAGCGATTTGCACGAAGTTAAAATTTATTGGTGGTAATTTGTTGAATGGTTAGCAGCATTCTTTTGATAATAAATGACAATTTTATTGTTGCCGTCATAAAAAGGCCCCAAATAAATTTCATACATAAAAAGAACTAATTACCTATGTGTGGCCAACAAAGCCAAACGTATTTAGTATAAAAATCAAGTTTAACGGAGAATGACGATCGTATGTATAATCTTCGTTGCCCGCTCCCGCCTCCGCCACGTAACACGCTTACATTGCTGCACACCCTCAAAAGTGATATTTCTTTATCATCGTAAATTTAATTAAACCTAAATAAATTACGGCTGTTAATTTTATCAACGTTTAGGATCAAAGGGAAAGCTTTTATTAAATAAAAATAATTGAGTGTCAAACGGCATACTTCAGTATTTTTTATGTTAAGAGTGATTTTTTTTAGATAAAAATTAATTAATATTTTCAAAGTAAATGGACGTCAGTTGAAATTTTAGGAGGACATTCGTTATCTTATTGGTAACTAGAACTTTTGCCCGTGACTCCGTCCGCGTGGACTACAATAAGTTGACTTAAATATTTTCATTATGAGAATAATTGCCCTTCAAAAGTAAAATATCAAAACATTATCATACATTCTTCTCACAGAAACGCAAACACTAACAATATATCCGGCCATCCATCCTGACATAGTAATAGTTAAATTAGTCCTTAATAAAAATTAATGTCACGCGTAATGGAATGGATAATTAAATAATGTTTCCAACATGATTCAATTAGGAACATACCTGCCAGATCACTTTTATTACAATCTCGGGATTCAGTAGCGCATCTGCATCGCTACTTTTGGTCGTTCGTCGCATTTGCAACACGCGAATCGATGCAAATGCGCGACTATATTGATTTAGCATCGCTACTAACACGCGACTGCATCAATGCAGACGCGCGACTGTATTGATTTAGCAACAGGCGTTCACAGGTAGCCACTACAACGCACGACTGAATCGATGCTGCATCGCGTCTGTATCCATGCTGTATCGTGATAGTAGCGATGAAAAATCGTTGTTACGTTGGCGAAAATATACGACTAGCGATAGCCTGGCGACTGTTTCGTGGTCTTTTAGCAATTGTATCGCTACTGAATCGCTACAAATAGTCGCCATGGGCGACCTGCCGTACCCTTACAACCATATTTTTTAATTACATCATCTTCTCAAACTATCCGTCTTCTCCCTGCTGACGTCACTATCCCATGCATGAAACCTTAATACATACATAAATAATATCTTCGAACAACCCCAGGGATGGCACGTACGGAAAGTTCGTAAATTCACCATCGGAAATTATTTGTAGCGACCCCGATAGGGTCGACCCGTATTTATAGATGATTCTTGGTAGCACGTTGTATCTCTATCAGACTTATGCTTGCCTGGTAGATAGCTCACTTTGATATTATGTTACGTGGAAATACATACGGCCGTACCACAAAAGATAAACATCTGTTCAACACACGTTCAACACGAATGCTACCAAAAATAATAGGCAATTGTTTTAGCACTAACTTGTCTAAAACAAGTGTGTATTATTTTTGGTAGCATTCGTGTTTAACAGATGTTTATCTTTTTTGTGGTCAGGCCTATAAAGTTTAAGTTCACCTTTGAAAATAGGAATGATATTAAATTCATAGAAACACGCCTTTATTTCCAAGAATGGAAAAAAATACCTTTATTACTACAGTGTCAATGCAAAAGTCAATATGCTAATTCAGAGGTCCTAAAATTGTAATCAAACCCAGGGGCAAAGGAACAAGTGAAGAACACAATGAAAATTGTGCCCCTTCAGATAAGGAGAGGGGGATTCCGTTTTCCGCCCCTTGCAGAAAAACCGAACCATAACAGTGTTCATTCAACCTCAAAAAGATGGTATAACTGCAAAAGCTCGAATTACGGTAAATTCTAAGATTTTCCAAGTATTCCTGATAAAAGGCCGAATTTTTTTGTCGTTATCGTTAATTTCGGACTTCTTTCGGACTAATCTAACCTAGCATTTGCCAAATTAAAGCCCGAAAATTGTCTTATTTTATATAAAAACTAGATTTATCAACGAAACCTAAGATTTACCAATATTCGGGCATTTACAGTAAGTTATACACTTAGTAAAACTCAAATAGGTTTTCTCCAAAAATATATTGAATTTATTAGGTGTAGTACATTCAAGATCTTCAAATACATGCTGTTATAAATTGTATCATTGTTTAGATAAGCTCCTTTGCAGTTTCAGGTACTTTTTGGCTGGTGATATGAAATTAAAAAATTCTGTCTTCTCTTCATAAAACGTAACGAATTTTATTCACAGCACATTCACAGGATTCTAACGGAGGCTTCTAACAAGTGTGACCAGATTAATAAAACAAAACAATATAAAAAGGGATGCGAGTGTTGCAACAAAAAAAATAAGTAGACAGTCAAGCAGCGTGCGGTTCAAGTGCAAATTTGGGCGGGAATTTTAAACATAAACATGCCCCCGGGCGTTGAAAGCCAGTCTTTCAACCAGAAGCGTCAATCAGCGGGCAAACTTTGCTGAAGCTCCTCCGAAGAACACCGTTGGCTGTCTTCACGTCAGCGACACGGTTGATGCCATCTGCGCCAGGGTATAATGCCACAATGCGACCGAGTCTCCATTTTAGCGGTGGAAGGTTGTCTTCCTTGACAACAACTAGAGTATCCTGTTTTAAGCTTGCATTATTGGAACGCCATTTGACTCGTTGTTGGAGTTCACTGATGTACTCTTTGTTCCACCTGCTCCAAAAATGCTGCCTGAGATGTTCCAGTCTTTGATATCGGGTCAACTGATGAATGGCGTAGTCTTGATAATTTGGCGCTGGGAGTGCTGTCAATGGTTTCCCAATAAGGAAATGTCCTGGTGTCAGTGGCTGCAGGTCATTTGGATCCGACGACATTGGAGTGAGCGGCCGGGAGTTAAGAATTGCTTCTATCTGCGTCAGGACAGTGATCAGCTCTTCGTACACTAAATTACAATTTCCCAATACTCTATTTAGGTGAAATTTAACTGACTTAACGCCAGCCTCCCATAATCCCCCAAAATGAGGAGAGTGAGGAGGTATGAGATGAAAGTTAATATTTTCATTGGCTAGACTTTCAGGCAACGAGTCGCAGTTAAGTTTTAAAAATTTTCCGATTTCGTTATAAGCTCCGACAAACGAAGTGCCGTTATCGGAGTAAATGTGAAGAGGTTTACCCCTACGTGATATAAATCTACGTAATGCTGACAAAAAACTTTTACTGGTCAAATCACCTACCAGTTCAATGTGCATGGCCTTGGTTGTGAAACATACGAAAACCGCTATATAAACTTTAACAATTTTACAACCTCGACCTTGACGACTTGCGGATGAGATGGGACCAGCATAGTCTACTCCCACACACTCGAACGGATGACCCCCTGGAAGGACCCGATGCTGTGGTAAGTTTCCCATTAATGGACTAAGTACTTTCCCTTTCAGGCGAACACATCTTACACATTGATGATAGGTAAGTTTAGCCAAATTGCGGCCACCAATAGGCCAATAATTCTCCCTTATGGAAGCCAGCAGTAACTGCGGACCTGCGTGCATTAATCTTCTATGCTCAAAGGTAAATAAAAGTTTAGTAACTATATGAGTGGACTGTAAGATTATAGGATATTTTTTATTATATTCAAATTCAGAGTTAGCTAAGCGACCGCCAACACGCATTAAATTATTTTTATCAACAAAAACATTTAATTTATTTAATTGACTTTTAGAAGGCAAGTTTTGTTTTTGTAATAAAAGTTTATATTCTGTAAATGACTCTGATTGTGAAATTTTAATTATAAGATTTAATGCGTTTTGTAGTTCGTTGCTACTAAGATGATCAGTCGGTAATTGTTGTTTACGACAAATTTTAACAAACCGTAAAACATAAGCAACCGTACGTTTAAGTCTCAATAAATTTGAGAAACGGCTGAAATCAATGAACTTGTTTGTAGTTGCAATTGAAGTATGTAATGAAACTTCTGTTCGAGTTTCAGGGAGCGACGTGACATTTGCTGGATTAGCAGGCCACAAAGAAGAATCAAATCTTAAAAATTGAGGACCAGACCACCACATGGTAAGATCTTGGATCTCACTACATTTAACACCACGTGAAACGTGGTCGGCTGGATTTTGATCCGTAGGCACATGCCTCCAGGTACAATTTTCGGACTTTTCCAAAATTTCGGCCACGCGATTTCGAACAAACGGTTGGAGCTTAATTGGCGCCATTTTGAGCCAACCCAAAACAATGGTGGAATCAGTCCAGAAGGTAGTTCGATTAACCGTGGCACGAAGCGAAGAAATGGCTTTCTCATACAGCCTAACTGCAACCAAAGCTCCACAGAGCTCTAGCCTGGGTATAGTGGTTGGCTTCAAGGGAGCAACCCTACTTTTAGCCAACAGCAAGTTCACCGAACATTCACCACGCTCGTTTGTGCTTTTAATGTACAAACATGCCCCATACGCGCTCTGTGAGGCGTCTGAAAAGACATGGATTTCCATATTAACAGGACAGTCACATGTCACATGACGAGGAAGGCGTAGTTTATTCAATAGTGGCAAACCTGTTATAAAATCCCACCAAGTCTTCCTAATGTCATCAGGTAACTGCTCATCCCATGATAATTTTTGCAACCACAAGCTCTGTAATAGAATTTTCATTAAAATCACACATGGTGAAACAAGCCCTATTGGGTCGAAAATCTGAGCAATAACCGACAATAAACCTCGTTTTGTAGAGTCTTTAGGCTCGGACGACTCAATAGAATAACAGAGTTCATCAGTATCTGTTCGCCAGTCGAGACCTAAAGTTTTACTGGGAGCAACCACGCCAATATTTAAATCCACGGATGATGAAGCTTCTTGAGCACAAACGAGCTGAGGCTCGTTGGATTTCCATTTTCGCAATGGCATGCCAGCGGAAGCTAACTCAGCGGTAACCCTTTCTTTAACTGCTAACGCCTCATGGAGCGAGTTTGTACCTGTGAGCAAATCATCCACATAGAAGTCGTGAATAATAATATCACCCACTTCTTTATCCAGACAATCCAGACCTATTTGCTTTAAACACCTTGTCGCCAAGAAAGGCGCACTGGCAGTACCGTAAGTTACGGTATTTAATTGATAGGCTGTGACTGGTGCTGAAGGATGTTCACGCCAGACAATCTGCTGAAGACACCTGTCCGCAGGATGTACGACCACCTGCCTATACATTTTCTCTACATCGGCTGACAACACATATTTGTGCTGCCGAAACCTGAGAAGTATAGACAGGAGGTCATCCTGTACCGTAGGTCCTACCATCTGAATGTCATTATAAGAAATACCTGAAGATGTAGGACTACTAGCGTTGAAGACAACCCTAAGCTTTGTGGTGGAACTACTCTCTCTTAAAACTCCATGATGAGGTATGAAGTAAGACGTGGAATTTGTGTTTAATTCACACTTAGACATATGGCCCAATAAATTATATTCATTCATGAATTCAACATACCTATTATTAAAAGTTAGCTGACTTTTAAATCTGCGCTCTAATGAAAAGAGACAATGTTTGGCTCGTTCTACTGAATTCCCCAACACTTCAGCTGATTGTTTGACAGGAATTCTGACACAGAATCGACCGTCGTCAAGCCGCGACGTATTCTTCACAAAGTGTTCCTCGCACATTCGTTCCTCTTCGGAGTATGATGACTTATGGCCGACCTCTTCGAGCTGCCAAAAACGAGACAAAATGTTTTGAGTGTCATCATTCAATGAATCGTGACTAACAGAATCAACTTTTGTAAAGTTACAAATAATAGGAGACGATACATGGCCACTATTTATAGGACCGGAAACCAACCAACCCAGTCTGGTTTCCCAGAGTATCGGATTATTATCTCCTAACATAATTTTTCGTGACCCTAAAAGGTCCCAAAATACATCACTACCGATTACCATATCTACCTCAGACGGCCTGTAAAAATGAGGATCAGCTAGCACAACATCATCAGGTATATGAAGATTTGAAATACAAATCGGCCGACAAGGAACTTCATCGGTGATTGATGGCAACACATAACAAAGTAAGTTTTTAGAATAATTTTCATTCAATGAATTAATTAATACGCGGCACATTTTTGCTGTGTGCGTTTTCGTTTTATTTATACCAAATATTGGTTTATCAATATTTATATAAGACACATTTAATAAATTACACAACTTTTCAGTAATTATGCAAGATGAACTAGCGCAATCTAATAACACACGAACAATATGCTCGTGACCTTGACTATCAAACACCTTCACTAATGCAGTTGACAGTAGAACATCTCGTTTCGATTGTAAGGGCGCATCCACACTTTGGCCGTCCACACAATACGAAGTCAACGTTACATTCGTTGGTACCTGAACTTGAGACGAGATTGTCGAATTATTACTACTGTCAGCTGAATTGTTTGCTCCATTGTTAGTAACCCTTTTAACCTCCGCTACATGAATTAATGTGTTATGTTTTCTTTTACAGATTTTACAGCCATTCCTTTTGCAATGGTTTGCATAATGACCGGTGCGGAAGCAGTTGTAACATACCTTAAATTGTGGAATTAATTCTAATCTTTTTTCATTGCTGATACCAAGGAACTGAGAACAGTTATCCAAGTAATGATCACCATTACATTTTGGACATGGCTTTACAGATGGCGTATTAATCTTACTATCACAAGTTGATTGCGACTGTGAACTAGAAACAGAAACCATTGTTTTAATCTTATTATTAATTTTAGTTGGCTGATTAGTGACATAAGTGCTACGAGATGACTCCACAGTCTCAAGTAAGTCTGCTCGACTACGAATAAATTCAACAAAAACTGACATATCAATTTTTTTATTTTTATCAAGGCGACTTTTAAATTCTTCCCACTCACGGAAAGTCTTGTGGTCAAGCTTGCGAGTGATAAGATAAATAAGAAGGGTGTCCCAATGTTGAGTCGGTTCCCCTAAGGAATTTAGTGCTCGCAAATTCTTGTTTACCTGATCAATTAACCGTTTCAAATTAACAGATGATTCAGTTTTAATAATATCTATATTAACTAAAGCTGAGACGTGGTTATGCACAAGTGCCCGTTTGTTGTCAAACCTTTCACAAAGTAATTTCCATGCAATAGCATAATTAGATGCAGAGAACTCAATGGACTGAATCACCAAAGCCGCGGAACCCTCCAGAGAGGCCCTGAGATAATGAAATTTATTTATATCCGCAATATCATCACTTGAATGTATAAGACTGGAGTAAGTGTCGCGAAACTCAAGCCAATTTTCATATGCACCACCAAATTTTGGCAATTGAATTATAGGTAACTTGACCAGTTTGTGATTTACAGCTCGAGAACTATGTTCACTTTCTACACTTTCATATTTACTTACCTTACTATTGTTAGCAAGGATATCTTGAGCTTGAGAAAGATACTTATAATATAATGACTCAAAATTATTTCTCTCATCACTTTGTAGACTTACATCTTCGACTAGGCACTCTAACCGTAACTGCACTTCGTCATATTGTTCATATAAATGTTCAATCTTACCGATTCTTAGCTGCAACTCGTTTACCTGCTGCGAGTTTAATGTACCATCTAAATCGCTTAGGTACTTGGAAAACGTAGTAAGACGACCTTTATAACTGCCTCGCTTCTTTATCAACTCTTTCTCCTCTTTCTCTGTCATTTTGAGAGCTTGAGACTGGTCAGGTTTGCCTGGAATTATTAGATTTAACAATTAGAATAAGCTCTAAAACTTTCAGATACAGCAGTTGAATGACTGATATTCATAAAGACAAAAGGTAAGATTCTAAGATTTTTATCCTGAAGTAGGTATTATTACAATTATTGCACTAAATAATAGAATAAGATTTACAATGAAATTAATAAAATAGGATTGATTCCAACGTTAAATGTACATAAGTATGAACTACAATAATTGGACGACAGAATTGACTTGCAAATTTACGAATTTTAAATTACAATTTTTAATGCCAAATAATCTAGCAAATACCTGTTTAAAACTAAGGCAACACAATAATAGGAATGAATTTACAGACAAACCTTGTTTCTGCTTAGAATACAATAAGAATTATTGTAGATTTAGGCATTCACTAGGGTACCTAGTTTCACAATGAGACTGTAAAAGAGTAATGGGTTTAATCACTAATAAATAAAATGCTGATCACTTCCCTCGTAATTTCGTAATCCGGGTACGCTGGACCATGTTTAGATAAGCTCCTTTGCAGTTTCAGGTACTTTTTGGCTGGTGATATGAAATTAAAAAATTCTGTCTTCTCTTCATAAAACGTAACGAATTTTATTCACAGCACATTCACAGGATTCTAACGGAGGCTTCTAACAAGTGTGACCAGATTAATAAAACAAAACAATATAAAAAGGGATGCGAGTGTTGCAACAAAAAAAATAAGTAGACAGTCAAGCAGCGTGCGGTTCAAGTGCAAATTTGGGCGGGAATTTTAAACATAAACAATCATAATTCACCGATTTATTTGACACTCTAAGAGAAAATCGCGTTTGAATTCTGTTAAGTAGACGGCAACTTTATACAGTTGAAGAATGTGTTTACTCCGTTTGCAATAATTTATCGCTTAACTCATTTATCTTTTGGTAAAACATAAAGTGATTCCCATACTTATTTTCCTTCGAGTTTTATTACAAAATAAACCGCAGTTGGTATTGTATCAAAGAGCCAGCTTGCGTAAGTCTAAAATACGGCTTCATAATTTAGGAGAGACTTTTTTGAAGTTTAATTTGTTCTGCGGCTTTCCAGTTTTGTTTGGCGCAGTTGTAAATCTTTTCCTTTGATGGCAGCGCCTAAAACGTCGTGTTTTAGACAGTGCCAACTTGTAAACATTGAGTGAAGTTTAAACGTAATAATAGCGGTTTCATTTTATCTAAGTTTTTATATTATTTAATTGTTTAAGTGATCAGAAGTGTGACTGTTGTGCGCATGGATCCGATTCCCGTGTTGGGCAGGTTTAGGAAAAAAAAAATTAATAAGAAAATATGTTTCCCGAAAGAATTCTCCGAATTCCCCGAATTCTCCGTGATTAATCAAACGTAAAATACTATGTTAATCGCGCATGCTCTGAATGAGAGAAACAGACGCGCGTGTGTAAATAGTGGGAAAGGTAGATATCCCAGCGGCGCGTGCGCGTACTTTATAGACAACTTACAACAGTATTTTATGTAGAACTTAGTTAATACAAAAAAAAAAGGCAAACTTACAGTATTTTATTATTTTCACCAAAGATCTTACTATTTTAATTTGGATTCTGATTAAAAAATATTTTTGTGTACTTACTTAATTTTTTTATTTAACGAATTAATAAGATTCCAAGCGAGAGCTCGCAAATAACTCGGTTACTTACTTAATGGCAGGCACTTCAACTTCAGACTTAAAAAGCTTCATCAACGAGGAACTAAATTGGCACTAATTGGCACTCGTTTGCAGATCTTATAACGAGAGAGGTTCGGAATGGCACTATGTGGTACTCAGAGCTAATTACAACTGTTTATATCCTACTATAAGATTATAAATGTGAAAGTTTGTGCGTGTGTGTGTGTGTGTGTTTGTTACTACTTCACGCTGAAACGGCGTGACGGATTTGGATGAAAGGAGTTGTTTCAGAAATGTATGGAGCCTGGGATGGGTCTACGTACGCAATTAAGTATTATAGCTATACATGATAGTAACCGGTTCCTAATGCTTATTTTCTATAATATTACTTCGTTGAATTGTAATTCATTCTTTTCTTTGTCAAGGAGAGCAACACAATACAAATATGGTGGATCGACAATCGACAAATGAGTTAAGTGAAACGTCATTTTGACAACTGTTGTTATGTCAATGTCAGTCAAAATGGCAACATTCAATCCACCACGCGTGCGCACAATGACTCAAACGTCACGTCATAAAACAAAACTGTCAAACTCAACTGTCATGGCCGCCCTAAAAATAGGGATATCATAGTGAAAAACTTCATCTCAAATAATTCTCTTACAATTGTACTCTTCTTCAAATGAATTTAATAATATTTTTATGTAAATCCCCTATTTTTATCCCATTTTTCTATGTGGCGTACGTATACCAGTTCCAGGATGAAACATCTCCTTTGGCACACAGATAGATTATAGTCTGGAATAACACATAGGCTACCTTTTATGCCGAAAAACGCGAGCGAAGCCGCGGGCGGAAGCTAGTCTGCTATTAAGTAAGTACTAGTGACATTGTTAGTGACATTTGATTAACACTTTACATAGCATCGAAGTTGATAATCATAAAATTATTCGCTACACTACTTTTTAGTATTTTGTGTAAGACCAGAGCGCCTAACATGCGCGCCGCGACAAAATTTTGTCGACGCTTTTATCGTGCATTTGTCTCATTTTCGCACGAGTAAGAGCGAGATAAAACAGTCGACAAAATTTGTCGCGGCGCGCATGTTAGCCCGGCAGGTTGACTGACAAGCGCTTTAGACCATGTTCACATGACAAGCGCCTAAGGGCATACCTTTAGGGTACGTTCAGATGACAACGCGCGCTCAACGCGCGTTGAGGGCGCGTTGAATTTTTGTACCGAAAGTTTAACGCGCGCATGTGAATGCATCAATGCATTCCCGCGTTGCAAATGTGACAAACGGCCAAAAGCAGCGATGCAGATGCGCGATAGGTAACGAAACGCATTTCTGAATTATGCTGCAAAAAGTCACCGTGGACGAACTCCCTAACATTCCGTAAATCCGTATCTCCCCAAAAGTGGGCATCCAATGTCAAAAAGTAGTATTCTAGATTAAATTTACGTGTCATAAACCTCATTGTCTCCTGTTTACCAGACGATATAGCAAAAGTTAATTTATATCCTGTATACGGGAATATTCGCACTAACTAGGCACTTGATTTTGGATTAATTTTCAAAATTAATAATGATTTTAACACACCAAAGGATCGTTTATTATTCAATCACTTGTGGTCGCGTCCCAACGGATTGTGTGAATTGTGGTCAACCCACTGCTAGGGGTGTCGAAATTATAATATTCAATAATAAGCTGTGCCCCGCGGTTTCACTCGCCGTTGCTCGATTCCCAAGAGTCATAGCGTGATGTTAGCGTATATTATTCCTCATGAATTTGGCTATCATATCATATCATATACAGGGTGGCAGGTTAGACAGTGGAAATATTTAAAGGGGTCATTGTACTCATCATTATGAACAACTTTTACTATGGGCCAACCCTGAAATCGCGAAAACCAGCTGTTCCATACATTTTGTTGAGTTATGTGAACATAAATGTATGGAACAACTAATTTTTTTTTCGCGATTTCAGGGTTGGTCCTATAGTAAAAGTTGTTCATAATGATGAGTACAATGACCCCTTTCAATATTTCCACTGTCTAACCTACCACCCTGTATATCAAAAAGAATTCTTGTATATGATAGCCAGATCCGAAATCGACTAGTACTTCCAGAGATTAGCGCATTCAAACAAACTCTTCCGCTTTATAATATTCTTAGTAAATTGCGCCTGTGCGAAGCAGGGGCGGGTCGCTAATAAAAAATACATGAATATGAATTCCTTTACACGAAAGCATAATAAAACTTAAAACTTTAAGACTGTTCTTACATTTTACGCTATCAAAATTGTTAATCCCACATCCCGCGTTAAATCCGTGAGACTTAATTTTAATACCACTTATGACTGTGCCCGCCATTTTACAAAATGGCCGCGAGTCCACTCTTGTTACCTTAAAGGTTAATTTAATTCTGGGACCGCGCTTTCCCGCCATTGTACGTGAAAGCTTAGCATAATGAAGATTGCTGTGTTGATATGTGTGGGCAAATACTCCAACGGTGGACTAGGATAAGGGGAAAGGAGCTGGTAGATATACTCGTAACGGGTGTTGTTTGCTTGATGAGAAAAATAATGAAATCTTTGTATTTTCGGGTTATACGAGTAAGTGCAGAAATATTAGGTACTGGCTTGGCCCCGCGATTTCACCGGCAGTTTAATTAATCAGAAATCTTCCTTTATAAGTCTTTCGGATTGTATAAGATTTAGATTGAGATTTTGATTAAGGCTCGTATTACAGAACGATACTCGAGCACAGATATCTGCTTGGGTATAGATTGAAACTAGTTTCAACCAATCAAATGGCTTTAAATCTATGCTCAAGCAGAAATCTGGGCCCCAATTCTGCTATTGCAATTGTGTATGAATGGTGTCATAATGACACCATAACGGTCAAAGCCTAAGCGCTCATTGGCTTAGAGTAAGACTATCTGTTTCGTCATTGGTCAAAACGATGTCATTGAGAGACCATTCTGACACGATTACGACAATTGCATTAGCAGACTTGGGCCCCTGGGCTCGAGCATCGTTCTGTAATACAAGCCTTACGAGCTTAGTTTCTTTCTAACTTTCTTCGTTTTGCTCGGCTCCTAAGAGTCATAGCGTGATATTAAATAGATTATACTATTTCTCATGAATCTTCCTATCATATATCAAAGATTTTTTTTTGAATCCGACTGGTAGCTCCAGAGATTAGCGCGTTTAAACAACAAACAACCAAGCAAAAAAATGTTCAGCTTTATGTTTGTATCTAAGATTAGGATGTCGACATTTAGATTACGGATTTGCAGTTTGTCTGGGTAGACAGATAAGGATTCTTATTTCCCTTTTGAGGTAGGGACCCCTAAAAAATGGCGCGCAATCCACACTTGTTACCGTAAAAGTTAATATAATTCCGGGACCGTTAGCGAACGCTCGGGTTATTGTAGAGGTTTCGTCCCTGCAGGTGAAATGAGCTTAGCGGTTATGAAAAGGGTTCGTATGAGCCAAGAGATTATAATAGAATGGGCGACGAGCTCCTAAAGGTTTAAAGGCTTAAATTCCTTAGACTGTGATGATTTTGGACTACATATTTTATTACTATTTACAAGCTTTTTAAGCAAGACTACAATAAATTGATAATTTAAAATGACTTCTTTAGTGTAAGGTGGCTAGTACTACGACGAGCTAAAGCTGTCTCTGGTTCATCCTATGAAATGTAGCTCCTATTTTTGGTTGGACCTCAAGCTACCAAACTGTGAATACCACATCAAAATTTCATCAATACTTTTGCGTGATGAGCGCTTACACAGACAAAAAGTCCAAAAAATATATTGTTTTGGGCAAGGTACACAATCCCGACTGTTTCTTCTAAAATATCTTCGATGTATGTACAGACACGGCTTTTTTACAGATAGTAGGGATTATTAAAAGAAGTATTTGAAAAGCAATATTTAAGTTATTCCTGTCTTTCCAGAAGAAATCACTTTTCTAGAACCTACCTACCTTTATCAAATGGATACTTATAATATGCTAAAATTATGGTGATTTTATTAACATTCGTTTTTCTCTTTTACAGGGTGAGAAGCATCCACCTTGTACTATCTGGAGTTTTAGGATCATGTGCGTGAGTACCTAGTTTAAAATTACTTTCTAATATCTAAAAAACCTCTGGTGTGCCTTTTAAAGAAGAAAGAAGAATTAGAAACTTGTGTATTTGGTGTCTCACGGAACCACTAAAAATGCATAGGTAGGTACAAAAGAGAAAAAAAATAAAAATAAGATTTTAATGTCTCAAATACCTATTGTATTATTAACCAACTTTAAAAAAGTAGGTTCTGTATTCGACCCATATGTATGTAAGTATGTATTAGGTAATCATTCCTATGCACGAAATTACATACATATTCCTTGAAGTTTAACGTATCCCAATAAAAATACTTTCAAATCAAAACATAATACCTACCTACCTACCTATTCTCAAAACCACAACAATCTAAGCTAAGTTTACTGTGTACGTTGACCCCGCTTCAACTGCAAGTAATTCCCGTCTTACATAACACCAGATAACCGGGGATTTTAAACTATTCCCGACAAAGTCCGCACGCTGCCAGAATAGATCCGATCTAATAAATAGGGTTTAGTTGTGGGCGGAATAAATCGAATGGTATACAAAGTAAACTGCTTTCTTTGCTCAAGTTTGTACATTTTTTTTATTTTTTTATTCGATGATAGGCTTGCGCTTGACCGCCATCTCGCCTGATGTTAAGCGATGATGCGGTCTACGATGGAGCACGCTTGCCTAGAAGAAACCGATTCACTCGTGACTTGAACATACCCAGATTGTAACTGTTGGGAAACACCCACTCGGGCAGCGCATTCCACTGCTTGGCGGTTTTCACAATGAAAGTGGAATCAAAGCACTTTGTTCGGGTTCTTGGCATATCTACCATGAACCGATGGCGCCTTGTGGTGCTTCTGGCCGTCCGATAGAAGAAAGGAACATGCCTAAATGTTTTTACGTTTTAAATCTCAGGTTAGCTAAAAAGACAAGCACAATATCTGAGACGAATGTAAGAAAAATCTTAAGTTTTAAAATTCTAATAACAGTTGGTTTTGTTCGATTTGAAATGGTTGCAATCATTTATGGAACACCTTCGTTTTTTAGAAGGAAACAATGCCCTGCCTTGTTTTTAATGTACTTCCTTAGAGCTTGTTGGACTCGCGTACGGTCACTTAGAGCACAGCACTCTTAGAGCATATACCCCTGGAGACGACAAACGGTGAATCACTGAATAACATCTGTCACTTTTTGCTGGGGGCGAAGTGAATACGAATAGCACTCTAGGGACACTTGACAATCAACCACAGATACATGTTTGCAGATTTTACTTATATAAAACCTTTTTATTGCATTAATATTACTTACATGTATTACATGATTCTTTGGAAATTGGAATTGGATTGGAAATTCCATGATTTCACAAATTGAAAGGATCAGACTACCTTTTACAAGAGAAAATTACACAATTTTTAAAATGAATACCAATACAAAATTACAGCTGTCGCACATGAATTACTTTTAAATGGCCAAATTCTGTTAAATCGTTCAAATGGCTAGTGTACTTTGGCAAAGGGGTTTGCCCGGCTTTGGTTTAGGCAAAGCCTAGTGCCTAGTTGCACGTCTTTGCAATGATGTGAGCACTGCTAATTTCTCCGATATCGCGAATTTACCAACATACATTTCAAATGCACAAAGACCGCCATTAATTAGTTTTCCAAAGCTGGAAATGGCGTCAAAAGCCTTCACCAGGAAAAGCTCTAATAGACGTGGGCGTGTAATTAATAGAGATGTTACGACGGCGTGCCGGGATCAGAAAAAGTATCCTACTTATCGTACTTTTAATATTATAAACGCGAAAGTTTATGATTATGTATTTATGAATGTTTGTTACTCTTTCACGCAAAAACTACTGAACCGATTTTGATGAAAGCTTACAGTAATATAGCTTATACATCAGAATAATACATAGGCTTTTTCTTGTCCCAAAATTGCGGGCGTAGCTAGTTTAAAATAAATACCAGCAGGAGATATTCTAACGGATTTTTTTGCCAAATTATGGACATTTCTTCCCTGAAAATCGAGTCATATAAATACCAATTACGTTTATTTCAAATACTTATCAAACAAATAATGCTCTAATTATTCAAGCAAGTAATAAAAAAACTGTACTAACTAAAGGTTTTGTTTTTTAGGGTTCCGTAGTTCTGACTAGTTTAATATTGGTAGAACGTTATGCTACGGCGTAGCTCGCTCTTAGCTACGACCGCGCTACGCGTAAACCATTTTTTTAAGACTTCTTTGTAAGATTTATTATTTATGCCTACTATTTTATTCTCTGTATTTATTTTATATACTAAGACCATTTATATTTAAAATAAAATATTATTAAATTAATAATATTGATTAGTATTAGGGACAATGCATTCATCCGAAATTGATAAATCTTGAAACACCTGTATAAAATATTGTTTTATTAAATTAAAACCACTTTACAAAATCGGGTCTCTTTTTGATGCCTTACTGTGGAGCCTGATTAGTAGGTAACTAACAAGCTCCTCTAATTAGCGAATAGTTACATCGCTTTGTGCCTTGTAGGTACCACTGGTACGTGTTTGAGAACTAAATGCAAATGCATTCGTATTAGTGGTGTTACGGTTAACTCAGAAGTTAATAATATTTTACGTTGTAATTTTAGTCAGTCGAAATACGAAAAGGGGTCATTGTACTCATCATTATGAACAACTATTACAATGATCCCATAGTAAAAGTTGTTCATAATGATGAGTACAATGACCCCTTTTCGTATTTTGACTGACTAAAATTACACCTTAAATATTATACTACTCGTATAAAACAAAGTCTCTTTTCGTGCCTGTCTGTTTGTTTGCTTAGTTCTTTTAAACTACAACATTTTAAAGCGGTGTTCACCACCATTTACTTTGTACCACTTACATTTCGCACACGATTTTTTTTTGTCCTTGACGTCGACTCAAATAAATGTTTTTCTTTCAAAAGGGATGGTGCTATTTTGGCATGTGCCTACATCCTATATGGCTACATCTTCTTCACTCTCTCACACTGGAACAATGGAGGCATTGTGTCCGTGTGTCAACATACGAACTGTACTATACGTACCGAACGGTGCTTTGAACCTCTTCAAATAACAAAACACGAAATCGGATCTGAAAACCGTCTCCGTAATCCGTGTCCGGAATTAAACCGGATCCGTAAATCCGTAGTAATGACGGGTTGATTAGTGAGTCGGTAACAAGATGTCTAATGAACATTAAAACGAGTCTGTTTGTTAGTTATGGAAGCCTTCAACGTGAATGTTTCTTTACATTAAGGAATCTTTTTTTTACATTATGGAAAAACTGTTACGGTTTTTTTCTAAAGATAGGTCTCAGATCATAGATACAAAGGAGATATGGTATGGCGCTACTAAGCTTGATGCCGAAACAAACCTGCGACTGTAAAACATTCACAATGATGTCTAACGAAAAGTCTTCATAAAAATATAATCTTAGCAGTATCATTTAATTTAAGAGGTTTAGTTAGCCCGTGAGAACTTTAGTAGGCCTTGCAGGTGGCGCCAACAGGTGGCTCCTTATACCTGGGCCTTTGTTACACGCCATTATGAGTGGCCTACGTTTACTGTGATATTCACTTAACTTTTAAATAACATTTGTCTTAAGAGCTTATATGCCTTTTCGTTTATTTTGTACGTTTTTTTTTATTTAATTTACTAACTATTTCCTCGGCTCCTAGGAGTCGTAGCGTGATGTTAAATGGCCTATACTATTCCTCATGAATCTGGGTATCATATACAAAAAGATTTTTTCAAATTCGACTGGTAGTTCCAGAGATTAGCGCGTTTAAACAAACAAACTCTTCAGCGTTATAATATTAGTATAGACACAGATAATATAATACTATACGTACAGATGCCTCATTTCATACAAAGAAATTAATGTGACCGATTTAGCGCGGGCTATCTTCGGGCTATACATTTTTCCGTGCTTATAGCATTTTTCAAAATTTGAACAAATATTTTTTATGATGTATTTTTTCATGTTCTCAATTTTACACAAACTTCAATAACAAATTGATACATATAACGCCATCTATTATGAGTTATTTCAACAAATGTTACTTTGTTCCTGATGAGACCCCGTGGTATAGATTAATAGGCTTGCGTTCGACCGCCATCTCGCCTGTTACGGTCTACAATGGAGCACGCTTCCCTAGAAGAAACCATTTTACTCGCGACTTGAAGACACCCAGATTGTAACTGTCGGGGAACACCCACTCGGGCAGCATTCCATTCGCATTCCACTTTTTGGCTGTTTTCACAATGAAGGTGTAATTAGAGCGTTTCGTTCGAGTTTTTGGTATATAAACCATGCAACGATGGCGCTTGCATCACAGAATTTCAAGAACTGCGACTGCCGTTACTATGCCATGTAGCGAGTTATATTGAAACAAAAAATATGAAAATAAAATCATTTTCCTTATTTTCATTCTCGACGAACTCAAAGCAATGAACCACACTGAAAATTTCACAAAAAACATCAGATAAACGCAGCAAAATTTTTCGTCACAAAGCAACTTCTCTCAAACATTTTAAATTCCTCATATTTGCTTTAAAAAGAACGAACATTCCTGCATTTTTAAGGTGTCCTTTACAAATGTATAGTACAAAGACTGTCGGGGCTTTCGGATCGATGGGGCTTCCCTATAGGGAATCCCGTAGATTTTCTTGTAGGGTATTGAATGAGGAGCAAATCTCTTTAAAGTACTCAAAAGCAGACTTCAAAATAATATTTTTTTTGTTGTAAAACATAACATGATGCCTTTATTTCTCGAAGAGGTAGGCAGATTGGCACGTGAATAGGTAAAAGAGGTAGGCAGATTAACACGTGAATAGGTAAAAGAGGTAAGCTGATTGGCACGTGAATAGGTAAAAGAGGTAGGCAGATTGACACGTGAATAGGTAAAAGAGGTAAGCTGATTGGCACGTGAATATGTAAAAGAGGTAGGCAGATTGACACGTGAATAGGTAAAAGAGGTAAGCTGATTGGCACGTGAATAGGTAAAAGAGGTAGGCAGATTGGCACGTGAATAGGTAAAAAATGTTATCTTTTATATAATCTAACTAGCTGTTTTCCGTGGTTTCACCGTACCATGTTAACTATTATTATCAGTCTATGTTTGTAATTATTATAATTTTGTACTTTGATTTATGTAATTGGTGTGTATATGCCGTGTAAATCAATAAAATAAATAAATAACTACTTTTTTTTTATGTGAATCTGTAAACTATTAAAAAAAAGACAATTAACACCAAAAAAACCGATAAAACATCTACAAAATTGGCAAAGTTATAAGCGTTTTAAAATGATTTGCTAGACACGGACGGCACTACGGTAACACCACCTACGTCCGCTTCGAGCGACAAAGACGGAGCGATACTCCCTTCAAAAACGTTAAAAGCGTCTATGTTTTCCATTTTGTGATAAATTATTATTTTTGCTTTTACTTTTTTGTTGTGCCTATTCCTTCTTTGAAATAAAATAATTTATTTGTACTTTTTTAATGGTAGGCCACTACCGTATTTATTAAACTTTATGAACGGACAAACTTCAAATCGGCCATCATGAATTTTAGGTGTAGGTATAGTATCCGGCAGGAAAGATGATCACAGAATGTCACAGATCGCGCATGTACATTTTTGGCCCAATAGACAATTGACAGTTGACAATACGTAATAGCGAATAGTCCAATAGACGACGAGCATCAACTGACGAACCAATCGCGTGCAGCCTCGACGCCCCCCGTCTTCTTCATTCTGCCAAAAAGACCGAAAATCTGTTAGTGCGCAGGTGACGTTTGTGATCAAGATCCACGCCGATACTTATACCTATATTGATTTTATCTCCGGCAAAACTCCTGTTTTGTGTACCTATAAAAACTTAACCCATACAGATTTTTTCAAGTGTACGACGAAAGCAACTTGAATTGCTTCATAAGTATAACCTGCTACTTTCAATTGTAGCATTCTGAAGAATTCATTCCGTTCTTTATTCTCCGTTTCGCGAATAAAATGCAAAGTTTTCCTCATTTCGTCGTTTTTTTTAAAATATCAAAGGTAGCATTCCGTCTTTATTGGCGCCGCTCGGTATCGACACTATACAAAAAAGAACGGAAGGTTAAATTGACCTTAAAATCAGGCACATCCACAAGTAAAATATATACCTATTTCGCAACTGGATTTTTTTTGTTTGAAGTAAGCATACAGGGTTAGCATTTACGGGTTAATTCATTTCATGTAGTTTACTGAATACCCGCTGATTTAAGGCTTTCCCTTACAGGGCGCTTAGCATGACCAATTTTATCTCTAACTCTATATTCTATATTCTCTATATTCTCTAACTCTATATAACTCTATATTCTACCAAAAAATAGACAAAGTTCTTTCGACAAAGACAAACTCGTTATCTCTTCTGCCCGAGCCGCGTGTCGACCCGTGTGGCTTAAAGTTTTGTCTACTAAAGAATATAAATATTTTTCTTCTCTTCATTGTATGTAATCTTTTTACAATCTGTCATTTGTCTATCCTTCCGTCGACAAAACCCGTTTCTATAGTGCTCTTTGAATAGTACGCGTGTTGGTCATACTACGCTTGGCGTGCTTGGGCAGTAGTACAGAACCCCAAATGCAACTGCCCCAAAATAGATAATTATTCAAAGAACTATGACCCTTATGACTACCAAAATAAAGTTCCAGTTATATGGATCTTCTGCACCTATATATTTTGTGGATTGTATTGATCTCACCACAATGAAACAATTCGCAAGTTCGACTCTCGTTTTTGATGGCCGTGTATTAAAAGTTGGGTGAACTCAAAACTTTGTACTTTACGGATATTGCTTTGTTACTTTACGTAAATATTGGGTATACAAGTACCTAAAGTATTGGTTAACACATTTAGCTTTAACATAAAACAAAGTTTTAATAACATACATGTATTTTCATTACATTATGTATTATGTTGTAACAATGTTTTTGATATTATATTTTATTATGTTTTATTTATTTAGGTACTAGCTTCCACCCGTTTTTGGGATAAAAAGTAACCTATGTGTTATTCTGATGTATATGCTATATTAGGTACTGTAAAGTTTCATTAAAATCCGTTCAGTATTTTTTGCCTGAAAGAGTAACATACATCCATCCTCACAAACTTTCACATTTATAATACAAATTTCCGCCCGTGGCTTCGCCCACGTTTTTGGGATAAAAAGTAGTCTATGTGTTATTCTGATGTAAAAGCTCCATCCATCCTCACAAACTTTCACATCCTACTAATATTATAAATTTATAATATCAGTAAGATTCAAACTTTCCTTTTAATTTTTGATTCGATAAATAATGGGATTGAAAATGGCGTCGCTACTATTCACCTCTCATTCATTGTAGTGGTAACATGTCACGCTAAGTCAGTATTATGACGTGTCAAATCCACTTTCGCTCCGCTGTGTTGACGGGGTGGTGCTATTCTTCCTAAATAGCTAGGTACATCTCTCTCTGACACCAGAATCATGTTGGCAATAAGACATCATAATACGATCATAAGTCAGTACGAAATTCTCATTCTAAAGACTATGGACACGCAACTGTAAGATGATACAACAGGCCCTATAACGCACACACCTACTCAATCCACGCACTCATACAACATTACCGCACTATACGCATATACAAAGTTGCACACAAACATGACTTTCCCACAGTTATGAGTATGTGTGCGTTACAGTTGTGTGCGTGAGCCGGACCTACATTTAACTGACACATTATTCTTGTTGACAATCCGCGTCCGCTTGCATCTTGGCTAGGGTTGAACTGCATTCCTTGAAAAAATATTTTAGTGTTTTTTGTTTGGCTTGTACATAACAGTGGCCTGTAATAAATTGCAGATTGTGATAAGGCCCCTCATTGTACGTTTTTAATAATGATGGTCTGACTTCTGACCTATTGTAATATTTGGTGTACAATAAAGTATAAAAAAGATTCGAAATAAGGATTTCTAAAAGTAAGATAAAAAATCCTAAACGTTCCGGGAAAAGATAGCATTATCTCTATAATTTGTATCTTTTGATTTTACCTAAAAGGCAGATTACGAAATAGGTTGAATAAAATTCATATTACTTTAGTTTTAAAACAAAAAAAGTTTTATACTTAATACAAAAGAAATGAAATTACTTTGACTTGAGTTCGGTCTAGACGTTTTCTGATCAAATAGAAAAATATATCCAAGTACTCAAAATTAGGTGATTACTTGAAGTAGTATTGGAAGGTAGGTACCTAAGACGATATTACAAGAATTAATGTTTGTAACTGTTTAGAAAAAATGTCTCGGTGCAAAATTGTAAAACGAAAAAAAATTAATTGAACGTAATATTCTATGTACTTAGACTTTTTTTTTAAATATATTTCACAAGCCGCAAACATGAATCATTTTTAATAAGTACTTCTTTATAATTTCAGAAACATCTGAAATTATAAAGGATTGCTCCTTATTTCTGCCTTGCTACTTCCTAACTGATGATCTCTTTCTCAAACTCAATGTGTAACAATTTACTGCCTGATACTGTTAATATAAGTCGTGTGTACAAATCGTGAAAGTTTAAAAACTATTATGTGAAGTGTACTAAAATCATAAACAACTTCGCGACAGCCCTATCCCCAGCAGTCTTGACCCAAAAACCGGTGAACACAGCAAAACGTCCCGATGACGTAAATTATTCCCTTTGATGTCCATTTTATTGCACATCCAATGATTTTAATGCAATTCCATACTTTGTACTGAAACAATATTTATTGGAAATATTAATAAACGACATCAATGTTGTTTTGTGGATTCAACGTATTAATGGGTGATTGAAAATGGATGCGAAATATTTGTGGATGGACTTACTTAAATAGCCGTCAGGTTCGAGGCTAAATATAATGGTCCTCTCAGATCATAGCAAAAAGGAGATATGCCATCTTAACAAATTAGTTCGGGAACCACTGTCACGACTTTTAGAACAGTTTGCGACACAATTACAAGCGCTGCAAAGATCTCCCACACATTAAGATTCCGCACACCCTCAATCTAACACTGTTATTCGTCACTCATCACTAGCATTAAACTTCAAAAACTGTATTTTTATCATCGATCTTCTCACCTTTTTCAATGATATTTGTAAGAAAGATATATGGTGTGATTAAAATTAGTTTAGTGCAATGTTCAACAGAATCAGCACCGTTATAGTAGAACACATAAATATTCATAACTTTATTCACACAGCAGTTAGTTCCGAGTCAGTGTGAACCGCATGCATACGTACTAACGATATGAGTTTTATACCACCACAATTTACTAGATGTGGTTACCGTTGCAGGGTGCTGCGTTTACATTGGTAGAGTAACTTGTCTGATACGAGTAGAGTACTGATTTGAATACTGAGTACCTACTGATTTGAGAGTACTGAATTTTTTGTATGTATAGTATTTAAATAAAGTATATAAAAAAACTGGCCAAGTGCGAGTCATACTCGCGCACCGAGGGTTCCGTATCATTTTTGGACGTATAAAGTGAAAAAAAACCGGACCGCATAAGTAAGTTTGTTTGTGAAGGAATTTTGATGATTTTAAAAAAGGTAGGTAGTAGTAGTTAGGAATAGTAGTAGGCTAGTTAGGAATATCGTTTTATTTTTGGTGCAATATTTGGGTCAATTCCTATCAGCTCTAATTATTTCAGATTTTTCGCTCCGCTAACTTCGGAGCTAAGGGGGGTAGAATGGTATTTTTTCAGACATTTTTCATCATATGTCGAAAACTGTGAGACATAAAATAAAATGAAAATAAATTTTGAAATTTGCAGATCAAGCCCTTTCATATGATATGCCACTTGACCTAGTAACCCCACTTTGAAATTTAGAACCCCCACTCCGGCCCCTTTTGCAATGAAAATAAAAATATTTTTGGCCTCTTTTCAATTGCAATAAAGTTGAGCAAGCACTCTTTATAACTGTTCCAAATTTCAAGTCGATAGCATTAGTAGTTACTGAAATAAGCAGGTGTGACAGACAGACAGACAGACGAAGTCGCACCATAAGGGTTCCTTTTTTACCATTTTGGTACGGAACCCTAAAAACTAGTGATCCACCCCAGCTTCGCACGTGTGCAATCTATGTGGTAACTATATCTAAGTTTAACGTATTATACACAAAACTTCTGAAATAAATTACCTAGATGGTGGTGAAAACCACATTAAAATCCAATGTGTAGTTTATAATAACTTAGCGGACAAAGAGACAGACAAAAAGCGACTTTGTTTTATACTATTTATAGATTTTACTATCACTAGGCGTTTATATTGGTCTAAGCCTTAGATCAATATAAACAAGTGCCTAGACAATAACTTTTTATGCGATTAAGTCTGTCGTGTACGTTGCCCCTAACAGTGATATTGTGGTATCCACCGCCCGCACTAAACCACAAACCAAAATTAAATATGTATGTAAATATTCTGCCAATCTACTGAAACCTCGTTTTAATGCAATTACAAGTAATTTTAGAATGAAATAAACCCGAATGTTTAAATAATTTAATCAAATGAATTTACGGTATAAATACAGACCGATACAGGTATAGGTACACTCGACAACATTGACGGTCGACCACTTTTCACACTTATGTTCTTAGAAATAAGGGTGAAAAGTGGTCGACCGTCAATGTTGTCGAGTGTACATGCGGTGTGGTCTCAGATCATAGAAACAAGGAGATATGCCATCATAGCACATTAGTACGGAAACAACTGATGCCACTTTTAGTACATTTTTCGACACAATTACGCGCATAATTAAGCGCTCCTTGTGAATAAAAAGATCTCCCACGCATTGAACATTTCGCACACCCTTAATCTAACACTGTTAATCGTCACTCAACACTAGCACTAAACTAAAACACTGTATTTATACCATCGATCGTGTTCGGTTCGTCGCCAGCGCGTACGTTTTTAATATGAGCAATTTGCTCAAGATCAGGCATCAAGCTCGATAGCGCCTTGGCACATCTCCTTGTTTCTATGATCTGAGGGTGTGGTAGTACCATGAATTGCCATTAAATGAATAATAGCTGTGCCCGACGGCTTCATCCCCGTTGCTCAGCTCCTAAGAGTCGTATCGTGATGATAATAGTCTTTACTATTCCTCATGAATCTGGCTAAAAAAACGAATCCGACTAGTAGTTCCAAAAGTAAGCGTGTTCATACAAACAAACAAACTCTTGAGCTGAATAATATTAGTATACATAAAGTCGATCTTTATTTTTATGAGGTAGGCTGTAATTAAATGTTCCTTTTTGAGAGCCTGTTTTTTGATACAAAGGCCAATAGAACCGCCAATCAAGAGATTATATATTTTGGTACTTAACGCATGGTACCCAAAAAGGTGCTTAAAGGGGAATACTTCGCAGAAACGAGCGCTTTGTAAGTAAATAATAGCCGCAAATAAAATAAAAAAAACATTTATTTAACTATTTTTTAAACAATTTTTTTTTTTTGAGTCGGTAAGACTCAAATTTAAAAAAAAATCGTTTAAGTAATTCTTGCTCTATCTGAGAATCGAACGCAAGACCATCCCATCAACAGTAGGGATTCCCTCAATACCCCGCAAGATTTACCCCCCCCCCCTTTTTTTTATTTTGGTTGTATTACTTTATCTGAAAACTGTTTTTATTATGTGGGTATTGCTTTTTTGTACATTTTCATATCATTTGTATCTGTTTGTTATCCAAATAAAACGAAAATAAGATAAAACACGCTACTATTTAATTAAAATCTCAATAAACTCAACTGAACATAAAATTAATTAATTTTATCAAACTAATTAACAGTCCATTAAAACCTTTTTCAATTTTATCAATAATGGATTCACTGGCATTTTGTATCGGAAATGTATTCAGGCTTGAAATAATATCGCGCTAAAAGAAAATACATACAAATACATTTCAGAGAGTGTGCTTCGGACCTGCATGATCTGATTCCCTCCTGCGCTTTTTTCTATCAGACGGCCAGAAGCACGAAAAAAAAAACCGACTTCCAAAAACTACACTAAAAACTATGAAATAAAAATGTTAAACTTCCATAAATAAAAATCTAAATGTATATTGAAGTCGGCGGGGCCTAGCATAAAAATAAGCAATATTGTAGATTATGGAGGAATGAAAGGAAATGTTAATTTGTCGAGGCGCAAAGCAAGCTTGCACACATAAAAAAACAGTGTTTTTTTATTTTGTAATAGTAATAGGCTCGCACCCTAGCCTTCTATCAAATGTGACTTAAGCATAAAAAAATTGTGTGTACTATACACCTCTGTCTAACCTTGCGAGAAATATCGGCGTGATGTTATGTATGTATAATATCGAGATCGATTGCGTTCAGGAATTCAAGTACTTACACAATATCACTTTTTCATCATCGTCATGATGTCATCGAGATACACCAAAAATACCGTTTATTTCACCTGGTTAAAAATCTACTCAACCAAAGTTAATAAAATTTATATGGGACCACCGCGCGAGGTTCTTCCACCATATGAAAAAAGAATCACGTAAATCGGCTCAGAAATCACGGAGAAATCGGTGTACATACATAAAAAAAAAAAAAAAAAAAAAAAAAAAAAAAAAAAAAAAAAAAAAAACCGAATGCAGTTGGAAGTCGAGAAGGAGAGCATGTGGAATCCAGTGTCCATCCAACTACTATGATTACTACTACTAGGATTACTACTACTAGGATAACTACTACTAGGATAACTACTACTAGGATAACTACTACTAGGATTACTATTACTAGGGTTACTACTACTAGGATTACTACTACTAGGATTACTACTACTAGGATTACTACTACTAGGATTACTACTACTAGGATTACTACTACTAGGACTACTACTACTTACTACTACTGCTACGATTACTACTGCTAGGATTACTACTGCTAGGATGACTACTACTAGGATTACTACTATTAGGATTAGGATTACTACTACTAGGATTAGGATTACTACTTTTAGGATTATTATTACCATTAGGATTATGATTAAGACTCGGATTAAGATAAGGATTAATCAGGATTAGGATTACGGTTACGATTAAAATTAGGATTACGATAACATATATGATTACTATTACAATTACTACTGTTGGGATTATACTGGGGATTACTACTGATAAGATTACCACTGTTAGGATTGCTACTACTAGGATAACTACTACGGGGATTACTATTAGGATTACTACTACTAGGATTTCTACTACTAGGAATTCTACTACTAGGGTTACTGCTACTATGATTATTACTACTAGGATTAGGATTGCTACTTTTAGGATTACTATTACCATTAGGATTATGATTAAGACTCGGATTAAGATAAGGATTAATCAGGAATAGGATTACGGTTGCGATAACATATATATGATTACTATTAGAATCTACTGGGATTACTATTAGGATTACTACTACTAGGATTACTACTAATAGGATTACTACTACTAGGAATAGGATTACTACTTTTAGGATTACTATTACCAT
Source organism: Thalpophila matura (assembly GCA_948465475.1). Lineage (NCBI taxonomy): Eukaryota > Metazoa > Arthropoda > Insecta > Lepidoptera > Noctuidae > Thalpophila > Thalpophila matura. Next base: position 12,420,359 of record OX419200.1, read on the forward strand.
TAGGATTATGATTAAGACTTGGATCAAGATAAGGTTTAATCAGGATTAGGATTACGGTTACGACTAAAATTAGGATTACGATAACATATATGATTACTATTACGATTACTACTGTTGGGATTATACTGGGGATGACTACTGATAAGATTACTACTGTAAGGATTGCTACTACTAGGATTACTACTACGGGATTACTGTTAGGATTACTACTACTAGGATTTTTACTACTAGGAATTCTACTACTAGGGTTACTGCTACTATGATTACTACTACTAGGATTAGGATTACTACTTTTAGGATTACTATTACCATTAGGATTATGATTAAGACTCGGATTAAGATAAGGATTAATCAGGAATAGGATTACGGTTGCGATAACATATATGTTTACTATTAGAATCTACTGGGATTATTATTAGGATTACTATTACTACTACTAGGATTACTACTAATAGGATTACTACTACTAGGATTACTACTACTAGGAATAGGATTACTACTTTTAGGATTACTATTACCATTAGGATTATGATTAAGATTCGGATTACGATAAGGATTAATCAGGATTACGATTACTATTACTTCTACTAGGATTAGGATTACTACTTTTAGGATTACTATTACCATTAGGATAGTATAGTATAGATAGATAGATTAGGGTAGTCGTAATCATTTTACGACTCGGATTAAGATAAGGATTAATCAGGATTAGGATTACGGTTACGACTAAAATTAGGATTACGATAACATATATGATTACTATTACGATTACTACTGTTGGGATTCCTACTGATAGGATTACTACTGTTAGGATTGCTGCTACTAGGATTACTACTACTAGAATTACTACTATTAGGATTGCTAGTTTTAAAATTACTACTTTTATGATTACTATTACGATTACCACTATTACGATTACCACTATTAGGATTGCCACGGTTAGGATTACCACGGGAAGGATTACTACTACTAGGATTACTACTACTAGGATTACTACTACTAGGAATAGAATTACTACTTTTAGGATTACTATTACCATTAGGATTATGATTAAGACTTGGATCAAGATAAGGTTTAATCAGGATTAGGATTACGGTTACGACTAAAATTAGGATTACGATAACATATATGATTACTATTACGATTACTACTGTTGGGATTCCTACTGATAGGACTACTGTTAGGATTACTACTACTGGGATTACTACTACTAGGATTACTACTACTAGGATTACTACTACTAGGATTACTACTACTAGAATTACTACTACTAGGAATAGGATTACTACTTTTAGGATTACTTACCATTAGGATTATGATTAAGACTTGGATTAGGATAAGGATTAATCAGGAATAGGATTACGGTTGCGATAACATATATGATTACTATTACAATCTACTGGGATTACTATTAGGATTACTACTACTAGGATTACTACTATTAGGATTGCTAGTTTTAGAATTACTACTTATAGGATTACTATTACGATTACCACTATTAGGATTACCACTGTTAGGATTACCACGAGAAGGATTACCACGGGAATGATTACTACTACTAGGATTACTACTACTAGGATTACTTCTACTAGGATTACTACTACTAGGATTACTACTACTAGGATTACTACTACTAGGATTACTACTACTAGGATTACTACTACTAGGATTACTACTACTAGGATTACTACTACTAGAATTTTAGTGGTTGTTTTTCCGCAGCAGAACGATTTGCCCTCAGTAGTACTATCGAAACAGAGTTAAATTTTAATAATTTCCAGAAAAAAAAATTTTTTTTCAATTTCCACGTTTTTAGAACGGTCTAAAAAGTGTAAAATAATTTCTAATGAAATGAAAAATGTAGGACGCATAATTGTAAGATGCGCCCCACGTTTTTCATTGCATTAGAAATTGTTTTATACTTTTTAGACCGTTTTAAAAACGTGGAATTTGAAAAAAAAAAAAAAAAAATCTGGTAATTATTAAAATTTAACTCTATGTTTCGATAGTACTACTTAGGGCAAATCGTTGTGCCGCGGGAAAACAACCACTAAAATTTCACGTTGTATAATAGGAAGAATTTTAGGATAACTATTACCATAAGGGTTACGATTAAGACTCGGTTTAACATTAGGATCTTAATCCTAATCCTAATTTGTTGGAATAATATGGCAATGTAATTACTTTCAGTAGTTTAGTTTTCTTTGTTGTCACTGGTGTGTAGATGTTATAACATACATTTTACTTTAAAACTGCGTTAGTTATTTATTTATCACAACAGGTTATGGGCCCAGGCATAATCCTGAAAAGTGATAAAAGTGAATAATGGTAATAGTAATCCTAAAAGTAGTAGTCCGAATTGTAGTTATCCTAGTAGTAGTAATCCTAATCGTAGTAATCCTAATCGTAGTATACCTAATCGTAATCCTAATCGTAGTAGGAATCCTAATCAATCCTAATAGTAATTCTAATCGTAATCCTTATACTAATCCTAATTGTAATCGTAATTCTAATCATAATTACTATTTTTTTTGGTTATTTTTTTTACGATGAAATATTTAAAAATGAGATTAATATGTGAATAAAATTAATAAAGACAAATAATAATTCAATCGTAGTAGTAATCCTTATCCTAATCAATCCTAATAGTAGTAATCCTAATCCTAATTGTAGTAATGCAAGTAGTGGTAATCCTAGTAGTGGTAATCCTAATAGTGGGAATCCTAGAAGTGGTAATCTTAGAAGTGGTAATCCTAGAAGTGGTAATCCTAGTAGTGGTAATTCTAATAGTAGTAATTCTAATAGTGGTAATCCTAGTAGTAGTGATCCTAGTAGTGGTAATCATAGTAGTAGTAATCCTAGTAGTAATCCTAGTAGTAGTAATCCTAGTAGTAGTAATCCTAATCACAATTAATCCTTATCTTAGTATCGTTATCCTAATGGTAGTAGTAATCCTGAAGGTAGTAATCCTAATCACCTAGTAGTGGTAATCCTAGTAGTGGTAATCCTAGTTGTGGTAATCCTAGTTGTGGTAATCCTAGTAGTGGTAATCCTAGTAGTGGTAATCCTAGTAGTAGTAATCCTAGTAGTGGTAATCCTAGTAATGGTAATCCTAGTAGTGGTAATCCTAGTAGTGGTAACCCTAGTAGTGGTAATCCTAGTAGTAGTAATCCTAGTAGTAGTAATCCTAATCGTAATCCTAATCCTGTAGTAGTTCACTGCTGGATATTATTTATAGGCCAATCTCATCCAGCTGCCGCTGTGTGTGCCGCAAATGATAGGATCGTTTCATAAAAAAAATGTATAGGTATATCGTTATTTTTTAGATTTATTAACAGTTCCTACCAATAATTTAACACAAAAATGTTAAACTTCCATAAATAAAAATCTTAATGTATATTGAAGTCGGCGGGGCCTCTTCTTCAGGTTTTTACCTCTCAGCCTTTGAACAGGAAGAACGTGCGCAGTGTGTGCAGCGAACGTGCAGCTTGCTTTACGCCTCGACAAATTAACATTACCTTTCATTCCTATATTTATGCTAGGCCCCGCCGACTTCAATATACATTTAGGTTTTTATTTATGGAAGTTTAACATTTTTATTTCATAGTTTTTAGTGTAGTTTTTGGAAGTCGGTTTTTTTTTAAACCTGTTTTTATTTTTATCTTTTTAGTGTAGTGTTTTTGTTGTTGTTAATTTATTACAATAAAGTACCATAAAATCATGGACAGAGCGACTTTGATCATTTATGTACTTTTACCGAGATCGATTACTTCCACGAATTTAAAGTATTTCAGTGTTCCGACCGCAAATACAAGTATGTATTTCATAATATTATTATGAAATATTATTATTTTTACGGTTGTCAAACTCAAAATGGAAAATAGTGAATATTTCAAAAAAATATTGACGTATCTTGTTCAAACTAATTTCAATCGAAAGTATTTATTAAGTGCTATAAGCTTGATTTTATTCAGATTTTTCGATAGCGCGGTTGGAAAATTACAGAGGGTTGGAAAATTACATATTGAGTGAACTAGGAGCTCCCAAAGTCGTTAATAATGTGTCCCCACATTATTAACGACTTTGGGAGCTCCTAGTTCACTCAATATGCACTTAAATAAAAAAAGTATTTAGAAACCTTCATGTTATTTTCAAAGACCTATCCAACAATACCCCACATGGTGGGGTGCGCGAAAATATTTTTTCATTTCTCATACTCGGAAAGTAGTGTTTGTTTGATCAGAGCAGCGGGTCGAAAACGATGCTTCCCTCCCTTGGGCGGGAAAGACTCATAGTAATTGCTTCCCTCCCTAGGGCGGGAATGAATTTTAAAAATAGAAGGAACTAAAATTGGTTATTTAGTCGGCTATAATTTTTTTTACATAATTAAGAAAAATATCGATTAAAAAAAATCTTGTGAGTGTATACGGCCAATGTGAATTAAAAAAAATACCTATTAAAGTGGGATCGCCCGCGGCGGTGACGCGGGCGGTGTGTTCCATATTTGAAATTTAAATTAAAAAAGACTATTTATGTATAATTTGGCGGGATACTAACTCTGTACCGAAATTATTTGATTAAAAATGAGTTCAAGCGATTCTGAAATGTCGACCCCCAATTCCGTTAAAGAAAACTACTATTTTTTACTTTCCTTATATTTGAAATGAAAAGTAGAGTGTTTAACACGGGTGAAAGTCATCAATTCCCACTCGGACTATAGCCGCCCTCGCTTCGCTCGTGCGTCTAAATACCTCGTATGTGAATTGATTTCTTTCCACCCTTGTATAACAATCTACTATTTTTCATCCCTCAGTTTCATGTATGGGAGCCCCCCCTAATAATTTTATTTTTCGTAATTTCACTATAGGCATTAATGGCGGCTTATAAAAGACATCTACCTATGAAGTATTCATACAAATTGGTTATGAACTGTAGATTTGACGAGGGTGTGACAGACGGACAGACGGACAGACAGACGGACATGACGAAACTTTAAGGGTTCTTAGTTTTACTACGGAACCCTAAAAACAGTGTTTTTTTCAGTTTGTAATAGCAATAGGCTCGCTCCCTAGTCTTCTATCAAATGCGACTTAAGCATGAAAAAATTGTGTGTACTATTTACACCTCTGTCTAACCTTGCGGGAAATATTGGCGTGACGTTATGTATGTACTATAATATCGAGATCGATTGCGTTCAGGAATTCATGTACGTACCTACGTACACAATATCACTTTTTCATCATCGTCATGATGTCATCGAGATACACCAAAAATACCATTTATTACACCTGGTTAAAAATCTACTCAACCAAAGTTAATAAAATTTATATGGGACCACCGCGCGAGGTTCTTCTACCATATGAAAAAATAATCACGTAAATCGGCTTATACACCGCGGAGTAATCGGTGTACATTCATGAAAAAAAAAAAAAAAAAAAAAAAAAAAAACAACCGAATGCAGAACCTCCTCCTTTTTGGAAGTCGGTTAAAAAGTGACTTTTCATGGTTGATATTCCAAAAACCTGACTAAACTCTTTCACCCTTACCACAAAAAAGATAAACACGTGTTAAACGCGAATGCTACCAAAAATGATACGCACTTGTTTTAGCACTAATTTGTCTAAAACAAGTGTGTATTATACCTATTTGGCAGCATTCGCGTTTAACACGTGTTTATATTATTTTTGGTAAGGGTGTTTGATTCCACTTTCATTGTGAGAACCACCAAACAGTGAAATGCGTTGCCGGAGTGTTCCCCGATAGTGAATCGGTTGCTCTAGCTTGCTTGACTTGTTATTATAATAGCGGCCATACTTATATTCTGTGAAAATTTCAATTAGCTGGCTATCTTGGTTCTTAGGATACAGCCTTGTAACAGATGGGCAGATGGTGCAAACTTAGTAATAGCATGGGGTCTCATCAGGAACAAAGGAACATTTGTTGAAATAACTCATAATAGATTAGTTATATGTATCGATTTGTTATTGAAGTTTGCGTAAAATTGAGAACATGAAAAAATACATCATGAAAAATATTTGTTCAAATTTTGAAAAATCCTTTAAGCACGGAATAATGTATAGCCCGAAGATAGCCCGCGCTAAATCGGTCACATTTCTTTGTATGAGATGAGGCATCTGTACGTATAGTATTATATTATCGTTATATTATCGAGGTAATAGGGTACTTAGGCGCTCTTCGATACAGAACCTAAAAAAATCTTCAAAATAAAAATATAAGCGTAATATTACAGGGCCTGCCAGTAGCGACTTATTAATAATTATTAACTTCCTTACCTTTGAAAGTAGCTGTACTTTATACGGCTTCCGGCTTTTCTCTCGTCTTGGCAGTATTCCCAGCATTTTAGCAGCGGCTAGTAGAAATTGTAGCTGCAAGTAACTGGTCTGATTTAGTTATTCTAAAACAAAATGAAAAGAAGAATAAATAAATGTGTACAATTTAATAAACTTCAACCTTTAGAAATTAATATTGGCAATGTTCTTTATTTTGCGCATTCAACGTTTCAATATATCTAGACGCGGCAGCCAAAAGAACTAAGTCACTTTTTTGGTCAATTGATTTAAGTTCTTTTGGCCGCCGCATAAGATTTAAAGTTTTTTTTTTGTCAAACGACTTAAGTCCTTTTGGCCGCCATATGCGCAACTTGGCCATTAAGTTATACTTATTCATAATTATTATGTATTTTTATTTGTGAATTTTATAATTGCGTTTTGGTTGCCTTATATAATAACTAGCACTTCGCCCGCGACGTCGTCCGCGTGTCCCACAGGAACTGTGCATTTTTTCGGGATACAAAGTAGCCTATGTTACTCAGGGATAATGTAGCTTTCTATTAGTAAAAGAATTTTTAAAATCGGTCCAGTAGTTTCGGAGCCTATTCGGTACAAACAAACAAACAAAAAAATATTTCCTGTTTATAATATTAGTATAGAAGTATAGATAAAGAATTTGAATTACTGCAATATCACCGTTAAATATAATAATATCGTAAGTGAGTGATATTGATAAGACAACATGACTACTGCTGTCAAAAAAAATATTAGAACAACTAATACATCTAAACTAATATTATAGGCGAAAGTAACTCTGTTACGGTTTTGCGGTTAAACCGCTAAACCCATTTTGCTGTTGAACTCTACGGAAGAACATACCTAGGATACATACTAGATAGTACCTACTTTATAATTGTATTTTATTTTTTTAATTATAAAATCTTCTTAGGTTACCAGATCATAACAATGAATATTATATAATTTGTTGTTTGTTTGATTTCCTTTCTACAAAATTATCTCTTTATACAGGGTAAAATTAAAACCAGTGCGGATATTTTAGGAGGTGAAAATACTCATGAATATGATCAACTTTTATTATGGGACCGACACTGAAATATGAAAAAAAAATCAGCTGTCCCCTACAAAAATGCACTAACACGATCAAAATGTATGGAATAGCTGATTTTTTTTTCATATTTCAGTGTCGGTCCCATAATAAAAGTTGATAATATTCATGAGTCCTTCCACCTCCTAAAATATCCGCACTGGTTTTAATTTTACCCTGTATACCTACGTTTCAAAACCTATTAGCTAGCTTGTATTAAAAATGTAAATTCAATTCAAAACTAGAATCTTTATAGATAGTCCTCCAGCAGTCCACTTTATCCAATTACCTAACTGACCTAAGATATATGAGTACTTATCCAATTACCTAGCTGACTGACCTAAGATATATGAGTACCAGGGTATCATAGCGGTGCAGCATCTGGGGGCTATCGATTCAATTACCGTGCACTCTGCATATTCAGTGGAATTAGCTGCATGCGACTAGCGCTTTAATGGGTTTTTTGACTTAGTTACTTCGCTGGTTTATGCTTGCCTGGTAGCTTTAGGTCGCTTATGTAATTTTATTGTGAGAGTTTTTTTATTATTTCAATTATTTTTTAGGGTTTCGTACCCAAAGGGTAAATACAGAACCCTATTACTGAGGCTTTGCTGTCTGTCTGTCTGTCTCCAGGCTGTATCTCATGAACCGTGATAGCTAGACAGTTGAAATTTATACAGATGATGTATTTCTGTTGCCGCTATAACAACAAATATTAAAACAGAATAAAATAAATATTTTAGGGGGTTTCCATACAACAAACGTGATGTTTTTGCTCGATATTGATAACGGCAACAGGTAGACGCTTAAAATATTCACAGAATATTTAATTATATATTAGTGAATATAATTACATATTAAAAATAAATAATTAAATTAAAATAAAACAAATATTTAAGGGGGGCTCCCATACAACAGACGTGTTTTTTTTTCGTTTTTGTAGCTAATGGTACGGAACCCTGGAACCCTTCGTGCGCGTTTTTATTAATAATGTAGTGATTAGTAGGTAAGATAAAAAAATGAATGTTGTGCTAGACTTTTTTTAGCATTTGCTATTCTTCAGAGCACAATTTCAAATAAGCATCTTTAAGCTTGATTTGGCTCCTTTAGAAAACTAACCAGAACTTCCTAAACTAGCTAGGTATAGGCAAACAATATTAAAACCTATTAACTGATCAAAAACCCATTCCACGATCAAAATATCCAATTTCCCATGTTACCTACTCGAAAATCATTTTATCATTTTAAATCGTAACAATAAAAGTCCGATACGAACCGCGGACCACATCCGTACAACCGACACCGTATCAACGACACACACGGATTTTAATTAAGTCCGTAATTTAAAACTTAAATCACGAGATTCGCGTCCATTTCAAACCTTCGCATATATTTTAGTGAAATATTCATATGAGGATGAGGTGCCAGCTTGCGGTCGGGAGTTCAGCATTAGCGGCTTATTCCTAATTTCCTAGTACCTACTGCTGATTTTGTTACACATAGTAAACGAAGCCCTGGAAAGAAGTCTGTTTTTGCATTTTGCCATAATACGGTACCGGACTATTTTTTTTTTAGCTATAAACTATTTGAAAAAACGTTGCAGAAAGATAATTAAATTTTAAAAACTTAATGACCTTTTCTGCAACTCAGCGTAAGAAGGTTAATGCCTTCTCCAATAATAGGTAGGTATACGGATAAATAGAAATGATATGATAAAGTAATAAAACATTGAGGCGTAACGACTTTTCTATTTATTAGCACAAAATATGTTACGGTATATCATATATATTATGTCAAGAATATTAAAGAATAGCTATTTAATATTCTTGTATTATGTACTACTTATAAAAGTTTTGCAGCAGCGTGGCAACTAATGACATTTGAGTATTAAAAAGCAAGAGGGAAAAAATCTATAAAGCACTCTTTCTGGTTTCTTGGAAACGGCTCTAACGAATTGTATGAATTTTGTATTTAGATATTTTTTTACTTTCCAAGTTTTTCTCGACAGTTATCAATGTTATCCTGTTCCTGAGAAAATTCGTTTTGAATTAAAAAAAATACATTTTAAACGCTGAGCAAAGCTCGGTCACCCAGAAACAGATGAATAATGATTCAACATCCCATTAGCAATACATTTCTTTACCCGGAAAACGGAGTACCAGGCATTCATAAAACAAGAGCGGATATTCTATGAGTAAGCGTCACCGTCGAATAGTTCTACATTACCAAACAAAGCAATGCGTCGATTGTTCATCCAAACAGCTGAGTTTGAACAATCCTTCTTTGTTATGTTTTATGCCTAAAGGATAAGTGCATCATTAATACCTGACGTCATTGGTGCAATAGATAGGTATTATGTCTCTGCGGTCATAATTACGTCAAGAGAAACGTCCTCTTGTCTGCTTATACTGTGATCAACAATATGCCGTCTGATAAGCGTGATAAACGCATTTTTAGACCGTACACTCTAGTTGGTCACTGGAAGGCATTATGACTGTTAGCAATGGATGTTAATCTATTTATCTACTACTAGATGTTCCCCGCGGTTTCATCTCCATTGTTCGGCTCCTAAGGGTCATAGCGTGATGATAAAGTCTATACTATTTTTTATGAATCTGACTATCATACACAAAGAAATTTATGAATTCGACTGGTAGTTCCAGAGATAAGCGCGTTCAAACAAACTCTTTAACTTTATTATATTAATATAGATTAATCCTTAGTTAGTCACTTATTTCTTAACCCAGGAAACACCGATGGCCAGTAGCTCTACCAGGCTGCCATAAGTGCGAAGTGATGTCTAATGAGTAAGGTATAGCGTAGTTCCCGTAACTCAAGCAACGTGACGCATTGACCACACGCGTTTGAGGAAAACGTGGTTGTAGCGGTAATGTTTTGTTGCCATTTAGGTGTTGAATGAAAGATAAACTAACAAACATAAGGTCATGTACCTTGTAACTGTTTGAAAATAAGTGCAAATTGGAAGTTCGAAGAAACAAAGCCATGTAACCACCAGTGGCGTACCTACAGGGCAAGCCCGAGGGTATATCTCTAAATTTTTCATGAATGTAAGTGAGTAGCGTACAATAAAAAACACTTACAATCATGAAAAATTACGAGAAATACCCTCGGGCTTGCCCTGTAGGCACGCCACTGGTAACCACAGTACTCATTTCTGGTATCAAGCAACAGTCTTAAAATTTTTATGGACTGAAATGGATGAAAATGGTGGCTGAAAAATAACAAAGCTAAAAACACGAAAAAAACTAACTAAAAAGCACGAAACAAAAAAATATTCCTTTTTGAAATCATTGCCGCAAATTCTTCAGTTAGCAAATTCAGTGTCCTGAATAATCTTACTACTATTAAACGCGAAAGTTTCGATGGATGGATGTTTGTTACTCAATCACGCCAGAACAGCTGAACAGATCTGGATGAAACTTGGCATAGAGATAGTTTATAAATTGGAATAGCACATAGGCTACTACTTATTCCAGACAAATTACGGTTCCCGTGGGACAGATTTGTACACATCAAAATCAATCATAAAATCAACACATGCGGTGTCCAGGGTTATAGACGTGGTCGTGTGCCACCGTAATTGAGGGGTATAGTTTCAAAACCCCCTAAATCATCCTGAAGAAATTTTTCACAAGAATGTTATTTGTAAAATGTTGTGGTAAACTTAATGCAAATAGCAAATATTTTATATTTATTTGTTTGTCATGTCATAGCAATAAAAAAAAACGTGGAAAATCTAAAATTTTTCTTTACATTTTAGCGGAATTTGTAACTAACATTACTTCTTAAACTGATTATACTGTGTATTTAAGTGGGTTATGAAAGTTATCGTATAGTCATATTGAAAGTAAAATTTAAAACTTTATGTTGGTGCAAAAATATGTAAATGTGTCCGAAGTCATTTTAGGGGGTTTTGAAATTAGTCCCCTCAATTATACTTAAGTTGGCACCTACAGGTCAGAGTAGCTATAACCTGGACACCACTGTAGGCATACACTATGGACATGGCTGGTAATCGTTCATCTGTCACAATATTCGCAACTTTTAACATTCAGGATAAATAATAAAAATATTAAATCCCATATTTTATGTTCTTCATAAAATATTTCTTTGTCAAATGAGACCACAGAAATCTGAATAATGACATCCATCACAAAATTTAAATTACATTTCCATTTCAAACGCCTGTTAGGCTACTTATTTTCATCATCATCCGCCTAGCCTTTTCCCAAACATGATTGGGGTCGGCTTCCAGTCTAACTGGTTGCGGCTGAATATCGATATTTTACATGGAGCGACTGCCATCTGACCTCCACAACCCAATTATTGGGGAATACCGGTATTCGAATGTTAGACCAGTTGTCAGGCTTTTAGGCTCCTGACTACCCGTAACAACTGTCAAAGATATTCCTATGACAACCGGGACCGACTGCTTAACGTGCTCTCCGAGGCACGGAGGAGTCTCGATGTGTTAAGAACGGTCTCCCATCCAAGGACTGACCGCGGCAAGCGCAGCTTAACCTCGCAGATCGATCGATCAGCGCGGCTGTCATTTAGCCACGAGCCCCTCTGTTAGCTGTAGGCTACTTATTTTATTTTTCTAATAATGGCCAGAAATAAATTGTATTTAGATACGTATAGCCGGAACACGAACAGTAGGACATGACCCTTAGAGGTGTTTCTGTAATTAAAGTAAAGGATTATTTGTATAGGGTTAATAGGTAAGTAGACAATGGGTAAGGATAGGGTAGAATTTCGTTTTAAGCCTTGGGACAGAGTTACCTAATTATTTGGAGGATAGGTAAGTTATTATCCGGCAATTCGAGTTTGAGAAAGAGATAATCGACTAGCTTTGACTTTACAAACATACAGACATACATACGGGTCGAACACTGCTGTGCTTACGATAATCGCAGTAAGTCCATTTTTGTCGGTATTGAATTAAATACTCATTAGGAATGTGGAAAAGATCTTCATTTCTGTATAACAAAAATGCAACTTACTGCGATTATCGGAAACACAGCAGAATACAGAACTACCTTTTTAAAGTCGATTAATTAGGTACCTAGGCAAAATTCTTATAGGTACATTTGACTTGTGGTCAACTACCCTATTATTGCAACAGTGACGTGCAATAAGACAAGTCAATATCCAGTGATCCAACTTCAGCAGTTCAATTCTGTAACCATCTCACCGTGAAAACTTGGGTGAAGTGAGCGTGGAGTGAGCTGTCAATAGTGTCAGTTCCTAGCAAAAACAAACTCACTTCACCTAAGTTTTCACGGTGAGATTTTTACAGAATCGACCGGCAGTACGCAGCCAACCCTCGCCTAACCACGGTCTCTCGTAAAAGCTAATTAGCTAAACTCCTCCACGCGTAATCAGTCTGCCTGTCTTTTAATCAAATTACCTTAATTAATTATTTCCACGAGTTTCCGAACTTAGCAATTTCCCGCTAACTTCAAAAACAGCGCTCAAGCTCTTCTTACATCACGTAAAAGCACATAATTCACAAATTTTACACGTGCGAACGTTTCCCTGTGAGGTATGTAGGCATACTTGTGCTCTTCATGTAAAATACAGGGGTACTTGAACAAAGTTAGGGATGTCTCACGTTTAAATTTTGTTCGAGATGTTTATTCATCTTGATTAGACAAAAATATGCTGAATTTGTGACAGGCAGGTATTTGTGACTGTTTTGCTAACAAGTTACTGGTAATCAATTTCATAATCATTGAGGTTCATTCAAAATATGACTACTATACAGGGTGGCAGGTTAGACAGTGGAAATATTCAAAGGGATCATTGTACTCATCATTATGAACAACTTTTACTATGGGACTAACCCTGAAATCGCGAAAAAAAATCAGCTGTTCCATACATTTATGTTCACATAACAAAATGTATGGAACAGCTAATTTATTTCGATCTATTGAGAAAAATACGGAAAATTAGCTTTATGCACTCCTTCTCCATATAAACTTTAGATAAATATGCCAAAACTTCTCCGTGCGCGCAAATGCTTAAATACAAAGTTTTTAGGGTTCCGTACCAAAATGGTAAAAAAGGAACCCTTATGGTGCGACTTCGTCTGTCTGTCTGTCTGTCTATCACACCTGCTTATTTCAGCAACTACTAAACTATCGACTTGAAATTTAGAACAGTTATAAAAAATGCTTGTCCAACTTTATTGCAAATGAAAAAAGTCAAAAAATATTTTTATTTTCATTGCAAAAGGGGTCGGAGTGGGGTCCAAAATTTCAAAGTAGGGTTACTAGGTCATGTGACATATCATATGAAAGGGCTTAATTTGCATATTTCGAAATATATTTTTATTTAATTTTATGTCTCACAGTTTTCGACATATGATGAAAAATTTCTGAAAAAATACCATTCCCCCCCCCCCCCTTATCTCCGAAGTTTGCGGAGCGAAAAATCTGAAATAATTAGAGTTGATAGGAATTGATCCAAATATTGCACCAAAAATAAAACGATGTTCCTAACTAGTACTAGTACTAGTAGCTTAGTTATGCGGTCCGATTTTTTCACTTTATACGTCCAAAACTGATACGGAACCCTTGGTGCGCGAGTACAACTCGCACTTGGCCGGTTTTTATTATGAGCTTCTATTCAGTATGGAATTATACCTGAGTACTTATGTAATACTACTACTACAGTAACTGTATCCAAGCAACAGTGACCACCGATTTCTTACGGCTTTTGAACAGTTAATCCGATGTCAAATCAATTTGTTTATGTATTGTGTGTTATTTTAATTAAGTTTAACTCTAATTTATTTTCATTCCCACAATGAATGGGATTAAGTCCGCCTTTGTATATTTTATGTTGCATAAAGTTTAAATAAATGAAGATTAATTTAACAACACCTCATAATGGTGAATTCCATTAAGCCGTATGCTACAGAGCATATCAAAGAAATAGACATAGGTAGGTACATACCTGTACATACACTGAACAAGCATTACGATTCTGAAGCAATTGAGCGATATCCATTACACCATTATTATTTGAATCCGTCGTCTTGGTAACGAGAACAACCCAATGGATACTGTTGAAAATTACACTTGATACACAAAGGCTGTCAAATAATATATAGCTACATCCAGCTTCTAACTTTTAGGGTTTCGTACCCCAAAGGAACCCTTATAGGAGCACATTTATGTCCGTCTGTCTGTCAAGACCGTTTTGCTCAGAAACGCGTGGAGGTATCAAGTTGAAATTAATATCAAATACCTAAATCTATAGTCCCTTGACCCTTGGAGCTGCAAAAAGATCAAGCTTCTAAGTCAATGCAATAAAAAATATTTATGCCGCATATTTTGACACTCGCAAATAAATCAAAACCTATAGAGTTGGGTACTTCCCGTTGACATAGAAGCATGAAATATGGCAAGAAGCAAGCTCTCACAAAATAAGTAGGTAAAAGAAAAACCCGACATTCATTAATTTGTGGATATCACATAAAAAAGCAGTTGACTGGTAAAAATCGTCATGTAAGAAAATAAACGCGTTATGCCCCCTCCATAAATCTAAAGCTCACGGTAATCGAGCTCCCGGTCTCCGACTAGTACCTATATACCTGTCGAGACCTCATAGCGGGGGTCTTTCACCTTGTAAAAATCCTACTAATATTATAAACGTGAAAGTTTGTGAGGATGTATAGATGTATGGATGGATGTTTGTAACTCTTTCACGCAAAAACTACTGCACGGATTTTGATGAAACTTTACAGTATATAGCTTATACATCAGAATAACACATAGGCTACTTTTTATCCCAAAAACGCGGGCGAAGCCGCGGGCGGAAGCTAGTGGGTAATATAAGAAACGTTCATACGAATATGTACCTACATCATTGGAACTTCGTTCCTGACGGGGGTTCCCCACAAATAAACTTAGGTAGGTACCTATATGTATTTTGTACAAAAATTTCAGGGCACGAGTCCTACTCACACTTGTCCAGTCTTTATTTATCTGGTGACCTAAATGACGTCACATCCTAGCCATTTCCCGCGAACGCTGGGGTCGGTCCCACACTAACTCGATTCCCTATACATTTGAACTTTTCAGGCAACCGTATTTTGCTGTATATTTTAAATTCCATGCACGTAGTAAATATGAAAGTGAGCACATCGTTTTATGAAAGTCTGTATGATTAAAATAGAGCTTTTATGATATGAAATTCTAGACGGGCCGCACTTAAAAATGTATTAAAATTTTATAACATGACCGCGATGTCGGCTGGTTGGGAATATATTTAGAAATTTTTAAGTAGCTGTTGTTCCGTGATATAAGGTACAAATTTTTTACCCGACTACGGCAAAGCCAAAAGAAAGGGTTATGTTTTTAGCAGTTTTTTTTTATACGTGTGTTCCACTGTAGTGCCTAAACTACTTATCCGATTTTAATTAATGAGATGTTAATTGATTTGATTACCTGGGAACCGACTGGATATGAAGATATTGAAGGTTAAAGTCGCAATATATTTTTTAACGGTTTTCACGAAAATGGCTCTGGGCGGCAGCAGCGGGTTTAGGGGGCTGGAACACGCGTATATTCCACCTCCCCCGTCCCGTACAAATCAACACACCCACAGGCACAATCGGTAGCGCGTAATTACAAAAAAAAAAAACAGCTGTTTTTTAATTTCTAAAAATGAAAGTCGTTTCCCAGCAATTATTTTTGCTCAACGTTAGTTACACGTACAAAATGCATGGGTTCCCGCTTGGTGATGTGTCTTTTTACACCCTGTATTGCAATTGAAAATCTTTTTGTCGATATTAATTCTTAAAATAGTGATCCATAAACGCAATTTCAATTAAATTCCTAATTCTTCCGAATACAATATTACACCATAAAATAATTGATAGCTACTCGTCATTTATTAACTATCAACACGAACAACATATCCATGAATGCGACTGTACTAACCAAACTATTGTTATCTCAAGTATAAAGTAATCATGAAGCTACTCTTCACCACAAAATAGTTAGGCAAAGAAGGCCAACTCCGTACAACCAGATCAGTGGGGTTACACCGCGTCAGATGAGATAGAGTTATGCGATAGAAAGAGACTTCCTTGTGGGTTAATATAATTTTAGGCACACACCGCTGTGCGAGCTGAATCACACTTTATTGTTGTTGTTAGACTCGCTATTTAATTAATTATTTACAGTACATGGCAGTAAATATTACACAACGAGTTTTAGAAAGATAATCGGCTAGCTTCGGCTTTATAGAGCGTCATCTCTGTCAAACGAGACACTAACAGTCCGATACAAGTCAGCGACAAAACATCACATAGGTGCGAGTGACGGATACGGCGCTCTACAAAGCCGAAGCTAGCCGATTATCTCTGTCTCAAACTCGATCCTGCCAGATATTGTAACTGTCTTTGCGGAGTTATCTTTCTGTAGTATTTTGTTGTACAACGAGCGAAATAGGTGCACGCACACATCGCCATCGCTCTTTGTGCGGAGTCGACCTTCTGTATCTATCTATTTTGTGTGGTCACCGTCTGTGTGGCGGCACGCGATCTCTGTGTTAATGGAACACGTTTCCTTATAAACTATTGTATTGCTTCCGTGATGTACAATTAGTCTTGTCTAATGTAGTCGCTGAAAATCAGCGCTGCAGCGCTGTTTTGTGCCGTAGCAGCGCTGAGCGATGGCCGTCTTACACAATTTGGAGTAAATACTAACCAAATCTAGACTAGAGAAGTAGGACATAGAGGGATATCTCAAATCTGGAGCAGCCCGACTGGGGAAATAAAGAAAGAAAGAAACAAAATCAATTTATTTTGCTCTTGCTTACAGGTTCGAAAAAAATGAGTAAAAAAAAAACAAAAAAAACATTAAGAATTAACACAAACAAAAATGTTAAGAAAATAACACAATATAATACTCTTGGGTATTCCACATTTTTTAATATTTTTATTACTTTACCAACTACGCATTTATAGGTCGCAAGTCAATTACGGCCTTTATGCAAATCACAATAAGGTTCACTATATTGCTTCTCTATAGTCTAACTACAAACAAAAGAATATCGCCCTCACCAAATTCTAACAGTACATTATCGTCCGTTTCACACAAAGCACCTATCACATTATCTTGTCTTAATGGGATTTCACCTGATTTAAGTGACGTAGTTTCCTTCCCCTGCCCCCTCGCTTCCCCTGTCCACCTTCATCCTGTTTTTGTTTTCCTCGACTGAATAAACATAGGATTTATACCTTAGCTTTTCTATTTCAATTTATGTTAGTTCTTTTGAACATAATACAGCTTACAGTTGCTTTTCTATTATGGCTGGCTTTGACCGAGCTAAAGAAAATTCTTTCAATAGGTCCTCAAATTTCTTGGTAAACAGACACACGTCGTTGGATCACCTTTAGCGACCGTGTAAACGAAACAGACGCCGCTGCCACGCCACCGCCGCCGCTAAATCATCGGTAGTTGTTAGTGTTACATTGTTGCTCACGAATAATAGTAGAGCTTCTATAGGAATTTGGCCATTGTTCTTTGATGTTTAAGGCGCTATGGGTTCACAAAACGCTAGAATGAGCTCTAGAATTTTTCATTTTTTTATAAGATTTCTTACAGTTTCCACCCAGAAAAAAATATATGGTATACTTAAGCATATTAGCTAGTGAAATCATTAATTCAATACACGATATGAATAACTTCACTCGATAGAAAAAAATCTCAAAGATACCTCTCGAAGATACTTTTTCATTACGAATATTTCATTTTTTAGACTTATTTCTTACGTTTTAATTTTTGAAATTTTTTTAACATATTATTTAATAATTGAGTTAGTGAATTCATTAATAAAATTGTATAAAAATTAAAACGGCAATTTTAGATAATTTTTTATACCCAAAAAACGTTCCTAGAACGTGCGCACGACTGCTTCAGTCCGGTCTCAGACCTCACCGGAGTAGGACGCGTGCCAAATTTTTCGCCGCTCACGAACCGATTACTTTCAATAATTCTTTGTGAAAATGACTAACAAACGTAATAATATCATTAAGATAATATTTTTTATACAATTAAGGTTAGGTTTTAGCACATATTTGGGCAAGTAGCGCTATTGACTGATAAACGTAGGTACGCTCACATCGAACTTCGAAACAGTGTTGCCAACTACAATTTCAAAATTCCGCTAAGCAGGTTGGTATTTTCCGTCAAAAATTCGTCATGATTTAATATTTTTCCGTCAGTAAAATCCGTCAAACAAAAGATACAATAGATAGGTACATCATTTTAGATTTATTTATAATACAAGAGTGTAAGCAAGCATATTCTTTATTATTTGAGACGTATAAGATTTAGTTTGAATAGGATTTCGCATTTTATTATTATAATCATAATTTATTTAAAAAAAAAAAACTAACTTAATATATTATAAGAGAGGCTCGTGGCTAAATGACGGCCGCGCTAATCGATCGATCTGCGAGGTTAAGCTGCGCTTGCCGCGGTCAGTCCTTGGATGGGTGACCGTTATTTACACATCGAGACCCCTCCGTGCCTCGGAGAGCACGCGTTTCTTATATAACCTAATTACTTTACCTCACATAGAGCCGTGTTTTTGAATCCTAATTCACTTTCGTTTTCACTACGTGTGAGCGCTTCTAATCAACGTTATTTAAATATCCAAACATAAATTACACAAGTGTTATACATCATAATTTGCGGAAAAATCCTACCTATCCAATGGTACAACTCTCATGAACCTAACTAGTCACATAAAAAAGTTTCTAGAACAAAAACTGTCTAAATTTCTAACTTAGCAAAGTTACAATATCCAATTGCCTATAACATAGCCATTTCTTATCGGATCTGCAATATTCTTGTTAGATACATGTTTCTAGACTACCACACGTCTAGTAAGACACAATTTATCATCCTAACTTACACACAGAAATATCGCATTTTCAAACACATATCGATCTATATTATAGGCACAATATCCATGAAATTCAGAGTATTTACACAACATTATGTCCTAGCCTTCCTACCGAACCTAAATACATGACTAGATTCTATATAACACATTACAACAATCCTACAAATGCAATTTTATGTACATGACACTTATTCTCAAATTATAGCTTTCCTATCGTCGAGAGGTATAACTGCTTATATACATCTTATGTAAACAACATTCCTACACTATAAAAACACGATGTACACAAAACCTCGATTATGGTTACAAAGGTATTCACGACTTTACATAAAAAACATGAAATCTTATTCCTACACAATTCTAATAAGAAAATAATACAAATCCAATAGGAAACAAATTGTAAACATTAATCAATACTAAAATTAAAGAAATAATAACTCAAAATAACATAAAACACGATATTAAAACCCACAAGTACAATGACCCCTTTTGATATTTCTACTGTCTAAGCTGCCACCCTGTGTAGCTGATGAATGTAAAAAAACCGGCCAAGTGCGAGTCGTACTCGCGCACCGAGGGTTCCGTATCATTTTTGGACGTATAAAGTGAAAAAATCCGGACCGCATAACTAAGTTTGTTTGTGAAGGAATTTTGATGATTTTGAAAAAACTGTACTAGTTAGGAACATCGTTTTATTTTTGGTGCCATATTTGGGTCAATTCCTATCAGCTCTAATTATTTCAGATTTTTCGCCCCGCAAACTTCGGAGATAAGGGGGGGGGAATGGTATTTTTTTGGACTTTTTTCATCATATGTCGAAAACTGTGAGACATAAAATAAAATAAAAATATGTTTTGAAATGTGCAGATCAAGCCCTTTCATATGATATGTCACTTGACCTAGTAACCCCATTTTAAAATTTCGGACCCCCACTCCGGCCCCTTTTGCAATGAAAATAAAAATATTTTTGGACTTTTTTTATTTGCAATAAAGTTGAACAAGCATTCATTTTAACTGTTCCAAATTTCAAGTCGATAGCATAAGTACTTGCTGAAATAAGCAGGTGTGACAGACAGACAGACAGACAGACAGACAGACGAAGTCGCACCATAAGGGTTCCTTTTTACCATTTTGGTTCGGAACCCTAAAAATGGGTCTTGTCTTATAATTTGTATCAATTAATATATAATAGGTTTTATATATTAATTGATACAAATTATATTGCAAAAACGTCCGTAAGCAACATAGTCATTCATCTGCCGTGTGTTGGCGCTGCAAGTATACAGGGTGGCAGGTTAAACAGTGGAAATATTTTAAGGGGTCATTTTACTCATCATTATGAACACCACCAATCAACTCAACCACCACCCTGAAATCGCGAAAAAAAAATCAGCTGTTCCATACATTTTGTTGACGAATGTGAACAGAAATGTATGTAATAGCTGATTTTTTTTCGCGATTTCAGGTTTGGTCCCATAGTAAAAGTTGTTCATAATGATGAGTACAATGACCCCTTAAAATATTTCCACTGTCTAACCTGCCACCCTGTAGAATTGTCGGTTACTTCTTTGTGTGCGCCGTCAACGCGATTGGCATGAATAAAATATGGTGTTCTGCAAGACACTGTTTAGAGTGAACGTCAAGTCGGTTGCGTTCGGAAGTATGTAATAAAAAAAATACGTCTGTGATCTGGCATTTGTAAGGTAATTACTTCATTTATATTTGCAGTTTTTCAAAGAACAATGGACATAATTATCGTACCTGACGGCGACCCAATATTCCATATACCCACATGGAAAAATCGGTTCATTTTTAACCGACTTCAAAAAAGGAGGTTCTGTATTCGATCCGTATGTATGTGTGTATGTTTGTATGTGCGCGATTTTCTCAAAAACTACTGATCCGATTTGGATGGGGTTTTCACTACCATAATCTACATACTTGCAGGGCCCCAATTCTGCTATTGCAAATGTGTATGAGTGGTGTCATAATGACACCATAACGGTCAAATCCTAAGCGCTCATTGGCTTAGAGTAAGAGTATCTGTTTCGTCATTGGTCAAAACGATGTCATTGAGAGACCATTCTGACACGATTATCACAATTGCATTAGCAGACTTGGGCCCCAGGAAGGTTTTAGTATATAATACATTGTAAAAGATGCGAAAGACATCATTACAGTACTCGAGATGAAAACCAACTAGTCCAACCACGCACAGATTATCCAAAGTACATACATGTTTTATTGGATACTGCATAAAATTTTATAATAAACTACCTCTCAACGTTCTTCAATTAAATGAGAATAAATTCAAAGACTGTATAAAACGCACACTATGTAGGCAAGCATATTACAAACTAGAAGATTTTATGCTGGTAAGAATGCTTGGCTTAATGCTGGTCCTGCTCCACAACCACTTAGACTCATGTAATCGGAGTTATCTGCCCTTGAAGCTCTTTTTTATGACTTTGTAAATTATTTTAATTTTCTGATATTTATAGGTAATATAATCAGAAATTGTCATGAATTAATTTATTAATTTCCAATAGTAAGTTGGTTTGTTTTGTTATATGCATTTGAATAACGTTAGTTTTGTAATTGAGTAACTTTCTTTGAGTATATTGTGTATGTGAGTGCTATGTACCTAATGTACCTAGCTATTTAAGTTTTAAGCTTATCTGTAGTATGGGAGTTGAGAGCATGTCATGCTCGCTTAAATGTACCGCTGATGGTGGCGTGTGTATTAGATCATTCGATTCCCTCCAAAATGGTTGAGTTGAATGGTGCTGACTGCTGATGCGCACGTCATGTCCGTGAACGGGCGCTGTCAGTTGGTACTGCTCATCTCTTGACTGCCTAAGCAATGTTTTTACATTTTTCTAGTTGATATTATTATTTTGTACCTTACTAAACATAGTTCTCACATATAAGGGCATCACTGTAATCAAAGAAATTGTAACCGAATTTATTGAAAAAGAGTAAACATGGAGTTTCTTGTCCGTTCTTCTCCATAGGAATCTACGTTTTGGAACGGACAACTAGCTTCAACTAACAGACAAACCGACTGACAACTATTGTAATATTGTTTGACATTTCAAAAGTGCCTGTAAATGGTTTAATTGAAATAAATGTTTTGACTTTGACATTAGGTAATTATTCCTATGTACAAAGTTATATGCATAAATGTACACACTACGTAGAAGATGTACTGATGAAAGAATTCGGGAAAGTAATCTAACTTGGTATAAAGTAGGTACTAATGAAGTCGGTTAAAAAGGAAAAAAACCGACTTCAAAAGAGGATAGGTTCTGTATTCGATCCGTATGTATGTATGTATATACAGGGTGTCCCGTTATGAGTGGTCCAAGAGAAAACCCTGGTAAAAGGACATGTCTAGCTATCAGTATGCAGCTTTAGTTTGGGGAATTTCGATATCGATTAGAAATAATCGATTTTTAGACATCAAAAAAGCCTACATTTTGTCTACAATTTCCTATGAGAAGGTTCTAATGAATAAGTGAGATCGTTTTTCGAAATTACTTATTCAAAGAAAAAAATCGCGCCTATGAGAAGATTTTCATGAAAACTTGTAACAATAATATTATTTCTAATCGATATCGAAATTTCCCAAACTAAAGCTGTATACTGATAGCTAGACATGTCCTTTTACCGGGGTTTTCTCTTGGACCACTCATAACGGAACACCCTGTATGTAATTATGTATATAAATGTTTGTATTTGCGCGATTTTCTCAAAAACTACTAATCCGATTTGGATGGGATTTTCACTATCATAATCTACATACTTTCAGGAAGGTTATAGTATATAACACATTAGGTAATCTTCCCTATACATAAACGAAGTTATATGCATAATACAATACGTAGAAGATGTACTGATGAATGAATTCAGGAAAGTAATCTAACTCAGTATGAAGAAGGTACCTACTAAAAAAGTCACTACAAATGAAAATATGTAATAATTTTGGTTACGGAGTCGGTGCTAAAAAAAGCAAACAAAAACCATAGCCACCGACTTACGAAACCAAAATTATTATTTTTACTTGTAGTGACTTTTTGAAGACGGTAATTATTTTCTATAAAAGTTTTTTATGGTCTATAAATAATAAAAGAAATAGGTATCTTTCTAGGAAGCCAGAAAAAGAGATATACATTTTTTTGTTTATGTTATTTTATTAGAAATTATTTATATTGATGCTCAGGACGTACCAAATTGACGTTTAGTTTTGCATACGAAATTACTAATTAATCAAAAATAATTATTCTTCTCGTTTTTCTGATTATTTATTATCAGTAATTCAATTCAATAAATACATAGATATCAAAACGGAAAGCCATGAGCGCGATTCAAATCGATTGATACAGGCGATCATTCACCACCTCGGAAGAATTATTGGTCCGAGTTCGACACAGTTGTTATTGGGTTTGTTATGAATTGTGTTATTTATGCATTGTGCGATTGTCGATCAATGCAATGTATTCATATAAATAATTATGATCTATTTAACCTACGTCGTCTGCTTATCAGTCTATCAAGTTAGTTGTGGTTTCTAACCCTCTAAAGTATTTTTGACGATATTATAATATCTTGGCTATTTAGATACTATTTTCATCCAGGATGGTGCTTACCACATGAAAACCATTCAAACTATAATTATATTATAATTTGTACAGGGTCATAAACAAATGAATGTCAGGTACAGCTTCTATAGGAATTTGACCATTGTTCTTTGCCCATTGTAGTATGTATAACGTTTATTGATATAAAAGCAAATAGGATACCTACAATAAGTAATTTATTTTGTTTTTAACGGTCAAAATTGTCTTGAAGTAATTTTACAGTCGAATTTATTGTAAATTCTCATTATTCTGGTTCTAATTCATATGGATTCATCTGGCGTTATATGAACATTATTTGTATTTAATTAAGGTTCATATTCGTGTAAAGCGCTTGTTTATATTCTCTTATATGAATATGAACCTTATTCTTATACATTAATTATTATTAATGTTCATATTCGCATGAGTTTTCTGTACAAAAATATTATAGTTGATAACTTACAAATTGTACGTAGGTACGATAAATAAAGTTTATAACAAAAACACTGTTAGAAAATAGTTTCTCCTTCATCTAAAATTTTTATTACAGTGATTTCTTGCATTTTTAGGGTTCCGTACCAAAATGGTAAAAAAGGAACCCTTATGGTGCGACTTCATCTGTCTGTCTGTCTGTCTGTCACACCTGCTTATTTCAGCAACTACTTATGCTATCGACTTGAAATTTGGAACAGTTATAAAGAATGCTTGTTCAACTTCATTGCAAATGAAAAGAGTCCAAAAATATTTTTATTTTCATTGCAAAAGGGGCCAGAGTGGGGGTCCGAAATTTCAAAGTGGGGTTACTAGGTCAAGTGACATATCATATGAAAGGGCTTGATCTGCACATTTCAAAATATATTTTTATTTAATTTTGTGTCTCACAGTTTTCGACATATGATGAAAAATGACCAAAAAAATACCATTCCCCCCCCCCTTATTTCCGAAGTTTGCGGGGCGAAAAATCTGAAATAATTAGAGTTGATAGGAATTGACCCAAATATGGCACCAAAAATAAAACGATGTTCCTGACTAGTACCTACAGTTTTTTCAAAATTCCTTCACAAACAAACTTAGTTATGCGGTCCGGATTTTTTCACTTTATACGTCCAAAAATGATACGGAACCCTCGGTGCGCGAGTACGACTCGCACTTGGCCGGTTTTTTTTTTTAAAGCCAAATTAATTAGTCAAAATCTCTCTGTTCGTGAGAAACATCCATATAGGTACGTGTTATTATAACGTACCTATAAAGAGTGGTGATGTCTAGAAACCTAGAACAAGTTTCGGCCCAGAAAAAACGTTGTTAGAAAGTCTCCACTTTCGGCCTCTGTTCTTCGAAGTTTAGGTACCTAAATTAACGCTACCTAGTCCGATTTTTAAAAGGTTAGTACATACCTACCTAGTTTTTCCAAATAACCACCACAAAAAATAAATTGACTTAATTCGCTAAACTAACTTGTACCAAAAGTAGGTACCTACCTAATAAAGTTTGACAACTACTTTAATTACACTATGTGCGCGCCAATTTCCACTAAAAGTAATAGCGTCGCGCTCAGCCCGCCGCAAGAGATCTCGTCAACGCGCCACCCCGTAGCCCGCGGGCGCGCGCGCCGCATCGTGTTCTTCACCCCCGCACGTACAATATTTCGCTGGACCTATAGCGCCTTAATCTAAGTAACATACCTAACTTAGGTTCCAAAAGCGAGCGAAGCGACTTCGGGCACTTGGGCACCCCAACATGGACAGGTTAGGTTTGAAGAGGTTGACGAGGGCTTAAGTGGTCGAGCAAAAGCAAGCGAACGAAGCCCCCGCCAACCCTCTTGTGTAAGATTACTTTTCACCTTGCAGAGAGAAATAGGATCCCTCTCCCTCTTTCGACCACCTCCCTCCTCCTAGCGAGCGAAGCGAGCTCGGGAACTTGCGGCACCCCGACACGGACAGGTTAGGTTCGAAGGTTCCACCCGTCAACCCCTTCGCGCTACCTACTATTACTAACACCAATTACTATAACATGCTATTACTGCAAACATATCATAGCATAGAATATTATTTCAAAACCGTGTATTTAATTAACATAGTCCTAAATTGAAAATGGGGTCTAACGCGGCAATTTTTTTTTTGTAATCATTCTGTTTTATCAACTTTTCAGTAATAGCTTGTAATGTAAAAAATATTGCATGTAAAGTACCTCTTTACGGAGTACATAACAAAAATCCCATTAAATAAAATAACGTTGAACACGAAAAAAAAAGAAATTACCTTCAACAGATTGCTTACGGCGACAAAATAGATTTAGCGTGTAAATCTGTTGTCAAAGGGGTTTCTATCCTGTTAGGGATCTCTAAGACGAGAGGTCTAATTGACGTGTCGTTAGTTGCGGTACAGGTCGGCTTATCTGGAGATGATAGGATAACATTGGGCGTAGAGGTGCGTACGTTGGTTCTTAAAAAGAGAGCGTAACTGAACTTCGAACTACAAACGGGCGACAAACGGTAGTGCGAAAAATCGTAGGTACGATGAATTTTTAGTCGACAGATTGCTTCTGCGATGAATGGTACGAAAGAATGGTAGTGCGATGAACTATGCACCGACAGAATATTTTTTCGGCGAACGTTAGTGCGAAAGAATAGCAGTGCTATGAACTAGGTCGATACAACATTTTTGCGATAAACTAAATTGAGAAAAATAAAAACAAACCGAATCTCAATGTCAATCAGGTTAAAAATATTAGAATGATATTTGAATAAAATGAATTTGGGTGTGTTCACATAATGACTTTTTTTTCAATTAAATTAAGGCAGCCTGACCTACAAGCAAGATTTGGGGAAAATAGTCGGAATTATAATTGCTTCAAGCGTTCCGTTTTTCCTATTGAGGTACGGAACCCTAATAAGGTAAAAAAACCTAATCCGTAAGATTACTTCAACGTGTTGACGCCATATTGTTGTTGATAAAAGAAAATGCCGGTATTGTGTCAAATAAGCCTAATAATACTTCACATCTGTCAGTTATTCCATACAATAAGGGCCAAGTCAACCTGTTTTTCTCGGATTTGTGCGGGAAACCATTTCTGAGCTCTCGTTGCGTTGTCGTCCATATTATTTGTTTTTTATTTCTCGTTTGTTTGTAAACTTTGAGTTGCGTTTTTTGTTTAACAAACAGAACAGTTTTCGTTCAGATTTTGAAGGATTTATTGAATTGTTTAGATTTGTCGCTGACTTGTTTACGTGTGAAATAATTAGTTTTCCAAACATTTAAGTTGGTTTCGGATTTTAGTACCGGGTTTTCGAAATCCATTGCAATAAATCATGTTGTTGACAACAGCTGATGTTTGACAGTAGATTTACAGAGTAATATGAAGTTAAAAGGGATGGTGCTATACGTCTTGTATAGCTCTATCTCTCTCTCTCACAGCAAAACAATAGTGATAAAACATAACCCTGTTTTTTCTGTCACGCATCATCATCCGCCTAGTCTTTTCGGTCGGCTTCCAGTCTAACTAGTTGCGGCTAAATATTTTACGTGGAGCGACTGCCATCTAACCTTCACACCCGAATTATTGGGTAATACCGGTATTCGAATGTTAGACCAGTTGTCAGACTTTCGGGCTCCTGACTACCTGTAACGACTGTCAAAAATATTCCTATGACAACCGGGACCGGCTGTTTAACGTGTGCTCGAGGCACGGAAGGATCTCAATATGTAAAGAACGGTCACCCATCTAAGAATTGACTGCGGCAAGCGCAGCTTAACTTCGCAGATCGATCGATCAGCGCAACTGTCACGCGTTAGCTATGAGCCCCTCGTATTTGACAATTCGCATGTTATGATATTTTTGTTATTTGCGGTCACTTAGCCTAAATGCCGTTTAAACGTCTTGGCAATTAGTGAGTGAGTCATAATCGTCATAATTAAGTGCGATATCAATTTCGTAGGTATCGAGTGAGTCAAAAGACTATGAGACTACTATCTATGAGACAAAATGATAAATGATGATAAATGATATTTATTTTGTAAATAGGTTAAAAATTGAATAATCAGACGAACTTACCTTAAGTGAAGTCCGATTATAATTTTATGAACGGTGATCTGAAATATAATTGATAACATAGTAGTTTCTCATTCGCTAGTAATGACATCGCATTTTTTAGAGTTGATGATTTTTTGATATATGGAATGGCAACCCTGCTTTGACACTTTTTTAGAGATAGCGTTGCTTTGTTGGCCCATTCGACAAGGGACTGTTATTCCAATACAGGATGGGCTGGGTGGGTAATTATATTTCAGATCACCGTTCATAAAATTATAATCGGACTTCACTTAAGGTAAGTTCGTCTGATTATTCAATTTTATTTCACGGTGATCTGAAATATAATTGATAACATAGTAGCTGTTTAGAGTATTAAGTCGACATGGGCTAGTATTATTTTGACTAAAAGGAGAAAACAGCTTTATAAGAAGCAACTTTTATTTGAGGTTTGAGTATTTGCTTAAGTACTCATAATATTATTAGCACTTCTGCTGAATTTAGTTTATATACTTAATCAGTATTTATCAAATAGCAAATAACTTAAAACATTCCACAATAATTACATAAACTTTCAAAAGAAAAGCTCCATTAGGTAGCTTAGCTTAGAAATAATTATCATTCAAAATAAATAAAATTTTATATGTTTCTTCTTAATATTTTTATGAATCTTGTATCATAATAACTTAATTAAATACTTTGGTAAAATTTATTAGACAAAGTACTTATAAATAATAATTGGCCAATTACCGTTGTCATAATAACTAAACCATAACACTATTTTTAAATATTTGAAAATATAATTAACAATAAACCTTTGAACGTTAGGTAAACATAAACGTTATACCTATATTTATTTTATGTGAACGCAAAAAGCTAGGTAGGTACATCTTTATGTTGGAAGTAAAGACAGCATTAATAAAGCTGTCATGTGGAACATTACATGTGGAGCAATTAACTGGTACATCACGAAATTTCGCAAACGTGAGACAGGTGTCCGACCAACCTGCCATTTTCCTAATGGTAAATATTTAATATTTAATTTATTAAATAATATTTGTGAATATTATTGGTGAATATTTTTGTGTTGACTCCGCTTTCCTTCATGTTCATGACTGATTTAATCCACTTTCTAATTGTTTGTTTGGATCTTATTAATTTGTCTACTAGTTAATAGCAAATATTTTTCATCATTCCTAATAGTTAATGTTTGCCCAATGTTTGTTTTAAAGCTCTAGCTGGATAAACTACGGGGTTTTGGTCACAAAATGGTAATTTAAGTGATGACATTGATATTTTTATAAGATCAGAAATTTTTATGTAGGTACCTATATGTATAATGTTTTGATACATGGATGTATCTTCTATTTTAATTACCGACAAAGTCTGCACCCTTTGAGCAGTAGCAAGAGCTAATTAAGTGACAAGCTTTTTACTTAATATTCCTAAATTTAAATCCTTATTAACGGCCTAATTTGTCAGGAATCTTAGCACTATCGAAGGATCCCAAGTATTAACATACTTACAAAGTGGGTTTAATTCTATAAAGGCCTTTAAAGAAAAGCTTTATGCCTGTGATCGTCACTAACAAACTCTTCATTTATTCAGAAGGGAGAGTGCCGATCTAGCAGAATTTAACGAGCTGTAGGCTAGATTTCTTTTATTATTTCATTGAGTTAATTTATTACATCCGGTATTGAATCTGTATAGATTTCTATCCCGTGGGGTTTGCAGAATGACTACCAGCTCTTGCATGTTGTGTTGTATTGCTTTAACATACCTGGTGAAAAAAAGATGATAACATAATATTTTGTGAGCCTTCTGGCAAACCTCTGCATCTGAATGTTTCCCGCAGAAGATGCTCACTGCCAGAGTAAGTGAACTGCTCAATGGGTGTTCTGTACTGGAAGGGCATAGTAACAATTGTAGTTAGTAGGTAGAACAATTAACCGGCAGGTTGAAATATTGCTGGTTTGTACCCATCAACATTTTTGCCAATGGGGTACCATGGCTGAAAAGCACCATAGGTACTATGGCTGACAAGTCCACAGGGAAATCTCCTTAGCTTTGTCGTTTTTTATTTTTTAGACATTTTGTAATTAACGCAAAGGGTGGAAATGCCTAAAAGAAGTACCTAGTATATTCTATCTATCTATCTATCTAGTTGCTACAGTGTAGTGTAAAGGAATCTATTTGAAATGCATATACATATAGGTCTCTATGTCATGATACACAGGTATGTTTTAGCATTTTGCGTTAATCCTGGTAGCAAATAAATCAATAGGTAGGTACTTGGCTTGCCTAACCTTCTCTCAATTTGATTGAATGCATCTATTAATAATCCCCACTCAGAGTCAATGTTAGTCAAATTTATTTATTCCTCATCTGCCAAATTATCTTTAGATTTTATGTAAGATGCCTGAATAAAGACATAGCTTTGCACCAATCCCATATTTTTCTACTAACATTATTGAGATGTGGAAATTGAACCCTAAGTACCCGTTTTAATAATGCATGTTATGGTGGTGGTGTTGTCAATCCAAAGAAGAATATCAGTTATTTTTTGATTTTGCAAAGCATTTTAAGCCAAAATATACAGCCATTAGGTCTAAGTGGTATATGTGATATTTTGATTATGACCATAGGACTCCAACACTCTCACCATTGCAATGAACCCCCAACCTGATAGAGAAACATCTGTATACAGATACACATGTGAATCGAGATCTCTTGGCTTAAAATGTTTGCTGTTATGCGTTATGTTATCCGTCCACCACTGGAGGTCTGACTTTAACATAATATTTTAGTTAATGCCAAGTATTTGTATATACCATACCATATAGTATGGCTGGGCATGCTGCTACTAAAGTGCCCAGTAACTTAGCAAATTCTCTTATTTAGCATTTTGTAATTTTAGGAATTATAATTATATTTCATTTTCCCAAAGGTAGCTCAAGGTACATGGGGTTTCTAATCCAAGAAATTTGCAATATTTACTAGGTAAAGTGTTGGTTTTTCAAAATTAATAATGAAGCCCAAGCACTTCCGAACAAAAATATTATATGTTTGGCCGATACATCAATAATCATCAATATGGATTGTAGATAGGAAGCCTAAATTTTTTAGATTACCAACCACTGGTTTTAATAATTTGGTGAACACAATCAGTGCCATACACAACCCTTAAGGTAATGCTGTAAATTCATATAAAGTTTCATCAAATTCGAAATGGAGGTACTTCCTATGTTCATTGGCTTTATGTGCTAATAGGTATGATACCTACCATAAGATCTATGTAACACATACAATAACCATGATCAATTAACCTTATTGCAGTCCTTATATTATCCTCTGTGGTTAATGGCTAACTTCTATGAACTTATTCAAATGATTTAGTACCAATATGTATTATGTTATATTTAGTATAAATATTTGTATGCCATTAGGTTTAGGTACAAATAAAATCTTTGAAATGTATTCTCTTTGTATGACAGCATGGTGTCATAGCCCCCAACTGTAAAAGATTTTTACTATTTTATAAATTATTTTTAGGGGCTATATTTTGATGAGGATTAGACATAAAAGGAATATAGTATCCTTTAATTCACTACAATATAATGGGGTCATTTGTCAATGACATCCAATAAGCAAAGTAGTTTTAAATTGGCAGCATGTACCTTATGTCCTGCTGAGTTTGTGGTGGGCACCCCGGGTTCTCTCGGAACGCTGTGGGTTGTAGGTCATCTTGTGGTGCAAAGGCTGTGGTTGGCTTCATGGCCCACCTCATGTCATCGGCTTGGCTGGTTGGTGCTGATTCATTTGTTGGGATGAAACACTCCTGTTTCCTATGTATTATTTGTGATCTTAGCTGCTCTCCATAGAGAAGTTCATTTTTGGTTGTATTATGAGTCATTTCTAGGAAATGTCTAACTGGGGCCACTAGTGACCTTCTTGTTTAGTTTCAATTTTTCCACTTTAATAAGAGATTTGAGCATGTTTTTTCTATAGAGTCATTAATTATGTTTGACATGGTCTTGTCTACAAATTGGTGCAGTACCCATTTGTTTCTGCTGGTAAACAATACACTTGTCTCTAATCTTCCCACTTTCAGAGATCACTGCCCCTACTTTTCATATAGTAGGCATCCAGAAGTTGACAGATTACAGACAAATTATGCAATTTTAGGATGTCATCTCTCCCCGTCTTAGATCATGTTATATGTATATGTTAGTTCCAACATTTACAATTATCATTATTTAGGTAATAATACTTTTTTATTTTATTTGATCACTTCATACTCTTGGCCCAGCAATTGTAATGACTCTTCATTCTGCTTCTGGCGGTTCCAATTGTTGTTCAACCTCTCGGGTCTGGACATTTTGGGTCTCAGTCTGATCCCCAAGGGCCAAGTTTTGAGGGATGAATTCACACTGACCGATGACTTCATCTGAAATATGAGAAAAACCTTGGAGGTTTTCTCAAGA
The DNA here is from genome assembly GCA_948465475.1 of Thalpophila matura. Taxonomy (NCBI): domain Eukaryota; kingdom Metazoa; phylum Arthropoda; class Insecta; order Lepidoptera; family Noctuidae; genus Thalpophila; species Thalpophila matura. The sequence goes on from OX419200.1 coordinate 12,452,832, forward strand.
GCATTTTGCTTGCATTATACCGTATCTCGTACAGTTAAATGCGCATGTGATGACCTGTGCAAGCAGCAGAATCGGTATCTCGTACCGACAACAGAATTCTGTTTTACATCAAAGTTGGTATCTCGTACCAAAGTTGATCTTCGTGTTTAAAGTATCTCGTACCAACACGGTATATATGCTCGTTAACATAGCCAGGAACGTTCCTTGATTTCGTTGCACTGTAAATCCTGCAAGAAGACTTACCTTCGTTAACCGGAGTATCGGTACGCTCACGGTCGGTAGGTACTGCGTCGATTAAGGCTGCGACTGCGGTTCCGCTCACTGTCGTGACTCCAACATTTGTTACGATGATGCCGCTCCAACTTTTTACTGGATTTACACAATTTTCTAAATAGTTTTTCTTCCGAAACCATTTTTGCATGCGATGCCGAGAACGCGCGAAAAAAGAAGTGTCAAAGCAGGGTTGCCATTCCATATATCAAAAAATCATCAACTCTAAAAAATGCGATGTCATTACTAGCGAATGAGAAACTACTATGTTATCAATTATATTTCAGATCACCGTGAAATAAAATAACACTTATACACGTCAAAACATTTTTTTAAGCTAGATGAGTTCGGTATTTCCTATATACGTGTATATGTTTCCTATTTCCTATATAGACTACCTTTGAGAAGAAACACCGAAACAAACTCAAAGGTTGATGTCTCTTTTAAAGTCTAGACAATTAAGATAAATTGTGTAAGAACCATGCAGGTTAGTCTGAAATGGCCTTTAGAGGAAAAAGCCATACAGATTTGAGTGGACCTGACCTGACTGTGCACGCATGTGCCGGGTATCGTGGTAGCTCAACCCAGACTTAGGGAGCTCAACGACCCGACGAACATTACCATCAGAGAGGACATTTGGGTAGGCCCCCTAAAATACTCAAACTGTCAGACTGAACTTGAGATCTATAACAGTAACATAATAACCCACATAGTACTCTCATTTACAATAATTATAATCAACAAAGACAAAGATTGCCTCTGTATGATACGGTACACACCAATCATTACCCAGTATTTAATACTGAGCTTTAGAAGACCATTATGTCTCTCGCTCTAGTAGGTACCTACCTAATGTTAGTTTTTTTGTTTATTTTTTGTTAGTACTTTTTACCCCCTTTGTACCTACCTCTTTGGATTTCGTTACTCTGCGAGAGCAAAATAAACTTATTTCTTTATTTCATAAGTAAGGTAAAGGTTAACTTGGCGGCCATTATTAGTGGACGTTTACAGTCTGCTAGTAAAATATTTATAAAATTAAAGGTACATTAATGTCTAGTTACCAGGACACTATGATGGTGAAGAAGTATATACATACGAGTAAACCTCTCATAGAAGCGAACTCACGTGGGCTCTTGGCAACGGCTCAGCTCCTGGTATCACATATTACATCACACGTCCTACCAGGCGCGCAGAATTCGGAAGTGCTAGTTAGTATTCCGAGCCAGTATTATTTAACACTTGAGTTACACGTGCTGGCACGTGCGGGGAATATTATAGGATTATATGGTTGTATAAGGTTGTGATAGGTTGCTAACCTGCTTACGGCCGCATAGGGTGACGGGGCCCGCCATTATCATCTGGCGGACCAATACCTGCCGGGGGTGCGGACGAATGCGTGAGCGACTCCCGTGCCCCCGGCGCGTAAGGTAGTTGGAGGAACACCGGGGTGGTTTTAGCCAGTAAGAGTCTGACAGACCCCCCCGCCCTCCCCAGGGCGGGGGACATCCATGAGGATTTCCACCTCGAAAAAAATAAAAAATAAAAAGGTTGCTAACCTGCTTAATTCTACTAACCTATATCACCACGGTTGGTCTTATAATGGGTGATTCATTCGGAGTTACTTTTTCCAAAACTAAAAAAAATATGAATAAAACAAATTTATCGGGTAATCTTTATTTAATACAAAAGAACCATTCTTACATTTACTTTTTAAAGATTATTTCTTTCAAATGTTGTCCGTAACTGCGATTAAGGTGGTCCATTCTGGAGTTCCAGTTTTCGATGACCCGACCGAGCATTTCCAGTGGTATTTGGCCAATAACGCGAGTAATGTTGGCTTCCAGTTGATCAATCGTACGCGGCTTATCCATATAAACTTTGGACTTTACATAACCCCACAGAAAAAAGTCTAAGGGTGTGATATCACAGGATCTAGGCGGCCAACTGACTGGTCCGAAACGCGAAATTAACTGTTTAAATTAACGCGAAATTAACTGTTTAACTGTTTTTGAAGAAATATGGACCGATGTGCCGTGCTTAGTCTTAACATGATGAAATGTCAAACTATAGTGAATGAAAATATTAGGTTAGGTTGTCATGACTGACGCTTTATCTGTCAAAAAATGCATAGACAAAAAAGTAACTCCAAATGAATCACCCGTTAGTTCACAGATGTGATGTGTCGCTTATGTGGGATCAAATCTGACATCAAAATGTCAAATAATGTATAATTATTCTGCGTTTCACACGTTTCACATAATCTCTTCGACGCTATGTTGACTCCACTGAATGTCAATATGATAGGTAGGTACAACGTTTTTAATGGTGTTGGAAGTTTTTTTTTTCAGCACCAATTCTCGTACATCGCTTTTTAGTGTCCTAGGCATTAGGTACTTTAACACTTAAATCTAACAAAAAATTATAGAATTTCAACGCCATACACAAAGTTCATTTTATAGTAAAGTGAGTCTGAGGAGTGTGAATGGATGAAAGTTTGGATGGATGTAGGTATGTTACTCAATCACGCCAGGATCTGGATGAAATTTGGTACAAAGATTGACGATAGTCTGGAATAGAACATAGACTTTATCCTGAAAAAAGCGGGCGATGATGCCACGGGCGAAGTCGCGTGTGAAGCCGCGAGCGGAAGCTTAGTATATTCTTGATTCTAAGCATAAAGCTCGTAAAATCTAAAATAAAGTACCAGAAGTCAGGTAAAACAATTAAAAGTACCATAATTTATTTACTCGGTGTTGCCCGCCCGGTCCTTTGGAACGTAGACGATTTTTGGTTACGGTCGAATGGCCCGCGGTCCATTCGCTTTGGGCCGTTCAGAGTAAATACCGCCCGCGATATCACTCACATCCTCAGAGAACTCATTTATGACCCGAATAAAAAATGGCCTATGTTATTTCAAAGTTTTCATCAACAAAGTTACATTCGCATTTAGGTATAATACCTATTAGTTAAGATTTAAATAAAATAATCCTGCTCAAAGTACCTATCCAATGCATACATTATTCCATACACATGTATGGGTATTGTATGACAGTGTCTCACTTTCCCCAGTCGTCGCTCTGCTAAGATTGCATAACTACCACACAATTGTTTCATTGCCTCGTGCCTACGCATGGGACACACTGACAATAAGTGCAGCCAACTCGTTCGTGATATGTGCTTGAAAAATAAAAGCTAGTACATGTTTTTCATAGATTCATAATAATCAATGATGACGGACGAACTGCTAATAATTATCGATAAGGATTTGATCAGAGTAAGACGATCAATAATTTTCAACAAAAAAATATTTATTTTAAATATGCACAAATGCGTTCAACACTCGGATACGGTAGCCCGCCATAATTTTCCTACCCCTTTTCTATAGAAAAATCATCGGTTTAGACGAAAGAAATTGGTTTCTTAGTTCCACGCTTCATTAACATAGCACTCAGATAGCCAGTGTTGCTCAGTAAAAGTTTGCCCAGCAGAAGTTTCCTTCAAAGTGTGTACTTTGAAGGAAACTTCTGCTGGGCAAACTTTTAAAGAAAACTTAAAAAATGTGAAGAAAAACATGAGAGTGTTCTCATGTTTTTCTTCACATTTTTTAAGTTTTCTACAAGAGCCCCAAACTGTGTGTGCCTAAATGCCTCTGCATGCCCTAAGACGGCCCATATCTCAAGCAATCTCCCCTTGGAAGGATGCTAAGATATTTGTACAAATTAATGGATCTATACATAAAATAAATATCATTACTCAACCACATCATTAGGTACCATAAATTGTCGGTAAATCGCAATCATACTGAAGTGTTCTCTAACAATTAATCAATTAACTACTCGATGTTCGCTTTGACAGACATTTACGGTCCTATTTGTAAGTCCCGACAGTTTACGGCGATATATTATTATAATTATGATTAATTAATCAGTATAGTGAATGCTTTATTGGTTATCACTGGGCTTAGTGGCAAATAAATTAATGAATCTATGTGTAAACAGTAATTAATCGACTAATTAACACAAAGAGACCTTTTTACCTTGATAAAAATACCTACAGGTAAAATAACAAAAGACTATAGTTAGGCATTTCGAAAACAGAATGATAATCCGTTTTAAACCTTAGGGACAGTACCAACCCGGCCCTGGTTCAAGCCATGGTCCGGGGCGAGGGGGAGTGGGAGGCAGTCGCCTCCTTCTGCGAAGCAGTCATGCTAGTGAAGGAGGCGGCGGGACGGGAGAAGGAGAGATTCTCCCGTCCAAGCCGCCGCGGTAGACGCTCCGGGCGTCGGGAGCCGCGTGACGACTCCCGGCCACCGTAGGCGCGGGCCTGCGGGCGGTGAGTAATGGGTAGCTCACCGTCCGATCAGGACCAGGCCCGTGCCGAACGGCGCGTACGTGTTCCACGCGCGCCTCAAAGAGATGTCAGCATCAGAGAGGGGGCCCATTAGGGCCCAAGCCTGCCGGGAAAGCGGGATTGTCCGGAAGGGATACCGCTGACCCGGACAAAAGGGCTAAAGAAGGAACATGGGTGGGTTTTAGTCAGTAAGAGTCTGACACTCCCTTCCGCTCCGCCCAGAGCGGGAGGGGTCATTTGATGATTTCCCATCCTCAAAAAAAAAAAAAAAAGGGACAGTACCAAAGGTTTAAAACGGATTATACCCTTACCAATCAGTCATTGCTTGTTCTGGTAAGTAATAACTGTAATTTAAAGTTACTGTTACTAATAAATACAATTTTAGTTTAAAATATAGAAGAAGTAGGAAAATTGTATATTTATTAACTAGCGTCCGCCCCTGCTTCGACTGGCGACATGTGAAAACTTAAAGATTTATGTGCTGTATCTACGTTAAATCATAACCTCAGATCATAGAAACAAGGAGATGTGCCAAGGCGCTATCGAGCTTGATGCCTGATCTTGGGCAAATTGCTCATATTAAAAACATACGCGCTGGCGACGAACCGAACACGATCGATGGTATAAATACAGTGTTTTAGTTTAGTGCTAGTGTTGAGGGACGATTAACAGTGTTAGATTGAGGGTGTGCGGAATGTTCAATGCGTGGGAGATCTTTTTATTCACAAGAAGCGCTTAATTATGCGCATAATTGTGTCGAAAAATGTACTAAAAGTGGCATCAGTTGTTCCCGTACTAATTTGCTATGATGGCATATCTCCTTGTTTCTATGATCTGAGATATTAACATATTATACCCATAATATTAATATTTCGTAATAATTTCTCTAAATGGTCGTAAAACCCGCATTAAAATCCATTTTTTGAAGTCGTGTATAAAGTGAACACCACCCTCATCTCTTTTCTGCGCTATGTTCGGGTAAATTTCAGCAACTCATTAAAAAAACTCATGTTTCCACTAAAACTAAAACAACGAATTCATGAAATACAAACAGTCAAACGTGAAACGTTTTCCCTGGAAATGTGACATGGTTTACATTGGTATTCGTAGTAGGTAGTATTTATTTCCCTGGGGCTAATGGAAATTAGAGGGGAATTTTGTACTTTAATTTGGATAGATAAACATGTGGGTAGTTTAGGTAAGAGCTATGAACTGGCACCTTTCGATTAGAAAGGTTGCAAAATATTATTTGAGTGCGTCAACTCTAATTTTATCTTTATTTCTCTTTATCATATCAGCGGATCACTTCCACTGCCGGCGATCCACTGCGAGAACTCTCACTCTCACTCGAGGGAGAATGTCACCGTGATATTCTCTCTCGAACGTTCGCAAACAAATTGGCAGTTTGCTCCTTTTGGGGTAGTGGGGTATAAAGTCTGTGGCTGTCTGAACTATACGACATTATGTCTCGCAAGCACGAGCGACAATCCACGATCGATGCCCGATTAGAATATTTTAACTTGACTGCTTGTAACTGTCTTTTGGTACCTGTTTAACATCTAACATACTGTTATTGGTTAAAAGTAACAGTCTCGTACCTTTGGAAATATGAAAGCTTTCATTAATTAATCATATTTTCGTTTGACAATGCAATGTGTACCTACAAGTAAAATTACCTCCCGAATACAAACACTGTACAATAACTAACATATCTATAGCTACATATACCAATAAATAAAAATCAAGTGTTCGGAATAGGTTCCGAAACGGTTCAACGGAATTCAATGAAAATAGGGATTCGAACAGGAATTTCAACTTAAATTTTCGTGTATTTTCCATTTCGATATCCAAAAAAAAAACGATTTGTCCAAATCCCGCGAACAAAGTATACCTAGCGAGCATAGCTAGTAAAAACTATAATTTTACTATTCATCACTCCCACCAAAAAAGATCCGACCATTATAGCCTAATTTCACACAACCCCAAAATTACGACATCTCCATTCAAAACTACCCTCAACGATTTACCAAACGACGTACAATTGTGATGATGGATGACGCTAAGCGGCATCAAACATCGCTTTACTCTAAATAACAGTCATTATCCATGATTCGGAGTAAGGAGGCGGTTACTATTCATCGCGGGACCTTGTTCTAGAGAACTAACAAGGTTTTTGGAACGAAGTTCCTTAACGCGGCTTGCGGGTTATGGACGTGAAGACTGTGCCGGTTTCCCATGACCCTCCCATCACGGCGATGCGGGAACACCGCTGAGTTTTAGTGGGTATACTGTAATTCGGACAGGAGTCCCATTGATATACCCCGTCTCATCCCCCACGAGTGGGGATGCGTAAATAGCATTTCTCAGCGAAAAAAAAAAGAGGTTGACTGGGAGAAATTGTCACGTACTGAAAAAGGCGTTACGCGGGGCTCCATAAATCTAAAATTCACGGCGACCGCGCTCGCGGTCTCCGACCAGTACCTACCCGTCCAGACGATAGCGCGGGAGGTCGCGTCACCGGATTGAAAAATAATAGGCTACGAAGGAGGCTACTAGGAACGAAGTTCTAATAATGTACATAATTTTACACGGTAAAATTATGTACATTATTAGAACTTCGTTCCTGACGGGGGTATTTAATAATACTCTAGCGTTTGACCGCCATTTCTGTGCGGTCTACGATGGAGCACACTTGCCTAGAACAAACCGATTCACTTGTGACTTGAAGACACCTAGGCTGTAACTATCGGAGAACACCCACTCTAGCAGCGTATTCCACTGTTTGGTGGTGTTTTTTTTTTCGTTCGAGTTTTTGGTAGCTAAGGACCTTGTTTCTATGATCTGAGCTAGGGACCAATATCAACCATGAAATTAATAATGTCGCTTTTTCGTGCTACAAACCAGATAAAAGATTATTACCTCCAAACTTTTTAACGACAGGCGTGTGATAAAACTTCATTCCCCAACGCGTTTTAAAACGAAACTGAAACGAACCTCATTAACGATGACCTAATTTAATAAAGCATTTAACCAAAACACATTATATCATTATTGTCGAACAATTCGGATTATTACAACGTCATCAGGCTGCCGGAGTGGCCCGACACTGGCTGTGAATAATAAGTGCCCTCTTAGTGTTAAACAGAGAACAAATTAGTTGCTCTTGTAATGATATGCGGTCCTGGTACCTTAAATGCTGTGGGTGTATTTAATGACGACACTAAATTAGTCTGGGGTTTTATAAATCTAAATCCATTTTATTACGAGTCTTGACAATCGGACAGATGGACAGCAAAATGATTTTGTTTTATTTTTCTTTTGACTTACGAAACCCTAATAAGAGAAATAATTATTAGATTTTTTTTAAAAAAACGAGTTTTCAAAAGAACTAAAAAGTATAAAATAATTTCTAATGAAATGAAAAACGTGGGGCGCATCTTATATTGTCTATTGCATGCGCGCCACGTTTATCGTTTCATTATAAATTATTTTTATACTTTTAGTCCATATTATTGTATTTTCATCCAAATTACATAGGTGTACTTGGTCTGATGGCAGCAAGTGCTCGAAAACTGAATTGCAAAATTTGTACCGAATAGACAGACAGACAGAAAGTGAGTTAATAAACAAGTGGTAATAATAAAATAACAGTTTATCTCTAATTTATCTAAGTAAGCTAAGGACTATCGGAGAACCAAAGCCACTGAAAAAGATAAAACCAGCTAGGTAATCAGAAAACTCATTTTGAACCAAAAAGGTCTTTGACACAGATGATGCCTAATATGTTAACCTGTAGGTAAACATCAATAAAATGATGAGAAGTAATTTATTTAACAACCTGTCAGTAGATTACATTGACGCACGATCCTAAGGGATATTACCTCAGATCATAGAAACAAGGAGATATGCCATCATAGCAAATTAGTACGGGAACAACTGATGCCACTTTTAGTACATTTTTCGACACAATTATGCGCATAATTAAGCGCTCCTTGTGAATAAAAAGATCTCCCACGCATTGAACATTCCACACACCCTCAATCTAACACTGTTAATCGTCACTCAACACTAGCACTAAACTAAAACACTGTATTTATACCATCGATCGTGATCGGTTCGTCGCCAGCGCGTACGTTTTTAATATGAGCAATGTGCTCAAGATCAGGCATCAAGCTCGATAGCGCCTTGGCACATCTCCTTGTTTCTATGATCTGAGGATATTACTAAGATTAATTGTCAATTATGATTAAACCATTAATAATAATATTACCACATTCAATTTGATATGTATTACGATAATAGAGGAGGGATAACATCGTCTTGTCTGATAATAACATGATAATACACAAACTGCGATCGCTATCGTTTGAGCAATCATAGTATAAGTGACGGCAGCAGTTATGAGCACAAACGTCACCTGTGCATTAGCTTTTTCGGTCTCTTTGGAGGAATGAAGACGACAGGGAGCGCCGAGGCTGCACGCGATTGGTTCGTCAGTCGATGCTCATCGTCTAATTGGACCATTCTCCATACATATTATCAACTGTCTATTGTCTATTGGGCCGAAAATGTACATGTGCGATCTGTGCTCATAACTGATACCCAGTTTAGGTTTTGCAATGTTCTCTATGACTGTCAATTGTTGCTGTCATTAGAAAGTCCTTGTTTTTACCCGACTGCGTCAGGAGGGTTATTTTTTCGAGTATGCGTATGTATGTATGAATGTATGTATGTATGAATGTATGTATGTATGTTTGTATGTATGTATGTATATTTCTTTGGCACGCTCTGTAGCCTAAACGGCTTGATGGATTTTAGCTTGAGAGGTGTTGTTAGATTCGTCTTGACTGTGAGAGTGACACTGGATATATCAAAATATTATAAAAATTAAAATAGCCGATTTTTGGCGCAATATTACTTCTTCAAATTTTTTTTCTCAAAACCTATCGAGTGGGGTATCAAAATGAAGGGCTCGAAAAGACGATTACGTCAACATATAAGTATAAATATATCATTTACATTAACAACTAAAAGCTGAAAAATAAAAATAGTTAAAAAATTTAAAAATCCCGGCAATAGCTAGTAAAACATAAATATGTCATTTTTATTTTTTGCCCAAAGTTTTTAACTTTAGCACTTGTGTTGATATAGACTCGTTTTGTGAGAGAAAAGAAACATGTTGGCTAGCACGACTATTGATTTTAAACTAGATTTGCATCGAGATCAGTATCTAGCATGGCAGTCCTAAATCGATATTCAAAACTGAACAACGTTCTATACGGGCATTAGTTTCTGATAGCTGACCAAAAACGTAGGTTTTTTAACGCCGTAAGTACCGTATTCCAGAACGATATTCGAGCACCGATCTCTGCTTGAGCATAGATTGAAACTAGTTTCAACCAACCAAATGGCTTTATTTAAATCTATGCTCAAGCAGAGATCGGTGCTCGAGTATCGTTCTGGAATACGGGCCTAAGTATTCAAATCAACGGTTTACCGTTCCCATTATTGCCTTCTACCCCATATAATATTCCACTAACGCACTGCACCACATTAAATTCACCTAAAGCCCTAAAAATTTGAATAAAACTCCTACAGTTACCCCATAAAGAGACAATCCATCGTTATCCCGTATTATGGTAACCGCCCAACCCAAATGGGTTTTCGTGGAATTATGTCCCTTACGGGAAATATACAATATGTATGTAGGCAGAAGGCTCGCTTATGCCCAAGAGTGTTGCGCACGATAAGGATATCAGAAACATATAATCTCTTTTATCATCAGCAGTAAACTTCTCGGCTGAACATAGGAATTCTCGTAGAAATGTCACATGTTTTTAGACAAGGTTTTTTATAGATCCACAAAAGAAAGCGAACGAGACCGAACGATGAGCAAATGCTCATCCTTCACCTAGATATGAGGTAGAGTCTATCAACCTTCTGTATGTCCATTCTCGGTGACATCAATGGCTCTGCTGATATTCCAACAATTGTCAGTATAAATGGCGTCCATAAACGCACTAGTATTTATTACCCAGCGAATGATGTAAGGAAAAATATCGTAATAGTCGACATATCGGCGTAATTGAGTAGTTTTTATTTGATGCATTCCGTGTTTGCGTGTGTATGTGCTGTTAAGTTTATATGTTTGTTGTTTTAGTATAATAATACCTATTTAGTATTTACGTCATTGACGCATGTGTTGTTTGGCAAGGAATGTGTTTATGTATCATTCAGGATGTCTAACTGTGAATAGAATAGAGATAGGCATTACTCTGTGTGGTCTCCTAGATCCAGCACATAAATAAAATACTGTTCTAGTTAGGTATTTCACCTATTTATAACTCAAGGTATCTTTCAAATGAAAACTTTCAACTAAACAATAATCTATTTAATTTAAAGTTTCACATAAAAGGGTATTATTCTCTTTATCTTGCTAAAACTCCAAGCGAGCAGAATAGCCCACAGAACTTCGAACACACAAGCAACTCTACAAACAATACTATTTGTTTATTCCAGTTGGATCCAATCCTAATTTGTGCTCTGTTTGTTTCAGGTAATCGAACATCGCCGAGAGATGCCGAACATGCCCGAAGGTCGAAACGAAACGAAAGTGTCCCAAAATTAAACTGCCATGACATCCGAGGAGCCTATCGATGTCGTCGCCAAAAAAGACGCCAAAAAGACAGATGAGTGCGCCAACTTCGAAATACCTGAAAACAAAAAGGACAAAAGTGTAGTAGATCAAAAACAAAAACGTTCACAAGAACTCATGAGGCTAGTTTATGAGCTGCCCGATGAAATAAAGAATCCAGAAATAATAGAAAATAACAATATGTTGAAAGAAAACCCACCAATCACGATCGTGGAGATCACAGAACAGAATGGTTGTGCTGAGTTAAATGCTACTCAATGTGATAACGATTATTTTAACGTAGACGGCAGTCCAAAGGACTTAGGCAATAAGGTGGTATACGACGTGCTAGCAACAAATGAACTGATAATGCACTGTGCAGAAGAATTTAAAGAAGTTATAGACAGGTCATCGCCTGATGATTGTAGTGATGAAGATTTGATAGAGTTGAAGAAACTTTTGGAAGGGAAACCAAAGGTTTTGGATAGGTATATTAGGGAATGTGCGTCTATTGATGAAGTGACAAGGCTCCATAGTTTAACATCGTCGGGCCCGCTATCCCCAAGGCCGCATCACGAGGCTCGAAGTACATCGGTGACGTCAGATCTCTTCCAACTATGGCTGTCGTCGTCTCCAGTTAAGGTAAGTGATAATTCTTAATGTTATATGACGTCTTTGATTTGTGCTAAATGTTAGTAATGATTGAATACGTAATTAATGTGTTTTTAATATCGGTGTTTAGCGGAACAGTTTTGGTCAGAGGGAAGTACTTATACTTCCTTATTGAGAAAAAGCCGTTTAATATGAATCATAACAAGAGAAAACTTCATCTGTGCTATTAAAAAATAGTTTTCAATTACATATTAGGTAGGTACATATTTATTTTTTTGAGTAAGGTTTGATTTTTAGATTATTTTCTTGTGAAACGACAATTTTTGTAATTAGACCAAAAACAATAATGTCATTAATTTATTGTTACTTTTAATCTGTGACTACAATTCCGACAATAACCTACTTTTCTCTTTCAGTTATTCTATCTTTCTTTACTAAGTAGTTAGATTTAAATGTGTTTCTTTTATATTTCTCTGGTATGCAGTTTCCATTTAGCTTCACAAACATTTATCATTCCAAGAATGAGATTGAAATAACTATTCTCATGTTTTCCTTTCAGAGTCTTTGAGCTCCTTTGCCATTTAGTTGATTCGTTTTTAATAATTTTGTATTTGATTACTTTGTCACATTCTGTATTCTCAAGGATTTTTATTCTGAAAGATTTTTTTCTGATAAAAGTAGCCTATGTGTTATTCCAGGTCCCAGGCTACCTCTTTGCCAAATTTCATCCAAATCCGTCCAGCCGTTGCAGCGTGAAGAAGTAACAAACATACACACACACACACACACAAACACACACACACACACAAACTTTCGCATTTATAATATTAGTGGGATTTAAATATTTATGTAGAAAATAACGCTGTCCGTTTTCTATACCGATATAATAAATTAATTTATTTGGTCTAAACCGGAGTACCTGTCATTTGGCTAACAAAACCATAGACTATCATAATAAGTAGGTACATTCATTCGTTCATTTAATACTATTACTCCTATAATTATCTTAATAATCATCATTAGGCAACATTCCTACTCGTATCGTCGTTATCAAAAAAATATTGGTAGCGTAGATACTGAAACACTAGCTATAAACGCTGTGCTAATAACATCATCAAGCAGAATCAGCTTCTTAAACACAGACTAGCATTAAGGTAGCCTTACACGATAATTTAATTCATCATAATAATATATTATCATTAGATCCATCATCTAATCGTTTCTAAATACATCCAGAGGAGAAAAATGAGGGTTATAAACTCAGATCATAGAAACAAGGGAGATGTACCAAGACGCTAGTGAGCTTGACGCTTTAATATTATATGGTCAAATTGACCATAATTGAATACTCACTGGCGACGGACCGAATGCAATAGATGAAATAAATACAGTGTTTTAGTTTAGTGGTAGTGCTGAGTGACGAATAACAGTGTTAGACTGGACGTGTGTGGAATTTTTAATGTATGAGTGATCTTTATATTCACTAGGAGCGCTTGTAATTCTGTCGCAAACTGTTCTAAAAATGGCGACAGTGGTTCCCGTACTAATTTGCTATGAGCCATATCTCCATTTTTCTATGACCTGAGGTTTATAAGGCATGTTGATAGAGGAAGGAAAAGGTTGAATGAACCCGGAAAATTTAAAGAAAATAAACCTATTTTTGTCGAAACTTTAAGTAAGTTCTTCCTCAAGTTGTAGGAAAATAAACTAAACAGTTCGCAAGTAATTAAATATTTGTTTTCTTTAGACTTTCTTTTTGGATGAGAATAATTAGATACTGCTCTTTTATTCTCAAAATAGCTAATAACTAATTCATGGGCATTAACATTTTGTATTCTAGTTATGCTTTTGAAGTGAGGAGCACATTGAATGAGCTTGTCTGTATCTACGTAAAGATGCGGTTAAACAGGCTAATTTTTTGACACTTGCTGCAATTGTATAGCTGTGATTTGAGATCTAAACCGTGAAACCCAGTTTAACAATTGCCGCAATCTTGCAGTAGGTATAGCCGATATTGCGATGAGGTTAAATGATGGTACATGTTCTACTGAGTTGCACGACATAGATCTCAACTCATGGCTATACAATTGCAGCATGAAACTATCAGAAAACTAGCTCGTTTAATCGCACCATAAGATCTAACATCTGTTCATCATCTGCCTAGCCTTTTCCCAAATTATATTGGGGTCGGCATCCAGTCTAACTAGTTTTGGCTGAATATCAATATTTTACGTGGAGCGACTGCCATCTGACCTCCACAACCCAATTAATGGGTAATACCGGTATTCGAATGTTAGACCAGCTGTCAGACTTTAGGGCTTCTGACTACCCGTAACGATTGTCAAAGATATTCCTATGACAACCGGGACCGACTACTTAACGTGCTCTCCGAGGCACGGAGGGGTCTCGATGTGTAAAGAACGGTCACCCATCCAAGGACTGACCGCGGCAAGCGCAGCTTAACCTCTAAGATCGATCGATCAGCGCGGCCGTCATTTAGCCACGAGCCCCTCAATAAGATCTAACATCTATTAATTTTTAAAATTAAACGGTAGTTGTTTCTTAAGTAAGTATCTACCTATAGTCATTTGTGTAATTACCTTACCTTCTTTAAAAGAAGTTGTAGACCTGTCTCCAGTGTTGCCGTACTCAATCTTAGTTCTACTGTTCTGGATTTAACCTATATCACAGACTATCATAACCTGTGTCGCCGCGCGCGCTTGCTACTACCAACGCCATCTAGTGAACAACGGAGGAGGCAATCTGACAGCTGAAAGAAGCCTTTGAAAGAAGCGTTTGATTTTGACATTCAATTTTCTTCCACGACCATGATACGACATTAAATTTTGTAATTCATATAATAAACGATTTTATACGCAAAACCAATAACGTCGCCTTAGAGTGAAGACCTCGTATGTGCAAAAGAAGTAACTTTTCAGGAGGAAGACAAAACGGCGTGCTGTAAAATTTTTGTTCTGAGTCTTTTGTTTTTTTTTATTATTAATTAATATGGAAATTTAACAGCTACTGCAGCAGGATAAACTCAAGTAATCAATTTTAAAATAAGAAACGATACGTTCGTTGCAAGGTATTCACGCCAAACTGACAGATCTGAGTATTTATGAGGATCTCATTTACTGTCATAGATGACGCTACGAGTATCAATTTTGAACAAATTAGATCAGGATGTGCGTTGCGAGGGGTTCTTCCTAGAACTGCAGTAAAATAAATTTGGGCAAAAATGCATTCCCGAGGCGACGATAAACGAATCATTGGAAAGGTGTTCGAAGCCCCCGTTCCTGATCAACCTGTAATTTGAAAATGGTGATCCCAATAATTTCTTAGCAGTCAAATTGCTAATTACCATGCTTGTAACAGGAAAACATCCTACTGATATTATAAATGCAAAAGTTTGTGAGGATGGATGTATGGATGTTTGTACTCTTTCACAAAAAAACTACTCAACGGATTTTGATGAAACTTTACAGCAATATAGCTTATACATTAGAATAATGCATAGGCTTCTTTTTATCCCAAAAATGCGGGCGAATCTTTGGGCTTAAGCTAGTTATAAATATACGAATCGTATTCTTTCTCTTTTCCTGTTACAGTTACAAGCATGGTGATTAGCAATTTGAATGCTAAGCAGTTACAGATATATTATCACCATTTTAAAATTGCAGGTGATAATAGTCTGTGATAAAGGTAAAACCTACATCGTTAAACACGATCATATGCCTCTTGACTTTATGCCTTCACTTACTGACAGAGAAAGAGTGGCAGGGAATAGGGTTATATCTACCTAATTATTTATACTGGAAAACCAATAGGGTGATCCCGAATGTAATATGTAGCATCTGCGTTAAGATATGGTGTAATATTCTGGGGAAACTCAACAGAATGGGAGTCTGTGTTTAAAGCTCAAAAAAAGTGCATACGGGAAATGTGTAGACTTAAGAGTACTGATAGCTGTCATCCTGTTTTCAAAGAATTAAAAATTCTTACATTACCTTGTCTTTACATTTATGAGATTGCAATATTTGTCAAAAGTAATATGCAAATGTATGAAAAACTAAGAAGTGTAAGATATAAAAATAAAATCCGGACTATACCCAGTAGATCTTATTTGATGAATACCAGTGCATATTGCATGACACCGAAAATCTATAATAAATTGCCTTGTTGTATTACAGACATTGACAACCTGCACTTGTTTAAGCAGAAGCTAAAAGAGTTCTTAGCTGAAAGGGTGTACTATAGTGTAAAGGAATATCTAGATGGGAATCCTTACGGCCAATAGTAACAAGTTTATGTACTGACCTGCTATTTATAAACACTGACATTACTGACACAATAGGTAATTATATTTATTTACTCACTGATATACCTACTCCTTGACATTATTTATAATATAAAGACATTTCTATAATAAATTGTGACATTTCCTATAATTAATTTAACTGTCCATGATGTTTGTGAATGTGGTATGTAGTCTATAATTTGCACAATAATTTAATTTATTTTAGATTAAATTTAATTCTCATTTTATTGTAAACAATTTGCATGCCCATGTGACGGCAGAACGTGGAGAACAAGAAATATTATAAGATCTATGTATAACTACCCATGTTTGCAAATAATAAATGATTTGATTTGATTTGAAGTATTTCTTCAAAATAACCACTAAACTTGCCTTTGCTGGCAGTTCCGCGCATTAGGCTGTTAGATCGAGAACAAAGAGTAATTGGGAGCGAAACAATGGAGTCCTTTGACCATATCCGAGCACATTATGATGTAACTATACTGTGCAGTGTGCGGTCATAGTTCTCGCTCTAAATAATTATGTACAGTTTAATGAGTTTTTGGTACTGCTTTGCGTAAAATTTTATCTTGAATACATACATCCATACTCAATCTATACTAATATGATAAAGCTGAAGAGTTTGTTTGTTTGTTGAACGCGTTAATCTCTGGAATCGGATTCGAAAAAATATTTGGTATATTATAGCCAGATTCATGAGGAATAGTGTGGTATGATCTTTAGGAGCCGAGCAACCCCTCTCTCTGTGAGAGGGGACATAGTTTATCACCGTTTCCGAGTAATAGTCATAATAAGGGTCCCGATTGCAATGTCTTGTTTTTTTTCTTTTTAGTGGTTTTAGCAAGTTACAGTGCAATCAGTAGTCGGGTATTTAATAATGTGTCATACATGTCTCCTCAGGATATTTTCCTTCACTGTTTTTATTGCAACAGCGATGAAACAAAATGCATAACTGCTCGGGTTCAAACTCATGACCTTGATACTACTTGAAATGGGTATTAGGATGTTTTTATTCAGTTGTTAAATTGCGGTTAATCACGCTATGCTCGACTCGTAAAATACTTGGATATGGGGCGCCTAGGATAAGTTATTCAGTAAGACGGGTAGAATCATCACCATAACGGATACAGGTAAATCAACAATCGGTATTAATATACTCGTAAATCTCAACTCGTACATCTCTCCCAACACTGAGAATTGATATTTTTTTTACGCTAGAGTAAAAATGTGCAGAATTCAGGCTACAGAATCTAACCCCTACTTTCCGAAGGCCTTTTCAATTTAATCTATTTTAATAACACAGCTGACATGAGATTTGACTTTAAGAAACTGGGTATAATATAAATGCTTAGATTTCTGCTTATACCTATATTAAACTCACCCTTATTCACATTCCGACCAAAATCAGATTCGCTCCATAGGTACGTGCAAACCTGCCTCCACCACTCATGCGTAACGATATTTAAATTTATTTTATCTACGTCACTACTTTCATCCCTCCATTACCATATAACCACCACCCAGTATAACTTGACACTTGATGGCGGCGCTGCTGTCAAAGTTCACACGTCAAATTCAGTATATTTGATGCTAGTGTCACATCATGCCGTGGATCATGTTATGGTGGTGGTCGTATAGCC
Organism: Thalpophila matura; assembly: GCA_948465475.1. NCBI lineage: Eukaryota > Metazoa > Arthropoda > Insecta > Lepidoptera > Noctuidae > Thalpophila > Thalpophila matura. Next base: position 12,470,662 of record OX419200.1, read on the forward strand.
AGGTAGCGAAGGACATCGGTATCAATCGCGAAGCTCGTCACTCGATAAAGATAATATGGTAAAAGCATTTCGAGTGTTGTGTCCACTTTGTAGCGCGTCCAGCCATGTCGCGTGTTGCGGAACTGTGAAAGTGTTGATGTGGCACTTTATTCAACAGAGTTCTTTGTCCTCTCCTTATCCTCAAGAATTTCTAATTTTCAACAGACTTCTAGAAGCAGGTGGTTTACAATATTCTTATATATTTAACGCGCTATCTTTGCCGATTGAACCGATTTTAGTTATTTTTTCATTTTATTGTTTTTCATTTGATACACTATAGTTGGTAATAGTTTAGTGGTTTAACCATGTGCCTCCCACGGCGAATGGTTTGAGTTCGATCCCGAGGCATACACTACTGACGTTTCGAAGTCATGTGCGTATTAGAAATTAATTATCACTTGCTTTAACGGTGAAGGAAAACATCGTGATCTCTGCATGCCTGAGAGTTCTGCACAAAGTTCTTGAAGATGTGTGAAGTCTGCCAACCCGCACTGGGCCCGCGTGGTTGACTATGGCCTATCCCCTCTCATTCTGAGAGGAGGCCCGTGTCCAGCAGTGGGACAGTTTATAAAACAGGGTTGATATTACTATATTATTTGATACACATTCATTTTAAACACAACAACAACGTGATAGCCTAGTGGATTAACCATGTGCCTCCCACGGCGAATGGTTTGAGTTCGATCCCGAGGCACGCACCGCTGACTTTTCGAAGTCCTGTGCGTATTAGAAATGAATTATCACTTAAATTTAAAATGTCACTTACGGGATATCTTCCGTGATTATTGTATTGTTTGAGTTCCCGATATTTCGACGCTGTTGCAAGCGCCATGATCGCGGGTTGACTGGAGATTGCGGGTGGATGAAAATAAATTGTTAGGAGCAGACAAATCTGTCTACCCTCTTTCTTTGTCTCTTGCTACGCGCACTACTGGAACTCGACACTAAGTCACGGCAAAACACACTCACAGTATCAACAAGTTTTTTGGAGTCTTTATAACGATGTCGGCTGCCATTTATGAGCATGTTTATAACTGGATTCCACGTACTTGACAATTTGAAGCCATCCTCTCGATTGAAATTCTTGTGTTTTCTTATTTCAATTGCTTCTCTTGTCAGCCTTGGTATGTAATGTTTGTCCGTGGACAGAATACTTGGCTTGTGAAATTCAATCCAGTGATTGGGCCCTGACTGCAGCAGATGTTCAGCTATGGCAGATTTTTGCTCATCATTGTTTTTGACAGCCTTGATGTGCTCTTTGATGCGGCATGAGACAGTTCGCTTCGTCTGCCCTATGTATGAGCTGCCACAGCTGCAATCAATTTTATAAACCCCAGGATGTTCATATGGGATTTTATCCTTAGGGGAACGCAGACTTTGTGCAATTTTCCTATGAGGTGTAAACACGGTCTTTATCGAGTATTTACTCAATAAGCGACCTATCTTGTCCGTTACTCCTCTCAGATATGGCAAGAATGTTGTTTGGCGCTCCACTGTAGATCTGGTGGCTTGCTTCTTTTCTGGCCTTACTGCTCCATCATTTGTTTTGTAGCCATTCATGAGTAGCACCTTCTGCACATGGGACAATTCCCCAGTAAGGTGTTCAGTATCACATAGATCAAGTGCGCGATTTGTAAGTGAGGTGACTACAGAATTGAGGTGATAGGGGTGGTGATGTGAGGTGGCGTGTAAATAACGGTCCGTGTGAGTCGGCTTCCTGTAGACTGAATGGCTTAGGGTCCCATCACTCCTTGCAATGACCTTGACGTCAAGAAAAGCTAAAGACCGATCCTTTTCCAATTCCACTGTGAAACGCATGGCCGTATGGATATTATTCAAGTGGGTCAAACATCTCTCAACTTCTGGTACTCCACCTCTGAGGATGCAGAATACATCATCTACATACCGCTTCCAAACCTTGATAGGCACAGGACAAGTAGAAATAGCCAAGTCTTCGATGTGCTCCATCCACAGATTAGCAACCACAGGTGCCACTGGACTACCCATGGCAACCCCATCTATTTGTTGATAAAACTGGCCTTTGTATAAGAAGAAATTGGTGGACAAACAGTGCTCCAGCAACTTAGCATACTCCATGGGGATATCTTTTTCTGGAAGCTTTCTTCTTATAATTTCTATACATTCCAGTACAGGAACATTGGTGAAAAGTGATTCAACGTCAAAACTAACCATAATCTCATCATTCTCGACCCTGGTTTGTTTCAACAAACTCACAAAATGACGGGAGTCTTTGACAAAAGATGTTGTGTGGCCCACCAGTTTCTGTAGCGTGTCTGAAACATGTCTCGCTAAGTCACAAGATGGAGAGTCAATCTGACTAACTATAGGGCGCAATGGGACATCCTCCTTATGAATTTTAGGTAACCCATAAATCTTTGGTGGTTGCGCTACCTTGGGTCTAAGGAGTCTGTTTAAAACAACATCAGGGAAGACATTATGGCACTCCTTAATCACCTGGATAGTACGTCGTGAGACCCTAGCAGTAGGGTTGTAATTAATAGGTTTGTAAGTCTTGTTGTCCCTGAGCAGAGATCCCAACTTTTCGTCGTACTCAGAAACATTCAACACAACCGTCGCGTTACCTTTGTCCGCCTTCAAAACGAGGATGTCCAAATCTGCACGGAGATCACGTAATGCAGAGCGTTCATCAGGTGTCATGTTATTGCTAGGAGGCTTAGCATGTCGTAACACTACGGCAACGTCTTGTCTGAGGGCGTCTGCGTCATAGGGTGGTAATTTATTTTTGCTAATAGTTTCCTCTATCCTGCCTATGATATCTTCGAAAGGCACACGCAACGGAGTGGGCGCAAAGTTCAACCCTTTCTTCAGTGCGCTGAGTGCAGTCTCACTAAGTTCTTTAGTCGATCTGTTTATCACTGTTTGTACCTCAGAATTATTAACAACAACACTCTTCGAGTTATTATTCCGTAGTAGGGCTTCAAACTTTCTTTGTTGTTTTATGGCACTCAGTTCACGAGATCGTTGTGCTTGCAAGTATGTGATCCGGTCACATTGATCGAAATCATCATTATCTAGCACCGAGCCACACCATAGATGTAATTAATACAACTCACACTGATATTTGTCTAAATTATACCGGTTTGTGCGGATCAGTTTACGTAACAACTTTTCACTCGCTTTCCGTAGAACGTACGCGGAACCGGGAATGTCTGGGCGAGGTTTTATACGCACACATACGGGTAACAAGTCATTATCGCGACATTTAACTAGAAATACCAACGATTCCCGTAAACACTCACACTTCTTCCGTAACCGTTCAAGATGTTGAACTTTTTTGCATATTTCCGGCCCGTACCGGTTTTTTAAACACTGTTTTAAGCTTTCACGGTTTGTCTCTAAATTTAAATACGACAATGCTAAGCCTCCTAGCAATAACATGACACCTGATGAACGCTCTGCATTACGTGATCTCCGTGCAGATTTGGACATCCTCGTTTTGAAGGCGGACAAAGGTAACGCGACGGTTGTGTTGAATGTTTCTGAGTACGATGAAAAGTTGGGATCTCTGCTCAGGGACAACAAGACTTACAAACCTATTAATTACAACCCTACTGCTAGGGTCTCACGACGTACTATCCAGGTGATTAAGGAGTGCCATAATGTCTTCCCTGATGTTGTTTTAAACAGACTCCTTAGACCCAAGGTAGCGCAACCACCAAAGATTTATGGGTTACCTAAAATTCATAAGGAGGATGTCCCATTGCGCCCTATAGTTAGTCAGATTGACTCTCCATCTTGTGACTTAGCGAGACATGTTTCAGACACGCTACAGAAACTGGTGGGCCACACAACATCTTTTGTCAAAGACTCCCGTCATTTTGTGAGTTTGTTGAAACAAACCAGGGTCGAGAATGATGAGATTATGGTTAGTTTTGACGTCGAATCACTTTTCACCAATGTTCCTGTACTGGAATGTATAGAAATTATAAGAAGAAAGCTTCCAGAAAAAGATATCCCCATGGAGTATGCTAAGTTGCTGGAGCACTGTTTGTCCACCAATTTCTTCTTATACAAAGGCCAGTTTTATCAACAAATAGATGGGGTTGCCATGGGTAGTCCAGTGGCACCTGTGGTTGCTAATCTGTGGATGGAGCACATCGAAGACTTGGCTATTTCTACTTGTCCTGTGCCTATCAAGGTTTGGAAGCGGTATGTAGATGATGTATTCTGCATCCTCAGAGGTGGAGTACCAGAAGTTGAGAGATGTTTGACCCACTTGAATAATATCCATACGGCCATGCGTTTCACAGTGGAATTGGAAAAGGATCGGTCTTTAGCTTTTCTTGACGTCAAGGTCATTGCAAGGAGTGATGGGACCCTAAGCCATTCAGTCTACAGGAAGCCGACTCACACGGACCGTTATTTACACGCCACCTCACATCACCACCCCTATCACCTCAATTCTGTAGTCACCTCACTTACAAATCGCGCACTTGATCTATGTGATACTGAACACCTTACTGGGGAATTGTCCCATGTGCAGAAGGTGCTACTCATGAATGGCTACAAAACAAATGATGGAGCAGTAAGGCCAGAAAAGAAGCAAGCCACCAGATCTACAGTGGAGCGCCAAACAACATTCTTGCCATATCTGAGAGGAGTAACGGACAAGATAGGTCGCTTATTGAGTAAATACTCGATAAAGACCGTGTTTACACCTCATAGGAAAATTACACAAAGTCTGCGTTCCCCTAAGGATAAAATCCCATATGAACATCCTGGGGTTTATAAAATTGATTGCATCTGTGGCAGCTCATACATAGGGCAGACGAAGCGAACTGTCTCATGCCGCATCAAAGAGCACATCAAGGCTGTCAAAAACAATGATGAGCAAAAATCTGCCATAGCTGAACATCTGCTGCAGTCAGGGCCCAATCACTGGATTGAATTTCACAAGCCAAGTATTCTGTCCACGGACAAACATTACATACCAAGGCTGACAAGAGAAGCAATTGAAATAAGAAAACACAAGAATTTCAATCGAGAGGATGGCTTCAAATTGTCAAGTACGTGGAATCCAGTTATAAACATGCTCATAAATGGCAGCCGACATCGTTATAAAGACTCCAAAAAACTTGTTGATACTGTGAGTGTGTTTTGCCGTGACTTAGTGTCGAGTTCCAGTAGTGCGCGTAGCAAGAGACAAAGAAAGAGGGTAGACAGATTTGTCTGCTCCTAACAATTTATTTTCATCCACTCGCAATCTCCAGTCAACCCGCGATCATGGCGCTTGCAACAGCGTCGAAATATCGGGAACTCAAACAATACAATAATCACGGAAGATATCCCGTAAGTGACATTTTAAATTTAGAGACAAACCGTGAAAGCTTAAAACAGTGTTTGAATTATCACTTGCTTTAACGGTGAAGAAAAACATCGTGAGGAAACCGGCATGTCCTAGAACCAAAAATTCGAAGACATGTGACGTCCACCAACCCGCACTGGGCCCGCGTGGTGGACTACGGCCCACTCCCTCTCACAGAGGAGGCCTGTGTCCCAGCAGTGGGAACATTATAGGCCGATTATGCTATTCATTTTAAACACAAGCATGCTCGTTCCCTAGCACGTGATGTAAACACACGCTAAAGAGAAGCATTTCAAAATTTGCATATTTTCGTGCTATCAATGAGCATGCGTAACCCAAGGTTAATGGTGGGGCAAATGCATATTTGGTTGTAGTACCAGCCCTATAAGGGCATGAGTCAGTTAAGTCAATTCAGCCAGTTAAGCATCAGATGTCGAGGTAGTAGGACCATTGTATTTTAAGTAAACAGTGATTACTAGTGATAACAATGTTTAAAAGTGCATTTGGTTTTGTGCTTGGATTAATACGATCAGTAAGTACAGTGACTCTCCCGGATTTCCCGGCAACTCTACTTACATCAGCATGTAGGGTAGGTACAAAATAGACAGGCTGGTTTTGATTCTAGGGCTCGGGCAAAGTATTTTTGCCTACCCGTCAGCTGTAAGCATAGGTGTATTATAATTATACTTAGACTCACATGTCTCCAATTAAATGTTCCATGTAATTGGGGGCGACCCTACTGCTATTTAACGCGCTCATATCCAGAGCCCTTGCTGCTACTGATAATTTCCTAATAGAAAAAAAAAATTAACCAACCTGGGAACCGAATCCAGAAACCCACGTTTAGGAGTCACACATGCGACCACTTGACCAACGAGACAGTCTTCTATATTTTTAGTCATCCACCTAGCCTTTTCCCAAACTAGATTGGGGTCAGCTTCCAGTCTAACTAGTTGCGGCTGAATATTAATATTTTTAGAGGAGCAACTGCCATCTGACCTCCACAACCTAATTATTGGGGAATACCGGTATTCGAAATTTAGACCAATTGTCAGACTTTTGGGCTCCTGACTACCCGTAACGTTTGTCAAAGATATTCCTATGACAACCGGGACCGACTGTTTAACGTGCTCTCCGAGGCACGGAAGGGTCTCGATGTGTAAAGAACGGTCACCTATCCAAGGACTGACCGCGGCAAGCTCAGCTTAACCTCGCAGATCGATCGATCAGCGCGGCTGTCATTTAGCCACGAGTCCCTCCTATATTTAACCTTCAATATTTGTAGTCCTATAAAAAATGGAAATTTAGACGTATTCAAAAAACATGTGGCTTAATAAATTATGGGGTCGGTCCAAATAACGGACGGGCCGCCGGGCCGTCCAAAAAAGAGTGGTCATCTATACATCCGTTCGTTGGTTAACCAAGCAGATCGATCTGACCAATAGCCACAAGCCCTTTTGGCTAACCTCTTTACTTTTAACAAAGTTTTCGACCGCGGTCATTTTGTTAGCTTTGGGTGCCGCGGTAAATCTGCTTCGTATTACTCATTCGATTCGGTTTTCAACAAAGCTTGGAGTCGCTTTAAATAGAAGGTGGTATTTTGACATGCGCTCATACTGTGAACTGTTAAAATCATCATAGTTCCATTTTGATAAGTAGATAGTATTGTCATAAATATTTGTCCATCACACCGTTATAATGCTGGCAGTAGCCAGTAACACAAAAAATAAATACTTAATAGGTAATTTTTTTATGTTGGCATCTTTGTTTCCAACCCTTCCTTCTTCCCTTCAAAAAACCTGTTGTAGGTAAACGCGCATGTATGTTCCCAAAAAAATAAGTGAAAATTAAATGAAAAGCTGCTTAATTCAACGTTAAAAGGTTTTAATTCAAACAGGACCCATTATCGCAACATCGCTTGCGATTTTATTAAGCGATTAGCTGTTTCCCGCGGTTTCATCCCTGTTGCTCGGCCCCTAAGGGTCGTAGCGTGATATTAAATAACCTATACTATTCCTCATGAACTTGGCTATCAAATACAAAAAGAATTTTTCGAATCCGATTGGTAGTTCCAGAAATTAGCGCGTTCAAACAAACTCTTCAGCTTTTATTAGTATAGATATTATTGCACCTGTATAAGCCTTGAACTTTCGTAAGAATAAAAATACATTTCAGAGGTGCACTAAGCAACGATTCTTCGAACCTCAAGCCCTATTTATAAGCTTATACGGATAAACTCGTTAGCAAACGTCTTAAATAGATATTGACAGTAGTGACCTCTTTATCACATCTTGTCGAGACCTAATCTTGTTCCGACAAGGATCTACCTCCTTTCAATCAAGACAAACAAATGCCAGTCAGTGTAAACAAGGGATGTTGGTCCATTGTACGTTACCTAATTAATTGAACCGCAATTGAAAGGACCTATTTATACCTTTTGTCGTAAGAGATCTAATGAATAGTGGTCAGGTTGGTTTTATTATCATAGATTTATTAGAACGAAGTTCCTTAACGCGGCTTGCTGTAGGAGTTGACTGGGAGAAATCATCACCAAATGAAAAAGGCGACATGCCCCCTTCATAAATCTAAAACTCACGGGAATCGCGCTCGCGGTCTCCGACCAGTACCCGTTGAGACGTCAGAGCGCCCGGTCGCGTCGCCGGATTGGAAAATAAAAAATTTTAGGTACTTGTGCATTTTTGGGACTTTGTTCCTGACGGGGGTCCCCTGACCGCACACTTTTTTTTATATGACGATGGCGACAACCAGGCAGAAACAAAACACTAACGAAGAATAGCGTTATTACTTATTTGGCTGTGGTATTCTGTAAGGTGGAGGTACTTCCCCAGTCAGGGTGCTCTAGATTTGAGCGAGATATCCCATATACCCCTCTTTAATGGCCTTAGCTATGGCTCAAGATTACCGCGTCATTTCATTCTCACATCCTGAACCCGATCCATGGAAACACAACACTTTAGCACTAAAACATTATCATTATCAGATAAGATAGTCACGTTAAATTGAAACCAATCCCACACTTATCCACTCTTGTCAATGATGTGACGTTGTTAGGAGAACAACATCTACGGTATCTATGTTTTTTTTAAACGTTGCCCCACACTAGGATTTCTCCTGTGTCGTGGGTGCGTTTACAAACACAAATTTCACATACACAAACAGCCAGACCAGTGTGCAATGCGGGAATCCAACCCGCGACACGTCGCGCAGCAGCCAATCTCTCAGCCACTGCGACAACCGTGCGGTCAAATGTTATTATAACTAAGAGATTTTCAAAAATCGAATGACCGAGCGGGATTTGAACCCGCGACCTCTGCCGAACCGTGGTTAGTTCTCTACTGCTCTGAACCAACTGATTAAAGGTCGCCAAAACTCCTGAGGATGCGCTGTGTTGACAGCGGGGGACCTGCTTGTCTCCAAAGCTGTCGGCACAGTGAATTCTCATTTTAAAGTGTCAGCATTTGATACTCGGTGTTGCAAGCATTTCATAGGCTAATAACTGCTTACCATCAGGCGGACCGTAGGCTTCTTTGCAAATTGGTCCACCATCGTCATACAAATGTTAGACATGTTATCGTATTAATGTTGTTATTAGCAGACGAGTTTATGTTGTCTATAGTCATGCGGTAAATACCTAAACATGGAAACTCAAACACAATATAGAATATTCCCCCGATTCCCGTTGTCTAATTCGCAAAATAAACAAAACTTGGTAACAATGTTTCCAACATCTTTAAATAGCTTTGGTAACTAAATGAATATTCAAAATACTTCAATTTATTTGTTGCGAAGCGGGGAACTGCGCAAAGTTTAGTAATAAGAAATAAGCACAGATTTATATTACCGGCTAGATACCGCATGTTCTCTAAATAGTATGAAAAGGAGCGTGCTATTTTTTCCTACCTACTATGCTATCGCGCAAGTCATTTGAAGGCCTTGGGCAACCCTATGTAATTTTTACAGTTATTATTGGTACATTAAGGCATTTGTATGTCTTAAAAAACACAATTTGTCAAGTTTCATCGGCGCGTTTGAATTCAACTAGAAACTCAAGTAGAAAATCGGCAAGTAGGTGCACTGCACAAACTTTCGGGCACGCTGGAATGGACGGTTTGCGGTATCTAGTCTACTCTAAATCTGTGGAAATAAGTTTGTCATTGCTTTCCCATTTAGTAATTCTTTGGTAGATACTTTGATGTTGCTATGTTATTGGAAAATTAAGGTTAAGGGCCTTTATGAGTGTCTGAAAAGACACTTTCCATTAGATAAATTCAAAATGGGAACAAAATTTTGTTTGAAATTATCTGCCAGATCAAATTAACGGAACATATCCAATTCCAGCCTATGTATTCTGTACCGACATGTCGCGTGTTATCACCGCGAAAATTGCCAATTTGTTTGCAAACAATCGAGGGAGAATGTCACGGTGAGATTCTCCCTCGAACGTTCGCAAACAAATTGGCAGTTCTTGCGGTGTTATCACTTGGCGTGTCGGTACAAAACAGACAAGCAGAGGTAATGATACAGGGCCATACGTTTTGGATCAAGATATTCAAGAAAAACTATCGGGGTAGAGAACTTGGGGTCTTAGGGAATCTAGCATTCTTTTATTCTGGCGTATCATCAAAACCTGCCTTGTTGATCTTATGGTCGCAAGCACGACTGTTGAGCGTGAAGTCCTAGATTCAATCCCCGGGGTGAGCTAATTGAATTTTTGATAATTCCCATTCATTCATTCACATTCCAATATCATTCTGATAGTAATGTTCGCTGGGTCGTTGAGCTCCCTAAGTCAGGGTTGAGCTACCACGATACTCAGCACATGCGTGCACAGTCAGGACAGGTCCACTCAAATCTGTATGGCTCTTTCCTTTAAAGGCCATTCCAGACTAACCTGCATGGTCCTTGCATAGTTTTATTTTAATTTGTCTGGACTTTAAAAGAGACTGACCTTTGAGTTTGTTTCAGTGTTTCTTCTCAAAGGTAGTCAGATAGGAAACACCGACCTCATCTAGCTTAATAATCAAAACAATTTTTGACATGTAAAAGTGTTACCTGTAACCTATTTACAGAATAAAATATCATTTCATCATTTCATTTCATTTCCTATTGTCCTCCACCTGCTTATTCCCGTCTGGTGGACATTGCATCAAGTTTTTAAAATAATTCCTTTTGCCCACCACTGGGGAATAAGATACAACCTTTTAACCTTGGGCACCTCTGGTGGACGGCACGACTTTCTAACCGATCACAAGAAAAAAATTATGTTATCAACACGCTTTACAAACAGATTGGAATGTTGCTGAAACCGACGCAGAGAACCAAGATATCTATTCAAAACTCTAATAAAACCTCAGATCATAGAAACAAGGAGATATGCCATCATAGCAAATTAGTACCGGAACAACTGATGCCACTTTTAGTGTATTTTTCGACACAATTACGCGCATAATTAAGCGCTCCTTGTGAATAAAAAGATCTCCCACGCATTAAACATTCCGCACACCCTCAATCTAACACTGTTAATCGTCACTCAACACTAGCACTAAACTAAAACACTGTATTTATACCATCGATCGTGTTCGATTCCTCGCCAGCGCGTACGTTTTTAATATGAGCAATTTTCTCAAGATCAGGCATCAAGCTCGATAGCGCCTTGGCACATCTCCCTTGTTTCTATGATCTGAGAATAAAACCATCTTAAATTCTGAAGATACGTTCTAAAAAAATTACGATTTTTCCTTACGACCGCAAAGTTCCCGCATCCTCTCAATATTTATTTATAAGCCATTTATTTATCCTTAATAATGATTGTATGTTACAATAATTCAATTGATCAGATTTAAACATTGATAAAAATGTACATTCAATAAAAACAAAAATATTATAAATTAATGCATGCAATATATCGAATAGAATAAAAAATATATACAATTTACTATCCGATTTTTATTTAATAAATACCTCTCTTCGAGTATAGGCCTCCTCCATTTTACTCCACATGTTCCTGTCTTTGGCCTTACAAGCCCATATTTCTCCTGCCGTTTTCTTTATTTCGTCTAGCCATCTTTCCAGTGGTCTGCCTCGTTTTCTTTTTCCTAGTGGACCAGCCCAGTTTGTTACTCTTTTTGTCCATTTTTCATCATTCATACGCGCTACATGGCCTGACCATTTCCATTTTAATTTTTTACAATGTTCTAGAGCATCTATTGCTTTGGTTCGGTTTCTTATGTCTACATTCCTTTGCTTGTCTATTCGTTTCTAGTAATCCTCTCAATATAATCTTCCTCAAAAGCCGTTGAGTGATTTTCTAGATGAAATGGCATAAACAGACAGGTAACGATACAAAAGGGCGCAGTTCGCTTACAAATGCAAATTCACCAAAAACCTATTTCCAACTACTTGCGGTTTTGTAGACAGGGAGCTAGCGATGTTAATAAATACGAGACATAGCTGAATCTTGTTTCTTTGAAAATTCTGTTAGTTTTGAATTGAAATACTTGATCCATAATGAAATACCTAATCCTTTTTTGTATAGTTTGTAATAAATTCTGACAGCCTTTTGAAGTTATTTTCAAATTAAAATTTCAAGCTCGCATTCTAAAAATTACTATAAAAGAACATGGTCATTAATTTAGCAATTCTATGAAAATCTCCTGAATTAGTGAGACAACGCCAAATAAATAAGGCGATAAGAGAAAAAAAAATGTTCTAAAATCATGAAATCTCCTAAAAAGGAGGAGAGTTTGCAGCACTGTCTGTCTGTTCTGAGGCCCTAGACAAGTTGCTTTTCTGTTAGCGTTCACGCCAAACGCTACTGACAAAATGTATAGCAATGACATTACCTGCGGAAAAGTCACGTGACTCACAAATGTCACTTCCATACATTTTGTCCGTAGCGTTTGGCGTGAACGCTAACAGAAAAGCAACTTGTCTAGGGCCTCTGTACCGACACGCCGCGCAAGAACTGCCAATTTGTGTAAACGTATCTCAGAAGGGAGTCATAGACGTGTCTTTGACGTGTAAAAGTGTTACCTGTAACCTATTTACAGAATAAAATATCATTTCATTTCATTTCATATCATTTCATCATCATTTCATTTCATTTCATTTCATCATTTCATTTAATTTCATTTCAGAATTAAAAGAACAGATCAATCAACGCAATAACAACATTTATTATGAGCTTAATCAATGGGACAGCATGGCACACTTCATTAAAATATAAATTCACAAAGCAATTCACTAACCTTACGCGTCTCTCAAAATAATCATAACTGACAATTTATTTAATAAAAACTGACAATTCACTGGATGTCAAAATGACTTGACGACTGACAGTAATATTAACAATGAAAAAGTATTTTATCTGACTTAACAAGACTTATAATCCTTAAACTCCTTAGTCCGAAAGCATGAAACAAGATGTCTTGAAGCATGTAACTAGATGTCTTGTTACATTTGTTTGCGAACGTTCGAGGAAGAATGTCACGGTGAGATTCTCCCTCAAACGTTCGCAAAGTTCTCGCGGACATATCATGCGGCGTGTCGTTACAGAACAGACTAGTGGTCCCAGCCGTGTGAACATTATGGGCTGATTATGTATGTGGCAAAATTCTTTTCTAGAAGTTTCCGTGATTTTGGGACATGTCCTTATTTATTTAGCAATTCTATGAAAATCTCCCAAATTAGTGAGACAACTCTAATAAGGAAAAAAAACCGGCCAAGTGCGAGTCGTACTCACGCACCGAGGGTTCCGTATCATTTTTGGACGTATAAAGTAAAAAAAATCGGACCGCATAACTAAGTTTGTTTGTGAAGGAATTTTGATGATTTTGAAAAAACTGTACTAGTTAGGAACATCGTTTTATTTTTGGTGCAATATTTGGGTCAATTCCTATCAGCTCTAATTATTTCAGATTTTTCACTCCGCAAACTTCGGAGATAAGGGGGCGGGGGGGGGGACGGTATTTTTTCAGACATTTTTCATCATAATATGTCGAAAACTGTGAAACATAAAATAAAATGAAAATATATTTTGAAATGTGCAGATCAAGCCCTTTCATATGATATGCCACTTGACCTAGTAACCCCACTTTAAAATTTCGGACCCCCACTCCGGCCCCTTTTGCAATGAAAGTAAAAATATTTTTTGACTTTTTTCATTTGCAATAAAGTTAGGCAAGCATTCTTTATAACTTTTCCAAATTTCAAGTCGATAGCATCAGTAGTTGCCGAAATAACCAAGTGTGACAGACAGACGAAGTCTCACCATAAGGGTTCCTTTTTACCATTTTGGTACGGAACCCTAAAAATAAGGAGATAAGAGACAAAATGTTGTTCTAAAATCATGGAATCTCCTGAAAAAGAAGACTTTTCAGCTGATGTACATCCGAAAAACACCTTTTAAAATTACATTACGTAATTGAAGCCGCAATAGCCTCCCAGTCTAGACCAACAAAATGTATTGACAGTTGCTCTAAAGAACTATCTGAATACTGAAGGTTAGATTTAAATAAATTTAGGGAGAGCTCTAGCACCAGCTGCCTATACAGTGGGCAGAAGGACCACAGAATTTAATTCGAGATCAGCCTATTCTATACCGACTCGCTGCGTGATATCACCGCGGGAACTGCTATGTTGGCGAACGTTTGAGGGAGAAACTCACCGTGACATTCTCCCTCGAACGTTCGCAAACAAATTGGCAGTCGGTACAGAATAGTCAGGAAGGAATCATAAGTGAGTATAAATCTATACTTCTATACTAATATTATAAAGAGGAAAGCTTTTTTTGTTTGTACCGAATAGGCTCCGAAACTACTGGACCGATTTTAAAAATTCTTTCACTAATAGAAAGCTACATTATCACTGAGTAACATAGGCTACTTTTTATCACGAAAAAATGCACAGTTCCTGTGGGACACGCGGACGAAGTCGCGGGCGAAGTGCTATATACCTATATTTTTGCAAATTTTTAAACATGTTAAAGCTTTATTATAATATGCTTAATGTAATTAATATCAACGCTCTTATTAGGCGTAAAATAACCGGCCAAGTGCGAGTCGGACTCGCGCACGAAGGGTTCCGTACCATTATCTATACAACATTAGGCACAATATTGTGAGTATTATAACCTTTATTAAGATCGAAAAAAAAGCAGCAAAAAAGTCACCTTTCTTGTATCGCCCCCCTGAAATATTTATTTAATTCTGTTTTTAGTACTTATTTGTTATTATAGCGGCAACAGAAATACATCACCTGTAAAAATTTCAACTGTCTATCACGGTTCATATGGATACAGCCTGGAGACAGACAGACCGACAGACGGACAGCGGAGCCTTAGTAATAGGGTCCCGTTTTACCCTTTGGGTACGGAACCCTTAAAACGAGACTTCTTAACTGATTCAGAGAAGGGGTAGGAACACATTAGAGTAGCTTCTACAATAACAATCACATGAAAAACCATCGACTATTTACTCTGACTCGTGCGAGATTTCTGATTTTTTGTCTATCTGCATTGGACTAGGTCTACACTTACACTCCATACTACTTTAGGTACTTTAGGGGGCCTACCCAAATGTCCTCTCTGATGGTAATGTTCGTCGGGTCGTTGAGCTCCCTAAGTCTGGGCTGAGCTACCACGATACCCGGCACATGCGTGCACAGTCAGGTCAGGTCCACTCAAATCTGTATGGCTCTTTCCTCTAAAGGCCATTTCAGACTAACCTGCATGGTTCTTACACAATTTATCTTAATTGTCTGGACTTTAAAAGAGACATCAACCTTTGAGTTTGTTTCGGTGTTTCTTCTCAAAGGTAGTCATATAGGAAACACCGAACTCATCTAGCTTAAAAAAATGTTTTGACGTGTAAAAGTGTTATTTTTAACCTATTTACAAAATAAATATCATTTATCATAGATACAAATAAAAGAGATGGGAAGCTTCGAAATCTCTGTGGATTTGAAGTATAAATGGCTATAATAAAGTCACTTCATGCGCAAGTTTTTGGAGTAAGTCTTCTTAACTTTATCTTGTCGCGCAACTGTCGCTTATTTTGGTGGAAGAAATAATGTAGTAGTGCACTTAAACCGAATGTTATGGCGAATATTGCTTTGGGTTACGTTATTTTCATGTTTCAAGGTTTGTTTGTAATGTCACGGGGTCTCATCAGGAACAAAGTAACATTTGTTGAAATAACTCATAATAGATGGCGTTGTATGTATCAATTTGTTATTGAAGTGTGTGTAAAATTGAGAACATGAAAAAATATATCATTAAAAATATTTGTTCAAATTTTGAACTTGCTTTAAGCACGGAAAAATGTATAGCCCGAAGATAGCCCGCGCTAAATCGGTCACATTTCTTTGTATGAGATGAGGCATCTGTACGTATAGTATTATATTATCTGTGGTAATGTATTGTTTATGTGGGTCCTATTCTCAAAGTTTTAGCTGTAGTGTTTATCGTTGTAATAAAATAGCTATTCCCTGCGGTTTCACCCCCGTTGCTCGGCTCCTAAGGGTTGTAGCGTGATGTTAAATAGCTTATACTATTCCTCATGAATCTGGCTACACATACAAAAAAAAATTTTGAATCCGATTGGTAGTTCCAGAGATTAGCACGTTCAAACAAACAAACTCTTCAGCTTTATAATATTAGTATAATTGATAAATTATATGAAGGGTAAAATTTACAAAATGATTCAAGACAAAAAATGATATGAAGGGTAAAATTGGCAAAATTATTCAATACAAAAAATTATTTGAAGGGTAAAATTGGCAAAATAATTCAATACAAAAAATGATATGAAGAGTAAAATTTTATTGACAAAATGATTCAATACAAAAAATTATATGAAGGGTAAAATTTGCAAAATGATTCAATACAAAAAATGGATCGTTGAACAAGTATAACGCGCGCTAACCTTTGATGTTTATTCGAATGCAGCACGATGAGTCGTTGACTTTTAGAGAAATCGTCTTTTCCAGTACGTGAAAAAATGTGCGCTGACCAATCAGCGCGCTTGCTACGCGCGTCTTCGAGACGTACCGCTAGGGGGTGTGTGTTAATTTTTGAGTAGGTACCTACCTAATGGCAGCGATTTCGCAAAATTTTACACATCATAATTAATTCTAATAAATTGTTCTATAATTCAATGCAGTCTTCTTTATAAAAGTTATTTCTCAATAAAAACTTAATAACCGCAATATATTTTTATATTGTTTTCTACACTTAGGCCCGAGTTCACCGACAAGATAACAGTCCGATAAAAAAACTCTCGTTAAACTTTTTTTTCTATAGAAAAAGTCATGTTAAACGGCGGTTTTCAACATAACGGACTGTTATCTTGTCGGTGAACTTAGCCCTTAGGGCCGTAAGATTAATTGTAGCTTAAACCACGGACGAGAGTTTAGTCTCCCATCTTCAATTGTTTCCTAAGCATGAAACAATAGGAAACAATCGAAGACGGAAGATTAAACTCTCTTCCGTGGTATAAACTACGATTGATCATACGGGACTTATAAAAATAACTCATCCTGATGACGTTCTTGGTCGCTTTTGACGACACCCACGGGTAGGGTAACAATGGAAACTACCTCAGATTATAGAAACAAAGAGATGTGCCAAGGCACTATCGAGCTTGATGCCTGATCTTGAGCAAATTGCTCATATTAAAAACGTACGCGCTGGCGACGAACCGAACACGATCGATGGTATAAATACAGTGTTTTAGTTTAGTGCTAGTGTTGAGTGACGATTAACAGTGTTAGATTGAGAGTGTGCGGAATGTTAAATGCGTGGGAGATCTTTTTATTCACAAGGAGCGCTTAACTATGCGCGTAATTGTGTCGAAAAATGTACTAAAAGTGGCATCAGTTGTTCCCGCTATGATGGCATATCTCCTTGTTTCTATGATCTGAGGAAATTACCAAAGGTTAGAAATATTAACAACGTTAACCTTTCCAAAATTAGCTTTTCGAATACACAAAACCCCATTTACCCTATCTACAATAACTTTGTCAGACACCATGTGCTCGTTCAGATCACGGATCAAAAGCCATTAGCACGGAATACACTTCGTTACATCACAAAAAGGTTGCCTATTATCCGTACTCTGTACAGTCATCTTTTTGAATGGCCGCCTTTTTAGCTGCGAGCCGCTTCAATTTAGAAGGGTGTCTTTGATTGAGTTATTGCGAAGTCATTTTCAAAACGTATTTTGTCAAGATCTATTATTATACCCAAGTAAAAGTAACTCAAGGTACCGGCAGGAATCATGATCACAGATCGCGCATGTACATTTCCGGCCCAATAGACAATAGATAGTTGACAAAACCTAATAGAGTATATGCCAATAGACGAGTATCGACTGACGAATCAATCGCGTGCAGCCTCTGCACCCCCCGTCCTCTTCATTCCGCCAAAAAGACCGATAAATCAGCTAATGATGTTTGTGCTCAAGACTGGTGCCGCTAGTTATAACATAACCTATTTTTTTCAAGTTATTTGAATGTGACTAATGACTATTTATTGGAAACTCAGATAATAAAACAAGGGAGATGTGCAAAGACTGCCAAGGCGCTATAAAGCTTTGACTCTGACATGTGACAGAAGGGGTCTATGATAACAAATAAAACAGTACGACTTTACTCCATGAGCTGTATAATAAGACTGGCTTACACTCCTGTACCACAGTTCTTATATGAAAGTTTGTTTACAATATGCTTATTCTATACATAGCTATATCTAGTTGTGGCTTGGATCAATGTGATCCGACGAACCGAACGCGTTCGATGATTTATTTACAGTGTTTTAGTTTAGTGAGAGTAACGAGGGACTAACAAGTTAACAGCAATGTTAGATTAAGGGTGTCTCTTTATGAGAAGGAAGCTTAAACCCTGCAGTAAGAAATAATAATTTGATAAAGGCATGTGTTGCAATGCTCGGCGTTTAAACCTTCCCTGGCTTCCTTACAACAACGGTACAAAGTTTCAAGTCAATCGGTCCAGCCGTTCCCGAGTTTTAGCGAGACTAACGAACAGCAATTCATTTTTATTGTAGATTCATTTAAATAATTAAAAAAGTTGTTAGCCTTGTTTTGACCGTTATCACTGGACACGATAAAAATTGCTCCAGCATAATAATTACGTCCTAATCTAAATTAATTCCGCAATCTACATTACCATAATATCTTACTTACATCTTGGGTAACAATTTCTTCGCGATTATCTCCTAAATGAGCAAAAAGGGAGGGGTGGGGGACAATCGCATGGCCATTAACAATTAATTACGAGTGACGCCAGTTCCCCTGTTCCTCTGTAGGAACACAAGACAGTGTACCGAGTGTGCCATAATTAAGTATTCCTTGTTTAGTGATGTACCTTGTCTGATGTGCAAACATCGATAAAATATTTTTTATGTTCTTGATTGATTTTGATACTCGTACGTCCCTGTTTTTTGAACAAAACTGTAGTATCCTCATTGGCCCAGCTATTCCACAACCAGGCTGAGGTTGACTTTGAGTCTAGATAGGCTAGGTTTAAAAAAATATAAATAGAGCGACTGCCATCGAACCATCACAATCCAACAATTGGGTAATATCTCAGATCATAGAAACAGGGAGATATGTCATCAATTATCATAGCAAATTAGTACGAGAACCGCTGTCGCCACTTTTGAAGCTGTGTACGTCACAACTACAAACGCTCCTTTGTTAATATAGAGATCTCCCACACTCTAAAAATGCCGCACACCCTCAATTTAATAATGTTATTCGTCACTGGGCTCTCACAATAAACTAAAACACTGTGTTAAACAATGACGTATTTCATTGGTGTTAAATCATCGTTCGCGTTTGGTCCGTCGGCAACATGTCGAGCTAAACAGCACCTTGATATGTTTCCCTTGTTTCTATAATCTGACACTGCTCCCAAACAATAAGGCTAGGTACACATTTATTCAAATTGACTCGAAACTTTACCTTATACACAATTCACATCACTAATCCCGTCGCGTCGTCTTCACACTTTTGTTCGCTACTTTAAATTTATTTGAGATTTCCCCTCGGAGTTAGAAACAGTACAATAAGACGCCAACAGTGTGTGGTTGTCGTCATTCTTCACCCCCCATTCATCCTGAAGACGGGTGGAAATTTATTTATATGCGTTATTATGTTACGGTGAATAAAATGTATGAGAATTGTATGAAGTTATGTTCTGAGTGATTTAGAGCGTACGTGTACTTATAAAGTTTATTTGCCACTGGAGATGTGTAACTTGTGTAAAACAAATGAAAGAAAAAAAGAAAATGCCTTTATTTTCGTCGACATGACGCACAAAAATAATAGAAAAACTAACAAAGATACTGGAAATAATAACAAAAAAAAACTGTAAGGAAAATATGCGTCACATCCGCGCAAAACGCTCAGCATAATGCGACCCATGCATGTGACCCATGCACGGAGCAGAACCACAGCGCTGGTTTTCAGCGATCGAACCGAAAGTGAATCGATTGAATCCGTGGCTGTATATTTTACGGCTGTCATTTTCATGTTTTCCTTCACGGTGAAGGAAAACATACGGTGAAGGAAAACATCGTGAGGAAACCGGCATGTCCTAGAACCAAAAATTCGAAGACATGACGTGACGTCCACCAACCCGCACTGGGCCCGCGTGGTGGACTACGGCCCACTCCCTCTCACAGAGGCCTGTGTCTCAGCAGTGGGAACATTATAGGCCGATTATGCTATGCTTATGCTATTTTCATATAAATTCCATATGGGTAGGACGTAATAAAAATCAATGAATAAAACAAATGCAAGTCGACAAGTATTCACGCCAGCCACAGAAATTAGACGCACCAAATGTCGGAGTAGTGCACAAGCGCGCATCGATTTCTATACCTATCGGATCGATAATAATTTTATCTACATTGGTGCTGACTTGGACAAGTGGAGAACCGCCCTTAGGCTGTTTCAAAGATCATTTCATATTCCTCATCTTATAAAACAAACCGGCCAAGTGCGAGTCGTACTCGCGCACCGAGAGTTCCGTATCATTTTTGGACGTATAAAGTGAAAAAAACCGGACCGCATAACTAAGTATGTTTGTGAAGGAATTTTGATGATTTTGAAAAAACTGTACTAGTTAGGAACATCGTTTTATTTTTGGTGCAATATTTGAGTCAGTTTCTATCAGCTCTAACTATTTCAAAGTTTTCGCTCCGCAAACTTCGCAGATAAGGGGGGGGAATGGTATTTTTTCAGAATTTTTTTCATCATAAATGTCGATAACTGTGAGACATAAAATAAAATGAAAATATATTTTGAAATGTGCAGATTAAGTCCTTTCATATGATATGCCATTTGACCTAGTAACCCCACTTTAAAATTTCGGACCCCCACTCCGGCCCGTTTTGCAATGAAAATAAAAATATTTTTTGTCATTTTTCATTTGCAATAAAGTTGGGCAAGCATTCTTTATAACTGTTCCAAAATTCAAGTCGATAGCATTAGTAGTTGCTGAAATAAGCAGGTGTGACAGACAGGCAGACAGACGAAGTCGCACTATAAGGGTTCCTTTTTTACCATTTTGGTACGGAACCCTAAAAATAAGGCCATCTCATTGGTGGGTTACACAGATACACAAACATCCATTTGTTTCGATCACTGATAAAAGATTGTACATATAGCAACTAAACTAGCACCTAATTAGACAAGTAACCCCAAAAAGATCCCAAATTAGGTTCAACACCCAAAGGGTAATAGTGGCTATTACCCAATAATGAGTGCTTCGATTCCCCGCCCTTTTGTAACGTTAATGCGTTAATGTTAGTCTATTGTTTCATCGGATAACCATTCAAGCTATTTGTTCTATCTTTATACTTACTAGCTTCCGTCCGTGACTTTTCCTGCGTAAATAAAAATGTTGTCTAATTATTAACGGTTTTACTATTTTCACGGAGGAACCCTAACAAAAATTAAAATCACGCTGGTGACGAACCGAACACGATCGATGATATAAATATAGTGTTTTAGTTTAGTGCTAGTGTTGAGGAGATTGAGGGTGTGCGGAATTTTTAATATGTGGGAGATCTTTTTATTCACAAGGAGCGCTTGTAATTGTGTCGCAAACTGTTCTAAAAGTGGCAACAGTTGTTCCCGTACTAATTTATTATAGCATATCTCCTTGTTTCTATGATCTGAGTATGATATTATTCATACACCGCTGCTCTATTCGACCCGCTAAAAGCTTAACATATTCGAGTATATATACTAATTAGTCGCGAACCCGACTGCGGACTGGTACATAACGATTACATACAGACTAGCACATGCTTGCCTCGAACTAAGCCGGGTAAGCTTTGTTAGGTGCACTTGCATGCATCGATTTAGTTTAATTTAGCAACTACAAGGTATAACATCACAGTTATCTGCTTAAGCTAATCGACCGATTAAACACAGTAATCAACCGTTTTATCTAACCAAGGTGGGAGAGGTCGTTTAACTTCCCGATTAGTACTTAATCAGGGTATTTTGACGTTTGACAATTACGAATTTGTGAAAAAATTAAACTATATCATTTTTATTGTTGCTAAAATTAGCAAGGCACTTCTTTTTATCCATTATGTTCACAGATTACCAAATACTTTAGATATTAGAATATTATTTGTAGGTATAAATTCCAATAAAAATTATCATTGACATACAAGTTTGTTATTGGTTACCATGACAACATCTAAGATCGAATGCTGCTAAATTAAGACACAACGTAACCAGTAACCAAATATATTATGACATATCATAATCGGAACTTTTAATTTCCGAAGGGTAATCTCATAATGCAACCATTTTAAAATGTTCATATTTTGTACGGTATATTACGTGTATTGCTCCCAATCATAATTAACTGTATTATATCATTCGGTCTTTCATTCATATAACGCTCGATTACAAAATCGAGGTTGAAATAAAAGTGATGAACACGAAAACTGCCGCCTCGTGGTTAAACAACTGTATTCGGTTATCGAACCGATGAGCAAAACATTGGTTATTTCATTGTCGGTGAACTTGGGTCTTAATGACTGTAATAGGACTATCAAACTGTTAATTAGTTTTGCTTATATTAATCTGTTTGCTGTACTTTATGTTTAACTTTACTGTACAGCGCTTTAGGAGTAATCCTGCATGCTTAGCATGACCAATTTTACCTCTATTCTACCAAATAATAGATGAAGTTTTTTCTATCCAACTCATTATCTCTTCTGGTGAGCTCGTGGCGACCCGTGCTGGGCTTATCAGAGTTTTGTCTACTGAAGAATAGAAACATTTCTTCTCTTCATTGTATGCATGAAACGATAGAAATCTTTCTACAATCTGTCACTTTGTCTATTCTTCTGTAGACAAAACCCGTTTCTATCGTGATCAATGTGATCATGTTAAGCGTGCATGTTGTGCATGTATTTTGTAAATAAATAAATCCCTTTCTCATAATGGACTAATCATGAATTCATGACTTTAATAACATTTTATAAAAGGGCTCACAACACAACTAGTCTTTATGATGTGACCATTTTAAATGACCTTAGTGTTGAGTGGCTCGTAATAAGAAAAGGTCAAGCTGTATCTCTGGTTCATCCCACAATCCCATCATTTTAAGTTGTTTTCACGTGGTAGCTTGGGGTAAGCTACCAAACTATGAAAACTACACCACAATCCGTTCAGTACTTATGCGTGATGCGAGCGCAAACAGACAGACAGACAAATATTAAACAGTCTGGGACGTAACTATGTCCAAAAAAAATTTAAATTTTTGTCTGTTTTTTTTATTTTGTCTGTACATTTACAGACACGGCTTTTTTACAGTTTTACAATAAATAGTACTATAGATAATAGTGCTGGCAAAACTTCTGCTAGAATTTTTCGAATCGAAAAGTGGCAATATTGTACACCAAGCCGTACTTTGACAGGCTAATCTAAGGCTTCACCGCATACAGCGTGTGCCATGAAGCGTGCAAATCTAGTAGAACATAAAATTCAGCAGCCGAATCGATAGCGTCGCGCGGAGCGATCGAGTCGTGTCGCCGGCTGTGTCACGAATTTGTTCCAAATCTTAATACAATGTTTTAGTTTACGTGCTTTTGGGAGAAATTATTATGTTATTTTGTCAAGTCCTGGGTCGCAGAATAGTGTAAGGTCCATGTAAATCACTGATGTTGAAACCATTAAAGACCATACATCAGATATAATAGAAAATATGGCCAACTACTTTCAAAATCGGAGCTCAAAACACAATGGAATTGCGAGCTGAACTGACAGGTTTCTCGGCAAACATGAATATTTCTCACGAAAGTTATCAATGTTATCATACATTATAAAGTCAATGAAACAAACCCATAGTCAAAATGCTGGTGGAATCACAAAAACTTACAGTAAGACCAAAGGCTAAGGTACCGAACTATCTTCGATGCCTTGCGACAGACTGAAAAAAAACACGCAAATTTTTATTTAAACTGAAAATAAAGCATTTTCATGTTTCTGATGGCGTATTTGAGTTGACTAGTGGAAAATAAAACAACTTCCCGGTTGTCTTAGTGGAGATCGATAGGTACCGTGTCGAGAGGACGATCAGTGCCATGTCGCGTGTTAGTGTATGGATTTGTCGTATTAACGTGGAAGCTGTTCCATGCCGCGTTTTACGTTGTTCTATGTTTCAGTATGCTGATACTGAAACATAGAATAACGTAACGGCCTAACATGACGACGATAGAAACGGGTTTTGTCTAAAGAAGAACAGACAAAGTGACAGATTGTAGAAAGATTTCTACCTCTTTATGCATACAATGAAGAAAAGAAATGTTTATATTCTTCAGTAGACAAAATTCTGATAAACCAAACTCGGGTCGCTGCGTGTTCGGGCTGAGATAACGAGTTGGATAAAAAGAAATTTGTCTATTCTTTGGTAGAATAGAGATAGAATTACTACACTATACACTACTATTACACCATCGCCACTTTTAGAACCGTTTGCGACACAACTACAAGCGCTCCTTGTGAATATAAAGATCTGCCACACATTAAAACTTGGATACACCCCCAATCTAATACTGTTATTCGTAACTCAGCAATAGCACTAAACTAAAACACTGTATTTATATCATCGATCACGTTCGGTCCGTCGCCAGCGTGTACGTTTTAATTATGGTCAATGTGACTATACTAAAGCGTCAAGCTCAATAGCGCCTTGACACATTTCCCTTATTTCTATGATCTAAGATTTATACCATAACAAAATTGCAACAGTCCCCAATAAAAAGCAAGAGCTTCGGATAAAATTTTCTCCAAATATAACCTTCAACATCGATCCTATTCGTAAGCCACGTCTAACAGTAATTGGGAAGCCGGGATGCGCCAACGGGTACGTTAACCAATTCGACAGCCGCAAATAGGTGGCCATAGTCAAACTAACCAGTTTTCGATATGTTACGAGCTATCTTCTTAGGGAATATTTTTGTATAGAATATAGTTCTTGCAACTTTTTTTAACTATAATTTTATTTGTTTATTTAAAAAAAACGTTGCCCCACACTAGGATTTCTCCTGTGTCGTGGGTGCGTTTACAGACACAAATTTCACATACACAAACAGCCAGACCTATGTGCAATGCGGGAATCGAACCCGCGACACGTCGCACAGCAGCCAATCTCTCAGCCACTGCGACAACCGTGCGGTCGTTGTTTATTTTGTTCCGTGGGGAGGTCACCCACATGACTTTTTGTCTGCACCGCTACTTTTGGCCTTTTGTTGTATTTGCAACGTGCGACTGCATCGATGAAACACGCGACTGTTGATTTATATCTATGATTGACCCGTGATATATCGCGATAGTAGTGATGCAAAACCGTGGCTACGTGGGCGAAGATATACGACCAGCTAGCATCGCGACTGTATCGCCGTCTTTTTGCGATTATATCGCTACTGAATCGCTGCACAAAATCGCCGCGGGTGACCTCCTTAAGTCTTCTTCCATTGCAATTGTTTATTTTATGTTATGTTCAACGTGTCGCATGTCTAGATATTAAAAGCTCCGAAAACAACACTGGAAAACGGCATTCGCCTCTCTCAGCCAATTAAATGACCCCATATATCTTGCCAGTGTTGGCAGTTTATCAAGGAAGCCAGCGTATCTTAAAGCTGTCTAAATTAATGTTCATGAAGATTTCATTTTGCTACCGCAGAACTGATTCCAAGGAATATTAAAATCAACTCATTTAGCACGCTATATGTCTCATCTATTCATCTATACTAATATTATAAAGCTGAAGAGTTTGTTTGAACACGCTAATCTTTGGAACTACCAGTCGGATTCGAAAAAATATTATTGCATATGATAGCCAGATTCATGGGAAATAGTATAGGTTATTTAACATCACGCTAAGACCCTTAGGAGCAACTCGGGGTGAAACCGTGGGGCTCGTTAGTATATTAGAAGTGCAAAAGATTGTGTGTGTTTGTTACTCCTTCACGCTGAAACGGCTGGATGGATTTAGATGGAATTTAACACAGAGATAGCCTGAGTCCTAGAGAAGTACGTAGGCTTTTCATACATTTTCACGCAGACGAAGTCGCAACAGCTAGTTTAGAAAATAAAAATACCGAAAAAGAAAACTTTTATATTAATGAAGAAAATACATGAATGCCTGAAAGCAACAGTCGTGGAGACAATAAATATTCCAATCTGAGTCCAGAGCTCGACGCACGCACATTTATTGGGATATTGGCAAAAAACGAATATCTGGGACGTGACTAGAAATATCCAGAGGCTATATTTCTTACTTTGGACGTGCTTCACAGCGTTAGAGATAAGGGTAGAACTACGGAATATCGTCTTTTGTAATGCATTGCAGGATTTGCAGTTCAAAGATATTTTCTAATGGATAGGTGGGGTATAGACCAAGCTAGGGCCGAAACAAATCGTAAAACATAGTTTATAGTCAAACTGAAACCGTAACTAGTACATTAAATGATCTTACGCTTTTCTGAAAACGGATCCTATTTTCAATACTGCTATGGATCAATCTAGAGCCTTTTTCGCGTCCAATTTAAAATCTAAGCCACATTTTATCTGATTTTGGTGAGATGAACCAAAGATGCAGCTTGACCTCTTCGTAGAGTAGCCACCCTACACTTAGGGACAAGTTCACCGACAAGATAACAGTCTGTTAAATTAAAAACGGCCGTTTAATAAGATTTTTTTAAAGGCCAAAGTCATGTTAAAGTACCGTTTTCAATGTATCGAACTGTTAGCTTGTCGGTGAACTTGGCCCTTAGGAAGTCATTTATAAAACTCAATTCACTGTAAGTACTCAAAAGTTAGTATAATCAATGAAAAGGTGTTTAGATGCTATATTTTGCACTACGTTCAAAAAGCACTTTGAATAATTGGGAATTTGAATTGTAACGGTCGGCAAAATAAATATCAATCACTGTCATTGTCTTCACCCTCAAAACGAGCACCGATCCAATCGATCACTCAATCAGTACTTCCATATCGATAAATAAAACTGAAATCCTTGCCATCAGAGCGCCGTGTCAACAAATTGTAGCTCGAACACCGTGTTATGACGTCACAAGTCGATACAAATTTTATGGCTTCAGCTACCGTTTTACAACGTATACAGGGAGTTACGTTTTCGATTACCTTTCTATATTGTTTCTTGTACCCTTAGGGGACGATCGACGGATTTTATGTTTTTTTTTTGTTTATGGATCGGAGACGTGATTTTGTATTTGCATATGTATTTTGGGATTGAAATTGGTTGCTCTATTTTGTAGAAGTTTTTACCAATTTCGTTTTTCTGAAACCTGTCTTTATTTATCTGCGCGTTGGTTTTTTTCCTTTTTTTCGTTGTAGTATGGTGTGTTGCTAGATTTTGCGTCGAATTAGCGTGTTTGACGCATACGCAAAGACCAAAGGTACATAGCCCAAAGGTACCTACAACCTACGTCGTGTTTTAACAAAAATATTTGTCTCGCTGATAAACTGATAACACTAAATATGCGTAACATCTACTGTAGTAGGTACAATGCATTTTGCACATAAGTATATAATAAACAAACTTCAGAATACCTATCTACTAAAATGTGAAGACAAAACTTTGTACGGTTTTCAAAAACAATATTGCGCAGATTACTGTTATCTTTTTAAAGGCGATTTTTTTTATTTTTAGGGTT
The DNA here is from genome assembly GCA_948465475.1 of Thalpophila matura. Classification (NCBI taxonomy): domain Eukaryota; kingdom Metazoa; phylum Arthropoda; class Insecta; order Lepidoptera; family Noctuidae; genus Thalpophila; species Thalpophila matura. The sequence goes on from OX419200.1 coordinate 12,498,297, forward strand.
CCGTACCTCAAAAGGAAAAACGGAACCCTTATAGGATCACTTTGTTGTCCGCCGTCAGTCACCGGACCATAAGTGGGGCCATATGCTCATAGATGGCGCCATTTAAAGTATGCAGTAGCGCCATCTATGATCATATTTCGGAACCCTTAGGGCGCGAGGCATACTCGCACTTGTCCGGTTTTTTTTGGTATCACCAATCTCTAGAAGGAAGCGCAATGAAAATTTATCAAGACGTGACAAACTTAGCATCAGTTCCTGCTATAGAATGGCAGTTGTTCCAAAGACCAGTCTGAGATCGTTTACTAATGAGCGCAGAATTATTACAAAGATCGTTATCATTCAACTTTCGCACAACTTTGAAGTCATTAGCAGCGGCAGCGTACTACACAAGAGATGAGATGACTAAGTACTAATGACATTTACATTTTATGATTATAGTAAGTCCTTTAAAAATATGGTTCTGTATATTTGATGATGAAGCACTTAATACCGTAGTCCTGTTTACTCTGTTGGATTGTTTGAAATTCGCAAGTATTTTACAACATAAATCGCTAGCATAATCCAGAAGCAACGGGGGTGAATTTGATAATCTTTAATTTTAAACAATTAATAGAATAAAAAAGCAGCGATAGCCTAGCGGTTTAACCATGTGCCTCCCACGGCGAATGGTTCGAGTTCGATCCCGAAGCACGCACCGCTGAATTTTCGAAGTCATGTGTTGTCAACGGTGAAAGAAAACATCGTGAGGAAACCTGCATGCCTGAGAGTTCTGCATAAAGTTCTTAAAGATGAGTGAAGTCTGCCAACCCGCACTTGGCACTTTTTTTAAACAGGGCTAACATAATTATTATTATAATAGAATAAAAATAATAAGATTCAACCTATAAAGTACAATAATTTCTAAACTGTTTTGTCAGAGAAAATACATTTATGGAAATGATCTTTTATTTTCAAACAAATTGACTGTCAGTATCAACCTGTGTTCGGTCTCTTCACAGTGGGGGTTCCCCTCCTGTCAATTTTAATAAGTGAAGTCTAAGATTTATTCTTATTGACGTGCAAAATCATCGATTCGGATCATTCAAGAAATGGCTTTTACCGTTGTAAAAGCCGTCATTGTTGCTACGTTGGGAAGTCTTTGGTAAATGTACATACCTATTCGGGTGTAAGAACCAGTGAAATTACAGGCACTTGAGACTTAACGTGATCTTTATTTGTAAGCTCAGTAAATTCAAATTAAAGTATCTGTTTGTAATCTATACTAATATTATAAAGCTAAAGAGTTTGTTTGTTTGTTTATTTGATCGCGCTAATCTCTGATGGAACAGTCGGATTCAAAAAAAATATTTTTGAATATGATAGCCAGATTTTAATTTGTCTAATTCCTGAAAGGGCTGGACTGATTTGGACAGCACTCACTGGCAGATAGCTGATGGTATATGGAGTAAATTAGGCTACTTATCCGAATTACAAGCGGACGATGTTGCCTGCACAGCTAGTTAAATATAAAAACGCCTCTCTGCTTCTTCTTCTTTTTCATTTACTTTATTCTTAGTCTGCCTCGTTAACCTAACATCAAATAAGTTACCAGCTCTATACCACGTTAAAAATAACCTTAACAGATTTATCATCATTCTAAACGATAGCGAGTCCTTTGAGGAAAATCTTTCGCTTACAATTTCATTAAGACGACAAGGAAAAATGTTTGAAACTGCTAAATAAAAGACGTGCGTTCGAGCTAACGTATATTTCAACTGGCTGGCCGATACAATTACAAGTGCGCGCTTACTTATAATTACCCACATATACAACACCTTCACCCTTAATTTCTACAGTACTTATGACTAACACAATAACAACAGATACACAATATAACTTAACTAATCACAATACCTTAACTAAACAGATATAACTAAACTAACTATCTTCTTAAAACTACTTGTAACCGTCCTCGATACCATATCGTATTACTGGTTTACGTACACGCCGAACATTAGGCGGTTCATAAGGTACATTATTGTTCGAGCTATGATTATCTATTTCCTGCACATTGGGCACGCTAGACGTTTCTAACGGGGTTGCTGTTAGCACAATGTCCGTACCGTCGGTTGTTTTTGGTGATGCACCCCCGGCTACCAACGGCGTGGGCGGGTTCGAGCCCCCGACCGGCGTACTGGACTGTTGGTCGTTGTCTACTGGAAAAATTAGCGAAGGGCGGAATCGTTTTACAAGTCTTTCGCGTACCGGGTGACTGTCACTATTATTACGTGTGAATTTTACTATTTTATTTATCTCTCTTGACACTCTAAGCTTTAGTTGGTCGACATGTCTGTGTTCCTCGGTTCCATTGATAGATCTAACTTTGTAATCCGTACTACCTGTCCTCTCTATGACTGTCCCCGCCGTCCACTTATCAAAGCCCCGATAGTCTCTAAACCAGACCTCGTCCCCTGCTGTAAATTGTCTAACTGTTCCCCCAGCTGACTTTTCCGCCTGCTTCTGGCGAGCCTTTACTAATTCTTTCTGATCAGGTTTTAAACAATCTAGACGCATGCGCAAATTGCGCCCTATGCACATCTTTGCCGGACTTTCGCCGGTTGTATAGTGTGGTGTATTTCTATAAGCCAGTAGGAATCTACACAAGGAAGCGTGTATGTCTGTTTTAGACCTAATTGCTTTTTTTATATTGCGTTTACATATTTTAACGGCGTTTTCCGCCGCCCCATTCGACGCTGGGTGATAAGGGGCTGAAAAAATTTGTTCAACCCCGTTGGTGCTTAGAAATTGTTTGAACTCCGTACTGAAAAAAGGTGGACCATTATCACTAACTACTTGTTTCGGCAAACCGAATCTCGCCCACATTTCTCGCAATTCTTTTATTACAGCTTTCGCTGTAGTGCTACCCATTTTAATTGCCTCTATCCACTTCGAATGAGCATCTACTATAACAAGATAAGTTTGCCCCGCTATCGGCCCCAAAAAATCAATGTGTATTCTGGTCCATGGGCGGTCCGGCCATGGCCAGGCGCGCGGTGCATGCGCCGGCGGGGCGTCAGCTACCGCGGCGCATGTGGCGCAGGCACGACACGCTGCTTCTACAGCCTCGTCTATGCCCGGCCACCACACATAGCTCCGGGCCAACGCCTTTGTTTTCACTACCCCCATATGACCCTCATGAAGCTCCGTCATTACTTTATCTCTGCACGAGTTTGGAATAATGACCCTATGTCCCCACATCACACAACCTAATTCTAAATATAACTCACTTTTTCTATTAACATATGGTTTTAGTTCTTTTATTTCAACATCGTCTGGCCATCCGTCATTAATATATCTAGCTACTTTGTTCAGTATACTATCCGAAGCCGTTTCCTTTTTTAATTTATGCGAGTCTAAGAGCAACGCTTCTGCCGCAAAATGCAAATATGTTTGTTCTGGAGTGTCTAATTCTTCTCGACAAACCCCCTCCTTATGCTTACTAATCAACCTAGACAAAACATCCGCTGTATTCTTATCCGTGCGAATATATTCTATATTGAAGTCATAAGCTGATAATTTTATAGCCCATCTTTGTAATCGACTAGCCGCAGTGTTGGGGATACCGGCATGCGGTCCAAAGATTGTTACCAGCGGTTTATGGTCCGTACGTAAAGTGAACCTTCTCCCAAACAAATATTGATGAAATTTGTCCATTGCAAATATTATCGCGAGAGCTTCTTTATGAATCTGACTATAGTGTTGCTCGGCGGAGGTGAGCGCGCGCGACGCGTACGCCACCACTCGCTCGCCGCCGGCGCCGCCGGGCGCGCGCTGCGCCAGCACCGCGCCCAGCCCCCGCGAGCTCGCGTCGCATGTTACTATGCTCTCTAACGACATATCGAAATGTGTCAAAACTTCCGCACTACACAGAAGCTTTTTAATTGTATTAAAAACCTTTGTGTGTGACATTGTCCATTTCCAGTGTCTTCCCTTTTTGAGCAAGTCGTAAAGAGGGCTAATATGAGTGTTTAAATTCTTTATGAATTTCCCATAAAAATTAACCATGCCCAAAAATGATTTTAATTCCGATATATTAGTTGGATGAGGCATATCTAATATTGGTTTTAATTTTTCCGGATTTACTCGAACTCCCTTTTTATTTATGATGAACCCTAAATACTTCACTTGGTCAGCTATAAACTCACATTTTTCTTTTTTTATTTTTAAGCCGTTTGTTTCTAAAATACGAAATACTTGTTCTACACTTTTCAAATGTGAATCCAACGATTTACTCTTTATTAAAATATCATCATAAAATACTACTACGTCGGGGACATTTTTGAAGAGATTTGTCATTAATTTTTGAAAAATTCCAGGACTAGAAGAGAGACCATACACTAATCGGTTGTATTTAAACAGTCCTCTATGTGTGCTAATGACAGTGTAGTTCCTAGACGTTTCATTTAAAACTAACTGATTATAGGCTTGCGATAGGTCTAGCTTGGTAAAATAATGATTACCACTCAGGCCACTAAATAAATCTTCAACCTTTGGAACCGGGTACCTATCAACCAACAAAGCTTTGTTAAGTGTCAGCTTATAATCCGCGCACAGACGTATTCCGCCGTCCGCCTTCCTCGCTATGACCAACGGCGTGGCCCAGTCGGACCGGTCAACGGGCTCGATGACGCCCGCACGCAACATAGCGTCTAACTCCGCATCTACTCGCGGCAGCAGCGCGTACGCCACGGGGCGCGCGCGGCAGTAAATCGGCTGCGCTCCGGGCCGCACGTACAGCTGGACCTCTTCCCCAGTATATTTGCCCAATGTGCCGTCAAATAGTTTCTCATGCCTGTGGATAATATCATTTAGCAAGTTATTTTTACTAGTTACTATATTATGAATTTCTGTACACTTACTTAGCTTAGGTATTTCTATACACAATTCAGACAACCATTGTCTCCCTAATAAACTAGTACTACCTTTATTTATTACATATAAATCTAACCGTTTCACTTTGTTGTTATACTCAACATTTGCCTGCAAGTACCCTATTGGATAAACAGCTGAGCCATCGTAAAATTTTAACTTTAATTTACATGTTTGCAGCGGTAAATCTTTAAACAATTTAGTGTATGTTGAATAGCTTATGCAAGATAACGCCGACCCCGTATCGACTTCCATTTTTAAGAGTCTATTGTTTATATTAACTGTCATACACACCGGTCTATACTTTGCTAAAGACATCTGGTACATTGCCTCCTCGTCATCACCCGACGCTTCCCGCTCCTCCCCGGAGCTGTCCCCCGCTGCTGGTTCGCATAGCCAGTGCGCCGCACCGGCAGCGTCGCGGCCCGGTTCGGCGGCGCTTCCTCGGTCGCGCGCACCGCGTGCCGCCGCTGCCGCGCCCCTGCGTCGCGTCCCTCCGTCCTGCCCCGCGCCGTGGCCGCTCGGACCGAGCGCACGACCTCTGCGTGACCTTCCTCGCGTGCCGTTGAAGTTTGAATTAGCCGATGTCATACGTCTATCGAATTCCTTCTTCATGCATGCTCTTCGTAAATGGCCAATTTTTCCACAGTAACTGCATTCAAAATCTTTGTACCTGCAGTTTTGCGGGCTATGTCCATTGCCGCCGCACGCTGAACAATTTCTGATTCCTAACTTGTGCATCTTCTCGCTAAGTTCCCGGTCCGGAACTTGTTCCCGCGAGCCTTCGACAGCCCCGGCGTCCCGCTCGGCCGCCTCCAGGGTATTGGCTAACTGCAGCGCTTTGTTGTAGTCTAGATTATTTTCTGCGAATAACCTCTGCCGAATAAAATCGCTCCGCAGACCGCACACAAACTGATCTCGTAGGTTTTCTTCTAAGTTTGTCTTAAACTCACAGTACCTAGTCATCTTTTTCAAGTCAGCCACGTAGTCCGCTATCAATTCGCCTGACACTTGCCGTCTTTGACGAAATCTATATCTCTCTGCCAAGATTGACGGTGTCGGTTGCAGATGTGCACGCAGTAGATCCACCGCGACCGCATACGATAAGCTTGATGGCTTCTTAGGACTCGCTAATGTCGACAACAATTCGTAAGCCTGTTCCCCCATTACCGCGATTAAAGTTGGCAACTTTAAATCGTCCGTTAATTTGTTAACCACAAAGTACATTTCTAGCCGCTCCACGTATGCTGACCAGTTACCGGTTTTCACATCAAAGTCTTTGATTTTGCCCACCGACATTGTAACGACTGTCCACGATTACACGACACAATTTTTTATAACTATTCCGCACTGCACCGAACAAAGTTTGTTTTTTTAATCCTCGTCGCCACTGCTAAATAAAAGACGTGCGTTCGAGCTAACGTATATTTCAACTGGCTGGCCGATACAATTACAAGTGCGCGCTTACTTATAATTACCCACATATACAACAGAAACCTAAAATAAACAAGAAATTGTTTATCTAAAACGATTGAATTTGAGATCACAAGTTCGGCGTGATGTTTCCTAAGATTGCTGTCCTCAAATCTTGCTGCAATTGACAATTGTGTAGGTGTAGGGGTACATTGTCATTAACAAATAATTAAAATTAAAAAATAACAACAACAATTAAAAAATGTACATGCGCGATCTGTGATCAAGATCCCCGCCGATATTTATACAAGAGTTTTGGATAGGCCCATACGACGAATCGGTTAAAGTTAGATGAAAAACTCTATTATGATACGATTTGCAACTGTTACGCGTATCTCATGTGTCTTAAGATAACAGACATGTGCGTGACACGGCAGAATATAGGATTACCTATCTTTTTAACGGACTTTCTAAGTATAAGCCCAGCTAAAAATCCGTCAAATCCCAACTTCGACTGAAAAAGAGCGTTGACAACTTGTAGCTTTGAAATCTATAGCCAAATATCCGGACAAACTCGACAAATAACCGTTGGACACACAAAAATGTGTCCCGATGTTGGAATTCAGATATCGAGTATTCGAATACCGGATCCAAGGATCGAACAGCTGTGAGCGATCCTAAGGAGACATACATTCCGTTTATGGATGAATAACCAACGTTTTATTGGTCTGATTTGGAATTATTATGATACATTTTAGGTGCTTGGCTGCTGAATTGCTAAGAACACAAATTAATGTTGCCTCTGGGATGTCTTAAGTCAGTTTCCAACAGTCAGTGATTTTACGGGTCGGACCGCAGCATTTAGCGTACGCGTCCGTAGCGATGCATTATAGTCCAGGAGGTAGCGTTGCATTTTAGGTAGTATTTTTACACCGATCGATTGCCATATTTTTCAATAGATCTCGAATGACTAATAAGTAAACGTAATCGGAGCTTATGATGTTTTCCTTTACCATTTTTAGAGCAGTGGTGAATAAACAAATTGGACAAAGTGCCTGCCGGGGTTCGATCCCACGGCCTTGTAAATTGTGACCTGGACCACTGGGCTACTGACTGGCCAGGTAGTTGAGCCTTTTTAATTAATTATAAAATTAAAACAACATTAAACCAAATGTCCGTCCCAGTAAAGTGCTTTTGTAATAGAATTAACAGTATTTCTATTTTCTTTTGTACCGGCCACCTCGCTACCTGCTGTATTATCATTATCACAAAGGGTGCTTTTTCAGGCTTCGGGTAAAAGGTTGTTATTGAAAAGTATTTTCATTTCTTTTAATAGTAAAGGTATTTTTATTCTCCTTTCTTTATTAATTTCAAAGCGTCGACTTGAAATAGGTTCTTTGAAACCTGCAGGTGTCCGAAAAGTGACGATAAAAAATTATGATACAATGGTTTTTCCAGTACTTCTGTTTTTGTTATTTTTGTCATAGGTTTTTTGAAAACATTCTGTTCAATGAAGTTGCGGGCAACAGCTAGTTAAATATTTTGTATGACACAACCTAGAAATCGCAAAAAAAAATCTGCTATTCCATCCATTTTATCGATAGGTATACAAACGTATGTGAATACAAACGAATGAAAAGCAATTATTTTTTCGCTATTAAAATAGCGGGTTGGTTCCATAGTAAAAAGTATTCATAATAATCAGCATATGACGCCCTTTGGGATCGAACGGAAAACGAAATGATCCAATATGAGCTACTTTTTTTTGAGGTGCGGAACTGTAAAAACAGTTGAATAAAAACCTCCTACATTTTAAGGCTGGTTTAAACTATATTCGCACCACCCTACTCACACAATCAGTGAGTATTCCTTTTTACCCGACTGCGAGACGCAAAGGAGGGTAATGTGTTTATCAGTCTATGTATGTATGTATGTATGTATGTATGTATGTATGTATGTATGTATGTATGTATGTATGTATGTTTGTTTTTTTACGTCCTTTTTACCATACAGAGTAAAAAATATTCACGGGAGGAGCCGGGAGGAGCCGGGAGGAGCCGGGAGGAGCCGGGAGGAGCCGGGAGGACGTCCCTAACATCGAAATTAGCCCCGCGACAGATTGAATTACATTTTTTCCAAGAATTTTCGGGATAGTACGTGCTTGTCATAATAGATCGGGATAGTAATCAGATTCGCAGATTGCGAATGTTATGAATTTTTTCGGCGGTCATTTTGTATGGGCAGTAACAGTGAATATTTCAAATTGGCAAAACAGGTATAATTATGTAACTGTTTTATTATATCACAGAGGTAATGTTCATAGTATATTTTTACCCAACTGCGAGACGCAAAGGAGGGTAATGTCGATGATCGAAAGGCAATTAATGCCGGTGTCCCTCAGGGGTCAGTGCTCTCTGCGACACTTTTTCTGCTGCATATCAACGATCTGCTAAAACCCGGAACGTTTGGGTATGCTGACGACAGCACTGTTGTAGAGAGTTACATAGCCAATGCACGGACCACTGGACCACAAACCCAGTCTCTGAGAGAGGCCATGGTCGAGCGCATGAATTTGGCCCTTAAGGCAGTCTCCAATTGGGGCGATGCCAACCTGGTCAAGTTCAATGCAGCTAAGACCCAGGCGTGTCTGTTCTCTGCCAAAAGGAGGCCATTCCAGCTGGCTCCTACTTTTCGAGATGTCTCTATACCGATAACTGACCATCTTGAGCTCTTGGGCGTTACTCTGACGTCTACCCTCAACTTTGGTTCCTATATTGAGTCCAAAGCTCAATTGGCAGCTAAAAAGCTGAGTATACTCTCGAAGGTGCGGCGGTACTTCACGTCGGAACAATTGCTTCGACTGTACCAAGCACAGGTTCGTTCGTGCATGGAATACTGCTCGCACCTTTGGGATGGCTCAGCCAAGTACCAACTTGAGGCGTTGGAGTCCATTGAAAAGCGTGCCAAGAAGCTCATTAGCAACGACTCCCTTGTAGAGACTAAGCTCCAAAGTCTTGAGCATAGGCGCAAGGTTGCTAGTCTATCGGTTTTTTATCGGATACATTTCGGAGAGTGTGCTACAGATCTGCATGATCTAATTCCCTCCTGCCCTTTTTTCTATCGGACAGCCAGAAGCACGAAAAAGCGCCATCGGTTCATGGTTGATGTACCAAAAACCCGAACGAAGCGCTTTGATTCCACTTTCATTGTGAAAACCGCAAAACAATGGAATTCGCTGCCCGAGTGGGTGTTCCCCGACAGTTACAATCTGGGTATCTTCAAGTCGAGAGTGAATCGGTTTCTTCTAGGCAAGCGTGCTCCATCGTAGACCGCATCATCACTTAACAACAGGCGAGATGGCGGTCAACGCGAGCCTATAATTTAATAAAAAAAAAAAAAAAAAAAAAAATGTGTTTATCAGTCTATGTATGTATGTATGTATGTTTGTATGTATGTATGTATGTATGTTTGTTTCTATGTGGCGTTCTAGAGACCAAATGCGTTGGCCGATTTTGATAATTCTTACGTCAATCGATTCGTCTTAACCTTGCGAGTGTCACTAAAGACATAACAGTAATCAAAATTCACCACAGCGACAACCAGACGCCATATTGTCAAAATGAAAAAAAAAAAAGTTGATGAACTATGTCAAGTGGGGTGTCGTTGAATAGGTATTTTAAAATCATCTTTAGGTTCCTTCATTTTCATTTAAATTCCTTCATCATCATTTTTCATTTAAAATAATAGTTTAGGATATATAACGATTTAAAGTTGTTTAACAAAGCAATCATTGTCGCGAATTCTTACTTATTGATTTAAGTTTTTATTTCAAGTATTAACGATATATAAACATACAAACAAACATTAAAAACATACATTAAAAACTAAAAAGTGAAAAATAAAAATAGTAAATTAAAAATTAAAAAAACCCGACTGCCAAAAAACAACTAAAAAGTTCAAAACAAGAGCACTTTTCAAGCAGTCTGATGCAGTTGGTGGCATAAAATCTAAGATTTAACACAAATAATTGCCACCAACTGCATCAGACTGCTTGAAAAGTGCTCTTGTTTTGAACTTTTTAGTTGTTTTTTGGCAGTCGGGTTTTTTAAATTTTTAATTTACTATTTTTATACTTTTATCATCTATGTACGGTCAGGGAAAGGGATTCAAACTTCAGTATATTCAAACTTCAAAGCAAATCCGAATCCGAATTGCTTCGAAGTTTGAATATACCTACGACCAATTCTGAATGATAGTGTACCTGCTAAAGGATCCCTTTCCCTGACTGTACCTACAGCACTTAAAAGTTTAAATAATCACAAAATAAATTTTCTAAAAACCAAATCTATGGAGTTGGGGCTTCTCTATAGCATTTATTTTGGTCTAAATTATTCTTCAAAATAAAATACTTTTGAAATTAAATAAGAGATTTAAAACAACTGGCACTGCCGTACCGTGGCGACGCTCTAACCACCGAGCTACCGTGTCCCACAGCACGGTGCAACAGAAGTCGCGGGTTCAAATCCCTCCGTGTCAGTTGTTTTTAAATTTCTTATACATACAGGATAAAATTAAAACCAGTGCGGATATTTTAGGAGGTGAAAGTACCTACTCATGAATATGATCAACTTTTATTATGGGACCGACACTGAAATATGAAAAAAAAAACCGGCCAAATGCGAGCCGGACTCACGCTCGAAGGGTTTCGTACCATCATCTATAAAAACGGCAAAAAAATCATGTCTGTTGTATGGAACCCCCCCCTAAAATATATTTTTTTATTTTTATTTAATTATTTATTTTTAAAGTGAATATATAATTAAATATTCTGTGAGTATTTCAAACGTCTACCTGGTGCCGTTATCAATATCGAGCAAAAACGAGCAAAAAAATCACGTTTGTTGTATGGGAGCCCCCCTTAAATATTTATTTTATACTGTTTTTAGTATTTTTTGTTATAGTGGCAATAGAAATACATCATCTGTGAAAATTTCAACTGTCTAGCTATCACGGTTCATGAGATACAGCCTGGAGACACACAGACAGACAGACAGACGGACGGACAACGAAGTCTCAGTAATAGGGTTCCGTTTCTACCCTTTGGGTACGAAACCCTAAAAAATCAGCTGTTCCATACATTTTGATCGTGTTGTAGTGCATTTTTGCAGGGCACAGCTGATTTTTTTTTTCATATTTCAGTGTATAACAATAAGATATAAAGTATAATCGACATGTTTAAAATTCACAATGAAAAAACTCTAAATGCACAATGATGGTAAACGGATGATAAATCTATGATATAATTATATTCACGGAAAATAACATATAAACCTAAAAGCAATTAAAATTTTCAACGCTTTTGTAATTAAACCAAATATAATTTCCAAACCAAATTAACGATCAACGGATCCTAAAATAGAGGCAATCACTAAAATAAACTAATATTTGCGATATTAAATATTGATAGGAAGCAAATGCAATTAATTGGACTCGCCATCGATTCCAAGTAAAATGCAATTTGTTAGAGAGCGCTAGTGCAGATTGCGTTCTGATAGGCTGACCAGACTTGCCGTGTTTTAATGGATACTCCAGCTCTTTAATGGACGCTTTTAGAATTAGACATCGTAGCGTAAATAAGTATATGGAAAGCCTTCCAGCGTTCCAGTATTCAGCACGACCACCCATCTGAGATGCGGGAGACTTTTTAAGTATTATTTCAAAGAATGGTTAAAGTAAACACTTCCATTATTGGAAGAATTTCCCTATACGTGGCGTTGTATATCAAACAATAAAGGTAGGGCCTAACCAAATACGAGTGCGACGTGCTAGTACTTGCTGCTGAGAGGATACTCGTAATCTATGCGAGATATATCCAGGTGAGATTGTGGTCAAACGCGATCCAATCCAATATAAAAAAAACAATGTTAGACCGCAATATTTTTTTGTCCGTGAAGTACCTACCTACTTAATTGTTATTATTAAATGAGATTTCAAAACAACTGTCACGGACGAGATTTGACGCGCGACCTCTGCTGTACCGTGGCATCTCGCTCTAACCACTGAGCTACCGTGTCCTGCCCGCATTAGTTGGAATTTTAAATCGCTTTAAATATTATACGCCTCTTATGAGCGTTAGTGACACATCTATCTATAGGTTGTTGTACAGGTTAATCATGAAGTGTGATAATTTCAGAATTTAAAAATACTATGCCATTTTTATGCTGCTCTAATTTTGGACGTTGTCCTGTAAAATAAAAGCCGCCCTGGCTACCCTAGCTTCAATACCTAAATTGGTTCGGTGATTGCGAGGTGGCAATAGCCCAAATTGCCTCCCATTTTATACAGCTTTTGATAGACTCAATATTTATATTTGGTGATATTTTATTTATAACTAGCTTTTGCCAGCGACTCCGTTTGCAAAGGTTTGAAAAAACTTGGTTTGAAGGTTGATTTTTGTCATTTATCAGTCAGGTCCCTGCACCAAACAATAAAGTCTTAGTGGGCCCTGGTGAAGAAAAGTTTGAGAACCACTGATTTATATTAATTTTTCGCTGAGTTGCAGAAAAGGTCATTAAGTTTTAAAGGAGACTTTAACGATAGAAATTGTATGGTTAATGCCTCCTTTAAAATTTAATTATCTTTCTGCAACCGACCGTGTATATCATTACTTGACATAACCGGAATAGTTGCGAACGCCAGGTGGCGCTACTATCGTGCACATAGCTAATCCTGACAGGTTTATCTTCTTCCTAGATAAATAACTATCTACGACACGAGTTAAGCAAACTTGAAAACTTACACAAGTATCGAAATTAACCCCATAAATCGTAACTCTGAAATAAGACACCAAGTTCGAGCCCATTACGAGAGCTAAACTTAATACTTAACAAAGGATAACCGCGTATTTCTCACTTAAATAATGTTATCAGCTTAGGTTATCGGTAATGGCGCCCAACCATGAATTTATTCCTCATACAACTTTTCGCAAAAAGAAATAAATTTCAATTTAAAAAGAGAACTTCGGATTCGAGTGAAAAAATATATGAAAGAGACCGTTCGTTTAGAAAAGCGTTTCTATTTCTGTACAATTTAAGTGTATTTTCGGTCGGCTGAACACGGGGCTTTGGTTTATTTTGACGTGTATTTTTTTTAATCCGCAAAAAAATATCAAAGGGAATATTCTAGTTCAATTGATCCCTCAGTATTTATATGTGACCGACTTTATTTAATATTGATAATATTCGAGTAGGTACTGTTGCCTTTTTTATTTTTGTATTCATAAAAAAAAAAAAACAAATAATTTATTCAACCTTTGCTGATGGATGAATGAACAATTTTACGAGGCTGTACGGTACAGCAAAGCCTGACTAAATCAGAATATGCCGCCAACACAAATACTTCGAATATCATCTCAGAGCAACTGCATTGCATTTCCAAAATTCATCTTACTCCCAAACTACTAAAATAGAGCACCTAATATCAAAATCAGTGACCTCAGGTACACACAATGTGCAGTGGTGGCTGGCAATCTGCCCAGACCACGACCACGGGTTGTGCGCCTCTGCACATTTTAAACTAATGCATAATAATGCATCAGACTAATAAGTCTACCTATGAAGTTTTCAATAGCTAACTGAATGTTTTATACTGTCGCGGAGTGCCTCCCTCTCTCTGTCCTCTCAGCCTCGGCTAGCTATGAGAGGGAGCCTCCGGACACAATCTTGATAAAATAAAACAGCAGCAGGATGGTTGAAGGGTTATATTGCGACGTAACGTTTATTGCACTTTACAACACTGATACAAAACTGGTATAAAAATAACTGTTACAAAGACGTTTTACATAAAACGTTGAGCACTCATTTGTTATAGATAATATAGGTACAGAACAGCGGTTCAGCGGTCCACGACTGATGTCGTTGGAGACCAGACAAAGAATGGTAAAATAATGAAATAAATGCATAAAAATATGAGATGTTCTATTTTTGAAATTCGAAGTTCAAATCTGGAAGAATGGAGTGGATGAAGTGGCCAGTAATGGAAGATTGCCAGCACTAAATGATGAATGAAGGATGACTCCGTCACAATAGAAGCTCCAATCAGGGCTCCAAGTCTGCTTTTGCAATTGTGTAAGAATGGTGTCATAATGACATCATAACTGCCAAAACCTGAGTCAAAACCTTTGGTCATTGGCTTAATGTAAGACTATCTCTTCGGTGATTGGTCAAAACCAACAATAACGATGTCATTATGAGACCATTCTGACTCGATTATGACAATTTTATTATGACTATGAACGCACGGTTGTCGCAGTGGCTGAGAGATTAGCTGCTGCGCGACGTGTCGCGGGTTCGATTCCCGCATTGCACACTGGTCTGGCTGTTTGTGTATATGAAATTTGTGTTTGTAAACGCACTCACGTCACAGGAGAAATCCTAGTGTGGGGCAACGATTTAAAAAAAAAATGCAATATGCATCTTGGGGCCCAAGGTACGTGATATAATCACTGCCTCGTTAATCTATCAAGAATGCGCTGTCGGAGTGGGTGTTCCCCGATATTTACAATCTGGGAGTCTTCAAGTCCGAGTGAATCGGTTTCTTCTAGGCAAGCGCGCTCCATCGTCGAGGAAAAAAAAACACGGACGTGTAAATAATAAAATATTTTGAATTTATTTTTACAAAACGAGCCATGTGGACGTGCCTGCATCTAAGTCCCCTCGCTTGTAACTAAAATAGAAGAATCCATTGTGTACTCTGTAATAATAATAAAACCTTTTCTGATAACACAAGAACTAGACGTATTCATTTCTATTCATAGCACATTCGCTATTTTAAATATTAAACTGGGAAAAAGCGGTGATAGCCGGTGCAAACCGGTTTTTTCTTCTATAACGACGCCTCTATTGTAAAAAACTGGTCCCTTTGACTCCGGAGCGTTTACACGGTTGAAAACTGTTTACTAAAGGTTCATTTGGAAGCGTGAACTTTTAGACTGTGATCAAAAAGTGTATTTTTAGACTGTGGTCGGCATCGGGCCCAAAGATTGACAATGACTGACAAATTGTAATTTAATAGATCAAAGTTTTAAGAAAACGATTTGACTAACTTGTATAGGTATTTAAAGAAAATTGTTATATTCTCAAAAAAATCATTTAAAAAAAAATATACATATTCGTTAAAGCCTAAGAAACCGCTTGCGGTTGGCAGACTATTGAATTTTAATCGTGTCTCATTTGCATAATGTTAATTGAGCTATACGGCTATACTATTCATCATGAATATGGCTATCATATACAAAAAGATTTTTACGAATACGAATGGCAGTTACAGAGATTAGCGCGTTTAAATTAATAAATTCTTTAGCTTTATTATATTATAGGGTCCTACCCTTCATACTCGAAATATTTTAAGAGGCACATCTATAGGTGGTAAAGATGCCATACAAACGAAAAAAAAATTGATCTGATACTTTTTTTTAAATAAATAAATACAATTATTTTAAATAAATTATTTGACACATAAAAATACTATTTTCGACATCCATTAATTACTCTTGTTTCTAATATTAATAGTAAGGTACGTAAAAACTAGCGTAATGGATGTTAAAAATAATATTATTTATGTGTTTCAAATAATTTTAAATTAATTTATTTAAAAAAAAATATATACTAAGATCATTTTTTTTTCGTTTGTATGGCATCTTTACCACCTACAGTTGTACCTCTTCAAATATTTCGAGTATGAAGGGACCTTATATATGAGGATAGATTAATAATGAAGTCGGTTAAAAAATAATAGGTATTACATTTAGGTACCGTACATTGTTATCCCATAGATAGTAATAACTTGTATACAATATTTCTATGGTTTATAGAGCTTATTTTCCAACGACAAGCTGCATGCTTCAGTTGAATAAATTCGTTCTAAACGGAGATTGGATCGGAGCTTGCATATTTCTTGTAGAAGAAAATATTGTTTATTTTAAGCTAAAGGGTTGTATATACTTTCCTTGGAGTTATTGTAATAAGCGTAGAAGGCTACACAATATAGTCCAAGAATAAAATATTATGACAACTTATAATAAACTAGCGACCCGCCCCTACGGGTGCAGTCTACCGATGTGGCGACATGTCAAAACATCGAGACTTCTGTGTTGAATATTCTTCTAAACTATATCATGAATTTGCTGGTTTCACCACCATTTAGATAATTTATTCTGGAAGTTTTAAACGCAAACCTGCGTTTTACTGTTGTCTACGATGCGGTCTACGATAGAGCACGCTTGCCTAGGTAGAAGAAACCGAGTCACTCGCGACTTGAAGACATCCAGATTGTAATTATCGGGGAACACCCGCTCCGGCAGCGCATTCCACTGTTTGGCGGTTCTCACAATGAAGGTGGAATCAAAGCCCTTTATCAGGTTTTTGGAATATTAACCATAAAAAGTCGCTTTTTCGATCTTCTGGCCGTCCGATAGAAAAAAGGGCAGGAGGGAATTAGAAGTTTACCGAAAGCCCCATTTGTATAACAACCTCCTACTTGACGATCTAAGAGTCCCGTTCCTTTGTTGCAGAGGTCCCGGTCTCCGAGCTGCTCGGCACAGAAGCAGCTGGACGAGGCGGACCTGTTCATGGACCTCATCAAGGACGTCGCCAATGAGCTGGACATCGATGTGCTGTGCCATAAGGTAAGGATTCCTTCTTTCTTAAGGTTTACACCCAATTCTGAAATTCTGCTGAGGTAGTAGCAATATTCATCATCTTATACGTAGTTTTAACTATCAAAGAATAGATAAGTATAAATTATACTACCGTACACTCAAAATTAATCAAATTCAGGCTATTTATCGCAAGCAGCCGATTCCGTTCCGAGCAGATTCCGTTGTGCGCCAACTAAACTTAATTTAGACTATAATTAATATTATCTTTTGCTCTCTGAGGAAACAAGAAAGAGGCGAAAATAAATAAGAACTGTCTTTAGTTGCACTACAATTTTCATACAATTTTAGAGACGACACGTTGGAATGTGACTAAAAACTAAAGTTCATGCATAAGCATAGCATAATCGGCCTATAATGTTCCCACTGCTGGGACACAGGCCTCCTCTCTGTAAGAGGGAGTGGGCTGTAGTCCACCACGCGGGCCCAGTGCGGGTTGGTGGACGTCACATGTCTTCAAATTTTTGGTTCTAGGACATGCCGGTTTCCTCACGATGTTTTCCTTCACCGTTAAAGCAAGTGATAATTCATTTCTAATACGCACATGACTTCGAAAAGTCAGCGGTGCGTGCGTCGGGATCGAACTCGAACCATTCGCCATGGGAGGCACATGGTTAAACCACTAGGCTATCACTGCTGTTAAAGTTCATAAATTAACGTAATTTATTTTGACAGCACTAAAGCGACACCTTGTTCTTTTCGTCCTATTATAAAAAGATAACAATACTCTAATATTAGTTAAGATTATGTTTAAGAATTCAAATCATGATGATACTTTTTCACCCTATTTCTATTATTGGCCATTCTCAACACATTGGAAAGTGTTGTTTGCTTAGTATTCTCTCGCTGTGGTATCCCTTTTTCCCAAGATCTCCAATAACTAACTAACTGGTCTTAGTGTCCCTTCTGGCACTTCAGTCCCAATCTTCATTATATTCTACCAAAAAATTAAGCTCAGCAGACATGATTAATGATTCACCATAATCAATTCTAATTTAACGTCCACGCAGTAGTCTTAGATGGAAAATCTATATTTGGTTCCAACACCAAACATGCATTAAATAGGAATTTAGCTTACCAAACAATTACTGTTTCCGATGGATGTCAAAATTCGTAATCCTAGTAATTTCCCAAATTGATTCCGGGAAGTTTGATAGGTGTTATGATTTTGATTATGTTGGGATATTTATAAAAACCATATTCTAGACCACTACGAGAACACTGGCAATTTGTGTAAAAATTGTTGTGAAAATTATGTTTTTTTTTCGTTAGAGTCGTCCGTCCATAAGTTCCGACGCCTGTGCAACCCGATTTTGAGTCATCGATTTTGCACACCCTAGATTTTGACACACACCTAGATTTGTTTTTAGAAAAAATAGTAGAAGCAGTCGCACTCAATTTTATCATTATCACTGAAATGTTCCCCATACAATACCGACAGTTACTTTAACTTCATTACCTACTAAAAAGTTTAACAGTATACCAAACATACCGTACGCGGGGCGGTTCAACAGCGGCAGTTAATTTAAACTTCAGTTTACGACACTCCACCCCCGCTGGTTCAAGAGCTCATAGGAAATAATGACGGACTGTTTGTACATACAAATGGAGCTTCAAGACTTTATAAATGTATATTTTTTGTGAATTTAAAACGCTGTTCAAATCCCGCTCAGGTCATTCGATTTTTGAAAATCTCTTAAGGTTTAATAACCCTTCAGAATTATTCTATGAAGAGGTAGATAATGCGCGTTATTATCCTGACGTGATTCAAACTGAATAAGATTTTTTTTTTCAAAATTCGCTCGGCCAATCACGCAGCGATGCTTTTATCCTAATTTTCCATCAAACACAAGTTCGTTATCCCTTCTATTAAAAACAAAAAGAAACAGTATCAGGTTACCGAACTTAATTTATTAGAGAGTACTTACTTGCAATATTCCTAATTTCCAAGTATCTAGTGTACCTACTACCTACCTACAATGCTATCCAAATAAGAATAGGAATGACGTGATGCCATATTGTAACGTCTTAGCTATATTTTTTTGTTAAAAATGAATTATACAATAGATTAAAGGCGGGTTGCTTCAAACCATCTGTATCCGTAAGTCAGTACGTAATCGTTAAGTCAGTATGAAATTGTCATACAAGCCGCCATATTTGACGGTTACAGATACGTAACTGTAAGATGAAACTCACGACTCAGATACCTAAGTAAAGTGGAAAAAATAAACGTTAATAATTCGCAAATTAATTTTCTTTGTAAATCTTACTTTTCAAGTTAGTGATAGTTGACAGTTCGAGGTCATTGACGTTTCTTTTCTTATTTAAATCGCATATATATTTTTAAATCTAGAATAGCAATTCTCAACAGTGACAGTTTTACCGTTTTCCCAGAAAATCTTATACTTATAAAATGGCGTTGTTTTTGTTTTTATTAACAAACTTGTAGTGGCGGCGAGGGACTTAAGATTTCATATTTAATCCCACTTCTTCGTAAACTTCACTGAGTTAAGTTTGCGTCACAAGAATGGGAAGAGCGGTAGTAGAAGATTTTCTTGTAAAAAGTGCGATTTCCCTAAGGAAAGTTTACATCACAAGCAACTTGCACAAGTAAACAATCGCTGCAAGTCAACTTTTGGCCATAACTTACTTCACAAAGGGGGAGATTCTGAATTTGACTGTATTTTTATATGTTTGTTACGCGATATCTTGGCCAGGCCTTGGGCAAGAACTAGTCAATACAAATATTTTAAATGTGGAAGTCAATATATGTTTGTTATTAAATATAAGATTTTCAGAAAACTAATGACCCGAGCGGGATTTGAACCCGCGACCTCTGCCGTACCGTGGCGTAGCAGAGGTCGCGGGTTCAAATCCCACGGTCGTTTAGCCACGGCTGTCATTTGTACGGAACCTTTAGGACGCGATTCCTACTCGCGCTTGTCCGGTTTTGTTTTTCTTAAACCTTATTACCCACTTTCCCCTAGGGCCACCAATATTATCCAATAACTAACTAACATCAACCAATATTAAGAATAAAAAAAACCGGCCAAGTGCGAGTCGTACTCGCGCACCGAGGGTTCCGTATCATTTTTGGACGTATAAAGTGAAAAATCCGGACCGCATAACTAAGTTTGTTTGTGAAGGAATTTTGATGATTTTGAAAAAACTGTACTAGTTAGGAACATCGTTTTATTTTTGGTGCCATATTTGGGTCAATTCCTATCAAATCTAATTATTTCCGATTTTTCGCCCCGCAAACTTCGGAGATAAGGAGGGGGGAATGGTATTTTTTTGGACATTTTTCATCATATGTCGAAAACTATGAAACATAAAATAAAATAAAAATATATTTTGAAATGTGCAAATCAAGCCCTTTCATATGATATGTCACTTGACGTAGTAACCCCACTTTAAAATTTCGGACCCCCACTCCGGCCCCTTTTGCAATGAAAAAGGAAGGACTTTTTTCATTTGCAATAAAGTTGAACAAGCATTTTTTATAATTGTTCCAAATTTCAAGTCGATAGCATAAGTAGTTGCTGAAATAAGCAGGTGTGACAGACAGACAGACAGACAGACGAAGTCGCACCATAAGGGTTCCTTTTTTACCATTTTGGTACGGAACCCTAAAAATTGTCTACCTACTTCTTGACTTACAAAATAAACGTTATTAATGGTATCATACATTTTTCTTACATATTAAGGTAGATACGTAAATTAGCATCAAAGTTTCAGGCCTAAAGAGAACTTAGGCCCTTTCATATAATTATATTTTAAATATAAAAGTTTCACCAAATTTTTGTGTATCGTCGCTACATAGTATAAAACAAAGTACGAGTCCCGCTGTCTGTCTGTCCCTATGTATGCTTAGATCTTTAACTACGCAACGGATTTTGATGCGGTTTTTTTAAATAGGTAGTGATTCAATAGAAAGGTTTTTAAGTATAATATACATCCCTCAGATCATAGAAACAAGGAGATATGCCATCATAGCAAATTAGTACGGGAACAACTGATGCCACTTTTAGTACATTTTTCGACACAATTACGCGCAAAATTAAGCTCTCCTTGTGAATAAAAAGATCTCCCACGCATTGAACATTCCGCACACCCTCAATCTTACACTGTTAATCGTCACTCAACACTAGCACTAAACTAAAACACTGTATTTATACCATCGATCGTGTTCGGTTTGTCGCCAGCGCGTACGTTTTTAATATGAGCAATTTGCTCAAGATCAAGCATCAAGTTCGATAGCGCCATGGCACATCTCCTTATTTCTATGATCTAAGATACATCCCAAAAAACGCGGGCTAAGCCGCGGTCGGAAGCTAGTAATGAATAAAGAGTTTTTCACCAAATTTTTGTGTCTCAACGCGAAAGTAACTTTCTATTATTTTTTCACTATTAAACTGCTGAACCGATTCTGATGTAATTTGGTATGGAGATAGCTTGTGCTTAGGGCAAAAAAAATATATTCTTTTATTCTGAATTAGTAATAGATGTACTAGATTGAAACCTTGTCGAATATCCTGCACTAGAATGCTCCGATAAGAAATTTTAATGTTTAGAAGGTTAAGGCACTCTATTTCATGTGATTTAAATAAGTTCTATGTTGAAACACATTTTTCCAAAACTAGCTTTTATAATAATCACTTTCCAACTCCATCATGAGACCTTGAACATCATATATGTCTGTAGTACATTGTCAAGACAAATCTAACGAGTCCAAACACGAGAGAGTTAAGTTAAGAAGTTGAGGAGTTCCCATGACCACCTCCAGGCCTCATCATGAAACTACCTCCATGGTACCATGTTATTGCATTGTCACCGAGGTTACATGTTTTCCAAATTTCAACTCAATCGGTTGGGGGGAACTGGTCTAAAATTCTGCTGCAAGATTTGGCCCCTCACTAACAAGGCAAGGTAAATAAGTTAATAATAAGTTCTTGTAACATATCTGGCGACACATACACCTCTGTCTATCTCATCGGGGAATACAGTCGCAGCCCCGGATCTAGAGGGGGGCTAGCCGGGGCCTGTGCCCCGGGCGGCAAATTCAAGCATAGTAATCGCAAAAAGTAGCGCTAGCCCGGTCGTTGTAGCGTTCTTTGGGGGAGGCATATGTTCATCAGCATCAGTGGGCGTGTTATGGCTGAAATTATGATGATGATCAGAAAAATATTGTAGGGCGGGGGCGGCATTATTTAGTTTTTGTCCCGCCTAGAAATAATTCAAGATCCAGGGCTGTACAGTCGTTATGTTTAATTTCGTTTAAAAAACAGATGCTCTTTAATTTTATCTTCCAGTAATAGATGGCCGCATAAAACTACTCTATACCATTATTAAACGAATGCAATCAAGCACAAGCGATTTTTTTAAGCTAGCATAGCAGACTCCTGAGAGTAATACAATTATTCATATAAAAAAACGAACAAGTGTGAGTAGAACTCGCGCCCTGCGCGTTCCGTACAAAATTATATTGTAAAATTACGTACCGAATATCTTAGGTACTAATAAAATAGTCAAACCAATTCCATCAAAATATGACATGTGACATACTCAAGCCTCTAAGTCAGTGCAATCAAGTTGAAAAACTTGGATTTTTTGTACCTCCAAGGTAGTAAAGACTTTAGTACCTATTTGATATAAATTTCAACTGGATACCTTTACCCGTTTCGGAGAAAACGAGTCTTAAGTTCTTAACAGATGGACAACAAAATGATCCTAAAGGTATAAGGGTTCAGTTCTTTCCTTTTGAGGTAAGGAACCCTAGAAAAACAGGAAAAATTAACTGCTACAGTAAATTTTAAATCTTATCAAGCGCACCCGCTCGGGAGAACTAGTCTCGAAAATAAACAGCTCCCCTAACTTTATTGTGAGCGATAAAAACGCAGTTTAAATTACAAAAACATCATCCTGTTTGTCTGTTCATCAGTGTTACTGCTCTTTTATGGGCGAAACGGGAAGGTTTTAAATTGACTTATTATGTTTTAGTGTTGTTTTCTCCGAAACATGAAGATGAAACTTCCATTGACGTTGTCGTACAATTTTCTGGAAATGACTTGTATCTACGGTTGCTATACGTCCCGTATATACCTACGGGACTGAGTCCCGTATTTATCCCGTTTTTAGACAATTTCAAAAAATTGATAAAAATTGTTAGGTAGCTACTACGAATACGAATTACATTTTTCAAAAATGCATCTTTTCATTTAACATTCTGAAAAATATGGTTTTGTGCGAGCGATACAGGTGACAAAACGTGAAATGGCTCTTAATGCAATTATATTTGCTACGTTTAGCCGGGGTATATCCCATCCACCCTGGTCGTTCCGCCCCCATAAACGGGACAGTTAGGAAACATTTATTCATCGACCCCGGAAGTGCCGACTAATTACTAATCATGTTTCTGCCTTGATATTAACAAGATTAAAATGCAAAAGACGTTCAAAGATCATAAAATTGCTAAAAGTGCGAAAATCTCGCCTTAAACGACGCGGTCGGCACTACCGCGGTCGATGAAACATTTATTTTATTGACTGCCGCTACTGAAAATTTTGTTATTTCAATTTTACAATTTTTCTCCATCTTAAAACCTTCCAATACTTCATTTCCTCGAAAACTTCACCCAACTATAAAACAAAAATAACATTATGTCAAAACTAACCCTCCGGGACCCAAAAGTTAGTGTCTCAGACCCAATGATAATATTACTCTATCCCATTTACAGGGTACATTGTACCCCGGGGAAGTCAATTCAGCTAAATCGGTTACTAGCGGGTTGGTATTGGTCCCTTTTCTTTCGTTTTGTTTTGCTTATTACACAAATATGGGTCAAACTGTTTGGCTGGGTCGCGGAGGGTTAGAAATGTAGATGAAATGGAAAAAAGATTATATAATGTATATTTAATGACTCAAGGTTATAAATAAAAAGATCTTGTTGGTCAGTAGGTATAAGTTTTTGAAATTAGATAAAAAAATATTGCTCGAAAGTCTATGAGATTGTGCTCATCTTTTTTATTTCCGAAACTCAGAAAATAGAAAGAGAGGCGAATTTTGTGACATGGAGTGTTTTTATTTTTTTTATTGTTTATGCTCACACCACAGAGTTTTCGTCTTTGCCCTTTTAATGTTAGAAGCTATAATTCTTCTAAATCCTAAATTACTCGGTTTTTTATCGGATACATTTTGGAGAGTGTGCCTCAAGTCTGCATGATCTAATTCCCTCCTGTCCTTTCTTCTATTGGACAGCCAGAAGCACGAAAAAGCACCATCGTTCATGGCTGATATACCAAAAAACCGAACGAAGCGCTTTGATTCCACTTTCATTGTGAAAACTGCCAAACAGTGGAATGCGCTGCCCGAGTGGGTATTCCCCTACAGTTTCTTCTGATTTTGAACCAATATCCTGTTTTAAATTCTACTCACCCTTTACCACTTGTACGAGTATCTAAAGATAAAAGACTAAGGCCCGTATTACAGAACGATGCTCGAGCACAGATCTTTGCTTGAGCATAGATTTAAAGCCATTTGATTGGTTGAAATCTATGCTCAAGCAGAGATCGGTGCTCGAGTATCGCTCTGGAATACGGGCCTAAAAGTAAAATACCTCACTCAGGGTTCCGTGATGAATGCGAAACACGTACCTTAGACTTGAGATAGGTATGGCCCCTTGTCAGTGCTGAAAAAGAAATAGAACATAAGTGCATGTCATCTTATGTATTTGTTATTGGCATCTGAGGAAACGTTCGTGGAAAAATTTGTGTGTAAAAGATGGCAGAATACGTCGCAGTTCTTCCCCGAAAGTCCTTTTTAACCACTGTTTAATAATATAATTGATTGTCCCCAGTTACTCAAAAAAATTAACTTCAAAATTCCACACAAATATCCTAGAAAACCTATAAAGCTACTGCATCCTCAACTTCGAAAAACGGTCCTCGGCTTCAATTCCCCTATCCCTAGACTCTGTAGGCTCCTTAATGATTATGATGATAACATAGATATTTTTTGTACAACCCTTAGTAAATTCAAGCACCAAGTCCATCAATCGGCACATACCTAGATAAGTAATTTCTGTAATATTTATAATTTCCATACATTTTTAAATTAACAACACAATTGTGAACACAACACAGGTTGAACCTATTTTTTGTAGCTAGCTTTTTGTCTTTATTTGTTAAGTTTTTGCATGTGGTGTTTACCGCTTGATATTGTGCACTTAGTTATAAATTTTGCATGCACTGAAAACATGTAACATAAAGTGTAACAATATTTATTGGTTAAATAAATAAATAAATAACCAACTTAAAAAATGAGGTTCTCAATTTAACTGTATGGTTATTTTTATGTTAAGCAATATCTCCGTCAATTAGACAGATTTTGTTGGTTTTTTAAGGTTCCGTAGGTCACAAAGAAAAAAAGAGTCCTTAAAGGATCACTGCGTTGTATATACGTCCGTCTGTGAAGACCCTTTGATCAGGAACGCGTAGAGATTTGAAGTTGAAATTAATGTCAAATACTAAAGTCTACATCCCTTGGAGGTATAAAATATTGAAACTTCTAAGTCAACGTAATGAAAAGATACGCCTGTTTATGTCACATATTTTTATGTAATTGGTATTGGTATTAGCCAATGACGTATTATATATAGACACGTCATACACCAACATCACTGTACTAAAAAATGGCACAAATACTTTAAATAGCGAAATAGCTACATATCAATGCATATGTGCAAAAAAGGGAAAGAAAACGAATGCCTTACTTAGCATACCTACCTCTTGTTTAGTAGGTTTTTTTTCCCCAAAATGTTGCAAGAAATGACGTTCAGCCAAGAAACTGGTTGGTGCATGACTAAATAAATGTTGGGCAATTACCTTACTTTTTTGTCGCCATTTTAGATCGCGGGTAACGTATCTATGGTTTAATATCATTGGTATTCGCGCCATCTGAGAACACAGTTGGACCATTGTCTTGCTATCAATATCAGCTTTAGACTGATCTTGTATTATAATATTTATTTTTACTTTTTTAAGCAAACAGAAAAGCTGGATAAATAGTATCTGCGGAAAAAGTTGAGGTTTGAGGAAGCCTTTATCAATGTGGGCACATTGATAAAGGCTTCCTCAAACTTCAACTTTACAGTAATTACAATATACCATAGTTACGTTACTCCTTTTATTCAAACATATACCAAAGATCCACGCCAGGGAACATCAACAAAAAAGCACATAACCGCAAAACGTTCGCACAATATGTTGAGCCACATGACGCCAGCCGTTAACGGTTATGGCCGCGAGGCAGGCGGAATATGAAGGAACATGTCGTACAATATTACGATTAGATGTTCACCAATGATGCGTGTCGCTATGTCTGCGAGGAATTTGCCTGGATTCCTTTACTGATATTTTGATTTGTATCGCCGTTTTTTTATTCGGGTTTTGTTCTATTTAATCGACTTCAAAAAAGAGGAGATACACAATTTGTCAGTAGGTACCTGTTTTAATTTTGATATGTTGTTACGCGATATCTTCTCTGTATGAACCGATTTTAATTATTGTTTTTTTAAATATTCTTAATCGCCTAAACCAGCCATTCACAAAGTGTGCTCCGCAGAGTTCTGCGGCTCCGCAAAGCCTCTGCTAGGGCTCTACCAACTACAGAAAAGCCAAAAGTGAGGCGAAACGCAACAAAAGAAATCTACAAAATGTGGAATTAACAACACTACGGTCAAAAACTAAAGAATCAGCACCCTAATTGCGTAACTCAAGTGCTATCACCGTGGCATTGATTTTGACATTCATTACGCCGTATGTTTCATAATCCGTGCTCCCGTAACTAGCTCAATGCCGCAATGAACGTTGTTGAACTGTCAAAATGAAAGCCATGGTGATGGCAATCGAGTTACTTACGTTATTAGGCTGCTGGTTTATTTATTCCTTATTTTTGCTCTCCAGAAAAGTTGCAAAAATGGATATATATCCGACCATTTGGTTCATGTCGAGATTTTAAACCAGTACCCCTATCATGAGTTTTTTTGACGTGTAGTATCGTTAACGTAAGCATATTTTGAATTTAAAATACAACAGTCCTAGAACATTTTGATAAAATTTTATACCATTTGCACATTTTTAAAAATACAGAGAAATTAATTAAGTATTTAATTTATATAAATATTGTGTAACAAACGTGTATTTTCAATTCAAAATATTACGTATAGTTTCGTTAACGTAAGCAACGTTAACGAAACTATACGTCAAAAAAACTCATGATAGGGGTACAGAAGTACCTAAGTAGTTAATGCCTGCAATTGAGCAGAGCTGAATATAACCCTGAATGTTCCATTGAGAATATCCAAGCTAATAAAACATACAGTTTTCTACCCAGTTTTAATCTGGGCGTAGACGCAGTGATCTAGATTCCCGCCTGTGCTGACACAATGACAATAAATTATGTTTCGCTACAGTTGGTTTTTTGGCATGATACAACCTATCGATAAAGTAAAACTATCATGAAATATGTCGTCTTTTTACTGCTGTAGGTATTTCGATCTTACTTAATCTGGTAATACAGTAAACATAAGTTGAAGAGTTTGTTTGAACGCGCTAATCTCTGGAACTGTTAGTCGGATTCGAAAAATTATTTTTGTATGTGATACCCAGATTCATGAGGAATATAATGGGTCAAGAATTCCCAAAGTGTGCACCGCGACATCGTAGGGCGCCGTGGGGCGCCGCAAGGCCATCCTGTTTCCGATTTGAATTTTTTAGTTCAGTAATTTTTGCGTGATGCGCACAAAAACACAAACATTCCAAAAAATATTTTTGGGCATGGTTTACGCTTCCCCCACATTGGGCGTGCGCGTGCCTCAAGCGTGTCGTGCGTCATTCACGTAAGGGGAGGCGAAGTCCCAGTACCCTATCCCAACTGTTTTTTTCTGGAATATCTTAAATGTAGACACGGCTTTTTTACAGTTTTATAATAGTAGGTATAGATAAGATAGGAAAATCTCAGATTATTTCTCGCCGGCCCGACACCATTTCCTTTTTGCTTATGTTAAATTTCCTTTTGTTTTTCTCTAGAAATAACCTCTCATCGCATATGTTATTATGAACAAACTAAGAAACCAACATTCCACACAATAATGTACCCTACCTAAACGAAAACATACGTACGAAGTGCATCAAGTAGTCCAGTTATAAATTAACAAACTTCAGAATTCTGGAACAAACCAATTAGTCAAGTTCAGCTAGCTTGTTTGAAAGTAGGAAACAAGATAGTTTATAGTACCGTCTTACACGTGTGATTTTCGGCACTGAATTAAGGCAAAATACCCTCTCTTTGTCCATTAGTTCCATGCACGGTTCCATGGACATAAAATGTTTTTTTTCTAGAGTAAAAGCTATAAGGGATAGCTATCACACCAGCGATTATTAGGCGTAGGTAATGTCGCAAGCGCAATTACACCACGACGACAATTTTTGATTTAAGAAAACAATACGATTTTGGAGATTTTTAACGAACTGTAAAATCTATTTTTTTTTTAAAGACCGACGCATTCTGGTCGTCCGATAGAAGAAGGGGCAGGAGGGAATTAGATTATGCAGATCTGAACAAAATCTCCGAAATGTATCCGGTAAAAAACCGATATACTAGCAACTTTGCGCAGCCGGCCTAGCATGACCACGATAGAAACGGATTTTGTCTACATAGAAATAGACAAAGTGACAGATTGTAGAAACATTTCTACCGTTTCATTCATAAAACGTAGAAATGTTTCTACAATCTGTCACTTTGTCTATTTCTATGTAGACAAAACCCGTTTCTATCGTGGTCATGCTAGGCCGGCTGATGCTCAAGACTTTCTACCCTCCTTCTTCACTTATAAACTTTAACTATTCGAAATATCATACTCCTCCGCGCGCAATATGCTTGAAAAGAGGTACGATACAAAGTTTTCTCTTCACCTTTAATAAATATAGAATATTAAATAGATAGTAATCTAAGAAGCCCATATTTTTTGTGGATGTTCACAAGAGATGATAAAGCTTTACTCCTTATAATTTACGCCTTTTCGGCGTTAGAATCTAGGTCAGACCAAGCTACACAAATCTTTTAGTTTCTAACTTTATCGTTTAATCTTATTAAGTTATCCTAAATATTTATCTCCACAGTCTTTTTAGGGTTCCGTTCCTCAAAAGGAAAAACGGAAGCCTTACAGACAGACGGACAACAAAGTGATCCTAATACTTTGTTGTCCGCCTGTCCGTATGTCGAGACCATTTTTCTTAGGAACGCGTGGAGGTATCAAGTTGAAATTAATATGAAATACTTAGGTCTACAGACTGTTGGAGCTGTACAAAAATCAAGCTTCTAAGTCAACGCTATAAAAAATACGGCCATTTATGTCGCACTATTTTCTCGCAAATAAATCAAAACCTATAGTAAGGTTTTTCACGTTGACCTTGAATCATGTTTGGCAAGATCTCACGCCACAAATAAAGAAAAAAAACTGAAAATCGTTAATTTGTTGTTAAATCACATACCTACATTTTTTTGTAAGTGTAAACTTACAATTTGTACAGAACCCTCAGAACGCGAGTCCTACTCGCGCTTATCTGTTTTTTTTAATAATAAGCACACAAACCACCAAGTTTTAGTGTAGGTTCTTTTATAATTAAAAGTATAAAGAACTTTCGTGTTCCGTCCCGGTAAAGGGACGGCTCTCCAACAAATAGTACCTACCTAAGTACCTACTGTTCATCGCGGACTAATCCCGTACTTGTCTCGATGGAGTTTTCAAAATAAAACGGTCGGACTTCAAGTTTTTCTGTCGTAAAGTCGTCTTAAAAAGGATTATGTTGTTAGGAAGCTTTGAAGATGTTTCTGGGTTCCTTCGGTAGGAGGCAGCCATTTTATTTTTATCCGCGACGGAACGGAGGTGTGCCTATGCCTTAGAATATCTAGATTCCGCACTACCTAAAAACAATGGCTCCTTGAATGCGGTAACTGGATATCGTAGTGTGTATTGACTATTTGCAATGATGCAACTTATGTGCGTGAAAAACAGTGATGTCAACTTTTAAGCTTTTGCACGATTTATGGGAAAATTTATTCGAAAAAAAATTGTTAAAAAATGACATTTGTTGCTAAGGAGACTGACGCGAGTATGCCATTCTGGCACAGAATTAGTTGCCGCATTTGTCTAGTACGTCGGCGGTATCTAGTCGGAGCGCAGCGGAGACCAATCATTAAGAGCCTATACTACCTCAGCTCAAATTCTAATTTCGCCCCCACTTCACCGCGCCGCCTAACTCTTTATCTCGCACACTGCTGCTCGCGCGGTCCCGCGGCGCGGGCACACAGGTGTGCGTTACCCCAGCAGGTTCATATTGTTGTCAACCATATTAACGTACTTTATTTTCGATAAAATAGGTATACTTTATACTTTTGCATAAAACTATGCGATTATTTATGAAACAGATCGTCTATAAATTAATTAAAATACGAGTTATTTATTTATTTAAATCTAAATTTCGATTGTAAAACTACCCTTGAAATTTTCAAAGACAACCAAAAATTGTTAGTGTGTGCTAAAAAATAGGTACAAAAATATATTAAAAGGGAATAAAAAAATACTATTATTTTCTCTAGGTATATCTCTATAATACCTATCATATGTATCTGCATAAAATCTCTAGATCACAATAATAGTATTACCTTTACTTAGTCTAACCGGAATCCTACGAAATTAACAAAACTAGTAGTTATGTACAGTAAAGTGTTGTAGTTATTGTTATAAAAGTCCATCCATTTGACCTCTGCTCAAGTGCTCACGCTCAGGTCTATAAGCTCTCAGCCAGCACGGCATACTATAATTACCTACCTACATATAATTATTCTAAATGTCCACCTACAAAAAAAATTATTTAAAATAATATCATGATTATTCTATTTATTTCAATCTATAATGCATTGCAAATAGGAGTACAAATTCTACTCTTCGTTACACGCAATTTTTTTTCGTATTATTAACAAGTTTATTTTTTCCATCTTTTCTACTTCAGTGTACTCGGGCACAACACGTTGCCACCGGTTCGTGAGTAAAGTTAAGAAGGTCATCGCTATGTATGAATCCGTCGCTTTTTTATAGTCATTCGAATTTGGTTGGATAACCAGCCGTTGTTTACGTATTTAATTTTTTGTTTATATCTACATAATGCGAAACATTCCAAGCTGAATATTTTTACTATATATTTTTGATTAAACGCACAAATTTTTGGTTCACACTTACACGTCTTAGGTTGAGCCGGTTTCTTGTATTTTTTCGTCAGTTATGACACCGTCGTTTTGATTTTCAGCAATATTATTCAATAACGCATGCATGTACACTATTGAAACTTTTTATGGTTATTATAAGCGTCAAGAAGGACCGAATATAGTTTTCAACGACCTTCTACGTTTTCTCATTTAGGCGCTGCAATATTTTTTCGGGTTTTCGAAAAAACGCGATTACTTGAAAATTATAAATATTTTCTGAAATCTAATTATGTCACAAATACGCACAAATTAAGAGCTACTCGTGTGTGTTTATTCTACAAGCGCACATACAATGGTTTTAGTGAAACACGATTCTGCAAAACGTTACCCCAGCAGGAAATGGAATATCTCGAAAACCTGAAGACGCACAAATTATATTTTTGGCGCACATTTATGCACAAATATAAACTATCTGCCCATGCACAATATTTCACTCTTCGATCATTCGTTTAGAATTTTCCTGCTGGAACAACGTTACCCCAGCAGAAAGCGTTTATTCTGTTTTTCTCCAAAACTACAAGGCGCACAAATTATTTATTTGGCGCACATTTACAGCAAATTAGGCACTAATTATTCGTCCCACTCATATCTCCCTTGGAGCTACTTTCCTGCTGGGGTAACGCACACGGCACACAGTACACCCCGAGTAGGTACTTCATTTCGATCATTTATATTTGCCTGTTTCTTTACGCCAACCCCGTCGCTTCTTATTTTTGTTTCGGTCATTTCCCATTATGCAAACACTAAAAACTCACGTACCTAATTCAATATTTTTATTTTATTGTCATTCTGTTGCGTAATGTGTCCTGAGCGCAAAATGACACAGCCCTCCCGTACGAAAGCCGGAGCAGGAATGAGCGCGGGTTGCGCGCGGCGGGGAACAAACTTTAATACGGCCGATATTATAGTTTATTAACTTTAAAATAGAAATTCACGAAAATAAATAACATAAGACCTGCTTTATAGTTAGTTTAGTTAGTATAAAAAGTTTCATGATCTAATTTGAAGTATTTTATGATTGCCAGCGGTTTATTGTTCGGTTTAGAGGTAACTTTGGAATTTATTTCTATCGAGAAAATTTTATGGAATCGTGTTTTCGCCAAACATAGGACTTAACATTAATCCTCAACTTTACCATATATTTATTTCAAAATTAATGCTTCAGTATTTTCGGCGTAACAGAGTATTTTGCTAAGCCATTTGATACCTCAAATGGCAACGAAACGAAAAGAAAATTCCATAGATTAAGGGCCTATACTACCGTATAGGCCCTTAATCTATGGAATTTTCTTTAACAGATAGTTTTTTCTTTTTTATCTGAAATAAAACCTACTCAGAGAGGTCTCTTTGTTGTGGAGGCCCCAGGGCTACAGCCCCTGATGCCCTAAATCTGGCCCTGACTTAATTTAAAAATTATTAACTACGTATTACCGTCAACGCCACCTATCGATCACCGCTTAATTAAATCACGTAGTACGTCCCAATTCACTCATCCTACCAATAGATGGCGTTATTAAGGAAAAAGTTTGTGCCCGTAAAAGCCCCTTAATTCCCGGTTATAACTCAGGCTTGGCTATTTTTATTCCACATAATGCGATCCCTTGTAGGTAAAGTGAATTACTGGGCCCTTTTGTGGACCTGTGGAAGGATGATTTAGATTAGGTACCTCCGGCGTTTTGGTAAGTACCCACTACTCTTTCAGGATGTTTTAATCCCTTTTTTTGGGAGATTAGGTTAGTTGACAAATTGTTGTTACGTCTTTTTGTGTAAACATCCACTCAAGCCTCTTTTCTGGAAATGTATTTAAAAGGCCATATTAATTCTTAAAATTAATAGAACGAATCAACATAGGTACCTTTTTTATACGACTATGGTAGTAAACAGGCGTACGGCCTGACCCCTTAAAATAAGGATTCGCTGTGCCAACAGACATGGAAACAAGCTAGTCCCGTGCTATCAACACAGCACATTTTTAGGAGCTCTGACCAGTGGCGTGCCTTGAGGGCAAGCCCGAGGATATTTTACATAATTTTTCATTAAGGTAATTGAGCTACTCACTTAAATTAATGAAAAATTAAGTCAAACACCCTCGGGCTTGCCCACTAGGCACGCCACTGCTGACAACCTTAATCACCACAGGAACGCAACAATACCGAAGAGCAGCGTTATTTGGCTGTGGTATTCTGTAAAGTGGAGGTACTTCCCCAGTCGGGCTGCTCCAGATTTGAGCAACATATCCCTCTGTGCACTACCTCTCTTACCTATAAATGCTAGCATAGATCAATAAATAGGTACTAGGAGCACAGTATCATGCAGGAGATATTAATATCTTCTAGTGGCATAGAGTTTACGCTCCAGAGCTGTTTGTTTGAAAAGCAGTCTTTATTACTTTCTAACAACATAGTAAATATTAATTCCATATCGTTGTTGTTTGGTAGTCCAAAGATTTGGTTCTCAAGCACAATTGACAGGCTGATTTGACTCTATGTTAAGATATCTTTCCAAGCAATTTTATTTCCAAAATAAAATGCTCGAAATGTATCAGAAAGCCTTCAGATCCGACTATATTAACTTTTGTATTTTCTTATTGGATAGAGGTAGGAAAACCAGAGTCAGTGGGTTCGAAAGAGAAACGGAACCTTAAAGCCCCGTGCCAAAATGTGATTTTGAATAAATTGTAGGTAGGTACTACATCTGACCTGATGCATCTCCTTCTTAAAATTTCCTATTTTACCATTTTTAAAGTATTTTCCCTCCATTTACCATGGCGAAGGGACGCTTTAATGTATAATAGTTTCCTTTAAGCTCGTGTAAGCCAGATTCCGTTTGCTTTACAAAAACTGGAATCTCGCAAAGAACCATTCATAAAGCGCAGGCCACACCGCCGGCTAGCGAGCAAGCGAGCGAGCCGGGCAAGGCATCGTTTCACCTCTTTTCATACGAGTACTTCGGTTCACACTGTGAACTACATTTAATATAAGCTACGTCAGCGTATGAAAAACCTCTCCCGGCTCGCTCGCTCGCTCGCTAGCCGGCGGTGTGGCCTGCGCTTAAGTCTTTGGATGCAAATAAGCGCTCGTTTCAAAGCGGGCTCAGACAATAAGGTGGGACTACAAAAGATAAAACGTTCCCTTATCCTATTGCATATAAATTACCAACTGATTTAGTCAAATGAGAATTGTATCGATTCGTCTCGCTAATGTTATAGTCACGGAGTAAGTTATAGCAGTATAGTCCTTTTTAATTCTTACTTTGGTTCGTGTTTGGCGATGACATGCGTTGACTGTCAGTTAAAGACTTGTACAAATGAATAGATTTGTGAGGATAAACTGCAGTTAAAGTGCTACAGGCAGCAGTCTGACACTAACCGAAATTGAAAGAGCCTTAGGCGAATCACACACCGCGCCGCGCTACGCTGCGGGGTGCGTGGCGACGGAACAAACATCCCGCGCGTGAATGCGTTTTCAGTGTGTTGCACCATGCGTGATTTCTATACAAATACAGGTACTTGCAAACAACGGAACATCACGCAGCCCCGCGCTACGCTGCGTGATGCGGGGCAGTGTGCGAATCGCCTTATAGATTATCCCAGTATTGATCACCAAATCTTTCATCATTGAACAGGTCTCTTTGATGATGTACCTAAGAGTATTTCTTCCGCTTGTCTTATTATCTCATGATGTTCTTGTCCTCAGATCCTGGTAAACGTGTGCCTACTGACGTCAGCAGACCGCGGCAGCTTGTTCCTGGCGAAAGGAATCCCACCCCACAGATACCTGCAGGCGAAACTCTTCGATGTGACCAGGGATACAGGTAAGACTGCTTTACTTTACATACATACATTACACACGTATCTGTAGATGAAATAGATAGAGCGCTCAGATCATAGAAACAAGGGAGGTGTGCTATTGTGCTAAGGTGCTATTGAGCTCGAGGTATAAAGCCGGGTCCACAGCGCCATGTTCGATGTTCAATTGAACATCAAACATGTTTTCCGTCACGTGTTCGAGTGTTTCTGTTAAGCAAAACATGTAGACCGCGCCCCTTTTTTGTTCAATAAACATGTTCGATGTTCAGTTGAACATTGCTTTGCGGACCCGGTTTAACGGACCCGGTTTAACACTGAAACCGGGTCCGCAGCGCCAATTTGTTTGCGAACGTTCGAGAGAGAATGTCACGGTGAGATTCTCCCTCGAACGTTCGCGAACAAATTGGCAGTTGTCGCGGTGATATCGCGCAGCGTGTCGGTATCTGCAGAATATACTGGCAGCTTTGAGACATATCTCACATAATGATTCCCCGTTAAACTCCAAAAACCAATAGGTGCTTTCGTAACCTGAAAATCCTGGTACAAATAAACAGATAATTCCGTAAAAGGTGGCGCTCCCAAATTGTTATGATTCATGAATTCCAACCCTCCACCGGAAAATTACACGGCAATCGATTTTGTCGCACCCCTGAGCACGGATGTCTGCGGAATTGGTCAAAATAAATGTTAAGAACGCTTGTCATCTAGAAAGGGATAAGCAGATAAAGCAGAAGTGTTCTGACCGTCAGAACTTAACATAAAAACCCAGAAACCAAAATACCGTGTCTGTATTCCGGTATAAAGGGTTCAGTGTCCGTGGAATACAGGAACTTGGGACTTTTTAACCTTACCTCAAGGTGAAGAACAAGAACAAAAGGTATCTTCCATCCATATGGGGTAGGTATATAGTCTTTAAAATATCTACCTGTAAACCAAAAAAAATTAAGCCTGAAAATTTACCTTCAAAGCTCTCTTTGTGCTTAAAACCAAAATTCAAAAGCTCAAAATTAGGTTATATTACGGCACTAACCCTCGTCGCTCCAACGCGCGGAATGCGAAGTATCTAAAACATTTTACGTTTTTCCTTCATTCCCGAAAGTGAAAATTTACTGTAGAGTAGGTATTCAAGGAAATTGGGAGTGTAGGTATCTCGGATCATAGAAACAAGGGAGATGTGCCAAGGCGCTATCGAGCTTGATGCCTCAACTTGAGCAAATTGCTCATATTAAAAACGTACGCGCTGGCGACGAACCGAACACGATCAATGGTATAAATACAGTGTTTTAGTTTAGTGTTAGTGTTGAGTGACGATTAACAGTGTTAGATTGAGGGTGTGCGTAATGTTTAATGCGTGGGAGATCTTTTTATTCACAAGGAGCGCTTAATTATGCGCGTAATTGTGTCGAAAAAAGTACTAAAAGTGGCATCAGTTGTTCCCGTACTAATTTGCTATGATGGCATATCTCCTTATTTCTATGATCTGAGGTAGGCATAAAAAAGATTCGTAGCCTCAGATCATAGAAACAAGGGAGATGTGTCAAGGCGCTATTGAGCTTGACGCTTTAGTATAGTCACATTGACCATTTATTTATTTACTAGCTTCCGCCCGCGGCTTCGCCCGCGTTTTTGGGATAAATGTGTTATTCTGATGTATAAGCTATATTACTGTAAAGTTACATCAAAATCCGTTCAGTAGTTTTTGCGTGAAAGAGTAACAAATATCCATACATCCATCCATACATATATCCATACATCTTTACATCCTCACAAACTTTCACGTTTATAATATTAGTAGGATTTAATTAATTAAAACGGTATTATAAACCATAATGAACACGTACACGCTGGCGATGGACCGAACGCGATCGATAAAATAAATAGTGTTTTAGTTTAGTGCTAATAGGTACTGAGTGAAGAATAACAGTGTCTCCCACACATAAAAAATTTCGTAAATCCCCAATCTAGGATTTACGAATTTTTTTATGTGTGGGAGATAATTATATTCACAAGGAGCGCTGTAATTGTGTCACAAACTGTTCTAAAAGACAGTGGTTCCGGTATTAATTTGCTATGATGGCATAAATCTCCTTTTGTCTACGATCTGAGGGCAGCCCTATTTTATGGTCATATGACCCGGTCCTCTGCGAGGCAGAAGTTACATTTTTGAAGCGTTGAACCTGGTTCCTTCAACAATGCTGCCAAATCTCGTCTCCAAGCAAAAAGACGATGATGTGTGTTCGCCATAAGAGGGTAGTTCAAACGTTTGTTTGATGCCCCATTGTGTGCAACATTCAAACGCAATATAAGTTTCAATGGACGATAATATAATGTTTATTATTAAAATGTCGGATCATTGTTCATTTGTAATTAAGCCGTTTTGAATTTGTCATGAAGTAATTAAGCCGTTTTGAATCCTATGTCTGTATATTATGAATTCTTAATTAATATTTATTACTTTTTGTTTTTGACTGACATATTATGCAAAACATGCAGGAAACATTTTATAATTATATTTTGGCAAACAAACTGAATTTGCATCTGTTTGAAAGTGTTTACAACGATTTATATGGAAACACAAGCATCACCAAGCGTTTGAGTTTTGACTCAATGTATACCAACTTTAGCAAAAGCAGTTTCGATTAGTCTTATTTGCCTGTAAATTTTTTTCACCCTTATCTTTAAAACGGATATCATCTCTGCTTCTGGGCGAAATATAGTCTTCCATAACATACCCTAATGGCTTTTACCTAATACCTAAAGACATCCTTGATATAAAATATTCAGAGGTACATAAGATATTTTAGTTAGAAAATTATAGGGTTCAGAATTTGAGATTGTTTTAGATGAATAGTAGAATTCTTTATTTCATCACTAGCTGTTGCCCGCGACTTTGCGTGAACATGGATTAGAAGCAGATTGTGTGCTTTTTCAGTTCCCAGGCTACCTTTTCGCCTTTCATCCAAATCCGTTCAACCGTTTCAGCGTGAAGGAGTAAAAAACACACACACGCAAACTTTCGCATTTATAATATAAAATTGGTATACTTCTGCCTACGTCTTCGAACAGGCGTGGTGTAACGCCTACTAAAAGAACATGTGTGAATCATGAAACACGTAACAAACATGTAACTTGTGTAAGCTCAGGGACAAATATGTCGTGTCTAAAAATAGAATCCCTGACGCGCCGGAACGAATTCCGATCAACTTTGGGGGTGTTTTCCGATCAAGATTTGACGCACCAAGGATTGATTGGCCTCCTATGATTGGTTTCATATTGCTTGTCCTTATGAAAGAACTTGGTAAAGATATAAGTACGTATGAATTAGATACTAAGTAATATTATAAAGGTGAAGATTTTTGTTTGTTTGTTTGAACGTGCAAATCTCTGGAACTACCAGTGGGATTCGAAAAACTTTTTGTAAATGATAGCCAGATCCATGAGAAATAATATAGAGTAAAAAGGATAGTATAGGTAAACCAGTGGTGATAAAAGGGCTTTTCCAAGAACCGAAATTCGAAAACATGTGAATGATGTAATTGACTTCGAATTCGAACCTAATGTTGACATTCGACATCCAGCAAACCGAGTATCAGTTCATAACGCAATGTCATCATCGTTTCATGGTTGACATCCCAAAAACCCGAATGCAGCGCTTTGATACCACGATCATTGTGAAAACCGCCAAATAGTGGAATGTGCTGCCGGAGTGAGTGTTCTCCGATAGTTACTATCTGGGTGTCTTCAAGTCGCGAGTGAATTTCTTCAAAGCAAGCGTGCTCCATCGTAGACCGCATTATCAGGCGAGATGGCGGTCAAACGCAAGCCTAATATTAAAAAAACCATTGCGTCCTACCCCATAAAATCTATACTTACCATACTAAGGTCACTGACACGTATGCTAATGTACTTCCAAGCAATGACCACTAATTAAGCTAATAGATTGACAAACTATTGAAACCTAAAACGAATGGTGTCAATGACCTTTCAGCTTTTACTGTAAACTATGTCGATTGGGAACTAGTTTTTTGTACGCTTTTGGAAGTAATACGGCTAGATACATGATTATAATACACACTAGCGATCCGCTTCGGCTTCGCACGAGTAGCAGAACATAATACACCTACATTTTGCTTCCGATCGGCATGGTTTTTTCAGACATCTTCAACAATCATCATCATATTTCAGCCAATTTACACACAAAACCTTAATGAATTATACATTATAAACCTTCCTCATGAATCACTCTGTCTATTTGTAAAAACCGTATGAAAGTTCATTAAGTAGTTTTTGAGTTTATTGCGTCCAGGCAGACAGACGCGGCGAGGGGACTTTGTTTTATAGTACTCGTATACATAGATGCAGCTAAGGATTATGTGACAGATAATATGGTCAGAAAGGGGGTGACTAGTGAGATGACGGCTGATAGAGATGTATGGAAGAAAAAGATATGCTGTGCTGACCCCAAATAAATTGGAATGAGGGCAGGAGGATGATAGGAAACTGCCAAGGATAGATAGACCTTTAACTAGCGCGGAAGTTTAATTATAAATGTAAAGATACAGGATACATGCGATCCAAACATCTTTTTAATCAACAACTTAGTTAAAGTATTTATACTTTTAAAATAAGGAAAAGATAGCAATATCCGTGGTAATTTCTATAGTTTCAAAGACAAAACTCATTTAATAGAATAATTCTTATTTTTCAGAACTAACCGACGCCCTCCGGACTGCGCGCTCGCAAGAAATCAAGATCCCTTTCGGCGTAGGAGTGGCAGGACTCGCAGCGCAGACGAAACACCCCATCAACATTAAGAACGCGTACGCTGACCCCAGGTATGTACCTATCTAGACAATAATATTTCTTATAATAATATTTATAAGCTCTTTCTACAATAATATAGTCTGTGTTATCCTATAACGAACTTTGTTGAGCTCCCTAAGTCAGGGTTGAGCTACTACGATACTCGGCACATGCGTGCACAATCAGGACAGGTCCACTCAAATCTGTATGGCTCGTTCCTCTAAAGGCCATTCCAAATTATTAATCTGCATGGTTCATGCTAATTCAATTTTCAATACCTCTTACAATGGCGACGCCATCATCAATGTCCAAGCAAGTCATCGTCATTAGTTTATAGCAATCTACTGTACGACATGGGCCTCTCCAATCGCTCGTCATCTAACTCGATCTTTGACCACTCTTATCCAGCTACTATCTGATCGTCGCTGCGAAGCATGGACGATAACGATACCTGTATCTGATGATATGCAAATCATCAAAGTTTTTCCAGATAGCTACAAAGATTTCCTGTCTTTTATGTTTATTGATCGATTTGATTGTTTGTTAGTTTGACCTTTCGCAGTTTCCTAAACGCAGGTTCCTTCATAATTCTCACTATTTCTTTCTACCATTGCAGGTTTAACAGTGAGATCGACGCTCGCACCGGCTACAAAACAGAGCTAATACTCTGCATGCCCATCTGCAACTACGAAGGTGACGTGGTCGGAGTAGCACAGATCATCAACAAGACTGATGGTAAGTTTTATATTATTTAGGCCGTACTAGTGAGTGTTGTGTCGAATATCTATCAGCTGTTTTTCTAAATATTTGTAGACATCTCCGGCTAAAATGACGATAATGTCGTATAGATGATAGATATAGATGATATCTATGACACTTCTTAAATCTTAGAGGTCTTATTTTAGGCATAGCATGATCTTAAAATGTTTACCCAAATATTGACGAAGCATCATCATAAACAAACCACTCACCATTACTTTAAATTAGTTTGAATCGTTCTTAGTAATTGTACTTCAATATTGGTTTAACCCAATCAATACTAAACAAAACATTGAACTCAAAATGAAATTCCTGAAAGCCACTTCCTCGTATATCTCGATCTATATTCTCTAGTTCAGTGGTTCCCAAAGTTGACTGGACCGCGACCCACCTAGCAAAAACTCCCAAATTTGGAACCCAGGAGAAAAAAAGGGTCTTAACTATATGAATGAAAGACATGTTCAAAACATTCAGTTACAATCGAAAATTTTAATGCAAGAAGTGCTATTTGAATGAGAGTATTTGTTTCTTATTTTTTGTCATTATAGCTTTAGCATCAACTTCAATTATTTTAGTTACCTACTTTTAATCGCAATGAGTTTGATATGTTCTGTTAGCCCGGTCGGTCGATGTATGGTCCTATTTTTCAAGGTCCACCCAATATTCGCTCGAGATCCACCAGTGGGTCGTGAGCGTGACCCATAGTTTAGGAAATGCTGCTCTAGTTAATCATAATTGAATTTCGAGCTGATTCCGTGGCATCGACTTTTCATCAAGTTTCCGACGCTCGCAACTCGCAAAGCCTTTGTTGGTCCCTAACTGTTATAACTTTTATGATGGACTAGCGACTGAGCCACGCTTTATGCTACATTTTTATAGGCAGTTTTTTTATTTATGTTTTAAACTGTGGTGTTCATTTTGCGAGTTTGAAACTTGCTTTATTGAAAACATCATAGTTTTAATAACGGACTAGTTTGGGATTCAGATACTCGTCTTTTCATCAGCTTTTTTTGGTCAGCTGCCTGTCATTTTGCAGTTAGATCAAATACCAAAGCCCGTAGTCCTAGTATATTAAGAACTGTTGATTTTATAATTATAATAACGTTATTACTGCTGTTATAAGTCGGACCAGATTTTACATTTTTTTTTGTTTTTCTAAGTTTTAAGGGATCTTTATCTCACTGTCCAATAACAATGTGATCAATGTGTTTAGGAAAAAAATTATTCTGAGGTATTTGGAACGAAGTTTCATACTGCGGCTTACGGTAGAAATTGACTGGTAGAAATATTCACGTAAGGGAAAGCGTTATGTCCCTTCCATGCAACTTTCTCTCTTTCTATTTTAAACAAGGCGTAAAGAACTTCGTTCCTGACGGAGTCCCCCGACCGCCTACGTTTTTTTACGTTCATAATGATATTCCCCATTCCAGAAGCCAAAGAATTTTCCCCCCGCGATGTGGAAGTGTTCCGCCGGTACCTCACATTCTGCGGCATCGGTATTCAGAACGCCCAACTCTTCGAGTCTTCAGTCCTGGAGTACAAGAGGAACCAGATTCTGCTGGCACTGGCCAGGAGTATATTTGAGGAGCAAAGCAACTTGGAGTGTTTGGTCACCAAGATTATGACGGAAGCGAGGGAGTTGTTGAAGTGTGAACGATGTGCTGTCTTCATATCGGATACGGATCATTGTGAATCGGTTAGTATTACAAATTAATCCAGCAAGATATGATGGCCAGTTTGAAGTTTAAGTCCGCTCATAAAGTTTCGCAAAAATTGACAACTACTTATGAAAAAACAATTGCTGTAGGTAGGTACTTTATTGTCAATAGTATGCAATTTATAGTGTAATTGTAACAAAAGTAATTGTCAATTTTTGCGTCATCGTCCATTCGGATACGTTCACACAATCATCTTACATTTCCTCTATCATTCGGATACACACTCAATCCTTAACAGTCGACGACTTTGGGGGGGGTCATACTGTAGCCAAAGACATACGGATTAATGCCGACGTGCTATACCGTGAATTACCGTGTTTCGCACATTTTTGTACGATTTTGGCCACGACCCCCTTGGACTGCACCTGCAATCCTACAAGAATCAGCAGAAAAAAAGCCTTTATTAGGTAATCAACCTTCTCCTGCAGAGTCACTTGGAGCGCATCGTCCAGCGGCCGGGCGGGCAGAAGTCGGCGATGCCGGCGCTGCCCCCGCCCGCGCCCACGCGCTTCCACACGCTGTTCGAGCTCGGCGCGCACCAGTCCCGGACCACCCTCACGCCAAGACACGACTACAGGTCCACGCTCGCGTCTATAGCTTTGGCGGTAAGAATTTGTTAAACATTATGGGCCGTACCACAAAAAAGATAAACACGCGTTCAACACGAATGCTACCAAAAATAATATGCACTTGTTTTAGCACTAACTTGTCTGAAACAAGTGTGTATTATTTTTGGTAGCATTCGCGTTTAACGCGTGTTTATTTTTTTTGTGGTAAGGGTGTATTTCTTTATCCATAATTTATCGAAAAATATTGCAAAGGGTTATACTTTTGGAAAGAAGAACGAGGTAATTAGGTAATCTATTAGATACCATTAAACCGTGTCTGTACATTGAAGATATTGCAGAAAAAACAGTCCGGATAGAGTACTGGGACGTAACTTTTTTTATTCCAAATGATCTGATGATGAGTTTCTGAGACAGACAACGGAACTCTTCAAAAAATGCCAGCATATCAACCGCGATTACTGCTATCGCTTATCTATGCATTGTTTACGCAATCACACAACATAACATCACGCCTGTACCCTCTAAAAGGGTATGCAGATGTGTTCAGTAAGAAAAATGTACCTAAAAGTAAAATATGAATAAAAATGTGCAGGTTTGGCTAGTGGTCATGAATTCACACTACTGCTGTAATCGCATATATGTGTTTAAGTCACTCGAAATAGAAAAATAATAACGTTTTTTTTAAAGTAAAAACCTTAAATGTCGGCACCGACTTCCGAAATTGTTTCACACATAGGTACCATTATTGTGATCTTTTTAAAGGCGGTTTTTACTTTTATACCTAAATATCAAACCCACGTTCTAACTCCAGGTGGCCCAATCAAACAAAGCCCTGAACATCTCCGACGTGGCCGTGTGGAGGCGAGAGAACGGCATGTTCCTGGTGGACGTGGACGACGCCGCCACCGTCAGGACCATGCTGTGCATGCCCATTGTCAACGCTAATAAGGACGTCATTGGAGTTGCACAGCTTATTAATAAGGTAAGTGAAGTGTGAGGCTTAAGGTATGAATATCTTGTAGTGTGAGAAGTAGTTTAGAAATGATGTGGATGAGAAACAACTATATTCATCAAAACAGATGATATTTGTTTATTGAACGAACGAGCGAAGCGAGTGAAGTTCTTTGAAGTTCTCCGAGTCTACTGGAACAATCCGGCGTTTGTACATGTATAAATGTTTGTTCGACGATAACTCGAGTATCGTTGATCGAAACGTCGTGATAAGACAAAAAAAATTAGTTCAAACATGAGCCAAATCGGTCAAGGTTCCCGAGAAAATATAGGGGGTTGTGATAGGGGTACATCGCAAGTTCACCGATCAGGACTAGGACGAACGACTAGTAAAGCCGAGTGAATAGGAACTTAAGAATTTATGCGCTGTGTTGACAGCGGGAGACCTGCTTGGTTTCTAAGCTGTTGGCACAACGTGTCCTCATTTTAAAGGATCGGCAACGGGCATGTGATTTCAATTTCCATTTCAAGCGGGCCGTATGCCTGTTTTCCACCCTTGCTAAGATTAGTCAAATACTAGATATATACAAAAAATACCCAAAATCAATTGAAAACTTCACTTCCAGGATAACGGGTGTCAGTTCACGGATGGCGACATTTCGCTATTCGAAGCGTTCGCCATCTTCTGCGGCCTGGGTATACACAATACGCAGATGTATGAGAACGCTTGCAAGCTGATGG
The DNA here is from genome assembly GCA_948465475.1 of Thalpophila matura. Lineage (NCBI taxonomy): Eukaryota > Metazoa > Arthropoda > Insecta > Lepidoptera > Noctuidae > Thalpophila > Thalpophila matura. The sequence continues at coordinate 12,543,006 of OX419200.1, forward strand.
CTAAACAAAAGGTATGTGGAATGAAATGCATGGAAACTGAGACTTATAATACTTACAAGTTAAAAAAATCTTTTTCTTCTAATGTCTTTGCAAACAAGATAAATTATCTCAAGTAAAATCTACAAGTATCTATATAGGTACATAAAATGCTTTGTCCTGAATAACTGACTGACTGATCGATCAACGCACAGCCTAAACTGTGTGTCGTAGAAACGCGAAATTTTGAGGCCGTATTCCTTATATGATGATAAAAAGGCATTTTGAAAATTCTACCCCGAGAGGGTGAAAAAGGGTGGCAAAATTTGTATGGGAACAACTTTAATTCCAACCTCCATGCGAGCGAAGTCACGGGCAAAAGCTAGTCTCCCTAATAATTACTCTTTTTTCCCAACAGGTGGCGTTGGAATGCCTGTCGTACCACGCGACAGCGTCCACTGAGGACACCAGTAAGCTGTGCCAGGACAACATCCCATCAGCCGAGCTCTACAACCTGTATAGCTTCCAATTCCATGGTACGTCACATTAATTCCTTCATAAACCAACATGGGATAGCGCCTTTCCGTTTAGTACTGTTATATCCTGAAATACTGGTGTTAAGAAACTACTCTACCTCAGTTCATAGTTTGACTCATTTTCCTTTCCAAAAGTTCGATGAAATAAGGCTACTTAGTCATATAAATATGGGTACGACTTTAGATGTGAGAGGAATAAGGGGCATTGCGAAACCCCGCTTTTAGGGACATTGGCGCCGATTCTACCACTTACTAACTAAACTAATATTATTACAGTAGTGCTATCTTTTTCTAACATACAGCACGAGAAACGACAAGTAACGCTTTAGTGCTGTCAAACTAAATTACGTCTTGTTTTGAATGAACTTCAGCGTGCTTTTTTGCGTCACGTTCCGACGCGTCGTGTCGCCTAAAATTGTATGAAAATTTTTAGTCCAATAAAATTTGACAGCTCTTATTTATTCCGGTCTCTTTCTAGTTTTATCAGAGCGAAAAAGGTAGCAATAGCCTTAATTAAGTTCTATTCGTGCCTAACAGAATCGGCACCAATGCGTTTTAAAAAATGAATGTACTTAAACAAAAATACATTCTTATTGAAATTGATTGTCTTCTGTCACCAACTGTAAATATTCCGTTTCAGACTTCGACCTAACAGATGAGGACACGTGCAGAGCGACGCTCCGCATGTTCCTGCAGTGCAGCCTGGTCGAGAAGTTCCACATACCTTACGATGTAAGTCCAAGTTTTAAGAATAAGGGTCTATTTCAGCAAGCTTTATTAGTTGTTAAATGTCCCGTTAAGCATATTAACGTACTGTTGCACTATGAAAAACAGTCAAAATGACAACCGTCAAAGTGCTTAACGGGACATTAAGCAACCAACAGAGCTTGGTGAAAACGACTCGTAGTCTGACGAGACTGTTATTTTATGTACCGACGCGTGAATTACATGTTTAGCCTCCTTGTTGCTAAGGAATTCGTGGGGGATACCTACCCGAAAGGCACCCAATTAAAGAAGACATGCTATGTGAAACAAAATAGCGCTAAGCCGAGGATTAGCCAAATATACCTACTGATACTCAAATGTAATGAAGAGAAGAGAGGCTGTCTAACATGCTTTCAGACCAGCAATATAACTGACTGGCCTGTTATTCTTTTCATAAGTAACTGTCAGGCTCGCACACAATATAGACATGCCTTCTTTTTTATCCTCTTTTACTCCTAATCAGGCAAAGACAACACACATCCATTACAAATACAAATACAAATGTTTTTATTGGAACAAAAAACACAATTTACAAAAATCTGTGTACGATAACGTCTGCGTTAGTATAAAACTGTGTCGCAGTCGTTAGCGCCCACCTCCAAAAAGTCGAGGCATGAGCGGTGCAGTTTATATACCATAAAACCAAAATACACCATTGATCTTCATCTCATTATTCTTCTTATCAGAATTCATATATTTGATTATCTTTTCAGGTCCTCTGCCGCTGGATACTGAGCGTAAAAAAAAACTACCGCCCAGTGAAATATCACAACTGGAGACACGCCCTCAACGTTGCTCAAACCATGTTCGCAATGCTCAAGACGGGCAAAATGGAGCGGTTCATGTCCGACCTAGAGATCCTAGGGTTACTCGTGGCTTGCCTGTGCCACGACTTGGACCACCGAGGGACGAACAACGCGTTCCAGACGAAGACGGAGAGTCCCCTCGCTATATTGTATTCAACATCCACGATGGAACATCACCATTTTGACCAGTGCGTGATGATTCTTAATAGTGAGAGCAATAACATCTTCCAGGTGAGTTTTGTAAATGTTTCCTATAATAATATCGATACCTTTGGGTTCAAAGGGCGTAAAGACCATTTTGGCAAAAATGAAATTTGGGCCTAAAGGATTATATGGCTCAAATCTCATTTTGGTCAAAATGGTCTTTACGCCCTTTGAACCCAAAGGTGTCGATATGACCTTAGTTCGTAATATAGGATACGTTCCGGTAGAAAGGAGGCAGCCCTTTCAACTGGCAGTTATGAAACTGTACCTTGCAGGAGCCAGCGCAGGCATTCGGTACCGAATTTTCACATACATAGCCGAAACCAGCGCCGATAAACGCAGACCAATTCCGACAAGTTCCGATCTGCTGGAATCTGCGCGGGTAGCCGATTTCCCTGCTTTTACCAGCTTGCTTGGTGTATCAACCATTAAACAATAGCGGTTTTTCGTGCTTACTTACTAATCTTCAGTTCTTACGACTTCAACGTTAGAAGTGACGTGTTCAAGGTATCTCTAAACTTGTTACAATAGGTCCTTTCTTTCCCTACCAGGCGCTGTCTCCGTGCGACTACAAAGACGTGATGAGGGTGGTGGAAACGGCGATCCTGTCGACGGATCTGGCGATGTACTTCAAGAAGAGAGCCAAGTTCCACGAGCTCGTGGAGAACGGGGAGTTCGACTGGCAGAGCCCGGAGAAGAAAGAATGTAAGAAGGTTTCGTCATTACCACTGTCAGAAATGCACTATGGTGACAACATGTGCTCATGTTGAACAGCAACGAGGAACTTTTGTTTAGTTAAAATAGCCGTGCGTCATGTTACGCGCCAGCTGGCAACGTCGCACGTCATTTTGCAACGTTGCCGAACATGTTGAGCGTGACGCGTTGTGCGCCAAATGTTGCCTAGTGCAGTGTTCCACAAAGTGTGTGCCACCGCACACTGGTGTACCGAGGACATTAGTTGATGACCCTCGATAAATAAGGTACCTAATAAAACAACACCACGCGCCTTTGTTTCGTCGCTTATCGTTATGTTGTATTAAGAATGTAAAAAATGATTTTTCATTTATGGTGTACCTCCAAAATTTTTCGATGTCCTAGGTGTACCTTGAACAAAAGACTTTGCGGAACACTGGCCTAGTCGATACGAGGCTTTAGATTTTACTATTATTTCTTTCCCCTCCAGTGTTGTGTGGCATGATGATGACGGCATGCGACGTGTCAGCCATCGCCAAGCCCTGGGAGGTGCAGCACAAGATCGCGAAGCTGGTAGCTGATGAGTTCTTTGACCAGGGAGACCTGGAGAAGCTGCAGCTGAACCAGCAGCCTATTGCTATGATGGACAGGTACCTATTAATATCTTACTTTTATAAAATAAAATACTGACTTAATTTACCATTTTCAATTAGTATCAAATTAATTTTGTTATACCTACAAAAAATAATTACTACTAAAACTAAAATTAATTAGCAAATCAAAATTAAATTTACAGCTTGCTAAAATTTTGTGAAATACAAATCACGATTTGCTGTTCTATTAAAATAATATTGCTGCAGATATATTAAATTTACTGCCCAATATCACGTTACTTGCTGATCAATTTAGTTATTTTTGCTGACCACTAAATGCAGCTCAATTCACTTTGTTTGCTGATAAAATCCATTTTGGAGCTGACCAAAACCTTTTTAAGTAGCTAACCGTTTAAATGATATGTAGGCTTTTTTTTTTTGTATTTTTTTATAGGTAGGTAGGTTAAGTACATTATATTCTATCTACTAGTATCTACCCTACATTCGCGCCGCGCAACGAGAATTCGAATACCACTGCTCCGCTGAAAGTGCTAGAACATTTTAACGTAGTTACTATACTCTTTGATTTTAACCAAAAAATCAATTACCATTCCTAGAGAGAAGAAAGACGAACTCCCCCAAATGCAAGTAGGCTTCATCGACATGATCTGCCTGCCGCTGTACAAGGTGCTGTCCGACACGTTCCCCTGGATCCTGCCGCTGTACTCCGGCACCATGGACAACCGCCAGCGGTGGCAGGACCTCGCCGAGAAGGTGGAGATGGGCTTGACGTGGATCGACCATGACACTATTGATAAGCCAATTGAGGAGTTTACTGGTAAGGATTTACAGGCACATGTCTGATATTTTAATTATCAGCAGTATCTATTTTTAGTTTTGTTTCTATTTATTATTAAGTTTTGGACTGGTTTACAACCTTACGTCTGACTCGCAATGGGTCTAGGTGAAAATCAGCGTCGCTTGTGGTCTGACATTAATACTGAACTGGACATATTTGGCAAAGCCACACACAGCAACTATTTTGTTATATAGACTTTATTTTTTATCTTCCTGTATTGTGCCAAATAAACGATTTTTATTATTATCACTTTGTTTAAGATTAGCAACGTATCGACATATTTCTAGATGGTGCAAGCATCTGTTGCCAGGTTTTGTTAATGAATCGTCGGGTATTAAAAGTATGTTGCCTTCTTTAGCCTAACCTTGGCCTATTTACCAACTTATAGCATGAAAAGAAAAAAAAGGCAGTATGCTTAAAATCTTCTGATCTTGTAGGTTTAGGTCATCGGAGCTAAATGCGGCTCTACTGTCTTTTAGTATACTAATTGCCTTCAATCTGTTAAGGGTCATCATCACTACATAGTATAAAACAAAGTCGCTTCCTGTCTGTCTGTTATGTATGCTTAGATCTTTAGAACTACGCAACGGATTTTGATGCGGTTTTTTAATAGATAGAGTGATTCAAGAGGAAGGTTTATAGCACCCGTCCGAATCCGGGGCGGGTTGCTAGTAATGTCATAAATATGACATGTATTGATGGAAAAAATAATTTCTAATTTCTCTTCCCAGCACTTAACGAGCCGATAAAAGACGTGGAGTTCACAGTCCAGACCCTGAACTGTACAAAAACCATCCCTGAGAGCAGTAGCAGCATGGCGCTGGTGAAACCTCTGAAGACCTCCTTCCACTCTCTGAGGAGAGGCAAGAGTACTAACTTCACGACCAGACCAGCGAGGAGTAAGCTCACCAGGTAAGCTTTGTGTTCTGATTTTAGCATTACTTGGCTTGTATGCTTCAGTAAGCACAGTTTTGTAGACTATTCCGCCAATTCTTCTTATGATAATGCTCTTACTCTTTTAGAAAGTGCTTTATCTAGTCATGTACCTAAGCCTGCAACGATGTATCTTTTCAAATAATTATATGCCTCATATTTACGTAGATTATTATCAGCATCTTCTTATTTGCTGCTATTTTAGTGTTTAGCATAAATATTTTAAACTTACAAGTTCAGCAATCTTTGCGACATGTGATATTTTTTTTTAGATAGAATAACAAACAAATGTTTAGAAGCCCTGAAATTTTTAGCTAAATTCTGAAATTATTTTTAGTGTTTCGTTTTTAAACAGAGATCTGTAGGGCTAACATGCGCGCCGCGACAAATTTTGTCGACTGTTTTGTCTCGCTCTTACTCGTGCGAATATGAGACAAATGTCGTGCATTTGTCTCATATAAAAGCGTCGACAAAATTTTGTCGCGGCGCGCATGTTAGGCGCTCTGGACTTAATAGATATTGAAAAGTTTTAACACCAATCAGTTCGTTCAAAAAAAGTTGTCGTTTAGCCTCAAAATATTGGCACTAATGACAGTGAAACATTGAAAAGTATAAGAAAACCACTTCGTCTAGTGAACTTAGGTATTACAATCTTATTTAGCTTAATTAGAGAAGTGAATACGAATGCAAGGAAAGTCCTATGAATTAGTCACTTCACTTCTTGTTTTGGCATACCTATGTGAAATTATTAAATTCCTAATTTTGCCAATATCACGTACAGTCAGTGCCGCACATTAATTATCTGACCGCTCTTAAGCCTTAGAATCTTACTATTTCTAAAAGGGGTCAGACAATGTGAGGCATCGACTGTACGTATTATAGAAAAAATATCAAACCAAACGAGGCAACGTTGTACAGTATTCGGCCATCAGCAATTTTAATTCACAATCTCATGAACTAGTCTTTCAGAATATAGACAAGGGATAGCAGTATAAATTGATGTTAGAAACAACACCGCAAGAAACAGTTGTTAAATCAAAGTAAAACAAAAGCATGTTTCAGATCAATGTACGCAGCAAGCTCGCGGGACGAGCCGCCTCTAGTGAAGAGGAGCACGGTGGTGAGCGACAGCCGCACGGTGCTCGCTGACGAGCTGCCCAAGCACAAGCACAGGGCTCGCCTGTGTCACATGTTGTGACGGTTGAGCTTGAACTGGTGAGTTGATAGCGGGTTATCACCAGATACTATTAGATGTAGGTATGTTGCTGAGCGACAGCCGCACGGTGCTCGCTGACGAGCTGCCCAAGCACAAGCACAGGGCTCGCCTGTGTCACATGTTGTGACGGTTGAGCTTGAACTGGTGAGTTGATAGCGGGTTATCACCAGATACTATTAGATGTAGGTATGTTGCTGAGCGACAGCCGCACGGTGCTCGCTGACGAGCTGCCCAAGCACAAGCACAGGGCGCGCCTGTGCCACATGTTGTGACGGTTGAACTTGAACTGGTGAGTTGATAGCGGGTACTCACATGGGCGTAGCCAGCCATGGGCTCAGGGTGGGGCAGCAGTCTAAAATAATATGTAACTAGCAAACTATACCCGCGGTCTTATCCCATTTTTTTATGTCGACCGACTGTCAAGTGTGAACTTTCTTACGGATATTAAGGCCTCAGTTCACCGACTAGATAACGGTCCGATAAATTGAAAACAGCCGTTTAACATGACTTTTTGCATAGAAAAAGATATGATAAACAGCCGTTTTCAATTTAATGGACTGTTATCTTGTCAGTGAACTTGGCCCTAAGTATTGTAGTTAGTACCTAGATAATTTATTTTTTTAAGTTTGGTTACCTTACAGGTCAAGACCAGGGTGGGGCGCTTGCCCCACCCTGCCCTACCGTGGCTGCGCCCATGGGTTATCACCAGATACCATTAGAAATGTAGATTGCAAGAAAAGTTTTGATTTCTATGGCATCTACAGTACGCGGCAGAAAATAAGGTGTAATATTTACTGCCGCGTACTGTAGATCCCATAGAAATCAAAACATCTTTAGAAAAAGATATCGACTAGCTTCGGCTTTAAGAGCGTCATGTCTGTCGCACGAAGCTCTAGCAGACCAGTATACAAGTCAGTGACAAAAGGTATGAGTGGCAGATAAGACGCTCTACAAAGCCAAAACTAGTCGATTTTCTTCGATTAGAAGATTCGATTAGATTCTGATTATCTCTATACTGCCAGGTACGTGATAGTGTTGGAAAATCTTTCGATATTGATTCTGAAATAAAATATAAAGATTTATTCAAAGCGATTGTTCCTTTACTGGTTAAGAGCCAAATATCATGTGTCCAGCATACAAGTAAATGGTGCCCATCATTTAATGCAATTATAATGAGAAAACGCGTATTCTGTCCCGAAAATAGCAAACAGTGTTTGGGATAAATTTTATAATATTTACTTATAATTTTCTGCTAGCATTTACTTTATCTAATGCATATTACTAATTTTTACTTTCAGGGGTAGCCAGAATAGTACAGAAAAACCTGAGAAACTGGACAGAGTGAAGCCGTCCAAATCAATTGATTAGACAAAAGGGGGTTGTTGCTATAACATCACTTTGTAGAAATCGCATCACTCTCAAATTGTATGCAATGGCGAGTTGAAAGTCGGAAAACTAAGTTACAATTAAATGGTGTCAATTTCTGTAACGCCAAAATAATTGTGATTGGGAATTTACGTCAAAGCAAATATTTGATGAAGTAGATTTTTCATTGTCAAGCTGTTTTTCGACAAGCTGACGTCGGAGAAGTTGACGTGGGTTCTACAAGGTGACGCGACAGAACTGGGTTGTAGTCTCTACTTCGACTCGTGTGAGTCAAAATGTCGTTTTACTAATAGTCGTTACCATTGTACATTTCTACTGTTAGACACTTCGTATTAAGTAGACTATGTGGGACTTGTTTTTTGTTGTGGCTGAACAAAATTATGGAGAATCAATAAAGGCAATATTAATAAAGTAGAAAATGTTGTAGTTGTGACTCTGTAATGCAATAAATAATTCCATGTTTATAAAACTTAAGACATAAATCTGTAATATTTTATTCTAATTATCTTCAAGTGTTGTTCAGTCAAACGAAAGTTTTAGAGAAAAAACCTAAAAGTAATTTTTAGTATTTTAATCTCTGCGTCTTTTTGACGCTAACGTGTTTCCTGTAAAGCAAACTCTAGGTAAATGTTTATCTAATTAAATGTATTATTTACATAGACTGTGATCTAGTATTACTTCACGAAGTTCTATTTTAAAAACAACAGATTAGATCGATTTTTCGGGTTTTCGTCAAAATTCCGAGTTATTTTTGCAGTCAAGATTTCTGGGTATGTTTAGTATTCGATATTTGGAGTTATGTTTCAATCCAGTGCATTATTTCTTTAACGTCTTGTAGATATTGCATTTCCTATCGCTGGTCCTTTTTAACAGTTAGGGTATTATCGCCTTTGCTGTTGATCTTGTGATTCTTCTGTACTCTGGTATAAATATTCTATATCACGAAATTGCCTTGGTCTTTATTGTGTGTGTTGTGCACGTAGACATTTTTTTCTATGTGCGCAAGCTCGGAAGCGCTCAATATTGGTCGAGCCGCCTTTACGCGCACAGAAACAATGTGCTCGTGCATCTACAATTCTACACACACTAAGATCAATTCGCCTTCGTGAGATAGAACATCTACATCTACATACAGTGTAACATAATATTTATAATATTTTTCTAATGTATATTAAGATCTATCGACTGTTTAAATTTTAAAATAGAATGTTCGTTTCTTGGCCTGTGAAATAAGGTGTATAATGTAACTACTAAGTGTGTAAGGGGATGTTTTCGTATTATACATTATAAACGTTCAATTAAATTATTTTTTTATTTATTGGAGCTAAAAGTATTATGATGCTAGTCGTGTGTTATGTTATATAGATATTTATTAATATTACTGTCGAACGTAAAATTACGTCCAAGTCGCTTATGAAGCTTATTTTGTGCAATATTTAATTGCTGATTCGATTCAGTCTTAAAGTAGGTATTTGAGATTATTTTTATTACCACTACTTTTAAGTCAGCAATATTTTAGGATTTATAATGTGTAATGATTTCAGTACAAGTGGTATGGGCTAGTGTTGTAATAGCTCATGTACAGAGTGGCTCATAATAAGACGCGGTAGTATCCATCGATGAATGATGAAACGAACGCACTTTGATGGACATCTTTTTTGCAATTGCGATAATGAACGATGACAATCGTGAGTAATTGTGGACAGGAGCTGCGAGATTTTAAATTCGATTTTAAATCTTTTTGGATTAACATTTTTAGTATTAAAATAATATTTGTAACGAAACGTAATACTTTGTCTTATACCAATGAAATAGTCCGAATATTGTGACGAATATAATTTTGACATTATTATTAAACTAAAGTAGATTTTTGTTTGATATCTTGTATTGTTTTTTTTATAGCCAAAAAAAAAATAAGAATGCCTTTAAAACAATATATCGATGTCAAATATTGTGCAATTTTTACTGTTGTTAAAATAGTTTAGATAATTATCTGCTTTAACATTGGCAAAATGAAAATAATTACTTACATTATTTGCTTCTTTGTTAGACAAAAGTCATTATAATTTTTGCTATAGTGATGTTTTGTCTCATTATTTACTATTGTGTATAAGCTGCTAATTTTCATCTGTTGTTCTGACAGCTGTTATTTTAGCTTTTTTACTTCACTGACTTTAGTTAGGCTGTTTTAATATGTAGGTAAATGCTATTAAACTATTGGTATCGTCTACCCTTTGTGTAGAAATATTCTTTGTATATTTTGATTTTGCTAATGTAGAGCCACATAGTCCAGATGTTGTGAAATAGACTATACTTAATATTATTATTAGTATTACGACTGTTCTTTACTAACTTGATATGAAATTTTCTTTTAGTTTCATAATTATCTTTGGACTTCGTTTAGAATTTACGAAGTAATCAAAAGATTATTTATTTGATTTTGTTCCAAAGAAAGGTACAGTAAGTACCTACCTTGCATGTTTTTGTACAAAAGTTACTTCAATATTGCAATTATTTCTCTAAATTAAGTTAAATTATCATTAGAGAAAAAGTGTTTGTTTGATTTTTAAGAGGTTTATTTGCTCAGTGTTATGTTTATGTTTTTCCATAGATTTTTTAGAAAAATACTGCTATATGTGATTGTTTTTGATAATGCTAACCAAATGTTACATGACAAAAAAATCTTAAGAACATAAAGATTCTAATTTCCCCTTTAATCATTTTTTTTTTACCTATAACTGCTATACTTAGTAGTTCATAATAACATTGCAACGTACTTTTTAACACATATTTTTTGTCTTATAAACATTTGGATGGCATTTACACAAAAACGTTATGTTATCTAATTTTCCCTTTATGAATTTTCATGATTATCCAATCATTTGTGATTTTAAAATACTGTTTTTCATTAAATGACAATATTCTAACTACGCTTCTCAGAACAATAAATAATTCTTCGTTATGATTCGATCAATTTGTAAAAATACCAACTGAATGTGTTTTGACGAATAAAAATATTGTGAACAATATTTTATAGTTTTTTTTACAAGGGGAAATGGGGAAAGTAGAGAATGTTAAATAAATCAACCAACTTTATTTGTTTTTGTTTAATCGCCGCTCTTCAATTTTCACTAAGTGACCAGATATAGGTTTTATCATTACTTTCCATTCTAGTATCATCTTCTTATTGTCGGCTGTTAATTTGAACCTTTTTAATAATGGAACCAATGTTGTTTTCATATACATAAGTGCATATGATTTACCTGAAAAAATAAAATATACATATATTAGATATTGAAATGTCTAAGGTAAGGCTAATTATAATGTATAGTATAAAATTCATTTATAGAACTAAGATTATGGGGCCAAGATACTACCCTGAGGGACCCCTGATCTACAACTGAGTAGTCGAGGTTTTTTGTGATGCGCAACTGAATAAAAACGTTTAGTGTACAGTTTCAAATTATAAGTTGCTAGTTACTTATAGCCTTTTAAATAAGAATGAGAATATTTATCGATTATTAAGGAGTTGACAATGTAAAATGCTTTTTTTAAATCTACATATGAATAAAAAATATTACGGGCTATATTATATTATTATCCATAAATAGAGACTAATATAATTTACCAATACATCCCCTCCGTCCCGGTCCAAAGCTAGCATAAGCGGCTTGATGATCCGGGTGAGTGGTAGTACTAAGCCATCTCTCTGGTTTAAAGTCCTCGGCATCCGAGCCCCAATACTCAGTATTTCGGTTTGTACTCCACACATGAACAACTATACTGCTGCCGGCGGGAATTGTCACGTTGCCTGAAAATAATTAAAAAAAATACCTAAGTAAATAGTAGAAACATTAAGAAAAAGAATTAGATAATTCTTAGGCCCGTATTACAGAACGATGCTCGAGCACAGATCTCTGCTTGAGCATAGATTTAAAGCCATTTGATTGGTTGAAATCTATGCTCAAGCAGAGATCGGTGCTCGAGTATCGTTCCGGAATACGGGCCTTAATCATTTATAAAAAAAAAGTTTCAAGGTAATTGCAGACACAGATTTCTTAGGTTCTGCTTATATCGTTCATCTATCTACAAATAGCCAGTAAAATTACTTTTTAGGGTTCCATATCCCATGAAGAAACTGGACAAATGCGGGTAGTACACGCGCCCTGAGGGTTCCGTACTTTAATTATGTATGTAGATATATTAAAAAAGAAAATATTCCACTAGAAAGATGCAATAGCGCCATCTATGAGCAGATGCCACGGACAGTCGTATGACAAAGTGATCCTATTAGGGTTAGGTTTTTCCTTTTGAGGTACGAATCCCTAAAAAAATGGATGGTACGGAATTCTCTTCACGCGAATTCGGCTCGCACTTAGGTAAATGGTTTTTTTTCTAAGTCTATACTTACGTAACTTTGTATCCGAAGTAGTGTCGCGTCCCAGAACTGGTCCAATCGGGTATAACCTGATGGATTCTTTGATCACTGCCTCTAAATATACCAATTGTGATAAGTTATCCTTTGACACTCGGCCGTCTTCGCCCAAAACTTGAATTATCCTAAAAATATAAATATTTTGTTGTAATGTGAGGTAAAATAAAAGCCATGAATATTTTACGAATGATAAGATAATAATAGACTCCAAAAAAAATAGTTTTAAATTCGATGAATGAAACAAATAAGTATACGCAAAAAGGGAAAAATAAAAAAAATCCCAACCATTCCATTAAAGAATCGTTGCAAAAAAGCGTACAACACATTCGATTTTAGAAAAAAATCTTAATCTCTTGTATATAGGGTCCTACCCTTCATACTCGGAATATTTTAAGAGGTACATCTGTAGGTGGTAAAGATGCCATACAAACGAAAAAAAAATTGATCTGAGTATATTTTTTTTTAAATAAATTCAAGTGGCAGGTTAGACAGTAGAAACATTTAGAGGGGTCATTGTACTCATCATTATGAACAACTTTTACTATGGGACAAACCCTGAAATCGCAAATAAATCAGCTGTTCCATACATTTTGATCGTGTTGTAGTGCATTTTTGTAGGGAACAGCTGATTTTTTTTTTCATATTTCAGTGTCGATCCCATAATAAAAGTTGCTCATATTCATGAGTACCGTACTTAAACCTCCTAAAATATCCGCACTGGTTTTAATTTTACCCTGTATAAAAAAGCCGGCCAAGTGTGTGTCGAGCCACGCAAAGTATAGGGTTCCGTAGTAGCAACAAGCAACTACTTCATCTTAGTCACTTTAAAGGATTAATGCTAAGGATTTTGTATTTGGTACAAAATTATCCAATACCTCAACGACTATTACTGCTAAACTAATTATTTCAGCAACCCCCAAGTCATTTTAGAAAACTTATTCACGATATACCCCACACGATGGGGTAGACGACGAAAAAAATATTCGTCCTCACTTCACATGTAGGGGACTACCCTAAACGATATTTTTTCCAAAATTTCATTTTACCACTTTGTCGGCGTAATTGATATACACACTCCTACAACATTACAGCTTTCTAGTACTAACGGTCTCTTAGCAAAACCTCGGACTACGAAACTATAAAGGTTCCTTGTCAGAACCACAGAACCCTAAAAACGTACAAGTCAGAAAACGGTATATTCACACTCACTCTTGATAAATCTTTTCCTGTACTTCAGGGTAGCTGCCGATGCAGACCAGAGTGAACAAGAACTCGTAGATAGTGATGTCATAGGTGGCTAACAGCAGGTTGTCGGTGATGTTCCTCAGTTGAACATCAGTGAAAAGACTGCTCGTCTCAGTTACTGTATTTTCCAATACTATATCTAAAGCGCTTTTAAATTTACGACCTAGAACAACACAATGGTTTATTAAAAAAAACGCCTATGATTAAATATAGGTAAGTACAACTACCCTTGTCATTATGACAATAAATAGAGATGACAATTGACCTAAGAACTGTTTATTTTAATCATCGTTTATAACTAGTTTATAATTGCCTTCGACGAATACTTAACTTATTCAAAACATAGCTCACTCCGAGTTGTTTTGAATATGTTATTATTCGTAGAAGACTGTTAGAGGAGGAACACACGTGCAATCGTTGCGCGATAGTTGCAACCAGACCAAACGATTTTTTATAGAATGATCGCTTTGCAACTAATTTTAAGAGGAGAGAGACTCGTGGCTATATAACAGCGCTCATGGTGACAATGGTGCCGGTTCTGTTGTTTACGAACTAAACTAATTTAGTCTCACTATGTCTCTTTCTAATAAAGAACATGAGAAAGGGATAGAAGATATTTAATCCTGTCAAATTAGTCCGCTTGAACAGTTTTATAGCAATTTAGTCGTAATCGCAAAAGGTCACGACTATTTTCCCGTAAATGACAAGGGCGTAGACTAATTTGACAGTTCTAAATATTTTCTGTCCTTTTTCAATGATATTTGTAAGAAAGAGATATAGAGCGATTAAAATTAGTTTAGTGCGATGTTCAACAGAATCAGCACCAATGTCACGGTGAGATTCTCCCTCGAACGTTCGCAAACAAATTGGCAGTTCTCGGGGTGATATAACGCGTCGTGTCGGTATAGACAGGCAGGTCACTTCATACCTTCGTAATCAAAGTCTCGTTTGTTTTTCATACGTTCCAAGTATTCCGATTTCCGTAGATGCACCATCTGTAAATACAACATAATTTGAATATTTAATTCTAAAATTAACATTGAATAATAAAATACCTACTTGGAGGGGCTCGTGGCTAAATGACAGCTGTGCTGATCGATCGATCTGCGAGGTTAAGCTACGCTTGCCACGGTCAGTCCTTGAATGAGTGACCGTTCTTTACACATCGAGATCCCTCCGTGCCTCGGAGAGCACGTTAAACAGTCGGTCCCGGTTGTCATAGGAATATCTTTGACAGTCGTTACGGGTAGTCAGGAGCCCAAAAGTCTGACAACTGGTCTAACATTCGAATACCGGTATTTCCCAATAATTAGGTTGTGGAGGTCAGATGGCAGTCGCTCCATATAAAATATTTATATTCAGCCGCAACCAGTTAGACTGGAAGCCGACCCCAACCATGTTTGGGAAAAGGCTAGGCGGATGATGAATAAAATACCTACTTGCTTGCTTTTTATACGTCATATTTTATATTGTTCTCTGGCTCAACATTTGAGTTGAATTCATTCTCAAATAAGTAACCTCCAGTTCCTGGAAGCCTATTTAGTTTTTATCCTTTGATAATCTTACGTGAAGTGATTTGACTGACAGTAGTTTCGGTCAACCAACAACGGCTGACACGATTAAAATTAAGAGGGCTATTACATTTTGTCACCTGTCTCGCTCGCACAAAAACCGTATTTATAAGAATGTTAAATGAAAAGGTGCATTTTTGAAAAATGTGTTCTTATAATGTTTCAGATAATAATATTAATATAACAGGTAAATAATAAAAACATTTATATTGTGTCATCTAATCAATTTAGGAGCAGTTATATAGGATAATGGTTCAGCTTGTAAATTGATTAGATCACACAGTAGAAATGTGTTTTTATTATTTACCTGTTAAATTAATATTATCTAAAACATTCTAAGAATACATTTTTCAAAAATGCATTTTTCATTTAACATTCTTAAAAATTTGGTTATGTGCGAGCGAGATGGGTGACAAAAATGTAATAGCCTCTTAAATAGGCTTGAGAAACTAGAGAAATATTTGCGATGAACATAGCTTAGCTAGTCATTGTCCATTCACTGTTATCTATAGTTGCACTTTGACGTAAATTATCAAACTCACTTTCAAAGTAAATTAAAATACTCACTCTCAACGCATATTATCATACTCACTTTCTCCGAAAATTTGAAAATTGTTTCTAACGCCTTTGACAATTTCTTTTGGTAGCTGGACCACTTGAAGATAAAATCAAACGCAAGCCATGGTTTAATCGCCCTAATTGTGAGAATTTCTAGGCATTCGTGGACTGCCAAGATATAGCTATCATCTACTAAGTCTTTGCCATCACGCCTGGCACCTATTGTAGTTCCTGAATAAAGAATTATGTTATTAATAATTATGTTCCACTTCTTCTTGGCTTCTTGATCCCTGGATCACACAAAAGCGAATAAAATGAATAGAAAATCCTCAGTAGCAGCTTGTAGTCCTGATTTGTGCCCAGTTAGAGGGCGTCCATTAATTACGTGAGGTGGTTTTGGCAATTATTCATCCAGCCTTGGTATGATCAATTTTTGACATTAATTCTTTAAAGTTATGTCAAAAATCGATCTCTTGTAGAGGAAAAAGCCGATAGATTGGATTGACTATTTTACTTTTACATAGCATCATAATTGACAATGACAATTCGATACAATGCTTTTCAGCGTTGTATAATGTTACATCTGTCCCGATTTTCTCGTAAGTCATATCCTAAACACTCACGGCAAGAGGTTTCCAAAACGGTCCTAGTTATTCTACCAGTAAGATCGACTTCTCCCTTGCCGGCGTCCTGGGCCACTAGTTCGACAAACCGGTCACTCTGATCGTTGAACAGTTGCAGATAGTCATCCAACACGTGCTGCGTGTAGCACAAGTCTAATATGCGTCGGTTTCGCTTCCATACAGGTACTGAAATTATCAGAAAATCATGGATTAGAAGAATGGAGAAAGATGAAAGAACAAAAGTACCTAACGCTCTTAAGGGGCGTAAAAAGAGGTTTTTAATTTCAACTGATTCAGACATGCTTTCAGATTGCTTTCACATTAATTCAGACACACTGTAGCTCAATTGGTTAGAGCGATGCCCGGTTTAGGCAGAGGTCACAGGTTCAAACCCTGCCTGTGTTAGTTGTTTTTGAAAATCTCATATATATTTAATAACAACAAGTTAATTTGGGGCATGTTAGGACATGCATAAATAAAAAAGACACGGAACCCTTTCTACATAAAAGATTGCTAACCTCCACGTATCTTAACGAAAAATATACAGGGTGGCAGGTTAGACAGTGGAAATATTTTAAGGGGTCATTGTACTCATCCTTATGAACAACTTTTATTATGGGACCAACCCTGAAATCGCGAAAAAAAATCAGCTGTTCCATACATTTTGTTGAGTTATGTGAACATAAATGTATGGAACAGCTGATTTGGTTTTCGCGTTTTCAGGGTTGGTCCGATAATAAAAGTTGTTCATAATGATGAGTACAATGACCCCTTAAAATATTTCCACTGTTTAACCTGCCACCCTGTATAAGTTGTTAAAAACTAACAATAATAATAATAAATCATTTATTTGCATAGAAACATAGTATATCCATACCAAAAAAAAAAAAAAAAAAAAAAACATAGTATACAATGGTGTTAAATACTAGTTGATAAGGCACATTCATGTCTCGCTAATATAATACTTAACATGCAAAAAGGACATAGGCAGTTTTGGGCTTGATATGGTACAGCAATAAAAGCTTAACCAAAAATAAAAATATATTTTAATTGTTCTTTGCCTAATTTATCTTAGAGATTAAGAATTGGAATCAAAAATGGAAATAAATAAGAAATAAAATGATTATGCCGTTGAATTGTGAACTCATTAGTCGGGCTGTACTTCATTGGATCATTCACACCATACTTAACCTCACTGTCACAAATACGAAGATTTCTCTTTAATCCAATTACGTACAAAAACAAATAAAAATGAATTTCAATACTCTTGAAATACTCGATCACACCAAACTAATTTCATATCTGTACCGACATATACAATCTGAAGCCCAGCGTTCTATGGGCGTCTGCTGTGTCCTTTCAGAGTTCAGTATTACAGGGTATCAGAATTTTTATCTAGAACCCGACTACGACAAGAATCGAACTGAAAAGCACGAAACAAGAAAATATTCGGACTTTCTGATAGCCTGACATTCTTCTATAGACTTAGGCGAATCACACACCGCCACAGAACATAAATACCCTCACACCGCCACGCGCTACGCTGCGGGGTGCGTGGCGACGGAACAAAAATCCCGCGCGTGAATGCGTTTTCAGTGTGTTGCACCATGCGTGATTTTTATATAAATACAGGTACTTGCAAACAACGGAAAATTACGCACCCCCGCGCTACGCTGCGTGATGCGGAGCAGTGTGCGAATCGCCATAAGGAATTCAGTGTTGTGAAAACTTAATAAATCAACGTTTTAATATCCAGGGTACCTATAGCCGTGGTCGCATGCCACCGTATAATTGACTAATACGCTGGCCCAACAGGGTGGCATGCGACCACGGCTATTTCTTTACACTGCAGTTGTTTGAATCTAAAAGCTAAAGGACTGTCAATACAAATGTTATAAAGATACGGTATATCTTCTATGCAAATAAATAAAATGGAAGTGTCCGTTTATAATATCAAAATAACAGCTTTTTACTAAATGCATATAAAAGTATATACAGTTCTTATAACAGAAAATATTTTAAAAACTTTTTGTCTGTCTATTTATTCCGGCTAATCTCCGAAACGGCTTGACCAATTTGACGGGACTTTCATACTCTTATTTTATAAAAAAGAAAATGGTTCCGCGCAAAAAATTAAAACCCATGAAATCCAATAATTGTATAAGACTAAACTTTACCCGTGCAAAGCCGGGTTATTCCCAACGCACCACGTGGTCGGTTGGCGAGTTGCAGGGACCACGTGGTCCGTTGGGTATAACCCCAAAGCCGGCGTGGGTCAGCTAGTAAGGAAATATCAAATAATATAATATAAGGTACCTTCAGCAGCAACCAACATTTTGCCCAGCATTGGTTCTATGAATCTGTACACGAACATTTTCTCAAGACACTGGTTGAGAACTGTGGACACGTCCTCGGGATCCGTTACAACTGGAAAATATAAACATATAGGCATCTAAAGGTCGACTTACATCAGACGAGCGTATGCTCATTCTATCCCCACTTTATCAAATTATTTTAGTGTAATCAGACGTAGAGCATTCTTTCGTTGTTCTGTCTGCGTTCACAAAGATTCTATGGAATATTTTAAAAATGCTCGCTCGCTTGATGTAAACGACACTAGAGCGTGCGATTTGCAAACGGTGCTTAAAACGTTCTTGCGTGTTAGGACGTGAAGCGTTCTTGTGTTCTAGCAATTCTATAAATCTAAACATCTATTGTGCAAGAATTCTAGTTCTTGGTTCTCATTTGTGCTTGTTGATATTTTGGTGTAAACGCTGAAAAAGGGCTTTCGTTTATACTAAAATATCGGGAAAGAATGCTCTTGTTCTACTCTAGCTCTTTGTTCGTTTTGTTTAAATCGGTCAAGTATTGTCATTACAATGATGCTGATGCTACTGTTCTCCCGACAACAATAAAGACGTTCTATATATAGGAACAAAAATATAAAGTCTAAGTTACTTACTGTAAATAGGCATTGGTCCAACAAATACTTTGGTCACATCTCCAATTTTTAAAGAATACTCGCCCACTGAAATTAGTGATTTAAACACAGCTGCAAAAAAAACAATAATCGATTAACTAACTTCAATATTAGATAATATACAACGTTATAATATACTAATATTATGAAGCTAAAGAGTTTTTTGTTTAAAACTTTGAACGCAATAGTCTCTAGAACTACCAGTCGGATTCCAAAAAATATTTTTGTAAGTATATGGTAGACAGAGTCATGAGAAATATGTAGTATAGGCTATTTAACATCACGCTACAACCCTTAGGAGCCGAGTGACGGGGTTGAAACCTCGGGGAACAGCTATTGCTTAATTAATAAGCCTATCGTATTGGGAAAATAATATATCGCACCTTCGGTGGAACAAAGTCACAAATATCCAAAACTGCAAAATCAAATATGTTTCTTGCCCATGATATACAGGGTGGCAGGTTAGACAGTGGAAATATTTGAAGGGGTCATTGTACTCATCATTATGAACAACTTTTACTATGGAAGCAAGCCTGAAATTGCGAAAAAAAAATCAGCTGTGTACCATACATTTTGTTGAATTTTGTGAACATAAATGTATGGAACAGCTGATGTTTTTTTCGCGATTTCAGGGTTGGTCCCTTAGTAAAAGTTGTTCATAATGATGAGTACAATGACCCCTTAAAATATTTCCACTGTCTAACATGCCACCCTGTAGATATGGTTCAAACTAAATTTTGCCGTTTTGGCTATTTGTGACTTTGTTCCACCGAAAGTGCGATATTATGCGCGTTGCCACCACTTTAAGGTGGACGCACACCAGTCCGCACCGTACGCACCGCAGTCCCCGAGTCAAAAGCGATGCCTCTAAAACGAATACATGGGAGCTAAATATAGCTGTTGAATTTTGGGTGTACTACACGCGTTATGTTACGTTACGTTATGTTACGGTACATTATTTTATGTTAAGTATGTTTAAGTTAATGTATCTTTAACACAGCGTTGCCAGAGGTCCCGATTTTGGCGGGACGTGCCGATTTTTTAGCCCAAAACTGAATGTCCCGCGCGGGACAGGCTCAGTCACGCTTTTCGAGGTTTACTCGACGGTGCGGCAAAACGTGTTCAGGTAAGCAGCTATCCTGTGCAGAGTTCTTCGACTATCTGCTGATTATTTACGTTTTTAGGGTTCCGTACCAAAATGGTAAAAAAGGAACCCTTATGGTGCGACTTCGTCTGTCTGTCTGTCTGTCTGTCTGTCACACCTGTTTATTTCAGCAACTACTAATGCTATCGACTATATGATACGGAACCCTCGGTGCGCGAGTACGACTCGCACTTGGCCGGTTTTTTTTATTATGTCCCGCTTTCGACAAAACAATCCCGCTTTTTTTACTCAAAAAGTTTCAAAATCCCGCTTTGCTCGAAAAAGTCTGGCAACGTTGCTTTAACAAATAATAAAAAAACTTACCATCGAATTTCAGGAACAAGTAAGAATGCCCGATGATGGGCAAATTCCCTGGATGCGTGGGCACAAGCTCATTGACTGTAGGCAGGTAATGGCGACGCAAAAACACATACGCCACATACGCACATACAAGCAAAAGTAATATTGTTAGTATCATAATTATTTTTAAATCAACACTAAACCTTACCTTAGATGCGTTTAAGACAAAATGCCAAAGGTTTATCTAAAAAGGTTAATATAATAAACAATCTTTTTGGACTGTTGACAAGCTTCTTGTACACTGAAGTGATATTTTTGTCAAAAACAATCGCTTTTATACAACAAAACATGTATTCCATGTCCACTAGATCGTAACATTTTTACAGAGAACAGTTTGACCCGCACATGTTAACTTCCACAGTCCGGGCTAACATGCGCGCCGTGACAAATTTTGTCGACTGTTTTGTCTCGCTCTTACTCGTGCGAATACGAGACAAATGCACGATAAAAGTGTCGACAAAATTTTGTCGCGGCGCGCATGTTAGGCGTTCAGGAATTGCGTGAATCGATAAAATCGGGTCTTGTCAGCTTCTTAATCTCGCCAATCAGCCGATTAACGCGGCTATTATTTAGCCACGAGCCTATTTGTAGGGTTCTGTACCGCAAAGAAAAACGGGACTTTGTTGTCCGTCTGTCTCGTGACCATGAGTGGAGCCGTCTGCTCAGATGACGCCACTAGAAGTATGCAATAGCGCCATCTATGACCAAGATATGATATATCTACTATGTTGTAATAGCGGCACAGACAGCACTATTGCATATTCTGGAACCCTAAGGGCGCGAGTCGAACTCGCACTTGTCCGGTTTTTTAGGGTTCCGTAGTAAAACTAGGAACCTTAAATTATAAAAAATAATACATGAAACTGAAGGATGAAAAAAAATATTTTCGCGCACCCCTTCATGTGGGGTATCGTTGGATAGGTCTTTGAAAATAACATAAAGGTTTCTAAATGACTTTTTTATTTAAGTGCATATTTAGCGAACTAGGAGCTCCGAAAGTCGTTTACAATGTGTGTCCCCCTGTAATTTTCCAATCGCGTTATCAAAAATCTGAAAAAGTTCAAGCTTATGGAATCTAAAAAAAACTTTCGATTAAAATTGGTTTGAACAAGATACGTTAATAACTTTTTGAAATATTCACTATTTTCAGTTTTGACCGCAAAAATAACTTTCATTATAATATTAGGAAATACAAGCTTTTGTTTGCAGTTGGAAGACTGAAATACTTCTTCCTACGGAACCCTAGACTGTGCGTGGTTCGACACGCTCTTGCCCGGTTTTTTTATATCTGTTATGTAACATTCGCGCATTGTTTTCGGATTCGGTACAACCTAGTGTGCGCAGTCCCTACATCGCTCCCTATCGTCACGCCCCCATGAGTAGAATTGATAAGTAGAATGCAATGACCATCTGCGTCATCGATATGGCTAAGAATTATTGTTATTCTAATTTAAAATTCACATGGCATGCTTACCACAAGCAATTCGTAAAGATCTTCCAATTTCGTAGATATAATAGTTTGTATAACCCGCGACAATAAAGAAGCTAATCTAAAATGGCGGGGCGGTACTAATCATTTTCTCTCACTCGCATGGAAGTGTGTAAGTAAAGACAGCAATAACGTGCGAGTGAGAGGGAATGATTAGTGCCGCCATTTTTAATTGGTTTCTTTATTGGCGCGGGATAAACAGTGTGTCTGGTCATCGGTGTCGGACCCATTAAGGCGAACCAATATGATCAATTTTATCGACAAATCCACCATAATAACTATTTTGAAAAACAATTAAACAGTAAAAAAACAACCAAATTTTTTCACACTTTTTAAGTTTCCCGTATTTTTTTAAGGTTTTAATGGGAGTTTTTGATAAACTTTTTAGTGTGAAATTATTGCCTAGTTTTGTAGCCATCGAACAAAACCACTTTTATGCCTGTAGGACCTCTATTATCGGTAGACAATTAGATATGGCAAAAAGTGGAAAAGAATTAAAATGGCCGCCATTTCAAAACAGTAGCGGCAAAATCTTTTATTATGGTGGATTTGTCGATAATTGTCGATAAAAAAAAATATATTGATCATATTGCTTTGCCTGAACGGTTCGGATACCGGTGACCAGACAAGTGTCCGCTTCCCTTGAACAAAACAAACAATGAAGGTCTAACACGACAGAATTTTATTAATTACGCCTTTCATTGTAAATTGTTAATGTTCGTGTTCATTATAACTTAATAGTATATCAATGACTGACTGCAGTGACATACAGACTCAGTGCGATAACTTTCGCTACCTAAGTACCTACATTTGTTACGGAACCCTAAAAATGGTTTTAGTCATAAAAATTATGTACCACGTACTCATTTCTCATTACACGTAAGCCATTCCCAAGAAACAACAACAACAAAATAATTTTAAATTCTAACATTGACTTGGACTTTATACTCTTAGAATGATTATTCTAAGTCTGACACTTATTAAATAAATTAAACAAAATAAAATCATTAGCACTTTGCCGGCGATTTCGTCCGCGTTACCCACAAAAACTGCATATTTTCGGAATAAAAAGTAGCGTATGTTACTCAGTGAAAATGTGATAATGTAGCTTTCTACTGGTAAAAGATATTGTAAAACTAATCTTTTCTCTTTTTATCAACCTTCATTATGAAACTATTTAGTTGGATGAGGATTAATAAATTATTATACAGGTCGCGTCATGTAAAAAGAACGCTGGCTGTCAAGCTGCGCATAGACGATTTTACGGTCTATTTGGTGGTATGAGGTGCGGCGCGGGGCGGGCGGGTCTCGCGGCGCATGCTTGCCGGTGCGCTATTGGTTCGTCAGTCGACCTTTGCTTTCCGCGCTGGCTGTGTCCACGTTACGTTCATTCTCAAAATACCATCGCGCACAAAAGTTTGAAATTATGAAATGGTTTTACATAGAAAAGAGAGAAAAATTATAAACGAAGCTGCGAGCGAAAGGCTAGTTCAAAAATAAAATAACAGGCCTAGTACTTTCTTGCGCGAGTGTACCCATGCGCAAACACACCCCCTCCATTTTCTTCCAGCGTTCTTTTTACATGACGCGTACTAAAGATGGGTTAATACCGATATTTGTCAGTATTAGTTAATATGAATATATTCGTCAAGTGATATTATAATATCTTCACTAATATATGAATATTACTGATATTGTATCGTACGTATCACTATTCTATTCTTGTAATATGTTTATTTTACCAAGCGATCTTATTAGTTTTTAAAGGATGTATGCTAGGTTTATATGCTTTGATAAATAATTTTAATAATAGCATAATTACTAGGCACTCATTTAAATAATGATTTACGACTAACGTTTTAATAACTTATTTTAGTAAATGTTGTTATATGATCTTAACAATAATACTGGGGGGAAAAACCGTGGTAGGTAATAAAACTAATATATCTCCAATAATTTTACTATAAAATAAGTAAATTTAAATAAATACCTACACTATTAGAAACTCTACTAAAGAGTCCAGTCAAGAAATCTTAAAAAGAGTTGTTGTATTTGTATGTAAAATCCCGGGTCGCCATGATATAAAATATCCAATGGAAAATAGTCCCTAAGTTCTGTACAATAAAGATCGAATACCCGCCAGACGCTCTTATTGGTTAATCCATTCGGTCATTCATTTGGCTCGCTCGCTCGCACCATATTTACGATACGAACGACACAGATATCCGTCACGAATATTCACGAATATCAGCTATATCAGCAGACGAGCCGAGTAGCCGAGTGATATCAGTGTATAAATAAAGTGGATACGGAATATTAGCATATCAGAATCCGTCGGATTACTGATATGTGAATACGCTTAATATTTCTAATATCTTAACGAATACGAATATATCGGTCACAACGAATGTCATCTTTCGATTGTACCCGTGTTATGATAGACTAATTTGAACAAAAAGCGGTTATTGTGACTCATATAACTATTATTGTTAGCCTCGTGGATTTTTGTGTGGAACAAGGGATATGTGCCAAGGCGCTATTGAGCTTGACGCTATAATTTGACCACACTGACCAGAGTTAAGAGGTAGGTACACGCTGGCGACGGACCAAACGCGATCGATGATAATTTATAAACACTGTGTTTTAGTTTAGTGTTTTTGAGGGCATGCGGAATTTTCAATGTGTGTGTTTGATCTTTATATTCACACAAGGAGGGCTTGTAATTGTATTGCAAACTGTACCAAAAGTAGCGACAGCGGTTCCCATACTAATTTGCTATGATGGCATATCTCCTTTTTTCTATGATCTGACGGTACCTACTGTTTTATAGGTATAAATTAGTTGCAGCATCACTTTAACTTCACATTAAAGATTGATTAGGGATCACAAAACAAAAATGCCACTATTTATCCAAAACTTTTATTTAATGTAATATACACATTACACAATAAACATATAGGTACTTATAGGTAAAATTACTATTTACTTATGTGCTAAGGGACTTTCTCGGTTAGTCCCGCTATGCTCTAGTTTCGCTATGCTCGACTCATAAAATGCCTACTAAAAACTAAAAACTTTTTTGTAGGCATTTTATGAGGACCTACTTGTAATTTCATGAGATTATTGGCAGTGGATGCAAAAAAATAACCGCGACGTAAACGCGTAATCTTCAAAATCATCAAAATCATCATTTATTATTGCTTAGAAAGTAGGTACATATAATAGCGGTGTTTACAGAGTTTCTGACCCTTGTACAATCTGCCATTTATAGGCATGCAAATATTGAGAAAAGCAATAATTTTTTAAAATTTTAAATACAAGACATGTCATTAATAAATAAAAATGTCAGTGATGTATAAAAATGTCAAGGTAAAATAAAAATGTGATAGAATTTATAGTGAACAATAAAAAAATAATAATAACAATGTCATCAATTAATAAAGCTATAGTGTACGATCATTTAAAAAATCGGCAATAGAGTAGTAGCACTTTTCCAGTAATAGGGCTGTTAGCTTCTTTTTAAACAATTGGATTGGGTCATTTTTTTATGATATTAGGTATTTTGTTGTATATGGTAGGACCCATGCCGAAAACACTTTTATTAAGTAAAGCTGTATTGTAGCCGCCACTTCGCAATTGATTCCTATATTGGCTTCTAACAGGCCCTTTTCTGGTCTCTGACATTTTTAGGAAGTAATTCATATTTAGTTTTACAAAAACAGCCACTTCAAAAATATACAATGCCGGAAACGTTAACAATTTAAGGGACTTAAACTTAGGTACACAACTGTTTGTTATTTTCAGGCCACACATTGCCCTTATGCAGCGTTTTTGGGCCTTAAACACTTGTTCTCTCATACTAGAATTACCCCAAAATATTATACCGAAACGCAGAATTGATGCCACTAAACCATGGTAGGCTACCAATGTCGTTTTTGTACTCACTTTTTTACTTAAGTTGAATAGCACATATGCAGAAATGCTTAATTTTTTACACACCTCTTCTGCTTGAGGTTTCCATGTTAATTGGCTGTCAATCAATATTCCTAAAAATTTTGCTACTGCTACTTCGTCAATTTTTTGTCCGTCGTATTTTATAGTCAAATTTTGCACCGATAAGCGTTGGTAAAAATCTTCTAGGCGTTATCTCCGTGCGACTACACAGACGTGATGAGAGTGGTGGAAACAGCGATCCTGTTGACCACCTGGCGATGTACTTCAAGAAGAGGGCCAAGTTCCACGAGCTGGTGGAGAACGGCGAGTTCGACTGGCAGAGCCCGGAGAGGAAAGAATGTAAGATTACTATTTTAAAGTTTCGTCACCATATTGGACTTCCGCCCGCGGCTTCGCCCGCATTTTTGGGATAAGAAGTAGCCTATGTGTTATTCTGATGTATATAAGCTATATTATTGTAAAGTTTCATCAAAATCCGTTCAGTAGTTTTTGCGTGAAAGAGTAAGAAACATCCACACATACATCCATACGTCCATCCTTACAAACTTTCGCAATTATAATATACTAGCTTCCGCCCGCGGCTTCGCCCGCGTTTTTGGGATAAAAAGTAAGATATTTTTTTTACCTTATCCTTCAAGATATTTTTTGACTTATTATTTTAAATCCTATTCATCAAAAGTTCTGATCAATATCAAAAACTTGATAAAGTTCATTGTATTTAAATTTTAACATTCCTTCTTTCCCCTTTTCTTGTGGCATGATGATGACGGCATGCGTCGTGTCAGCCATCGCCAAGCCCTGGGAGGTGTAGCACAAGATCGCCAAGCTGGTGACTGACGAGTTCTTCGACCAAGAAGACCTGGAAAAGCTGCAGCTGAACCAGCAGCCTATTGCTATGATGGGCAGGTATCTACTAGTTACTCTGGCCCTCTGCCCCGATGCATTTAAGGCAACAATAATTTGAAACTATTTTTTTAGCTTTTCAGGGAAGGTTTTATGTGTCGGGGATTTTATTTAATTTTTAATTTAAGTTTTTACAGAAGACAAGAAAAAAGATAGATACTTCTGTAAAGGTATATCGCTCGAAACCGATGCCTGAGCAGTTTTGATGTCCATGGTCATGGTTGCTCTGCACCCGCTGTTTATCTCTCGTGGGTGCCGGAGCCCCCGAGCACCCACGGAGTCGGCGGCCTTGTATCGTCTACTCTTTGTGTAGAAGTATCATTCTCTGTATATTTTTATTTTTCTAATGTAGAGCCACATAGTACAAATGTTGTGAAATAGACTATACTTAATATTATTATAATATTATTGTATTACGACTGTTCTTTACTAACTTGATATGAAATTTTCTTTCATTTTCATATAAATTATCTTTGGACTTCGTTTAAAAACAAAGTACCTAATCACATGATTATTTATTTGATTTTGTTCCAAAAAAGGTACCTACAATACTGCAATTATTTCTAAATTAAGTTAAATTTATCATTAGAGAAAAAGTATTTGTCTGATTTTTAAGAGGTTTATTTGTTATGTTTATGTTTTTCCTTAGATTGTTTTAGACAAATACTGCTATAAGTACTTATGTGATTGTCTTTGATAATGCTAACCAAATGTTGCATGACAAAAAAAAACTTACGAACATCAAGATTCTAATTTCCCTTTTAATATTGTTTTGATCTATAATTGCTATAGTAGCGAATAATAGTATTTGCAACGTACTTTTTATAGATATTATTTTTTTGTCTTATTAACATTTGATTTGTTACACAAAAATGATTATGTTATCTATTTTTTTCTTTATGAATTTTCATGATTATCCAATTATTTGTGATTTCAAAGTATCGTTTTACATTAAATGACTATATTTCAACTACGCTTCTCAGAACAATAATTCTTCGTTATGATTCGATCAATTTGTAAAATTACCAACTGAATGTGTTTCGACGAATAAAAATATTGTGAACAATATTTTATAGTTTTTTTTTATAAGTAGGGAATGATAAATAAAATAAGCTTTATTTGTTTTTGTTTAATCGCCGCTCTTCAATTTTCACTAAATGACCAGATATAGGTTTTATCATTATTATACATTCTAATATCATCTTCTTATTGTCGGCTGTTAATTTGAACCTTTTTAATAGTGGAACCAATGTAGCCTTCATATACATAAGTGCATATGATTTACCTGAAAAAATAAAATATACATATATTAGAGATTGCAATGTCTAACGTAAATTAATTTTATAATATAAATTATAATAGGTAGGCTATTATAATTTATATTATAAAATTAATTTAAAGAATTAAAATTATGGGGCCAAAGATATTACCCTGAGGAACCCCTGATCTACTACTAAGTATTCGAGGTTTTTTGTGACACACTACTGCAGAAATACGTTTAATGTACAGTTTCATATTATGAGTTGCTAGTTACTTATAGTCTTTTATATAAGAATGGGAATATTGATAGATTATTAAGGAGTTGACAATGTGAAACGCTTTTTAAAAATCTACATGAAATAAAGAAAAAATACGGGCTATATTATATATAATTAGAAACCTATAAATAGAGACTGATATCGTTGTGAAAAAGAGATTTAAGCAATTTACCAATACATCCCCTCCGTCCTGGTGAAAAGCTAGCATAAGCGGCTTGATGATCCGGAAAAGTGGTAGGACTAAGCCATCTCTCTGGTTTAAAGTCCTCGGCATCCGAGCCCCAATACTTAGTATTTCTGTTTGTACTCCACACATGAACAAGTATACTGCTGCCGGCGGGAATAGTCACAGTGCCTGAAAATAATTAAAAATAAGTAAATAGTAGAAACATTAAGAAAAAGAATTACATTATTCTTATTTATAAAAAAATAGTTTCAAGGTAATGACCGCACGGTTGTCGCAGTGGCTGAGAGATTGGCTGCTGCGCAACATGTCGCGGGTTCGATTCCCGCATTGCACATAGGTCTGGCTGTTTGTATACGTGTTTGTGTTTGTAAACGCACCCACGATTCAGGATAAATCCAAGTGTGGGGCAACGATATGAAAAAAAAAAACGAAAGTTTTGCTTATAAATGTCTTTTACTAATCCACAAATAGCCAGTGAAATTCGTTTTTAGGGTTCCGTATCCGATGAAAAAACTGGACAAATGCGAGTAAATCACGCGCCTTGAGGGTTGGTTCCGTACAAACTTAATTATGTATAGTAGATATAATTATCACTTAAATAAAAGAAAATATTCCACTAGAAATATATAATAATAGCCATCTATGAGTGAGATGCCGCTATTATATGCCTCAGACTTGCCATGGATAGACGGACGACAAAGTGATCCTATTCCGTTTTTCCTTTTGAGGTATGAAAAAGGGATGGTACGGAATCCTCTCCACGTGAATTCAGCTCGCATTTGGCCGGTATTTTTTTTTCTTGAACCTATACTTACGTAACTTTGTGTCCGTAGTAGCTTCGCGTCCCACAATTGGTCCAATCGGGTATAACCTGATGGATTCTTTGATCACTGCCTCTAAATATACTAATTCTGATAAATTATTCTTTGACACTCTGCCGTCTTCGCCCAAAACTTGAACTATCCTAAGAATATAGATATATTGTTTTAAATGCGAGGTCAAATAAATACATAAATTTTACTAATGATAAGATATTATTTTTTAAAAGATTCCAAAAAAAAAGCTTTAAATTCAATGGACGATTGTAAACAAGAGACTATACGCAAAAAGGGAAAATTAAATAAAAAATGATCCCCAATCATTCAATTAAAAAATCGTTGCAAAAATGCGTACAACACCATTCGATTTTTGAAAAATCTATACAAATATTTTAAAATAATGCGAAAGTTTGGATTCATATTTGTTTCAATAACGCCAGAATGGCTGAATGGATCTGGATAAAATTTGATGAGATAGATTATAGTCTGTAATAGTAGATGGGTTACTTTTTATTCCCACAAACGCGGGCGAAGCCGCGGGCAGAAGCTAGTTTCGTAAATTATTAATAACATAAAAGCGTACAAGTCAGAAAACGATATATTCACACTTAGGGTCTAAACAGACGCCCGGAATGGCTTACTGAATTTAAGAAACGGAATCCAGAATCTGCAACCAAAACGTTCATAATCCCATATAAAGTCATTGAACGTCACACAGTCTTTTTTTTTCCGGTTATGATATTTTCATAAATTGAATGATATCGTTCATAAATTGAACGATTCTAGCCGCAATCGTTCAATTTCATTAATTCGTTCTCTTAATTCCGGAGGGCCGTTCCGGGCGTCTGTTTTGACCCTTACTCTTGATAAACCTTTTCCTGTACTTCAGGATAGCTACCAATGCAGACCAGAGTGAACAACAACTCGTAGATAGTAGTGTCATAGGTGGCTAACAGCAGGTTGTCGGCGATGTTCCTCAGTTGAACATCAGTGAAAAGACTGCTAGTCTCAGTTACTGTATTTTCCAATACTATATCTAAAGCGCTTTGAAATTTACGACCTAGAACAACAAAATGGATTATTTTTAACTGAAGAATAATCTTTCCCCAATGTTTAATTGCCAGTGTGTTCCTGCTCATAGAGACACCATTGTTGTGAGATAAGGAGACCAGCTCCATCCTATCGTCACAACTAAACAATGATATCTTCAACACCTTACAGTACCTTCCAGGTCACTTCATACCTTCGTAATCAAAGTCTCGTTTGTTTTTCAAACGTTCCAAGTATTCCGATTTTCGTAGATGCACCATCTATAAATACAACATAATTTGAATATTTGGTTCAAAAATTCACAGGTTGAATTAATAATAAAATTCTTGCTTGCTTTTTATCTTAAAATAATATAAATGCGAAAGTTTGTATGGATGGATGTTTGTTACTCAATCACGCCAGAACGGCTGAACGCATCTGGATGAAATTTGGCACAGAGATAGATTTATAGTCTGGAATAGTACATAGGCTACGTTTTATCGGAAGCTTGTACGTCATATTTTATATATTGTTCTTTAGCTTATCATTTCAGTTGAGCTTATTCATTCTCAAGTATATAACATATATTATGTACTGTACTAGTAGTAGTCTCAAGTATGTAACATATAATCTTCAGTACCTGAAAACCTATTTAGTTTTTATTCTTTGGTAATCTTATGTGAATGGATTTGACTGTCTGTTGTAATTTGGGTTCACCTTAGATCATAGAAACAAGGGAGATGTGCCAAGGCGCTACGAAAATTGACGCTTTGATACGGTCACATTGACCGTATATACAATGTACACGCTGGCGACGAACCGAACACGATCGATGATAAAAATACAGTCTTTTAGTTTAGTGCTAGTATTGAGTGACGATTAACAGTGTTAGATTGAGGGTGTGTGGAATGTTTAATGCGTGGGAGATCTTTATATTCAAGAGGGGCCGCTCGGATCATATGATTTTTGAGAATCACTTATATATTTAATAATTCCAGAGGGGCGCTTGTAATTGTGTTGAAAAATGTACTAAAAGTGGCGACAGTTGTTCCCTTACTAATTTGCTATGATGGCATATCTCCTTGTTTCTATGATCTGAGGGGTTCACCAACAACGGCTGACATGAATAAAATTAATTAAGCTTTGAGAAACTGGAGGAATAAGACGAGTCAACGAGGAATAAGATAATAAGCATAGTCCATCCACTGTAATTTATTTTCAACGTATAACATACTCACTCTCAAAGTCTTAATGTAAATTATCATACTCTCTTTCAATGTAATTTATCATACTCACTTTCTCCGAAAGATTGAAAATTGTTTCTAACGCTTTTGACAATTTCTTTTTGTAGCTGGACCAGTTGAAGATAAAATCAAACGTAAGCCATGGTTTAAGGACCCTAGTTGTAAGAATTTCTAGGCATTCGTGGACTGCCAAGATATAGTTATCGTTTACTAAGTCTTTGCCATCATGACTGACACCCATTGTAGTTCCTGAAATATTATAAAGAATATCCTATTATTATGTTATTTAATAAATAAGAGATTTCAAAAATCAACTGACGCGGACGTGATTTGAATACGTGACCATTGCCGTACCGTACCGTACACGTGGATGGATAGATTATAGATGGATGTTTGTTACTCAATTACGCCAGAACGGCTAAACGGATCTGGATGAAATTGGGCATAGAGATACATTATAGTCTGAAATAGCACATTTTCAGCGTTATTTAATGTTACACCTATCCCGGTTTTCTCGTAAGTCATATTCTCAACACTCACGACAAGAGGTTTCCAAAACGCTCCTAATGATTTTGTCAGTAAGATCGACTTCTCCCTTGCCGACGTCCTGGGCAAGTTGCTCAACGAACCGGTCACTCTGATCGTTGAACAGTTGCAGATAGTCATCTAACACGTGCTGCTTGAAGCACAAGTCTAATATGCGTCGGGTTCGCTTCCATACAGGTACTGAAATCATCAGAAAATCATGGATTAGAAGGATTGAGAAAGAAGAAAGAATAAAACGTTTATTTGAAGCATTTTGGGACATGCATAATGAAAAGGATATTATGTATCTTTCTTTATAAAATAATGCTAACCTCCTGTTATGTTTCTGTTATTTCATCAATATAAAATAAAACAAATAGACATGATGCATAGTTTACGAGTGAAGAAATTATCTTTGCAGGGTAACTGGTAGCAGTCGGGTAAGTGTGGCCGAGGATTGAGTTAGATGCCATGGCTCGCGATTGGAGAGCTTTTGTCCAGCAGTGGACTCCTATAGGCTGATGATAAATGTACCTAATAATTGTAAAATTTTTGAAAGAGAAAAATTAAAACCCATGAAATCCAAAATTTTTATAAACTAAACTTTACCCGTGCAAAGCTGGGGCGGGTCAGCTAGAAAGGAAATAATATAAGGTACCTTCAGCAGCAACCAACATTTTGCCCAGCAATGGTTCTATGAATCTGTACACGAACATTTTCTGAAGACACTTGTTGAGAACTCTGGACACATCCTCAGGATCCGTTACAACTGGAAAATATAAACATACAGGGTGTAAAAAGACACATCACCAAGCCGACACCTACGCATTCTATAATACGTGTAACTAAGTAACATTGAGCAAAAATAATTGCTGGGAAACGACTTTTATTTTTAGGTATAAAAAACAGCTGTTTTTTCTAATTACACGCTACCGACTATGCCTATAGGTGTATTGATTTGTACGAGATGGGGGAGATGGAGTATAGGCGTGCCTCCGGCCCCCAAACCCCGCCGCTGTCGCTGAGTACCGTTTTCGCGAAAAACGTAAAAAAAAATTGAGACTTAACCTTCAATATCTCCAGTCAGTTCCCAGGTATTGTCCAGTACAAGAAAATTATCGTATTGATGGGTAGAATTATATGTGGTTTCAGTTTTCGTTAAGGGTCTTTTTACACCCGATATAGGCATCTAAAGGTCGATTTACATCAGACGAGCGTATGCTCATTCTATCCCCACTCTATCAAATTCTTTTAGTGTAAACAGACGTAGAGGATTCTTTCGTTGTTCTGTCTGCGTTCACAAAGATTCTATGGAATATTTAAAAAATGCTCGCTCGCTTGATGTAAACGACACTAGAGCGTGCGATTTGCAAACGGTGCTTAAAACGTTCTTGCGTGTTAGGATGTGAAGCGTTCTTGTGTTCTAGCAATTCTATAAATCTAAACATCTATTGTGCAAGAATTCTAGTTCTTGGTTCTCATTTTTGCTTGTTGATATTTTGGTGTAAACGCTGAAAAAGGGCTTTCGTTTACACTAAAATATCGGGAAAGAATGCTCTTGTTCTATTCTAGCTCTTTGTTCGTTTTGTTTAAATCGGTCAAGTATTGTCATTACCATTGCAATGATAATCCTGATGCTACTGTCCTCCCGACAACAATAAAGACGTTCTATTTAAAGGAACAAAAATATAAACTCTAAGTTACTTACTGTAAATAGGCATTGGTCCAATAAATACTTTGGTCACATCTCCAATTTTTAAAGAATACTCGCCCACTGAA
This sequence comes from Thalpophila matura, assembly GCA_948465475.1. Lineage (NCBI taxonomy): Eukaryota > Metazoa > Arthropoda > Insecta > Lepidoptera > Noctuidae > Thalpophila > Thalpophila matura. The sequence continues at coordinate 12,577,355 of OX419200.1, forward strand.
GCCATTGTTTTACACACAGCTGCAAAAAAAAAACAAAAATCGATTAAAGTAATAATGTCCTAGGTTTGCGAGATTATAATAAAACAAGTTTAACCGGATTAAATCGCGTAAATCGCGTATATTACGCGATTTAATCCGTTTAAAATTGCTTTATTATAATCGATTATGTAACTAACTTCAATATTAGTTATTGGTGCCGATTCTGTTGTTTACCAACTAAACTTATTTAGTCTCATTATATCTCTTTCTAATAAGAAACATGAGAAAGGGATAGATTAAATTTAATCCTGTCAAATTAGTCCACTCGAACAGTTTTGATGTCAATTTAGTCGTAATCGCAAAAGGTCACGACTATTTTCCCGTAAATAACAAGGGCGAAGACTAACATGACAGTTCTAAATATTTTCTGTCCTTTTTCAATGATATTTGTAAGAAAGGGATATAGTGTGATTAAAATTAGTTTAGTGCGATATTCAACAGAATCAGCACCATTATACAACTTTATAATCTATCCCTACTAATATTATAAAGCCGAAGAGTTTGTTTGTTTGAAACTTTGAACGCGATAGTCTCTGGAACTACCAGTCGAATTCCAAAAATGCTTTTTGTAATATGATATGATAGAAAAAAAGATATGATAATATGATAGTCAGATTCATGAGAAATAGTATAGGCTATTTAACATTACCCTACGACCCTTAGGAGCCGAGCGACGGGGTTGAAACCGCGGGGAACAGCTAGTGCTTAATTAATAAGCCTATCATATTGGGATAATAATATATTATGCGCGTTGCCACCCCTTTAGGGTGGACGCACACCAGTCCGCACCGTACGCACCGCAGTCCCCGAGTCAAAAGCGATATTTAGTCAATGGCCTCTAAAACAAATACATGGGAACTAAATATAGGAAATAAAATAACTGATGAATTGTGAGTATAATACACGCGTTATGTTACGTTACGTTACGTACGGTACGGTACGTTACGTAACGTTACGTTACGTTACGTTACGTTACGTTATGTTAGTTTACGGTACGTTATTTTATGTTAAATATGTTTATGTTAATGTCTCTTTAACAAATAATAAAAAACTTACCTTCGATATTCAGGAACAAGTAAGAATGCCCAATGATGGGCAAATTCCCTGGATACGTGGGCACAAGCTCATTGACTGTAGGCAGGTAATGGCGACACAAAAACACATACGCCACATACGCACATACAAGCAAAAGTAATATTGTTAGTATCATAATTATTTTTAAACCAACACTAAACCTTACCTTAGATGCGTTTAAGACAAAATGCCAAAGGTTTATCTAAAAAAGTTAATATAATAAACAATATTTTTGGACTGATGACAAGCTTCTTGTACACTGAAGTGACATTTATTTTGTCACAAACAACCGCTTTTATACAACAAAACATGTATTCCATGTCCACTAGAACGTAACATTTTTACAGACAACAGTTTGACCCGTACATGTTAACTTCCAAGGTCCAGGAATTGCGTGAATCGATATAATCGGGTCTTGTCAGCTTCTTAACCTCGCCAATAAGCCGATTAACGCGGCTATTATTTAGCTACGAGCCTATTTTTTTAGGGTTCTGTACCTCAAAAGGAAAAACGGAACTTTGTTGTCCGTCTGTCATGACCATGAGTGGAGCCATCTGCTCATAGATGGCGCCACTAGAAGTATGCAATAGCGCCATCTATTATCAAGATATGATATATCTACTATGATATAAAAGCGGCATAGATAGCGCTATTGCATATTTCGGAACCCTAAGGGCGCTTGTAGACGTCCGGTTTTTTTCACTGGACAACGGACCGATTTTTTACCGGATTCGCGGTGGTGTAAGGTTTATAATGAATGTGTGTACACGCACCGGACATTGGTCCGGCGAAAAATTTACGCCGAATTCATTATAAACTTTACAATGGTAAAAAATCGGTCCGATGTCCGGTGAAAAAAACCGGACGTCTACAAGTGCCCTAAGGGCGCGGGTCGTACTCGCACTTGTCCGGTTTTTTTTAATTGTTATGTAACATTCGCGCATTGTTTTCGGATTCGGTACAACCTAGTGTGCGCAGTCCCTACATCGCTCCCTATCGTCACGCCCACGAGTAGAATTGATAAGTAGAATGCAATGACCATCTGCGTCATCGATATGGCTAAGAATTATTATTATTCTCATTTAAAATTCACATGGCGTCTGTATATTTCGAGGGTTCGTATAACAAAAAATATTGTTCTTTGTCCTCGTGAACTGATTGGTTTGAATAAGTGATATTCTGTGTTCAGCCAATCAGAATATTAGCAAACTAGAAAGGTATGGACTTCGGTTGATTTATTCAATATTTGAATAGGAAATAAATAAACTTTAGAAAAAGTTAAAACAGCCTTCAAAAAGAACACAATAATAATATACGCATAAAATAGGTTTCGGAAATCGTTGCCTTTCAAAAATCGATAGTCGATACCTTAGAAAAAATCAAAAAATCGTATTTGTTCTGAAGTTTTGCATAATATAACTAATTTAGTGTCTTATCAAACGCGATGACGAGGTCGCGCCGTGCGCTAACAACGGCCGAGCCGCACTAGTAGGTACACGTAAACTAAGCAGGGACCGAAAAATCAGGTTAAAAGGTTACCGGTTAAATCTCTAACCCATATGTTTGGTTAATCTTAACGCAGGGTAACCGGTTAGCCCGTTAATACGGTTACCGTTACCAGTTAATATTGCTGATTAACCCGAATGAAATGCAACAAAAATTAAAAAAAACCGGACAAATGCGAGTCGTACTCGCGCACCGAGGGTTCCGTATTAGTTTTGGACGTATAAAGTGAAAAAAACCAGACCAAAACTAAGTTTGTTTGTGAAAGAATTTTGATTATTTTGAAAAAACTGTACCTACTAGTTAGGAACATCGTTTTATTTTTGGTGCAATATTTGGGTCAATTCCTATCAACTCTAATTATTTCAGATTTTTCACTCCGCAAACTTCGGAGATAAGAGGGGGGGAATGGTATTTTTTCAGACATTTATCATCATATGTCGAAAACTGTGAGACATAAAATTAAATAAAAATATATTTTGAAATGTGCAGATCAAGCTCTTTCATATGATATGTCACTTGACCCAGTAACCCCACTTTGAAATTTTGAACCCCCACTCCGGCCCCCTTTGCAATGAAATAAAAATATTTATTTATTTTTTTCATTTGCAATAAAGTTGGACAAGCATTTTTTATAACTGTTCCAAATTTCAAGTCAATAGCATTAGTAGTTGCTGAAATAAGCAGGTGTGACAGACAGACAGACAGACAGACAGACAGACAGACACACAGACAGACGAAGTCGCACCATAAGGGTTCCTTTTTTACCATTTTGGTACGGAACCCTAAAAAAGGAACAAAAATTATGCGTGAACCTGGTTATTAATTGGCTGATTAACCCAGAATACGGGTTAACCTTTATGCAAGGTTTTTCACCTAACCCAAAAAAAATAACCCGGGTCAACAGGGGTTAACCCGGGTTATTTTTTTTTGGGTACGGGATACGGGTAACCTTTTCGGTCCCTGTTTCTAAGAGAAGAGTCAATAAATATTAGAAGACGAAAGGGGCACTAACCTCTTTGTTATTATTATTTATACAGGGTAAAATTAAAACCAGTGCGCATATTTTAGGAGGTGAAGGTACTCATGAATATGATCAACTTTTATTATGGGACCGACACTGAAATATGAAAAAAGAAATCAGCTGTTCCCTACAAAAATGCATTACAACACGATCAAAATGTATGGAACAGCAGATTTTTTTTTTCATATTTCTGTGTCGGTCCCATAATAAAAGTTGATCATATTCATGAGTACTTTCACCTCCTAAAATATCCGCACTGGTTTTAATTTTACCCTGTATAGGTACATAATTCTAGAAAGAAATAAAGAAAGAAAAAATCTTTATTGACTCGCACAACAGGAATTTACCTAAATAACATAGAAAAAAAATAAAACTTACACTTAAAAGAAAAAGTAAAAATATAAAAAAAAATCAGTTTATAAAAATAAAAGTAAAACCTGGTGCGAGCCCAAAAGGCCACTATCTCAGCTTATTGCTGCGACATAAAAATGTCGTTCTAATATAATGCTGAAAAGTTTAGTGCAATATGGCCACTGTTTAAAACTCCAGCCTGTATTTATGTATAATTATAATGTATGTATGTTTTCAGCTTCCCTTGAACAAAACAAGCATTGAAGGTATAACCCGACCGAATTCAATATCACGCCTTGCACTGGAAATTGTTAATGTTCGTGTTCATTATAACTTATAAGTAAGTATAATAATGGCTGACAGCTACATACAGACTCAGTGCGATAACTTTCGCTACCTACATTTGTTACGGAACCCTAAAAATGTTTTTAGTCATAAAAATTATGTACCACGTACTTATTTCTCATTACACGTAAGTTATTGGGAATAGCTTACGTGCAATGAGAAATCAGTACGTGGCTACGCCTCTTATGAGCGTTAGTGACGTCTACCGGAGACTAATTACAGACTCCAACTCAATGTTTCTAACTTTGCAGCTAGAAGGACATCGATACGATATCACCATCTAATACATTATAAATGTATGTATGTATCTTTATGTATGTATGCATCTTTATTTATCAACGTTTCACAATATTCATGTAATTAAACAAAGCCCCACAAAACTGTTTTCACAGTTTGTCTGTGGGAACAGATCCTTCAATATTATATAATATATAATATTTATATAATATTATAATTTAAGGTGTAGGTACATAGGTATAGTGCGAACACTTAAAGTTAACGAAACATGTTTACATGTTTACACAGATCGCGCAGTTACAAAGTCTGGAGATAGAATTGTTTGAGTAATTTAGCAAATTTACCTTTTTTGGTCTCATTTCTAATATCTGCAGGCAAACTGTTGAGAAGATACGGTACTCGTTTATCTAGCGTTCTGTCCCCATAGTAGTTACGTACTTTGGGGACCTCAAATTTACCTGCAGATACCGTCCGAGTTCCATGCCATGTATATGCGAATTTTTAACATGTTAAAGCCATGTTATGCTTATTTAATGTTAATCAATATAAGAGATCCCAAAAACTCTCCCTCAAAAAGTCTCCGATAGACATCATCAACGCTCATACGGCTCATAAGAGGCGTAGAAAGAGGTTTCCAATAATAATTACAACTGATTCAGACATGCATGACACTGTGGCTCAGTTGGTAGATGCGCTGCCCCGGTATAGGCAGAGGTCGCAGGTTCGAATCCTGCCTGTGTCAGTTGTTTTTGGAATCTCTTATATATTTAATAACAGTATTTTATATGTTCAAAACGCGTCAACAATTTTATAAGGGCAGCAAAATCATCATGGTGACACTCGACTGTTTTTTTTTTGCCACGTTTGCCCGCCCTAGGCCCGGGCCTACTGGCATAGCATAGCATGCATAGCATAGCATAATCGGCCTATAATGTTCCCACTGCTGGGACACAGGTCTCCTCTCTGTGAGAGGGAGTGGGCCGTAGTCCACCACGCGGGCCCAGTGCGGGTTGGTGGACGTCACATGTCTTCGATTTTTTGGTTCTAGGGCATGCCGGTTTCCTCACGATGTTTTCCTTCACCGTTAAAGCAAGTGATAATTAATTTCTAATACGCACATGTCTTAGAAAAGTCAGCGGTGCGTGCCTCGGGATCGAACTCGAACGATTCGCCGTGGGAGGCACATGGTTAAACCACTGGGTTATCACTGCTGTGTCTACTGGGCCTTAGGGGAAATCCGCCACTGTGTGGAAGATCTTTGTATTCACAAGGAGCGCTTGTAATTGTGTTGTAAACTGTTCCAAAAGTGGCGATAGTGGTTACCATACTAATTTGCTATGATGGCAATCTCCTTTTTTCTATGATCTGACGGTACTTACTGTTTTTTAGGCATAAATTAGTTGCAGCATCACCATGTATAACTACATAATAAAGAATGATCAGGGATTGCAAAACAAAAATGCCACTATACCTATATCCAAAACTTTTATTAGTAATATACACAATAAACATATAGGTACAATTACTATTTACTTATGTGCTAAAGGATTCGAAATATTACTTAAATAAAACTACAACATTTTATGTGATTAGCTTTTATATCACTACTTTGCTAGCTGGGAAAGTGTGGCACGTATAATAAATTGTACGGTACCTACTTAGAAACATACAATATGTACTCTGTACTTGTGGTAATGCTTAACTAAAACAAAAAATTCTATTGTATAATGGCAAACGTTAATTAATTTCATGAGATTACTGTCAGTGGTACATGCAAAAAAATAACTGTGACGTAAACGCATGCCAGAAATTTCCTCCGCTAACCCTTGTGGGGATCGCAGAGCAAGTGTCCTGGGCCCCAAGTTTCCTATTGCAATTGTCATAATCGCGTCAGAATGGTCTCATAATGACATCCACCATTCTTACACAATTGTAATAGCAGACTTACGGCTCAAATACACCAAATCCGTCATCGTACGAACTTTGCTCGTACGACGACGGCCGAACTCGTACGATTGAATCAAACACTTGTAAATCATAGAGAGCGCGTACACCAACACGTCCGCCATCGGCCGACAAAATCGGACAAAATCGGTCGTGTTGGTGTACGCGCTCTCTACAATTAACATGTGTTTGATTCAATCGTCCGAGTTCGGCCGTCGTCGTACGAGCAAAGTTCGTACGATGACGGATTTGGTGTATTTGAGCTGTAAGACTATCTCTTTGGTCATGGTCAAAACGATGTCATTATGATATCAATCTGACACGATTATGAAAATGGCAATAGCAGACTTGGAGCCCTGCTGTCGTCCGTGCGCAGTACGGGCGTCGCACGACAGCCGGACGATCTCAACGTGTCAACTGTATATAAAAAAATAACCGTCCGTGCACAATACGACACCCGCACGGCTGCCGCACGTCAGTCCAACACCAAACGTCTAAATTGAAAAAGACCTTTGACAGTAGATTTTTTCTCCCAAACATCAACTTCCTTATTCTCAATGTATTCTACGTCCTCCTCTCAATACTGATGTAATGCCCCGCGTGCGGCTTCAGCATGACGTCGATCTTGAGCTTCACCTTGGTGTGGTCTGCCCTGATGCGGTAGCGCCGCACCACGTGGGCGAGGGTCGTCTTCATTGACATTAAGGCGTATGCTTTACCTGAAAGAATGATCGCGTTGAACGTGAGAGGTCAGTATTACTGGATTGAGGTAGAAAAGATCTCCACTATTGGAGTTTTGGAGAAGACCGCTTCCAAAAACATATGGTGTTCGGTTGACAAATAAAGGTGGATCCAAAATTGCGAGGCATGCGCCGCGTATTGCGAGGCTCGATATACATTAGCACGTGCCTTACCACGAATATGAATGTCCACACATTGCGAAGCATGCGATGAGCGCCGTGCGCCAAGCATGCGAGCAATGTTGGGTCCACCCTAAGATGCTTCAAGACTGGACGTTTTTCACTTCTTGTCGATATTCAAAAGGTCAACACCTGTAACCTAAACGATCTGTATGCTGCAACTATTTACGCTGTAGAAGTTGTAAAGTATTGTTGGGAATGCCAAGTATAAAATTTGCCGGACCATCGAAACCGCAAAGAAGCATAATATCATAGCATAATCAGCCTATAATGTTCCCAGTTCCACTGCTAGGATACGGCCACCACGAGGGCCCATAGCGGGTTGGTGAGCAAGAAGAAGATCCTCACATAATTTTTTCCTTTCCTGTATACGAGTAAATATGCAGTAAGCTAGCGGTCAGTCGCAAACTGTAACTTTGCAAGAATGTCATGTCATGTTTGGGGTAACTGATATGTACTGAGGTACGTATGGTTTTCCATTATGATATAATATTGGCTGATAGCCCTTACCAATACACTGTCGTCTTCCTACACTGAAGGCAGCAAACGCGTTGGGGTTGTCAGGCAGCCTGCCAGGTTCCAGCCAGCGCTCAGGCTTGAACTCGTGCACATCCGGACCCCAGATCGGATGCTTGTGGAGTCCGAACACAAACAAGAAGCAGGTACGGCCAGCTGAGAGGGTGTAGTTTTCTGGAACATAGAAGTTCTGCAGGTTTTGACTGTGATATTAATGAAATGGACACTATAAGAAAGTTTATCATTACATTACAAATGGAGCAGATAAGTTCTAAGGACGATGAAGCGCCACCTAACGGCAACATTGGGAATTACCTACCTAGCTAGACAGCCTGTAACGAAGCAGTTGTAAATGTCACTACAATACAATCTGAGGTCACGAATACTAAATCGCGCAAAAAAAGTTTGCTGAGAAATAAGCATATTTAGAAATGCCTGGTACCAACTGTTGGGCAGTGGCCCACCAGATGACCAGACAATACCACCCGATACACTCCGGTTGGAGGATCCCCCCATTTTCAACAAAGGAACATTCAACCTCACTTCTCCATAATATTCGTCTACGTGTCTTAGAAGTTTTCCAATCTGAGGGAACAAAAGCACCACACCATGTTAAGAGTTTTATAATCTTACTTAGTTTAACATCTCTGTCAAGTTTCCTGGCGAGGACGGGCACGATGGTGAAGACCCTCATGCTCTCCTTCATCACGGCTTCCAAGTACACCATCTTCGACAAGTCCGTCTTCTCTACGTCTCTGTCTCCTCCCAAAACCTCTTGAATCCTGGAATAAAATATTTGTGAATGAAAAAAAGCTGATCGACCCTATAGTCAATTTGTAACACAAGTTCAACATAAATTGGAACTTCAAATGCCAATCACACTAATATTAAAAATGCGAAAGTTCGTGTGTGTGTGTGTTACTCCGTCACGCTAAAACGGCAGGACGGATTTAGATGAAGTTTGATAGAAAGTTAGCCTGGAACCTGGAAAAGCGCATATGCTACTTTTCATTCATTTTCACGCAGATGAAAAACTTTGAAATTGTTGTAATATTTAATATCCCTCCAAACCCTCCATTTATCACATTTGAAATATCCGCCTCATTCAGGTCGAAATCAATTGTGTCTGTCAAGTGCGACAGACGAACGATTAATAAACAAACAAACTCTTCAGCTTTATGATATTAAGTATGCATAGATATAACACTTACTCAGCGTACACCTTCTCCTGCGCCTCAGGGTGTGACCCCAACAGTATCATGGTGAACATGAGCACGTTGGCTGAAGTGTCATGGCCGCCAACGATCATGGTGTCCACATGCTCTCGGATCTCTCTGTCGTTAAACACTCCCTTTTCTACTGACAACTCCAGGAGAAGGTCCATGAAGGCTTTGAATTTTGTACCTAGAAAGAAATTAATTGTATGTTAGCTGCTGTATAAAACCTTTCAAGATCTTAATAGGTCCTATATTGAAATATCTACTGTTATGCAGGGCCGTAGCTGGAGTTGAATTCGTTCTCCGATGTTTCAACTTTTGAAAGTGTTTTATGATCGTCAAGGTGCGAAATTAGGAACTTACGACGTGAACTTTATGTGCAAAGGATAGATCAGAAATACGAACCTGGTATTATACTCCGCTCAGCACAAATGTTGCCATTGAACTCTGATTTTCTTTTTTGTAGGACCTGGAATAATTTTTAACAATAATAAATTACAAACCCTATCGAGGTATGTAGACGTCGTTTAATGAATCTGATCTGCCACATGCCACAACTTGCAATAATATTATATTATTGTTGTGACTTCTTTACCAACACCAACTTTTTCCTGCGTACCAACGTAACCTAACTTCTGTTTTGGAGCACCATATCAAAGAACTGCGATTATTTTGTTAATAGCTTTATGGCTCAGTATATTTATGTCATCATACCGTATTGGACATATTGTGCAGTATCTTCAGACAGGCATCCTGCTTCTTCTTGACGGAGCTCCACGCGAAGGTGTAGGGGCTGTGCAGCCAGAACTTCATGAAGCGCTCCACCATCGTGTTGAAGATCAGCTCCGTGGCTTCCACGTACTTGCTGTTCAGGTTTGAGTCTGTGAAGTCTACACCCATGGCTGTCACTGGAAGTAATTAATGTTATAAATGGGTGCGCTACGTAACGACGAAAACCATTCACTGTTCCGTGATTCGTTGTAATGGTTTTCGTCGTATCGTAGTAAACCTACCCCACCCTAAATATATAACATATAACAACTGAGACAGGCGGGGTTTGAACCCATGACCTCTGCCTCACCGAGTTGAAATTTGAAATCTGTTTTTATGTCTCATAAGAGCGTTGGTGACATCTATCGGAGACTAATTACAGACATAAGAAACGTAAAAAGAGATTTTCAATTTTGGGGGCTTAGATTAGACGTATTAAATAATCAAAGTTTAGGGGCTGTTTTATGTATATTGATGTTCAAAAAGTACCAATTGTCTTTAGAACACTATAAGTAAATGATTTTTTAATTTGAATGAATTTCGACTTACAGCAAATAGTTTCCAATGCATTATGCCGTGTGTAGGTCCAGTGGTCAAAGAGTCCTTTCCCGACCTCCTTCTCGAGGTCTTTGACCAGCTTCCTCGACTGGCTGTTGAAGACCCCCATGAATGTGTCCAGTAATATCTGGCTGAACGATGGATTCAGGTATTTGCGGTGGTTCTTCCATATAGAATCTACAATATTTTAGATTGGGTATGTACGTATTTTACTCAATACATTTATACAATTTTCAACTTGAAGCCAACGGCATATACAGGGTATTGAAAATTCAACCCTATTCCTTGAAAAATGTGATAGGTACTAAAAATTTACGTTTTTTGAAGATTTTCCGCCTTTACTTCCTTTTTTCCCTACGTATTTAGTATACATGTCTAACTCACATTTCCCAGTGACTAAGCCTTCGCCTAGCCATGGTTTAGCGAAGTCGTAAAACCCGTCCTTTTCAAGGCACGTGTTCGCTACAGTGAAACTGTCGTCCGGGTCGGTTACAACTGGAAAATAATAATTTAATTACAGAATCAAAGATTGAAAATGACAATTGAGACGTGTGAGCTCACAAATTAGACAGAAAACGATAGTGTGCAATATTCGGTATGAGTGAGCGAGACAACACTATATTTGATACCTCAGATTTCATTGTCTACATTGGAAACGTGACCATATTTTGACACGATAAGGTGCATCTACGATTTAAATATTTGATTAGAACTAATTAACTGAATTACAAAAGGAGTTTAATTGGGATCACTTTAATGATTTATATGGATGGACATGATTTTGTAAGTCTCTGATCATCTTATGGTTGCTATAAGGTTTTTTGCTCTACGCTAAAAGAAAAAAGGTAATTATGGACCTAGCTAAACTAAAAATGAAGGCCCAAGTTAGATGATTAAGCCTCAGGTGTGTTCTACCCTCAGATCGTAGAAAAAAGAAGATATGCCATCATAGCAAATTAGTACGGTAACCACTGTCGCCACTTTTAGAACAAATGCGTCGCAATTACAAACGCTCCTTGTGAATATAAAGATCTCCCACACATTAAAAATGCCTAACACCCTCAATCTAACACTGTTATTCATCAATCAGCAGTAGCACTAAACTAAAACACTGTATTTAAATCATCGATCGCGTTCGGTCCTTCGCCAGCTTGTACGCTTTCATTTTAATCCCATGTGATGAATCTAAAGCGTCAAGCTCAATAGCGTCTTGGTACATCTGCCTTGTTTCTATGATCTGAGGTTCTACTAGAACCTCATTGATTAATGGATATAATTTCCTATCTATTAGTCTTTTCCCAACTGTGTTGCGGCTGGCTTTGGTCGTAAAGATACTTACTGTAGACAGTCCGTGGGCCAATGCTCGCAGAAACAACTCCTCCGATGTCGTAGCTCTGTCTGGCCAGCTCGTTGATGCCATCCCATAGTTCTGCAAACACAAATATGATATAGAAAACTAACTATATACCCCACAATCTCAAAGACGAAAGTGTTATTAATTACTAGCTTCCGCCCGCGGCTTCGCCCACGTTTTTCGGGATAAAAGGTAGCCTATGTGTTATTTTGATGTATAAGCTAATATTACTGTAAAGTTTCATCAAAATCCGTTCAGTATTTTTTGCGTGAAAAACTAACAAACATCCATACATACATCAATCCATACATCCTCACAAACTTTCGCGTTTATAATATTATGTAGTAGGATTACTACAAATTAACCATTTTCAGATTTTTTCCTTTACTTGTACTGTGAAACCGTGCTTTTTGCCAAATTTCATTTTTTTTTATAATAGATTTGCGTTTAACCGCCATCTCGCATGATGTAACGATGATGCGGACTACAATGGAGCATGCTTGCCTAGATTCTAGGTTAATGGGAGTACCCTATTATGACTAATCTCGCAGACAGCCCTAGTCATAATTGTAAATAACTAAATAGCCCTAAGCGACTGTCGATTTCGAAAGAACTGTATACTGTACAGGGCTGCCATCCGTTCGGTATTGGACGGTGCACGTCCCACAATAGACCATCTTCCCGGGAAGTACGGTGGCTCCATCGTCTTAGCGTTCTTCAGCCCCCACGCCCAGGATTTGTCTCTAAAAGTGTCCGGCTGAAATTCGGACGCCCGTTGCATGGATAGTTTCGTTCGTTTTCTATTATTTATGACTTACTTAGCGATGCTTGGCTATCATATTTTTTAATACTTTCAAGGACATCTGAAGGAAAATCCCGATTTCAACCGCATGACCCGGGTTTTTGAAATCTTTGTCCTGTGTCGGTAATTTAGGGGACGGCAGCCATATACACTTATACAGCAGTAAATGTTTATAAGCCTGCAAAGATTTCCGCCCTTATACCACTTTGTACTCACTGCAGCTGTCCCCAATGAGGGACGGTGCGTGTCCCACAATGGGCCATCGTCCCGGGAAGTACGGCGGCTCCGTCGTCTTGGCGGTCTTCAGCCGCCACGCCCAGTAGGCCGCGCACGCGATGCAGAATAGCGCTACAGCGAACATTGTTGATCTTCTAACTTTGTAACTGTAATGTGAAGAGGTTACAATGTAATGAAAGCGGCAATAGCCCAGCCGCGAGAACTGCCAATTTGTTTGCGAACCTTCGAATAAGAATGTAACGCTGAGATTCCCTCAAACGTTCGCAAACAAATTAGCGGTTCTCCCGGTGATATCACGCAGTGTGTCGGTACAGAATAGACAGGCTGGCACACCAACAGAATTCTTAATTTAAAATAAGCTTCAACAAATGCAAACAAACGAGATTCTGCGATGACTACTAAATATTCCGTGGCGTTAGCTCCACCCACTACTAACGAAGGGTGATAAAATTAAACACCCTTTATTGCAGCTTCAGCCATTCACTGACAATTAGGCGATTCGCACACTGCCCCGCATCACGCAGCGTAGCGCGGGGGTGCGTGATGCTCCGTTGTTTGCAAGTATCTGTATTTGTATAGAAATCACGCATGGTGCAACACACTGAAAACGCATTCACGCGCGGGATTTTTGTTCCGTCGCCACGCACCCCGCAGCGTAGTGCGGGGCGGTGTGTGATTCGCCTTTACCCTGGAACCGAATGTGTCAAAGTCTACCCAGTTAATTTTAAAGTTTCAACGTTCAGTTTATTTTAAAGTTCGCAGTTACTTAAGTTTTATTTATGTTAACTATGCAAACGAAAAATAATGTTCATTTTATTGTAAAATTCCAACACGCACGATAACTTAATTATAATTAGTTTTAATATTGCACATAAGTAAATTGAACGGTTCAAAAATTTCAAGATTTCTTCATAGAAATGTGTTTTTAACTTGATGACGTTTCTAAAGGGTTGCTTTATTCATTTGCAACATCAATCCTTTGCTATCATTATTGTTCTTATTTAAACAAAATAATGTACATGCAATGAATAAAACCTTAGCATAAGCATAATCGGCCTATAATGTTCCCACTGCTGGGACACAGGCCTCCTCTCTGTGAGATGGAGTGGGACCCAGTGCGGGTTGGTGAACGTCACATGTCTTCGAATTTTTTGGTTCTAGGACATGCCGGTTTCCTCACGATGTTTTCCTTCACCGTTAAAAAGCAAGTGATAATTAATTTATAATACGCACATGACTTCGAAAAGTCAGCCGTGCGTGCCTCGGGATCGAACTCGAACCATTCGCCGTGGGAGGCACATGGCTAAACCACTAGGCACTTATTTTTTAAAAGATGTGGATATAATTATGTATTGTAATCTAATTTTAGCAAGTTTCGAATGCATATAATTCAGGAACACACTGTATTTGTTTCTCTTTAATCATTCAATGTCTTTGTAGCAAATGGCAACATTGGCAAACATTAGATCTGGGGTTTTAACAATAATTGACTTCCCAAACCCTATTCTCGTCTGCACCTATAGGTATTTTCTTCACCGGTGATTCATTTTTAAGCGCAGTGTAGTGTTACAAACACGGTCTATTAATTTATCATTCACGACCACTGCACATGCTAACAATCCTAAAATATTTTGAGGTGAACTCAATGAACGTCTTCTTCGTTATCCCAGCGAGATTCCAGGAAAATTGTGTAACAAAAACATGTACTTTTGAAAGCTTCATACTCTAATTTAAAAGTTACAAAAAGCATAGCTCGGCCATTCTCTCATTATTTGGTTTATTTCGGTGGTACATTTTTTTAAATAACTAAGACATTTTAAAGGAAATATCTGTACCCTCTGCTACCACTATTCTTTAAAATCGATAATTCCTATTAAAATGTCCTACATAAAAAAAAAATGCCACCGAAATCAACCAAATAATGAGACTCCTGAGAATGGCCCAGCTATATTATCCGATCGCATTAAGAATAGGGACGTCAATGACCTCGAACTGTCAACTATCACTATAGAAATGGGGAACTATCACTTGAATAGTAAGTGTTACAAAGAAAATTAATTTGCGAATCAATAATCTCTTTTTTCCCACTATATTTAACTGAGTCTTTGATTTACAAATCTATTGTAGGTAATAGATATTTTCATGCAAAACAGCTCAATTTTCAATAAAAAGGTCACACTAAGGCGCAAGGTCAGTCCTAAATTTTGATCGCATAGTAGGTATTATCGTTGCGAAGATCCATCTGACGGCAACACAAAAATATATGTTTTACCCTCCCTCTACCTGCCGCCATGACGTCATAGACCGTGGGAGTAAGCGAGACGAGATATTTCGTCATAGAATTCACGAATTTACGAAAAAAAACTAGCTAACCCGACTTTTACCCACTCCAATGTTTTATACAAATTCACTTTTCACATGACAGTCCAAATCACTGATACATACCTACGAGTAAAGAGATCCTCACATCACACCAGCCAGAACGAACTTGATTCAAGGAAAGAATAATGAGTAATCTAGAACATTACCACCACTACTGCGCCAATATTTGCAATACCTAAACTCCTGACTTCCTAACCCTGAAGCTTACCTCCGAATCCTTAGTTTCAACACTTCCAATAAAATTTCCCAATTCAATTAATATCCCTAATTCACCGACAATAACTATACGACTGCACAGGCATTGCTAAAGTCCTGCTATATATCCGAAGGGCAACCAATAGCGTAGGGCTGTCGAAAGTGTTAAAACAAACAAAGGACCACGTGGTGTTGACTCGGATATTCCACCTTCCAAGCCTTCGATTTTTTATTGTTACTAAATTTTCCCACACCTAGTTTCTCATGTATTGTTTCTTATTTTAGTCAAGTCAAGGCTGAAAGGATCGAGATAAAATTATTAAACTTTTGCATTTATTAAACACTAGCAATAAGATGGTGTCTGGAGATAAGTGACAATATCCTATGCGAGTGCGACAAGCATCATACTGTACCCACTGATCCATTTACCACGACATTGTCTGACATGACATGGCATGTGTTTAGGACAAATCTTACAAAAACTTAGAGCATGCTTTTTGCACTATCTGGAGATCGAACCCATAGTGTAAAGGCTTCTCGCCTTTAAAAACTGCCCAAGTCCGTGTTGAACCACGCACACTGTAGGGTCCCGTAGCAAAGAGTATTTCAGCTTCTGACCGCAAATATAAATTTTTATTTCATAATACATAATTATTATATGAAATACAAAGTTATTTTTGTGGTTGGTTAACTCAAAATCGAATATCTCAAAAACTACTCAACATAATAATATCTTATTCAAACTAATTTTCGTTAGAAGTGTTTTTTTTTTATTCTACACCTTTAAATTTATTTAGAATTTTCACCCCATAATTCAAAAGTTACAGGGTGGAGACACCTTTTACGACCCAAGCACAATTAATTTAATTAATTAATTATAATATCACCAAATATTCACCAAAAAAAAAAGTTACCCTAGGTACCTAACGATGCCCCATATGAAGGAGTGCGTGAAAATATTTTTTTCAACCCACAGTTTCATGTATGGAGTGGAGACCTCCCTAAATAATATTTTTTCGTAATTCTACTGCACTCCTTTATAGAGGTTTAGGTACAGAAGACATCTATATGCGAAGTTTCATCTATAAAGTGCCAATAGTCGCCGAGTAAAATGCTGTGACATACGGATGGACGGACAGACGGACAAGACGAAATTATAAGGGTTCCGTTTTTGTACGGAATCCTAAAATGAAGCGGACTTTTTCACTTAAAACGCACTAGAATGCACAAGACCATTTCTGTGGTCACTGGTCAACTAATGATAACTCCATAATCTTGACATATAGACAGACGGACAAACAAGTGATCCTTTATGGTTTCTGTTTTTCCTTTTGAGATACGGAACCCTTATAGGATCACTTTGTTGTCCGTCTGTCCGTATGTCAAGACCCTTAACGGGTGCTCGTAGATGCGGGCGCTATTACATATTTTGGAACCCTTAGGGCACGAATCATAGGTACTCGCACTTGTCCAGTTTTTTTAATAAGTGCAAAAAAATCCTTTGGTCTGACATAGCACACTTGCACTGATATCAAAAATACCATAATTTTGCAGTTATCACTAATTAGTTGACTAGTGAGTGAACCCAGATTTTAAATACGCCGTCAACCCTAGCGCGGCCTTTACCTACCTTGCGTCACACATAATATTTGCTCCAATATTCTTTCAGTTTCCTAAAATTAATTATAACAGTGTTCACACTTCCTTTTATTTGGTAAGTGTGTTTTGTTTGTGTGTTTCAGTGCGCGTAATGTGGCGTGTATGATAATGCACACGTCATGGGTGTATTGGCAATTCATTAACAGTTATAAGTACTATCTTTATTATCAGGAGATATTATGTCGTGGGTACTCGAAATTTGAGATCCCTTTGCAACGCCTGAGCGTTTGGCGACATCTATCGGAAACTATTATTTGACAAATTTCAAGTTGACCGAGCAGGTCGCGATAGCTCAGTTGGTTTCAGAGCAGTGGCGCGGTTCGCCAAAGGTCGCAAGTTCAAATCCTGCTCGGGAAAATTCGATTTTTGAGAATCTCTTACATATTTAATAACTTTGTACAGTTGTTGTGAGGAAACTAGGGGAGGTTTCTGATAAAAAAACTGGGCATTACAACAATACTTACTGTATTATTTCATTAGGTCTGCCTCTACCACATCTCGCTTCTGCTACCACCTCCGACTCCACCTCCGCCTCCGACTCCGACTCCGATTTCGGTTCCGACTCCGACAAACCAAATTTAAAAACTCTGACTTCCACTCCGGTTCCGATGAAACCCCTTCCGTAATGGTGTCGACCTCGTTGGACGTGAATGCGACGCATTATTTTTCAAGATTAGGTTTTTATTGTTTTTCTTTTTTTTTGTTCTACTTTTATTTATATCTGTAATACTCTGCATACAATAAACAATTTTTCTTTCTATAATTCTTTCTCTCACAATACACTATTCTACAATGATCAAAACAAACTTTTACTGGAACCAAAACGATATTTTTGCTTATAAGGTACTGACTGTGGAGGAGAACTAAGAAGTAATAAATGGGTACTGGTTGTGAGGGTTAAGGTTATTTTGTACCACAAAAGTAGCTATACCAAGGTCTAGGGTCCATATTATAATCAGGTTCAGGAAACCGACAATTCAATCTAGCAATTTATGACGACACCCTTAAATCAGTATCCACACAGTACGAAATATGAGCAATTTAGTAATAGTAGACAGTTACACGAATTGGTAAACAATTGACTGTTTGTCCATCATTTGGTACTTGCTCATGTAATTGGGTAAAAGCCGTAATATCCTTATGTCCTCACTAGTTCAGCTGACGTGGTGCTGTGGCGAAATGATGAGTGACTTATATAGCAAGTAACAAAAACCCTATTCGATCCCAAAGGAAACTATTATGCATTGAACAAAATTTTGTATGACACAACCCCAAAATCGCTTAAAATAACTGCTGTTCCATACATTATGTGAACACAAATGTGTGGAACAGCTATTTTTTATCGCTGTTTTAGGGTTGGTCATAGCATAGCATAGCATAATCGGCCTATAATGTTCCCAATGCACACAGGCCTCCTCTCTGTGAGAGGGAGTGGGCCGTAGTCCACCACGCGGGCCCAGTGCGGGTTGGTGGACGTCGTATGTCTTCGAATTTTTGGTTCTAGTTTCCTCACGATGTTTTCCTTCACCGTTAAAGCAAGTGATAATTAATTTGTAATACGCACATGACTTCGAAAAGTCAGCGGTGCGTGCCTCGGGATCGAACTCGAACCATTCGCCGTGGGAGGCACATGGTTAAACCCTCAGATCATAGAAACAAGGGAGATGTGCCAAGGCGCTATTGAGCTTGACGCTTTCATACGGTCACATTGACCGTATATAAAAAGTACACGTTGGCGACGAACCGAACACGATCGATGATATAAATACAGTGTTTTAGTTTAGTGCTAGTGTTGAGTAACGATTAACAGTGTTAGATTGAGGGTGTGCGGAATTTTTAATGTGTGGGAGATCTTTTTATTCACAAGGAGCGCTTGTAATTGTGTCGAAAAATGTTCTAAAAGTGGCGACAGTTGTTCCCGTACTAATTTGCTATGATGGCATATCTCCTTGTTTCTATGATCTGAGGTTAAACCACTAGGCTATCACTGCTACGGTTGGTCCCATAGTCAAAATTATTAATAATGATGAGATCGAACAGGGTTTTTGTTACATGTTGTACTTGTAATACGCTTTCAAATAATTGTTACGGTAGTGAAAATTCTACTCATTTTGTAGTCCCCGATTTCAGTATGTTACTGACCGTTGAAGGATTACGACTTTATTCCGCTCATAAAAGGCATATTCAAAGATATTTGATATTACAACTAATGCGAACGGGATGCGGTAGCTCAGTTGGTTAGGGTGATGCCACGGTGCGGCAAGGGTTGCGAGTTCAAATCCTGTCCGTGCCAGTTGTTTTTGAAATTAGGGTTTGTCTTGGGTGCATTTTTATAGTGCATACAGCGATGGTCGCCGGCTATGACACCATTACATTTTATTAAAGTTGTCATAAAGGGCCTCTACGTGTTGGCTTCAGCCCACGCACCTTCGAGAGGTCCGGGACTCTGTAGTCCAATGCAACAAAAAAAGTGTTACCAACACCATGGTGTTGGTAAATAACTCTTAATAGATGGCGTTATACGTATCGATTTGTTATTGAAGTTTGTGTAAAATATAGAACATGAATAAATAGACAAATATAAATGTTACACACACAACAGCCGGCCTAGCATGACCACGATAGTAACGGGTTTTGTCTACAGAAGAATAGACAAAGTGACAGATTGTAGAAACATTTCAACCGTATTATGCATACAATAAAGAGAAGAAATGTTTATATTCTTCAGTAGACAAAATTCTGATAAACCAAGCACGGGTCGCCGCGTGCTCGGGCAGAAGAGATTTGGATAGAAAGAACTCTGTCTATTCTTTGGTAGAATAGAGATAGAATTGGTCATGCTAAGCATGCAGAAAAAGAAAAGAGTAATCATGGATTATCTTGTCCGTTTTTCTCCATAGGAATGTACGTTAGCAACTAGCTTGACAAAGCTAGACAAACTGATTGACAACTAGGTATATCTTGACAATTCAAAAGTGCCTGTAAATGGTCTAATCGAAATAAATGTTTTGACTTTCACTTTGACTATGCTGAGTGCCTCAGGGATATCAAAAAACATTTTGCAGGTGGGCAGATTGTATATTTTATAACGTATGTTTGTACAGAAGCTTATCCTTTTAAAACTTAATGTAGGTGATAATATACTTATATTTATCCTATAAACAATAATTAGACACACGGTATTAAAAAAATATGGCACAAAAATAATGACATAGAGAATTCAATTGTAATAGTGCTTCTACTTAAGACATTAAGACATATTCTATACAAGTAAACTGCGTAGCTGATACTAGTTTATAAGTACTGCAATGATTTGACAAGATATAAATTATCGAAGAACAACTCTAAGAACAACGAATATATATTATGTAGGTATAACATTAATAAAATAAATAATGTAGACATAATTTAAATTTATGGCAACAAGAGATGACAATCTCAAACACAAAATTACTTGCATTCTTGCAAAATATCCTTTGGCATAAATAAACTTGAAAGCAATGAATCTTGTCACTTACAAAAATCTTAATAGGTACTTATCCCCGCAACTATGTAAGTATTACTTAATTACATATTTATTTTATTGCTGCAGCTTGTACTTGGTTTTTCAAGTACCATTAATATAGACTTCATACAGTTTAATATCACACTTTCAGTGATATTAAGATTTTTGTAAACGACCCGGATTCATTGCTCTCGAGTGTAATAAGATACAGATAAATTATCATAAGTTAGCATTTAATTTAACAAAGGTTTTAATAATGCTTAACTTCCCAGTTTTGGCAATACTGCATAGTTTGAAAAAAGTTAGGTAGATCATAAATGAGCGTTTTCACAATTGGATCGATACTGTCTTCTTGTGGTTCGGCCGAGTTATAGTTTAACTGCGTTTATGCTAACGCTTTGTATTTACTACAAAAATAAAGTAGGTATTGCCCATGTGAATGCGGTTGCAGTGTTTTTAACAAAATTGCTGGGTTGTCAAGGTCCTATGGTATTCTGAGCTATTTTGTTGCATCCTGTCTAAACTCTTTACTGTATTTATGTAGTTTTAAGAATTTGTTTTAAAATTGGAATGTTTGGTACCGCTATAGCTCAATAGATGGCGTTGTACCCTGTCTGAATCGCGGTGTTAAGATCCTCCGGCGAATAATGACCTCTTGAGGTAATTAGTATAATAAATTGTCTTGCTCTGGATATAGTGTTTTATTTCTTTGGGAGATATTTTTGCGACGTGTACATCCCAATGCTGAATCCTACTTGTTGATGTTAGGATTATCGATTTTCTACCGGGCGGCAGTTATTCTCGGTGCTTTTATCAAGACAAGGCGTACCTACTGATATAGTAAAGCTGAAAGTTTGTTTGTTTATTTAACGCCCTAATATCTATAACTACCAGTCGGATTTGAAAAATTCTTTTTGCATTTGGTAGACCAACTCTTGAGGAAGGTATAGGCTTTTTAACATCACGCTACAACCCTAAGGAGCCGAGCAACGGCGGGTGAAGCCTTGGGGCAGCTAGACATTAATATTAGTGCATCAACTATATAGCAATGGGCACGGGAATGCTACTAGGACTCTGGTAATAATGAGGAGTTTCATTCAGCGTGGTAGCTCCGATCACGTCCCCACCAGCGACCAGCAACAGCCTGCGCTTGCGGTGATGACGTAGCAGTGACGTCACGCTCGCGAAGCTCTGCTCACCGCGCCGAGGAAAGCCGAGCGCGAGCCGACCGTCAGGCCGACGGCGGACGCCCACGTTGTGGACTGCGTTTGCGCAGGCAACGCTAAGAGTGTAGGCGTGATCTGGCTGCAATGTAAAACATAGAAAATGAAAAAAATATATAAAAACCCGACCGTGGTTTGCCCTACTTCATAAGTGGTGTTATAAAACCACCAAAAAAAAAAGTTAAAAACTATTTTTTTTTAAACCTGACTACGAAAAAAATCACGTTCTTGTCTGACAGCTTGGAATTCTTCTCTTATACGGAATTCAGTGTTGTGAAAACTTAATAAATCTACGTTTTATCACCGCATCATCGCTCAACATCAGGCGAGATGGTGGTCAAACGCAAGCCTATTATTAATTAAAAAAGTTAAAAAAATAACCAAGTGCGAGTCGGACTCGCGCACTGAGGCTTCGGTACCTTCCTCAGATGTATAAAAACATGATGGCACAATAGCGCCATCTATGAGAATATAGTTGAACAACATCAACCAGCAGTGGCAAACTATATTCTCATAGATGGCGCTTAACACAACAGACGGACAACAAAGTGATCTTATAAAGGTTCCGTTTTTCCTTTTGAGGTACGGAACCCTAAAAATGGTATGACCCTTACCTGACTGGACGGTCTCAGTATAAACGTCCCATCCGGCTGTCCTCTCAACAGGTTCTGTGCCTCCCCCCTATCTACGTTCATGTAGTACGGCTCGTTCTCCACCGGAACGGGGAGCGGCCGGTCCGCCATGTTGGTGCAGCCCGACTTGCGGCCATCCGGCCACTTGCGGGCGGCTTCGTCGCTCGGTGTGCCCGCGACCTTATGTGGGCCGGCTTCTGAGTCGTCTGATGGGTGGTCGTCATTTGTTTCTGGAAAGGTATGGGCAAATATTGGTAAAGAGAAAAGTGAATCCTGTAAGCTAGCGGAGACCAATCATTAATCTATGGCTATAAGCTAGAGGGAGGCAATATCTTTATTTTTGACGATATGGAAATATGATTCACTGTTGGACTGCTGAATTAATCAACAAAATTTCTGGTGTTCTCACTAGAACCAACATTTACTAAGATTTTTTGCCATAGTTCCGCACACTTACGCGTTCCTCCAGCGTGTGAACGACGCGAACGCCGCGTGCGTGAACGTTTACATCATTCACACGCCGAGGAACGCGCACGCCCAATGTGGGGAAGGCCTTAGACCGTGATCAATCAAAGTTACTTGGCACGTGCTTTGGCTTAGATATATTCCCGTCTCTATCCTGGACTTGTAGTTTGACAGTTGTGCGACCGTCACAGGAATAGTGCCAAGCACGTGTAATAATCTCGGTCTCTGTGTCATCCCTGTTATTGTGATACCGAGGTATCGTAACGGCAACTGCGTCAGTGATACTGTACATTATTTGAACTAGTACCAAACCGACCACCCTAGTTATAACAGACACTTATAATTTCTTACACCTAGATATGTACATCTAAAGAGCAAATTCAAACATTATTTTTTTTTGAGTTAGCTCCGTTTAGATCTGGTGTCCGATTTGTTCTTTAATAATGGGTACTGTACCTGCAACCACGTCAGTGAGGTAGTGCACTACACGGTAGAACATATCCACGACGGTAGTGCCGAGCCGGACACCCAGGTTGTACATGAGTGGTACACTCACTTTAATCCACCAGCACATCCTCACAACACTAGCAGTGCTTTATTATTGGAGATTCTTACGTTGTCATGTTTCTGGATCTCATTTTTATGACGTTACTAGGCCTACGCGTAGCATGACCAATTCCATCTCTATTTTCCTAAAGAATAGACAAAGTTCTTTCTATCCAACTCGTTATCTCTTCTGCCCGAGCTCGCGGTGACCCGTGCTTGGCTTTGTAGACTTTTGTCGACTGAAGAATAGAAACATTTCTTATCTTCATTTTATTAACATTGCCACAATCTGTCATTTTGTCTATTCTTCTGTCGACAAAACCCATTTCTATAGTAGTCATGCAATGCGTGCTTGCGGACTCCGCACTTTCGGTAAGACGCTATAATAATATCGGCGTACCTTATCCCAGCAACGTTGCCAGACGTCCTGATTTTGGCGGGACGTCCCGATTTTTAGCCCAAAAATTGAATGTCCCGGGCCCCAACTTCAAACTGCTTTACTGAACGCGTTTTTTTCCAAGTTAATTTTAAATAGTCAAATGCCGGAAATAAATTCTCCGTATAAAATTAAAGCAGAATTACTCTGCACAGGAGATATCCTGTGCAGAGTTCTTCGACTAACTAAAATCTGGCAACGCTGCTTCCCAGGGAGGCCAATTCAGTGGGTTGACGCCGCGTCAGGAGAGATAGAGTTACGCGATAGAAATAGACATGTTATGTCCATTGGTGACTATTTTACCTATTGAACCTAGATCTAGATCTAGTTTGTAGTTTGTCTTATCTGGTAACTAAACTTTAATAGTTGAAGAGGCATGAGACGAAAAAGAAATGTCCCCTTAAATTCCTACATTCTTCGTGACAGTTAAAGTTGCAAATCTAGACAGATTTCTAAAAGGGACGGTGACTTAACGTGTGAGGTTCAATTAGAATCAATTGTAACGATACGTGAATCAGACGTGAGTCACTGTCTCGGACATTTAAGAGCCACTTGGCACTATTCAATTAGCACTATCTACAGTATCAAGTTATCTGCAGATCTAAGGTTGAGTCGTAAGATACGAGTAGCGACGGGTGAGGGGAAGCCGGTACAATATAACAAAATACCGGTAATGCCGGTACAATATACTATACTAGTATTATAAAGAAGGGGCTCGTGGCTAAGTGACAGCCGCGCTGATCGATCGATCTGCGAGGTTAAGCTGCGCCGAGACCCCTCCGTGTTTCGGAGAGCACGTGAAACAGTCGCCCAGTCGGTCCCGGATGTCATAGGAATATCTTTGACAGTCGTTACGGGTAGTCAGAAGCCCGTAAGTCTGACAACTGGTCTAAC
Organism: Thalpophila matura; assembly: GCA_948465475.1. Lineage (NCBI taxonomy): Eukaryota > Metazoa > Arthropoda > Insecta > Lepidoptera > Noctuidae > Thalpophila > Thalpophila matura. The sequence goes on from OX419200.1 coordinate 12,602,184, forward strand.
ATTCGAATACCGGTATTACCTAATAATTGGTTGTGGAGGTCAGATGGCAGTCGCTCCACGTAAAATATTGATATTCAGCCGCAACTAGTTAGACTGGAAGCCGACCCCAATCTAGTTTGGGAAAAGGCTAGGCGGATGATGATACTAGTATTATAAAGCTGAAGAGTTTTTAAACGCGCTAATCTCTAGAACTACCAGTCGGATTGGAAAAAAATATTTTTTTATATGATAGCCAGATTCATGAGGAATAGTATAGGCTATTTAACATCACGCTACGACTCTTAGGAGCTGAGAGACGGAGGTGAAACCGCGGCGAGCAGCTAGTTATAAATAATTCTGTTTGACTTACGTCATACCTATTCGTTTATTCATACATATTTTAAGTAGGTATGAAAGATTACCTATGGGTTAATGAGGTACATTCGTACATTTTAAGATTCTCTACGATTGACGGTTTTCAAGTAGGACAATAAGAGAAGTTATGATAATTGCCCAAAAGTTTGCCTGTACCGATTTTTTTAATATAGGCTTGCGTTAGGCCGCCATCTCGCCTGATGTTAAGCGATGATGCGGTCTACGATGGAGCACGCTTGCCTAGAAGAAACCGATTCACTTGTGACTTGAAGACGCTCAATTGTAACTATCGGGGAACACCCACTCCGACAACGTATTCCACTGCTTGGCGGTTTTTACACTGATAGTGGAATCAAAGCGCTTTGGGTTTTTGATATACTTATCAACCAAATAATGGAAATATGTAATTAGGTATTGTATCCTTCGCTAGCCTTCAAAAGATCAGTATAAAAGCTCCATAATTCATTTCACACTGACACAAATGCGTTTCACATAATCCACTAACACCCACTTTTGTTCGAAAGCTACACTTCAATTAATTTAACTACGAAATGTAACTGTACGTAATACAACAATACAAGTGAACACGTATGGGGGCAGTCGCTTCGCGGGACTAATAAGGAGTAAACAAATAATTGTTCCACGCCACCATCACTTTTTTATTCTTTTTTGTAAAGACTAGCTTGCACCCGCGGTGGCGCTTGCACGGGACATTTAAGGCGACGGTAAATGGTAACGGCCATAAATCTCAAGTTTTAAATCTCTTATTTCGCCGTCAAATAATGCAGGTTAGTTGTGCAATTTTTTTATGTTAAACTAGAACATAATTACATCAATCGTACCTGTGAATATTTAACTATTGTAGTAAAATACTTAATGAAATAAATTCATGAATTACTGTCTACCCAAAACATGAAAACGTAATTACTTTCAAATCGCTTAAGATATTTTCATGATTTGTTTTGTGTGAAAAGACTATGTTACTACCTATAATATTGCCTGTTACTTTTTTTTTATTTTATATTTTAGATACTAAAAAGTAATAATACGTCTAATTCGGCACAGTGCGCTCCTTGATAGGCGAGTCGTATTGCTCGGTGGACGTATGTCGCGTTGCTTGAGCTCAGCGCAGAACAATCAAGCTATACCACCCAAATCACTCAAGGCCGTTGGCAGTTATCAGCGCCTTAAATATATCTGTCTGGGTATGGTTCCTCGCTGTAGATGTGGTGTCTTCTTGTGAAGTTTGAGTTGGTTTCGGTAAAGATTGGAAATGCTCTAGGTTCATTTTTCGTCACTACTGCTACCTATTTTTCCTACTAACAAAAAATACTAAGCTACATAATATACAAGCATACCTATTTAATATATAATTGAACCCATAACACTAAGCGTTTGCACCGTATTTTTATCAAAATGTATACTTTACAATTTGTGTCAATTGTAAAGTATACATTTTACATTTTTTTTTTTATTTTATTAGTATACAATTTTCTCCTTCATCTATATATTGCCGCTAGGGGACATCCCTACACACATGTCACCCACAAGACACATGTTGTTCAGGAAATAAAAGAAAAAATAAGTGATGAGAAAGTACAAGCTACCATGAGTATTGTCATTTGTCTACCTACAAAGAAAGATACAGTTACAACTTTACGGGGTTCTGTACGTAGTGTATGAGATAGAATGGATGCAGAAGACAATCAAAAGTTAAGAGTAAATCAGGCAGGAGCATATAGCAAAAAAAAAGATGGGTTATTATAAGTTAAAAACTAAAACCCGACTACAACAAAAATCGAACTGGAAAGCATGAAACAAGAAAATATTTTTATCTGATAGCCTGAAACTTAATAAATCAACGTTTTAATATCTAACGTATATCCGTGGTCGCATGCCGCCATGTTGGGCCAGCTTATTAGTCTGTAATACGGTGATTTAGACGCAGTTTGTTTATATTAACGATACAAGAACGCAAAAAGACTCGAAAGGAGTTAGTGTTCAGATCTTAGAATTGTTGAATTTGAACTACGTTGAAAAAAATTTAATTTAATTCAAATTGAACTAACGCTCAATGCCGTGTCGTTTCAACTTGAGCCCTTCGTCACCTAATTTTCACAACACCCAGTTAAGCATTTGACATGTAAGCAGCTGCATCGCTACACAAGGTCAATTGGCGAAATGTCTGGATGAATTTATTAATGCTCATTAGTGCAGTACCTACATATTATATATTCTTCTTCAGATCACAAAACCCGTCAGAAACGAAGTTCCTTACGCCTGGTATTATAATAGAAAGAGACAGAGAGAGAGATGCATGAAGGGAGCACAACGCTTTTTTTTACCTGAGAATTTCTAACAGTCAACTCCTCAGATCATAGAAACAAGAGAGATGTGTCAAGGCGCTATTGAGCTTGACGCTTTAATATGGTCACGTTGACCATAATTAAAACGTACGACACTGGCGATGGATTGAACGCGATCGATGATATAAACACAGTGTTGTAGTTTAGTGCTAGTGCTGAGTGAGGAAACACAGTGTTAGATTGAGGGTGTGCGGAATTGTTAATGTGTGGAAGATCTTTATATTTACAAGGAGCGCTTGTAATTGTGTCGCAAACTGTTTTAAAAGTGGCGACAGTGATTCCCGTACTAATTTGCTATGATGGCATAATATTACCTTGTATCTCAGGTCACCTCCTACAAGCCACGTTAAGGAACTTTGTTAAAAAAAATACCTATAAGAAATATCACTATGGTAGCCTACCTCTTCGAATCCCGAATCGATTCTCGAAGATGCTGAGGATGTACCCTAGAAGTGACTCGTCTTTCTGTCTGTAGTTGACGTCACAGTAGTCCTTGTTCAGCTGCACGGGCTCCAGGTAATCTTCCACTGGTAATTTCGTCTGGTGAAGAGAAAAAATATCATGATCATTATAACAGTTTACGAAAAAATATTCAAATAGTTTTCTATAAAACTCAAAGGGCGATCTTTCACAACAATAATATTAGATTTAAATCCCAGAAGTAAAATCAATGCCAGTCGAAATATAGACTTAGCGATATCGCACACGGGTAACTTTTGTACGGTAACAAAAATCACCCGTGCGCGCTAGCTCTTATTCAAAACAATTTGCGTGTAGTATATTCGGAAGACTTTTTGCCAAAACTTTGTAATTTCTTAAAAAAGCTTACTAATTAAAAGAAAGAAAGAAAGAAAATACATTTATTTGGCACAACAGATAGACACACAGACAAAAAATTAATAAAAAATAAAATACAAGGTCTTAAAATTAAAGTAGCTGCTGTGTGCCTAGCGGCTTTGCCAAATAGGTCCAGTTCAGCATAAATGCCAGACCACTAGTGCCTGGCGCTGGTTTTCAACTGGACCTAGTTGTGAGTTGGACGTATCGGATGTAAACCAGTTCGAACATAGTACCTAATAGATAGATATAAACTATAATAAATAGATATTGCTGTTAATTAATATATATAAGTGCATGTGTTTATTTTAATACAAGGTGAGTGTTAATAGCATAGAAATACAGAGCGCAAAATAAAATAAGTAAATTAGCATTAAAGAAAAGAAAACATACCCATTTCGCAACAATAAAACAAATATGAATATAAAACTCATAATACTCACTTGTTCTCTTACTTCGCTGCCATCTACAGATTGTCTATTAACGTGTACCGAGTCATACATGTTAGCAATACTGTCACTATTCTCATAGAAATTAGATGAAGATTTCTCACTCTCCACCTTTCTTTCCTCGAGCATGTCATGTTTCTTGAAAAATGGCACTTTGAAGGATTGAAACAATTCTTGAATCTTCACGATACAAGGTTTAACATTAACTGCTGCTGCTCTTGGTTCAACAGGCTTCTCGTTTTCAACTTCATTATAACACAGGTCTTCGTAAAAGTGGTCTTCAGGACATTTTACACTCAACTCCTCAGGAGTTGATAGTGATTTATACTTAGTTCTACATTCTGGCTTCTTATAAGTTCTAGCTATGTAATATCTGCTGTTTCTCTTCATAGCGTAATACCCTCTGTCGTTAGAACTTTCTTGTCTTGAGAATCTGGCTCTTATGTCAAAGAAAGGATATTCGTATGAGTTTAGTCTGAAAAATTTCTTTTTTTTAGGAGTTCCAGCATCCATAGGCAAGTACGATGGTGTTCTTTCAGCTTTTTGTTGGTTTCTGTAAAGAAAACTCTTTGCTGGTACAATTCTTCTGATTAGATCCTCTACTGTGCTCATAGAAGAATGTGTATGTACAGGTTCTTCCTTTCTTCTGTGAGTTACAGTTTGGTACTGACTCTCAATATCATTTTTATCTGTAATTGTACTTTTTGTTTGAATGTTGACTGTTGTTGTGTCATCTTTGGAGTCAAGTATTTTCATTGTTGCGTTATTGTCTTTGTTTTCTAAATATTTGTTAGGATTCAGTTTCATATCTTCGATGAATGTCATGAATTTCTTGGCGTTCACTTTCGGTCGCCATAACTTTACGATTCCTTCGCTGACATCCTGAAAAAATATGTTGATGTAGGTAGTTAAACACTCTATGGTGATGTCATCCAAGCTGCAATTTTAGCTACGGTGACTGTATCTGCTTGATAATTATTGGCGTTAGTATTCCAGATGATTGCTGTCGACTGCTGTAGCCAATTTAGGCCTTGGCTATCCCCTAAGGGGCCCTAGGAATACGTACCCATATCCAACTACATCAAAGGTAGTCTACGGGGTAATATACTAATTCAGATTAACGCGATAAGTCTAGTCTTTATTAATTTAATTAGCCTACACTAAATTGATAAGGTTAACTGTCCATTTCATATTGTATTACGTGTGTCACGGCCGGTCGACGCACACATGTGCAATTGTGTTCCTACATTATGTATATCATTCACATTAACATGTTTACTACCGTTAACGACATTCCCCATTTATCATCCATTAGAGAACGAGCAATATTCATAAAATATAATATTCTTTATTACACTTTTAGTACAAGTATTATGTTGACAAACAGCACAATGGGTGATTTCTGCATCATTTGAATGGACACGTATTTTTATTATAGGCTATGAAACGCTTGCAACAAATCTAGACTCTAGACTATTAAAAAGCTAGTAGTTGCCCGCGACTTCATAGCATAAGCATAGCATAATCGGCCTATAATGTTCCCACTGCTGGGACACAGGCCTCCTCTCTGTGAGAGGGTGTGGGCCGTAGTCCACCACGCGGGCCCAGTGCAGATTGGTGAACATCACATGTCTTCCAATTTTTGGTTCTAGGACATGCCGGTTTCCTCACGATGTTTTCCTTCACCATTAAAGCAAGTGATAATTAATTTCTAATACGCACATGACTTCGAAAAGTCAGCGGTGCGTGCCTCGGAATCGAACTCGAACCATTCGCCGTGGGAGGCACATGGTTAAACCACTAGGCTATCACCGCGACTTCGTCTGCGTGATAATTGATGAAAAGTAGCCTACGTGTTTCTCCAGGTTCCCTTTGTAAAATTTTATCCAAATTCGTCCAGCCGTTTTAGCGTGAAGGAGTAACAAACGCACCCATGCACATTATACCATCTATACAAATAAATAAAATTGAAGTGTCTGTTCGTAATGTCAAATGCCATTCGTTCGTCTGTCGCACTTGACAGACACAATTGATTTCGACCTGAATGAGGCGGATTTTTTAAATGGGACAGATGGAGGGTTAAGTAAGAAGCTGTTATAGCTTCTTACTTAAGGCATTTTTAAGATGTTGTCTGTCTGTTTGTTCCGATTCCGATTAATCTCCGAAACGGCTGCACCTATCTTGACGGGACTTTCACTGGCAGATAGCTGATGTTTTAAGGAGTAACTAAGGCTACTTTTATTTCTAAGTCGCGGGCACAGGTAGTTTATAATATTAGTGTGATTACATCAAATAAATAGTCGTACTCACAAATAACTTCCTTCCATCCAGTGTCTTCTCCCTGGCGAAGTCCACGAACTCGTCCAAGTCCCATCGTTCTAGAAGAGTCACCACTCCTTCTTCGTCTAACTCTTCCAGTTTCTTACACTTCCTCTCATGTCTGTCCATTATCTGCCAATGAGAAACATCTCATTATATGTAGATTTAACTTTCCAATGTATCTTTAACTAGCAACCTGCCCTTCTTTGCACGGGTGCAATCTACTGATGTAGCGACATGTCAAAACATCGAGATTTCTATGCTGTATCTTAGTAAAATATTAGCATATATTATACTTTAAAACCTTCCGGAATAAATTCTCTAAATGGTGGTGAAAACCACATTAAAATCCACTGTATAGTTTAGAAAAACTAAGCGGACAAAGGACAGACACGAAAGGCTACTTTATTTTATACTAGCACTTTTACCGCGACTTCGTCCGCGTGGCCCGCAGGAACTGTATAATTTTTCGGGATAAAAAGTAGCCTATGTTACTCAGTGATAAATGTGATAATGTAGCTTTCTATTGGTGAAAGAATTTTTAAATCGGTCCAGTAGTATCGGAGCCTATTCGGTACAAACAAGAAAATCTTTCCTCTTTATAATATTAGTATAGACTATTTATAGATAGGAAATATTTACATCGTCTGTTTTTATTCGGTTGCTAACAGAATATACCTAACTAATTCTAAATAATATAACTATTCGAGATTAGAGACAAATCAGATAGTTATCATAAACAAATCAGATTTAACTTAACGGTTCTCCTCCACTAACAAACTAAATAATACTTTACAAACACAGTGAGTAATCTAATAAAATATCACAACCATGGTGCACATTTTCTTCATTAAAGTTATCTACTATGACTTTAAACAAAATAAACTAATTAAATAAAACAAGTAACGTATTGGAGTACTTACATAGAATACCAAATATTCACCAACACATAACAATCTACAATGTTTTTTAAAATTTCACTACGATATATCCTTCTCACTTGCACTCACGAATTCATAAATATATCTGTCTCTATCGCAATTAAACTCGACAGAACCGACCTCTCTGCTGAACCTCGGGTGACAGAGTCGTGGATGACAGTGGATTGGACACAATTAACTTGATTGGTCATCAGCCATGGTGCTAATATGGTGGACGTGAGACGATGCGGTTCGTTTCTGTGCGTAATTTTTTGTGTCCGACCGAAACCCGAAATCGAAACTTCCATATAAGGTCATAATATGTATGTCCTAATATGACCTTATACGGAAGTTACGGTTTCGGTTTCGGCCGTAATGTAAAAACGTAAACGTGACGTAAAAACCGTTCTGTATCTGTTTAAGTGTTGATGTTGAATTTATGATGTGTCATTTGTGAAATATACTTTATTTCAAAGTATAAGGCTAGTTGCACTGTAGTTTAAAATACCTTAATGATAAATACCTTAATATTACAGTGTTTTTTTGTTTTTTGAGTTTGTTTCGGTGTTTCTTCTCAAAGGTAGTCATATAGGAAACACCGAACTCATCTAGCTTAAAAAAAATGTTTTGACGTGTAAAAGTGTTATTTTTAACCTATTTACAAAATAAATATCATTTATCATTTATCATTTAATTTTCGGTTTTAGTCGGACATTAGTAATTTTCATGAATTTTAAACCATTACTTACATTATTCAAGTATCAAATCTGTACTTATATTTATCTGTATACTAATAGCTTTTGCTTGCGGCTTTGCTCGCCTACAAATGGTACTATATAATTTTCTGTACCACTGATAACGTATATCGCACCTTCCGTGCAACAACGTCACTAATAGCCAAAACTGCAAAATCAAATGTAAGTATATCTTGGTCGTAATGCCTATAGATATGGTTCATATCTGCCGGCCTAGCATGACCACGATAGAAACGGGTTTTGTCTACATAGTAATAGACAAAGTGACAGATTTCATTCATAAAACGTAGAAATGTTTCTACAATCTGTCACTTTGTCTATTTCTATGTAGACAAAACCCGTTTCTATCGTGGTCATGCTAGGCCGGCTGGTGGCAGGTTAGACAGTGGAAATATTTTAAGGGGTCATTGTACTCATTATTATAAACAACTTTTACTATCGGACCAACCCTGAAATCGCGAAAAAAAAATCAGCTGTTCCATACATTTTGTTGAGTTATGTGAACATAAATGTATGGAACAGCTGATTTTTTTTTCGCGATTTCAGGGTTGGTCCCATAGTAAAAGTTGTTCATAATGATGAGTACAATGACCCCTTAAAATATTTCCACTGTCTAACCTGCCACCCTGTTTAATATCTATAATGTAAAAATATGATAATCGGTTCAGCGGTTTAGGTGTGAAAACGTAATAAATAAACAAACAGACAGACAGAGTTAGGTACTTTCGCATTTAGATATATTAGTTAGGATGTATTATAAAACTGACGAAGTTGCGAGCAAAAGACTATAGTCAGATAATAAATCGATACATAAGATAAGGACCTTAGACCTTAATAACTATCTCCAACACTCAGTGGCGCCTCACGCAAGCTCTCACACGCATACTTGACGAGGTTAAATAGAGTCATTAGACACTATATGTACCTGTTCAAATACCAACACTCTTTCACCTACGACTCACCTTAATACGACGCTTTAACGTCCACAATCGCATATTCCAAGTGTTTTATAAATTTTGTATACCTGCTGATGATGTACCAACACTTTTTCAGTTACAGTAGATCTTAGTACGTTGATTTGAGGTTGGTAATTGCGTGTGGTAGGTGTCTAAGTAATGTTGTGTTAATGAACGAGAGTCAATTGGTGAGGTGATGTCATTATGTTAGATTGTTTCAGACTGCTAGTTTTATTTTGAAAGATTGATAATGTTGGTAATAAAACTAAGTTTTTATTAACCGACTTCATTAACCGACTTCAAAAAAGGAGGTTCTGTATTCGTCCCGTATGTATGTATGTATGTATGTAAGTATGTATGTATGTATGTATGTACGTATGTTTGTATGTGCGCGATTTTCTTAAAAACTACTGATTCGATTTGGATGGGGTTTTCACTAACGTAATCTACATACTTTCAGGAAGGTTTTAGTATATAATACATTATGTAATCATTCCTATGTACAAAGTTATAGGCATAAATGTACACACTCCGTAGAAGATTTACTGATGAACGAATTCGTGAAAGTAATCTAACACGGGATAAAGAACTAAAAAGGGAAAAATAAAAAACTTTTTTAACAAAAAATAACCGCCTTCAAAAATCCACTACAAAGAAAATAATAATTTTGGTTTCGGAAGTCGGTGGCAAACAAAAAATAACCGCCTTCAAAAAGCCACTACAAAGAAAATAATAATTTTGGTTTCGGAAGTCGGTGGCTTTGGTTTTTGTTTGCTTTTTTTGCCACCGACTTCCGAAACCAAAATTATTATTTTCTTTGTAGTGGATTTTTGAAGTCGGTTATTTTTTTTAGGGTTCCGGACTTCATATGGAAAAAAATATTTTTTTATTATTGCGTAGCCCGTTTACATAAAACACTTTGTGGATGGAGAAACGAGGTGGAATGTTTCACCATTGAAGATGGAAGAATTGTCTGGTAGGCCACTGCCCGACAGTTAAAGTCTAGCATCTGTATACATTACGCCTATTTCTCTGCAAGCTCCTCTTGCGCGATTTAGGATTCGTGACGTCAGATGTAGTAGTTACATTTACAACTGCTTCACTGCAAGCTGCCTAGCTAGGTAAGTAGTTCTCAATGTCACCAGCAGATGTCGTTAAAGCACCATTATCATCAATGGACGTTTCTGGACTAACATCAGGTGATGTTGATATTATTATAATAAATAAATTAAACGTAGTATCTGCCGATTGGCATGTAGGTGATCGTTCTTTATCTTTGTTGTTCATGACACAGCCATCTAATCTTGTAACGCTAACCGATAAGATATCGACCACCTACTTTAACGAAGGGATACAAAGGAAACACAATATAGTATGAAAAATATCTCATTTATTTTTAATACCAGCTTTAAATTGTTTTTTGATCTTGCGTAACATCCATACATTTAGGTCAGATTTGAGGTAGGTACGTTTATTTTGAATACACACACTATATCTGTTAGCCAGACAACAGGGTAATGGATGACTATAATGAACAATGTACAAGTAAGATAATTGCTTCAGAAAACTAAAGTAAAAATTCAGAGGTGTTTTACTTTGGGAAACATTTTTGAACACCCTATGCGTTACTGTTGGGATTCATTTTCAACCAGCCAAAAACACAATTTTAGTGTCCTCATTCAAACTTATCAACAATTATTATCAACGATTTGATAAAATAATTAGCTCCTGATAGACACAATCACAAGTTTTCTTCACTTAAACTCTATAGTCTATAATCATATTTTCGGTAACCATTTTCGGAATCACAGTTTAAGTCACAGCAATCAGCTGATCCGACACAATACATCATACATCTTATGAGACACTTCCTGTCCAGCGAACGCGATGTAACAACAATTGTGACTTGGATGTATCTTGCCTGGAGTCACCGACAGTTGGTACCTTGCTCTGCCCACGTACAAAGTCTCTCCTGATACTGTTGTGCCACCAGGAATAGCCCCAGGTGGAACATTTCCATTCGAAGCGGGAACCCAGCGAAGATTCTCAGGCTTACAACACAAAACTTCAATGTTTTGCACTGCCATCTCTTTTCCTTCATAGACTACTGACGCAGAATTGTGTCTCACTGACAACTTCCCTGGTATCAGGTCTCCGTTATGCCAACCCCGGATCACCCAGAGAGGACTCCCATCCCAGCCTTCGTGTCCTCCAACAACCGCTCGCCCCGTCAGAGAGCTGGCCATCATGGCGGTCGTAGGTACCCAGTCGTATTCTCCAGAAGATTCTATCACTTGTACTTGATCTCCGGGTGGGCTGCTGACTGTAGTTTCTCCGTGGTAGATATAGTTGGTGATGTAAGTCGATTGCGGTCCATTTTCTGGTGGAGGTGGTGGTTGCATTGGCATTGGAACGGGTACCATCATTGTCCCAGGAACATAGTAAGGTTGCGGGTACTGTGAAGGAGGATACCCGTTGTCCGGAGGAGGAGGGTACATGTGCCCGGGTTGAGGAGCATATGGAGGAGGCCATCCTCCCGGTGGCGGAGGAGGTCCATAATACCCATAAGGATGTCCAGATCCGGAATAACTCATTTTTGCACTGAATTTCACACAACACTGGGGTTTTTGATGAAGTGTGCGGTTTATATCAACCACTGGTGTATCTCGTATCTTATCTGATACTGATACATGATTCATGCGTTTGCGTTAATCACAATAAAACAAAATAACATTCGCTTAATTTACTATTTATTGTTCAATGTTAATATTACATAATAATAATTTATTAAATCTAGTTTTATTACTATATTACCCTTATGAAATTAGAAGACATTTTGTACAAGAAAATTCGTTCCATAAATATAGCCATGACGAATAAGATTAATATAAATAATCGTCATATGATTTTATTGTTATTGATAACAAAGAAAGGATCTAAGATAATTCTTAAATGTAGAATTATTTTCATACTTAGTAAGATGACGTGTGGTTCCATCATGTTCCGATATTTCTACATGCGTCATTGACTAATGTCTTATTTGTTATGCATGCATGCTACATACAGATCAAAATACAATACAAACACGTACTCGATAACATCATATTATTTCAGATATGTAATGTGAATCATCGATATATTTCCCACTTCGAACTTTACTGCGACATTGGAACACACTTAGAAATGCAAAATATTTATTTAGAACGTGATAAGGACCAAAATAAAGTCGCCATTTCTATTTATGCAATAATACAGCTTAGCTACGGAATATCCGCATATAAAATATCTAAGTATAAGATTCTGCAAAATGGTGTAAATATATCCTATTCGTTGCAAATACTTGAATGGGCATCGAGGAGTTTGAATAAACTATAGAGGGAGCAAACAGAGCCTCCAAAAATGAAAATCTATAGTATAGTGCACTTTGAGCAATCACCCTCAATTAACATTACTGGCAAATCTTTTCACAAGCATGAGCCATTCTGGCGAGTAAGAAACTATAGTATGATATGCAGTTCAGATGTCCATGATCTTGCCGGTCCGTCAGGTAAGGACCACGGCGCTGAAGACGCAGCGGTTGCCGTCCATGAGCGCGGGCCACACGAAGGACTTGATGGGGTCAGAGCTCCGGATTCATCACCACTGGAAATTGCCGTCTGATCAGCAGTTTCGATTTATAAGAGACCCTTAGTTTGGTGATGGCTTGTAAATGGCGTTATAAATATATCCTATTCGTTGCAAATACTTTAATGGGCATCGAGGAGTTTGAATAAACTATAGAGGGAGCAAACAGAGCCTCCACGAGTGAAAATCTTAGTATAGTACACTCTGAGCAATTGGTGACAAATAATTTCATAACGGCATGAGCCAGAGTAAGAAACTATAGTATGATATGCAGTTCAGATGTCCATGATCTTGCCGGTCCGTCAGGTAAGGACCACGGCTCTAAAGACGCAGCGGTTGCCGTCCATGAGCGCGGGCCACACGAAGGACTTGATGAGGTCGGAGCGCCGGTCGCGCGCGTCGCGACTGTCTGGCGAGAAGCGGACGTGCTTTTCAGGGTTCATCACCACTGGAAATTGAAGACAAGAGTTAGTAGAACAATAAAGTTTTTATCACATTTGCTATACAGGGTGTAAGGTTAGTCAGTCGCAATACGAAAAGGGGTCATTGTATTCATTATTATGAACAACTTTTACTATGGGACAAAATGACAAAAAAATCAGCTGTTCCATACATTTTATTGAGTTATGTGAACATAAATATATGGAACAGCTGATTTTTTTCGTGATTATTCCTTGCCTGCTCTCTCTGAACAAAATCCTGGCTACGCTCTTGCGAACCAATTATAGTTGTGGTATACCGAAGAGGCTACCGGAGTGGCTACCGAAGAGTAGCGTTATTTGGCTGTGGTATTCTCTAAGATACTAGCCCAGTAGGACTACTCAAGATTTAAGCGAAATACCCCCCTACCTCTCTTCACAACCAACTCTTGCTTGCCGACCAATCTCACTTGATGTAGCGTGATGTTTTGTAAGGTCTACCATCAGACTGCTCCAGATTTAGGCGTAATATCCCCCTACCTCTCTTCGAAATCAACTGTTGTTTGTCATTAACTCTCACCTGGTGTGAAGTCGGTGTCGATCCTGAGCGGCGGCGAGTGCAGGCTGATGGTCCAGGCGGCGCGGCACGCGGCCGCCACCAGCGCGTGCAGCGCGCCGCACGACGACAGGCACGGGTACTCGCGGAGAGTGCTCACCACCTGCACATTGACGAATTAATTACAGAAACGAGGATATATCGATATACGCCTTCATCTGTTTTGATAGTCAGCAATTCTATCACTTCTTGATTGAAAGTACACATACAACACAAGACGATGCCACAAACTCCGACTGTTCTAACCCAGAACCGACTATGGAAAGCGAAATGTACTCTATGAAGGAGCGCAAATCTATACTAATATTATAAAGAGAAGAAGAATTTGTTTGTTTGTTTGAACGGGCTAATCTCTGGAACTACCAATTGGATTTAAAAAATTCTTTTTGTATATGATAGCCAGATTCATGAGAAATAGTATAGGCTATTTAACATCACGCTACAACCCTTAGGAGCTGAGCAACGGGAGTGAACCTGCGGGGCACAGCTAGTTGAAAAACAAAGGTCTTTATTCCGAAGTAACTGCCTAAAAGTATTTGAGAACTTCTCTTAAAGGAAAAGTAGTCTGTTCTAGTCAGCAATCCTCACCTGATTGATGACAGTCCGCTCGGCTTCTCCTAGCGGGAAGCTGTGTGCCGTGGTGTGCAGCACCCTGGTGGCCGCCCCCACCAGCCGCGTGACACTGGGGTCGCACGCGGCGCTCTCGGTGTCCGCCACACCGAGCAACGCCTTTATCTCGCTCAGACGACGGTCGCGAAGGCTTATGACTGCGCGGAACGAAAGCTGCAGGAGATGGGCGGTTTAGTGGACAAGTACTAAAAGGAATATCAACGATCTTCGGCCAATAATAAGCCAGTAAAATCTAGTTTATATTTAGTAGGTAGGTGTCTTAGAAATGATTAATATTACTAGTCATGACTGGACTTCGATATATGGCATACATCCGCGTCATACTAATAAGTAGCGAAATGGCATTATCAAAATAAGCAGGTGATTCATATCACGTGCTTATTTTGATAATTCCTCATCCATCCTTTTAATGAGCATTTGTAATCATTATACTGATTTGTTTATATTATGTATATTGTTCAACCACGTCACGAGGAATATTGATAGATTTGTAGTAACTTTAGAACTTATCACGAACTATTTCACATCTAGATATTATGGAAACTTCCAAGGACAACACCCATGAGCATATAAGGATATAAGAGCAAATCTTGCCCTTGCAATTAAGGTAAGCCTTACTCAAGCATATCACCATGTAAGTATCTGAATGTAGAGAAATGATATTATCTTCGATGCTCTGTGGGCTGTCAGCTCCTCTACTAACTTTGCAAACTAACTTTTTACTACGACATAGTTTCTCGTGAGGAAGAATTTGTGTGAAGGTAGGAATAGAAGCTGTTCAACAATACTCACAACTACGACAGAGAAGACGATCTTATACTTGAGGTGTGGTGTGTGACGGAGCGGTTCAAGTGCTGCCAGCGCTGGTATAGCCTCGTCCGCGGCTCTGGACCACACGGCCGCGTACTGGGACACCAGCTTACTTCTGCAAATATTTGGAGTAGGGATTACCATGTGGCGGTCAAAGTCTTCAAATATTGGAAGTAGGGATTATGATATGGCGGTTGAAGTATTCAAATATTGGAAGTAAGGATTATGATGTGGCGGTTGTAGTCTTCATTCCTGATAGTGTAAGTAACTTTTTTTCTGTAACTGCTTGACTTTGATAGCGCTTTCGTTTGAAGACGTTTAGGTGCTTTGACGTTGATTCAGAATTAATTAAAGCTTTTTCCATAGATCCACTTCTTTAATTTAAGTATTTTAGAAACAAGTAACGTTTAACCATGTAGCAGTGGCGAAGGATAATTCTTTGTAGAGGCAAGCCTAACAAAAAATACCTGTCTTTGACAAACGTGACGCATGTAGCCCAGTACGTCTAGCTGTGGCTTCCTTTCTAGCTTCAGAGTCTTGAAGTATAAACCTTTGGTTTGCAATAGTACCTAAACTCTACTGACTGTGCCATCTTTCAATGAAAAACCGGTAGAAAACGAGTTGCATGGACCTTCGCCACTGCTATGTACCTATGAGGCAGCAGCAAAAATGTACCTATGAGGACCAAATCCTACCAAATTGGATTAAAGATGGCATACCTGTCAGGATGCTGCTGCGAGTCATCGCTGTCTGAGTGGTAGCCGTCGCTGGCGGAGTCGGTGGAGCGAGGGGTGGCCGGGTCGCTGGCACTGCTCTGCTCTTCCTCCGACATCTGGCTGAGGACTGCGGCGCACCCGCGGGAGTACGTCATCAACACGCCTGCTACCGGCCTGCAAGGAGAAATGGGTTTAAAAGTTATTTAGCTAGCACTTTTCCCGCAAATTCGTTCGCGTGTCATACACGTAGCGCTATCTAGCATCTTAAAGGAATAGGGATGTTAACTACTTTTTTTTTATTGTGAATCTGTAAACTATTTGAAAAAAGGCAATTAACACCAAAAAAACCGATGAAACATCTACAAAATTGGCAAAGTTATAAGCGTTTTAAAATGATTTGCTAGACACGGACGGCACTACCTACTAGTGACGTAACACCACCTACGTCCGCTTCGCGCGACAAAGACGGAGCGATACTCCCTCCAAAAACTTTAAAAGCGTCTATGTTTTCCATTTTGTGATAAATTATTATTTTTGCTTTTACTTTTTTGTTGTGCCTATTCCTTCTTTGAAATAAAATAATTTATTTGTACTTTTTTAATAGTAGGCCACTACCGTATTGTGACCGTTGAAAATTATTGTTCTTCCCCTCGGAAACAGTATTTTTTTTCTTTATGAAAGATACCCTATGTCCTTTTCTGTACTCCTGACAACGTATATGCAAAATTTCACGAGGATCGGTTCTGTGGTTTAAGCGTGAAAGGGTAACAAACAAACAAACTTACTTTTGCGTTTATAATATTAGGATTACTCTAAGTAATTTCAGAATTAAGTTTATGATCTTTGTTGGTTTTCTATATTTTTATTTCAGAGTGCATTTAGAAAAGGACTAGTCATATTCTTATTGTGAAAGGAAGTGGGCCGTAGTCCACCACGTGGACCCAGTAGGGGTTGGTGGACGTCACATGTCTTCGAAGTTTTTGTTCTAAGACATGCCAGTTTCCTCACAAATCACAATGTTTTCCTTTACCGTTTTTAGAGCAGTGACGATGAAAAAAATTGCACAGGTTCGAACTCCGGCAGGCGTACCCGCCGGCACTGTTACTACGAACCATAATTATCTGCTAAACTTTTACTATACCTGTCTCCTAATTGATGTCGGCTAAATCATCTTTCGTAGATTTGAAAAGGCCCGTGATGATACGTGAGATGAGACGTAACGTGATATATCAATTATTCTTGGTAATTAAATCTGATTGGTTGATTGATGGGAACGGCAGCAGTATACACCAATCCCTTTACAATCTAACCACCAATTACGATGTTTCATTGTTTTACTCATCTGCGTCCATAACTTACTGTTATGACACTACAAACATTTCACAAGCCTTTTCTCCGAAACTAAATTCACATAACCCGAGTTAAACCAGTTAAACCTAACATTAACCACAAGTATATAACTTCGATTCCCACGTCTGCTGATCGTAAACTTGTTCCAAACAATGGTTAGTTCTAAGGAGTGTAAAAACTTACTCAACGGAGAAATGTATGGGAAACTATTGTTGAAGTTAGTTTCATAAGAGGTGAAGAATTTTAATTTGATTCTGTGGTTCCGTTGGTGGTAACGGGGATTTAAGTTTAATTGGTTAATCTTAGTTAAGAGATGCTTCATGAGATCAGGTCAGCCTTTGAATATGGTCTCTTGACAGTGAATGGTCACAGCCATACAGATATACGCTTGGCTTTATCAGTATAATATATTGCAATGGTTCCTAATCTTTTCAATTTTGTTACCCCTATGACCTATTAGGGAATCCCATTTAGCTGCTAGTCTAGATAGAAATGCCGCCAGAAATACTTAGGTTTATTCTAAGGGCAAGAAATGTAGGTACCTAATGATTTTTGTTATCAATGCAAATGCTCTATTCCTAAATTAATTTCACTCGGTACCTAAGGATTCAAAACGAAGTTTTGGAAACGAACCCGAAATACCAAAAATTGTAGTACTGAGCTCAAAGCGAGAGCAATCAGTGGCTCATAGTAGTTTTTGCTCTAAGTTTATAGAAAGGGTTATTCATTAATACGTCTATCTAATAATATAATCTGCTAAAGAGAGTTTTTCTGTCCGTCTGTTTGGTACTATGAATTTTTAATGATGATTTTCTTTACTAACGCTTATCATCATTCCGTCCCCAAATTCATATTTCCCAAAGGTGTATAGTAGGTACACCCTCATATTATGTATAAGTCCCTGGTAATATGGGACGAGCATATTATTGCTATTAACCGGGTACAAAATACTCTTTTTATTTCA
Organism: Thalpophila matura; assembly: GCA_948465475.1. Lineage (NCBI taxonomy): Eukaryota > Metazoa > Arthropoda > Insecta > Lepidoptera > Noctuidae > Thalpophila > Thalpophila matura. Next base: position 12,620,269 of record OX419200.1, read on the forward strand.
TTCTTTACCATAGGTACCTAGAGTTTAGGTACCTACTTATTGGGTGCTCTACGTGTTGTGTTTTGTCACTCTAATTTTTAATTTTAATATACCGTACTTACATAGGTACTCGTATCTACTCAACAATACATGCTTACAGTAAGTAGTAATAAGGACACGAAAACGCTTAAAATGTTTATACATGTAGTATAAGGTGTATTGGTAACATTTTACAGCATTATACACACTTTTGTACCTGAAAGAGGATATACCTAATATCTTTCAACTCTGGTAACAACAAACCTAATTTCATTTATGAGTTGCTAAATTGTTCGCTAATAAAAAGTCATATTTATCTATCTATATTTATTCGTTCGTCTGTTGCACTTGACAGACACAATTAATTTCGACCTGAATGAGGCGGATTTTTCAAATGCGACAGATGGAGGGATATGCTGCTTATTAAACTCTTACGGTAGCTTTTACTACGTGAACTGTCTTTTCAGAAACAATGAGAGTTACGCCATCGACAATAGTTTATTCGATCGTCTCAGACTTAGTTACGACACTCCCAAGTAACGATCATAAACAAGAGGTTTTCACATTTAAAGTAAATTGACGTTTGTGTGAGCTTATCTAACTGTGGTTAAGTTACTAACCAGTTTGGAAAGTGGAAACTGACTTTCCATGTTCCTTTTCGAACAATACGACGTATGGTGCTATAAATTCATCTTTTACTTTTCTTTACGTATGTGCTATAAACAATATTATACTCTGTAGTGTAGGTTCGAAGGTTCGGTTTCAAATGGTATGGTTTTCCGATAGTACGACGGTTTTTATTGTGGAAAGTTTAGAGGCAATCGACAATACATTTAGTGAAATTTATATCCAATGCATTTCTAAGTGATTCTTCTCACGAGGCGGCACGAGCTAACGAAACATTACACCGTGGTAAACAATTAGTCAGCCATCAAAGTTGATATTAAAAGGCCAATTCTTTAGTCGAGTTCAGATCTAGTTTCAATGTCAGCAAAGATATAATGGTAATTCTTCTAAAAAACATCGACAAACGTGAACTTACATCGCAATGAAATCGAAAATCGACCAAAAGTTGATAAAAATCAAAGCGGGACATGTTAGCAGAAGCTCGCTCTGCACTGGCATAATAATAACAAAAATCTACCTACATATTCTCGTGCTTAAATATACGACAAAACTGATTATGCAGGTTACCCTCAAGGTTACCAGTTTTAGTCAATTTAAAATCTAATTTCAGTTTAGTAAACTGTCAGTCATAATGCTAAATTAATTACAAGAATTACCCTTCAGTCGATAGAACGCATGTAAGATCTAGGGGAAAGTAAAGTACTAGTACATTTATATTTATAGTATGAAGTACTAGTACATTTATATTTATAGTATGGCAATAACTAACAGGTACCAAGAAAAACTCTCGCTCAAGAGAAAAGCTATGAACATTTATGTGTTTACTCTTTACTATTTACTTTGAAATACATATTTTCACTAAGCATTAGTGTAGTGGTAGCAGGTTGCAGACTTACAAGGTTCCGAGTTCAATTCCTGTGCAGTACCCCTATCATGAGTTTTTTTGACGTGTAGTTAGTATCGTTAACGTAAGCATATTTTGAATTTAAAATACAGCAGTCCTGGAACATTTTGATACAATTTTATATAATTTGCACATTTTAAAAAATACAGAGAAATTAATTCAGTATTTAATTTATATAAATATTGTGTAACAAACGTATATTTTCAATTCAAAATATGCTTACGTTAACGATACTATACGTCAAAAAAACTCATGATCGGGGTACAGAACTATTAGGTAGTTATTTGAAAAATTCTAACAAAAAATATTACAAGTAGTTTAGAAGATATTGAGGGAACAGCTGAATATACATGCAATTTTCATAGCTAAAATCGTAACCATCCTTTTGGCTTTGCCGTAGTCGGGTTTTCAACTTAATAAATTGACACAGTCGTTAAATAATGAGCTCTTGCGCTACGGCTCACAGGTTCTTCTTGCTGCAAGAGTTGTCTATGACATTTACAAAACCAAAACCTATACAATAGAGAATAGACAGTCTACAGTACACTAAAAGTAGGGCAAATACCTATACATGGTGGAAGTATGGATCAAATCGAATAGGGGCGTGGGCATGATAAGTTCCAAACATTTAACTCTGAAGATGTCAGTGCAATTTTTTACGGTTATGACCAATTTTTAGGGTTCCGTCCCATAAAAGGAAAAACGGAACTCTTATAGAATCACTTTGTTGTCCGTCTGTCCAGGGGGGTGATTCTCGCGGGTTTGATATTGATATCGAATTCGATATATATTGCAACAACTGTCAAAATCCCTACCATTTTGACATTTGTTGCAATATATATCGAATTCGATATCAATATATCACCCGCGAGAATCACCCCCCAGGCATCTGCTAGATAGCGCCACTAGAAGAAGTATGTAATATCTTGCTCATAGATGACGTTATTACATATTTCTAGTAGAATATTTTATTTTATTTATTATAATAATATCTACTTACATAAGTAATTAAGTTTATATGGAACCCTCAGCGCGCGAATCCCACTCGCACTTGTCTGGTTTTTTTTTTCAATCACTTCGCATGATAAAAGTCATTAAAAAAAACTGTCAGGGCTATAAACTAATTTTATTTTTTCAGGACGTTTTCTAGGCCCACTCTTTTACAACGTCCTGAAGGAAAATTTAAATTGATAGCCCTAATAGTTTTTTTAGTGTGAGTGATTGAAAAATTGCACCGACATTCTCAGGATTCAAAAGTTTGGAAATGACCTTGCCCATGCGCTTGTTTGATTTGATCCATACTTCCAGGGACACCCTTTATATAAAATCGCCCCGTTTGAAGACGGGGCTTATGCTAATGCCCAGTGTGGCAACCAACTCACCCCTCGTCATATTCACAGTGAACTACGGGCAATTTTCTTCGTCTCCTCAGCGTGGTGCCCCCCTTGGTGCCGGACTCCGCTGAGCTGGGGTGAACAACTTCACATATCAATAATTGAGCACACCGGTATTTCACAATAAAGGAAGACCGAGAAGGTTGTAATTTCACCAAAGTGACGTATCTCAAAAGGAGTCACAAGCTCAAAAAATTTGTTGAAAAAGCAAAAAACCGACTGTGTAATATTTAAATATTAAGGCTCATTCAATTTAGATGTTGTGTTAGACTGCTGCCCGCCGTTGTCCGACACCAAAGTCCAAACGTCTAAATTGAAAGAGCTCTAATATTCTATACCACTACCACAATGAAGATGAATCTAACGACACCTTAAATGTTGGAATCCATCAAGCCGCTTAGGCTCCAGTACCCCTATCATGAGTTTTTTTTACGTGTAGTATCTTTAACGTAAGCATATTTTGAATTGAAAATACACGTTTGTTACACAATATTTATATAAATTAAATACTTAATTAATTTCTCTGTATTTTTTAAAATGTGCAAATTGTATAAAATTTTATCAAAATGTTCCAGGACTGCTGTATTTTAAATTCAAAATATGCTTACGTTAACGAAACTATACGTCAAAAAATCTCATGATAGGGGTACAGAGCGTGCCAAAGTAAAACGGAATTATTTAATATTTTTTTACTTTTTTATTGTACCGACTTTTCCTCGCCCTTCGCCACTGATAGGTACTAATACTAACAATTAGGTATATTCTCGAATCTGAAAATGGAACCCACTACCATACAACCTGTAAACCCAAGCAACACCTGCTACCACCAAATTAAAATCAATGAGCCATAACTCATCTTCATTTCAAAAATATTTGACATAAAATATTTACTATAAATAACCGGTTACATGCATAATATACAAGTTTTTAACTAAACGCATCAATGATTTGCGTTTTTGAGAAAGATTTCACTAAACGCACAAAATAATTCACATAAATAATAATGTGACGTAATGTGTCACACGGTACCCGAAAGCGCGCTTTCACTGTTATATCACTGTTAAATAATAATTTGGGGTTCTCTTGAAAAATGATGAACCCCTGTAGTATTAATTTGTCGGTTTATCCGCCGTAGTGTTTCGCAGACGTGTGCTTAAAAAAACTAGCAAAATGTGGTTCATAAAATCCTTTATTAAATTATAAAAGTTGTTATTATTTATCAAGTTTTAGACAATAATTAATAGGTAGGAACCTAGACAGTCACTAAATAATACATTTTTTCAAAATCCTCGCTTATAAAATAATAAATAATACGGATACGGGACCATTCCTTACTCCAGTTTAACATGCACCCATCACTTTTAAAACCACTTATCATAGCTGCACCTGTGATATCTGTTATTATATGAATCATCCCTACTATCCCTTCGCTACTAATCTATACCACGGGGTCTCATCAGGAACAAAGTAACATTTGTTGAAATAACTCATAATAGATAGCGTTATATGTATCGATTTGTTATTGAAGTTTGTGTAAAATTGAGAACATGAAAAAATAAATCATGAAAAATATTTGTTCAAATTTTGAAAAATGCTTTAAGCACGGAAAAATGTATAGCCCGAAGATAGCCCGCGCTAAATCGGTCACATTTCTTTGTATGAGATGAGGCATCTGTACGTATAGTATTATATTATCTCATGTGTCTATACTAATATTATAAATCTGAAGAGTTTGTTTGTTTGTTTGAACGCGCAAAGAACTACCTGTCGGATTTGAAAAAAGAATTTTGTTTAAGGCGCTACTAAGTGCCAGCGGCCTTGAGTGATTTGGGCGGTATAGCTTGAGTGTTCTGCGCTGAGCTCACGCAACGCGACATAATTACGTCCACCGAGCAATACGACTCGCCTATCAAGGAGCGCGCTGTGCCTAATTAGACGTATTATTACTTTTTAGTGACGAATATTTAATTTAAAAAAAAAATACACTCTAACTAAAGTTACATAGTTAAATTATCTTTAAAATGGTGAAGGTTTTGTAAAAATACGCTCAATAGTCTGTTTTCGCGCGATCTTCACTTTTTTTAAACGCGTTAGACCTAACTTTACAAATCAATTACACTACATAGATAAACGTAATCTAAAATATACTCTAATCAAATTATGAAGAAAATGATCTAGTTTAGCATATATTTTTTTCTAATCATTAACACTACTCGTTTAGATGTAATCTTTACTTTTAAATCTTTAAAAATCGTATATCTGCGCCTTAAGGTAGTCAGATTCATGAAGATTAACATCGCCCTGCGACCCTTAGGAGCCGAGCAACGGTGGTGAAGCCGCGAGGCACCTAATAATAAGTTCGTGGCTCCTTACAGTAAAATAACGACTGTATGCCATTAGAAATAAAGTTTAATGTTCAATGATCAGTGTATCGGCTCCTTACAGTGAAATAACGACTGTATGACATTAGAAATAAAGTTTAATATTCAATGATCAGTGTACTGTAGTAATTTTAAAGTGATAAACGGTGCACTTAAAGTAATTGCAGTCAGTTGTGATATGATACGTTTATATAGCTCTCGTGATAATGTATGCGAGAGTAATTGTCGAAGAATGATCGTTTTTCAACAGGTTTTGTATGGGAAGCGCTTTGTATGGCGAGACAATGATTTTCATGTAATGTTTCATACAATTTGCATATTAAATGTCTTGTAGCTAGACAAATAAATAATGGCTTTGATTAATTAATGCAGTGCCGCCCACAACTTTACCATCATGAAAAGTTTGTTAATATCCGATATCTACATTATCTACCGATACGTATAAAACTGTCGGAATAGGGTACTGGGACGACGTAACCATGTCAAAAATGTATTTTTTACGATTTAATATTTTTTATTTGTGCGCGTATCACAGAGCATAAGTAATCTGTGGCATTACGCAAAAGCACTGCATGGATTTTGATATGGTTTTCATAGTTTGGTAGCTTGGGGTCCAACTTAAAATCTAAGCTACATTATTTTCATCTAATTCCTCTTTGTAGTACCTACGAGCCACCCTACGCTAAGGAGGTCATTTCAAAATTTAATTTTTAAACTTTGTGAATTGTACTTATGTTAATAAATTATATTGGGGCTTTTCGCGCACAAACATACAATATCAGTATTTTGACTAACCTCTACGTTTAATCTTGATCGAAACGTCGAAGTTAGTCATTTAAAATGGTCAATTTATTGTAGTCCACGCGGACGGAGTCGTGGCAAAAGTATAGTGTTACATAAAAAACCAAAACATCATAAAATCAATATGCTGTTTTAAAATAATAAAAATATAAACTGGGTATTGTTATTAAATTAATAGCCATTATATTTTCACGGCTATTTGGTTAATATTGTTTCAAATTCGATTTTCTCACGGACATTCTTGTTTTCATCACTCGTCTTAATATACATATGTAGGTTGATGGAATTATCGTAAAAGAGAAACCTTTTTGTATAAAATCGTAGAGTTCATAGAATCGCACGAGGGTCGAGGTAATAATTGAGAATTGCGATTTAAAAATAATCTATCATTTATGTAGAATTAGTAATAGCATCCAAAACATTCAAAAATCTATTTCTTTTGGTCCTTCGAGCCGGATCGTGAAAACACATAACGTAACATACTTGTATTCGTGTTATTAAAAGCTTTATGCTCAATTAATGTAGGTATACATATTAGGTTCTAGAAAGTATTTTTACTTTAAGTATTTTTCATACCAGGGGCGCAGTTATAGGTACATTTGTTGTGTACACGATTATATTAAATGTGGCCTCAACCATTAAACAAATACTTATCTGATTATATAACTGTTAAAAAAATAAACAATTGCAAGACACATACCTCTCTAAGAAAATTATATGACTGCGATTGTTTACTACAAACAAACATTAAACATCTATACATGCACACACATAATTATTATTACGTATGAGCAATTGTTAAGTACACACTCATCTAGATCACACACACACACGCTCACATTTCCCTACAAGATATATTATTATGTGTGAAGTAATGCCTTCCTTTTCCGCGATCGTATCAGCTCCAAGTTAATGACATCTTTCTTCTGTTGGATAATGGAGATATGGCAATTGTTGGATATGTGCAGTTCCTCATTTTTATGGTCTTTTTAAGTACATTGAATAAAAGTCCTTTAAACTCATTAAAATTTTTCCATGTTTATGATGGTTATAGGAACACAAATTACGTTTCCATGTTGTTCTAATAAAAAGCATAATTTATTATGTTTATCTTTATTGCAATCTTAAGGACATAATCGCTATAGTGGTAGCAACACTTGTTAAAAAGAGTTATATGGATCCGTTATACACCGTTGGTCCGACATACCCGAAAGATTTTAACTGCGCCTTTCTGTATTATGAATTTATGAGCCAATAATGTTATTCGACATAAGTCAATAGCATAGCATAATCGGCCTATAATGTTCCCACTGCTGCGACACAGGCCTCCTCTGTCTGTGAGAGGGAGTGGGCCGTAGTCCACCACGCGAGCCCAGTGCGGGTTGGTGGACGTCACATGTCTTCGAATTTTTGGTTCTAGGACATGCCGGTTTCCTCACGATGGTTTCCTTCACCGTTAAAGCAAGTGATAATTAATTTCTAATACGCACATGACTTCGAAAAGTCAGCGGTGCGTGCCTCGGGATCGAACTCGAACCATTCGCCGTGGGAGGCACATGGTTAAACCACTAGGCTATCACTGCTAACATAAGTCCAATTCAGTCAATTTAACTTTTTTTTTGTGGAACTAAATAAATCAATAACTTTGGTTTATTAACTCCTTGTAAACATACAATACATTACATACATACATATATAATACATTACAAACATAAAAATATCATTCCCGTGGGATAAATTTATAATTTCCACGCGAACGAAGTCGCGGGCAACAGCTAGTAATATTATAGATGCGAAAATTTTTTTTGTGGGTGTGTGTACCTATGTGTGTATGTTTGTTATATCTTCACGCTGAAACGGTTTGACAGATTTAGATGAAATTTGGCAAAGAGATAGCCTGGGACCTGGAGAGAAACACATAGGCTACTTTTCATTCATTTTCACGCAGACGAAGTCGTAAGCAACAGCACTAGCTGTTGCTTACGACTTCGTCTGCGTGAAAATGTGAGCCGGGGCAACGTCGATGGATTATACAGATACCTACTAAGGTATCTGTATAATCCATCGACGTTGCCCCGGCTCCTAATCAATGAATCTAAATCTATCACAAAACCAGTTTCTAATCAATCTCATAATGACTTCAACCTCACGTAACATCATTAACAGATGACACAACGAAATGAGAAGAAAGTAATCTAAATAATCGATAAATCAATCGATTCTTAATCAAAAGTTAACAGCATTTAATTTAACACTTAAATGATATATTGGGAGGAAAGTCGAGCGACCACTTTCTAAAATAATTACGATGTAACATTTTAATCAACTTTTGAGACCGATTTTGGTCTGTTTTGTAAATTTAATATAATAGCGATGTCCTTTAACTCTGTGTTATTTATTGTTTTCGGTTCTATACGCAGAAAGACTTCTTGTATTTTTAATTTGAGTAAACCCACTTATACTGTTTTGCATAAATGATAAAATTCTGATAAAATATAAATTTTAACAATCTAGCAATTTAGATTATACTATACCTACACCTCTGCTTAAGCTTTCTAGGAATGTGCGAGATGATAAGTTACATAAATCTGATAAACTTATATTGAGGGTCGAATCCCAATCTAAGATGATGCAGGCAATTCCAGTTTTTTTTTTTTTTTTGTTAATACCAGTGATCCAATAATGATGTTATTAATGATGGTTATATTATGTAAAAACATGAACTCCCCAAATGATTCATTCTAAAGTCGATACCTGAAATCCGCAACACGAAGGATATACATGCATTGATGATATGAATTGTTATCCTAATAAAGATTTAATTCTAAGACCTAGGAGGCGATTCTCTTAGGATACAGCCTTGTGTGCAGCGCTGAAACTACTGCAGCCGTGAAACTACAGTAGGTATTCACTAAGCTGCGAGTAGCTGCACTAGCGCCATATGCCAAAGACTAGCGCTCATGGCTGTGACGGTCGTGAGTTAGAACTACTCAATCGCGGGAAAATTGAAGACGATTGGCTACACGCTCGGCCTAAAAGTTGTATCTTAGGGCCATATACTTAGGGCAGTGAGGTAGGGTTAGATACGTTGTAATACAATTTGACATGTTTTGATTGGCGGCGCTGCTGTCGTCGCTGCCATGGAATCCTAATGAGATATGACCCTTAGAGAATAGCATATAGCATCGAAAATTCGTAGAACTATTATAAATATGATAAATATGAAGAAAACCCTTAAAGGAAGAGCATTCCTAACTTAATGGACGATTATTTCCCAAAACTTTAAAAAATCAAAAGCATTTCTTATTATAAATATTACCTGGTATCAGTCAAGTCTAGCGAGGGGTCGCTCCGTTTGATCTGCCCGATGCAGGCCAGCACTGCCTTGTCGCTCTCAACCCTGGCTGCGAGGGCGTCCACCAGCGTCGGCAGCTGCCTCAAGGCTGGCTTGTCAACGATGGTGAGGAGGGACTTGTTGTCGATCAGACGCCTTTCGACGTCGGCGTGGCATAATGCCAGGAGGCGCTGGTGGGATGATGCTGCTGGGTCTTGGGTTACGGTCACTGGTGACTGTAAGAAAGACAGGTGAATAAATAGAACTGATCAGATGCTTGAAGTCAGTGGCGGCCTCAGATCATAGGAACAAGGGAGATGTGCCAAGGCTTGACCTTGACGCTTTAGTATGACATTGACCATATTAATTAAAACGTACACGCTGGCGACGGACCGAACGTGATCGATGATATAAATATAAATCCAATGTTTTAGTTTAGTGCCAGTGATGAATGAGTGACGAATAACAGTGTTAGATTGAGGGTGTGCGGAATCGTTAATGTGTGGGACATCTTTATATTCACAAGGAGCGCTCGTAATTGTGTCGCAAACTGTTCTAAAAATGGCGACAACAGTTCCCGTACTAATTTGCTATGATGGCATATCGCCTTTTTTCTATGATCTGAGGTGGCAGCCCTAGCAAAATGTTTCAGTGACTGGTCTTACCAACTCTTCCAGCTTATGCAGCGCCTGCTTGTAGACGTCTACGTGTCGATGCAGCTCGTTCTTCATGGCAACGTGCAGCGAAATGAGCGAGCCAGTCGCGTCAGCAGTCAGGCCGTGCGTGCCAAGACCTGGAGACCAAGGAATGTTTATTTATTGAGGCCTGCGTGGTAACTATAGGATATAGGAACTAATCTATTAAAGCTAAAGAGATATTTGTTTGATTGTTTAAACACAATAATCTCTTTAACCACCAGTCGGATTTGAAAAATTCTTCTTGCGTTTGATAGCCCAATTTTCGAGAAAGGTTATAAGCTATTTACCATCACACTACGACTCTTAGGAGCCGAGCGATAATGGGTGAAACCGCGGGGCACAGCTAGTGGCAAAATATATATGGAGGACGGAGACTAGAAACCATCATTTTACTGTCGCTATTTTTGGCCAAATCCAAATAGCCTAAGATAACCTAGAACCTTACGAATCACTGTGAAAACAATTTTCAAAGTCAAAATCTGTTACAGTACATTACCATTACACCAAAATAAAACAGTGCATTCACAGTTCCGCACCAAAACCCACGGACGATAAGAAACATCTAGCAAAGGTAAAGGAAACAAACGTAATTAGTGTAATATTTCCTCGTTCTACTAAATTATGGCATCCGTCAGAGGATGCCACTTATCCGGCCATCTTGTTTCTGCTTATTCTGATTCATAGCTAATCGGTTTCAGATCGACCTTGAGGCATCCCTCACGATTTACACATGGAAGTGTTGAGTAAATATTGTGATATCATCTTTCACGGTTTGGTGGTTTATTCAGATAATTATTTGAGGCACGGTATTATCTGTTAAGTAATAAAAGTCTGTTGGCTTGAGCTTTAAATAAATGACTATAAATTTTGTTTGCTCCTCTTAGTTAATTTTTATCATTAGTAATTTTAACTGACTCCTCAAGGAAAAGCTTGACATCTTTAGCTACTAAAATGTTGCTTAGTTCAGATTTTGTTATGCTCATTGTATGGATGGCATCCTTATTTAAAATACATAAGTAGCTTGATATTCGTCCCCTGACATAAAATATTATTGGTAATTCATATTTTTTTTACTCCATAAATTCTTGATTCTTCGTAGCTAATACACTAGCAAGCGGTGAGGGGCGGGCGTTTTTGGGAGCAGTTTTATGTATATTGACGTTCAAAAAGAGCTAATTCATTTTTGAATTTGAATTTGGAAGCCTGAAAATCATAAAGACCTTACCCTGAACAGCAGCATCTAACTGCCTTCTCCTCGCATCGATGGCGTCTCTTGAGTCTGGCGTGTAATGCACAAGCGAGGATGCCAGACGAGCCGTCCTCGCCCTCAGACCGGACCCTTGGTCTGCACCCAGCAGGCCTACTAGCCGCCATGCTATCGCCTCGCACTGGACGTCTGGCCGAGGTGTCACTTCCAGGGATATTAGTCTGTGAACAATAGCAGTGGTAAGATAATGACAAAGAATTAAAGACAGACATTTTCTTGTTTAGACCTTAGCTAGTCACTCTTTTATGACCTGTCTTTAACACCAAAATCGGGAAGATTACAATTGGGATATGGCTTCACGTATACTGTACCCCGCAGTAAATATTACTCATCGTGTTTGGGAAAGAGATAATCGGCTAGCTTTGGCTTTGTAGAGCGTCGTATCCGTCACTCATACCTGTGTGACGTTTTGTCGCTGACTTGTTTATTAGATACCGGACTATTAGTGCTTCGTACGACAGAGATGATGCTCTATAAAGCCGAAACTAGCCGATTATCCGATGATAACATCTACTGCCACGTATTGTACAGTGCATGTTTGCATCGCAAGCCAAAATATTGTATTTTTTTATGTTTTTTTATTAAATTATAGGCTCGCGTTTGATCGCCATCTCGCCTGATGTTTTAAGTGATGATGCGGTCTACGATGGAGCACGCTTGCCTAGAAGAAACTTTATTCTGATACTTAAACCTATATTTTAATATCATCTCAAAATCCTAATTATTAAGTTTGACACGGAAAGCACGCTACGTTACGTATAGAAGCTAAAAATCAATACCCCTTAGCCTTAGAATACTCATGGGAAAATCGATGAAACCATTCATGATTAATGTGGACAGCATTGCGGTCTAACAATATTGAAATTATACCTAGTTGCCACAAGAAATAATGGATTCGTGTGCATATAATAAAAGCGTATTAAAGTAAGCATTGCATCACAAGCAATTACAAATATTTCATATTAGCTAAGGGCATCCTTTAATTAAAAGATGGCGGATCGATATGCTCGGGCATTGCGTCTGCTTCATTAACATTCTTCGTGATATTATTATAGCTGCTCCCATTCCTAATATCTTAATTGCTACATATTTTGTTATAAATGTTATAACATTGCATAGTCCGTGTTGTTGCAAGGACGGACGCGCCACTGGTTTTGATGGCCCCAATTTATGTTTTTATATCCTTTAGTTAGTCATCGTACTTCATATTTATATGTACTTACGAGTATAATGAGTACTAGTAGTTTCGTTTAGAATACGTTACTTGTTCTATCTAGCCTATCAAAACCTAAAAAAGACTCTTGTAAAACTCTACTTGACATACATATACTAGGATCTCCTTAGCATAAATGATTATGATGATATACTTCGCTGCCGTTTTCTATGTAATCAGTTATGTCTAGTGCTGCCATGCTTCCGATAATTGATATTGAATTAATACTTAATTTGAATATAGAGAAGATCTACATTTCTGTATAAAAAGCGACTGCGATAATCGCAAGCACGACAGAGTGGTGATGTTATCACGCTCATATAATAACTACTGTTGCTCCAGCAACACCATTATGAACCATAACACCCATTGACCATACACCATCATATGAAGCATCATCATAACTGCGTATAGCGGTCCATGATCCAGATGCACATAATTAAAGCCGTTCCTATTCTCACATAATATATTCCGTGAATTAACAATGTGAATAGAATTTATCACGACACGACTGTTTCAAGATAACCATAGTTTAAAGTAATTGAAGCGGTTCTTGTTAGCTCTTCTGACGATTGTTGATAGTTCGATTCGATTCTATTGTTCGTTTGTGTGTACCGTTCATGCGTTTCTGCGGAATAGATTTCTGAGATTTCATCTGATGTGAAATAATTGCTGTTTTAAGTTTTATGGGAATCGGAAAAGTTGACAAGATTGACAAGAAATTCACAAGTTTCGTCTTGTATTGGTGCCGATTCTCTTGTTTACCAACTAAACTAATTTAGTCTCATTACGTCTCTTTCTAATAAAAAACATGAGAAAAGGCTAGAAGATATTTAATCCTGTCAAATTCGTCAACTTGAATAGTTTTGCTGTCAATTTAGTCGTAATCGCAAAAGGTCACGACTATTTTCCCGTAAATGACAAGGGCGTAGACTAATTTGACAGTTCTAAATATTTTCTGTCCTTTTTCAACGTTATTTGTAAGAAAGAGATGTAGTGTGATTAAAATTAGTTTAGTGCGACGTTCAACAGAATTAGCACCATTGGCGTCTTTAAAGCGAACTCAAAAGAATTATCTTATATTGCATGAAATCTGAAGTTGTCACCCTCCAGTACAACTGAAGGTCCTTTTTGGACTTTTTGTTTGACGATAGTGGCAAACATGCGTACGGCTCGGCTGATGGTAAGCGATTAGGTACCGTAGCTTATGAAACGCTTGCAACACTGAGTATCACATGCATGTTGCCGACCATTTAAAATGAGGATTCGCTGCGCCGACAGCTTAGGGAACAAGCAGTTCCTCCGTTGTCAACACAGCGTATCCTCCACCCATAACTACCTATGTTTGTTTTTATTTTTTATGGTAGCAATAGGTAATTGTTCTCCTATCTATAGCACAGTCATATAGGCTTAATTATCACAATACGAAATAATGTCGTCTTTTTCATCATCTTCATTCTTATTAACTGAATTTCATCAGCAAGAATTTGATTTTAAAATTCCAATCTCTTCACTTAATTCAACTGCAATCATTAAATTGTCTGCAGTCTCTTACGTACTTACATTCGTGAATACCTTTCAGTTTTCGATAATGAGTGAAATTGTTAATGTCATCCACACACGATCATGTTTCACGTCATTGTCAATAATTTCTATTCATACAACAAACGTATTTATCGTTATGTTTACTTTGTTAAGTTAACTCTGCTAACAGCATTTACTTTGTGTAGACTTCGTAATAGGTGAGTCTACCACATAATTTCTATATTAAATTTGTTGTCGTACTTTTGTATACAATGTTATTATTTGTACTTGCTGTTGCCCAAGACTTCGTCTGCGTTAAATTGGATGAAAAGAAGCTATGCTTCTCCAAATCCCATGCTACCTCTTTGTCAAAATTCATCCAAATCCGTTCAGCCGTTTCAGCGTGAAGGAGTAACAAACACACACACACACACATACAAACTTTCGCATTTATAATATTAGTAGGATCATCGTGCTCATGTTGCTAAACAAAATGAACGAGGATAATAAATTAAAAAAAAAAAAAAAACACCAACTGAATGCAGAACCTCCTCCTTTTTGGAAGTCGGTTAAAAATAGAAAATAATGAATGCCATCTAAATTGACAATCGTATTGTCGCCTTATCTAAAACCGTGCATCGAGTTTTGATTTTGATGGATTTGGTCTACATAAATAAAAAAACTTTGTCTTTAAAAATACCAAAATGTACATAGAATACTTGTGTTCTATTGACCTCGTCGTTATCAAATCGCTCATAGTGCAATACAGTCATATCAATTTCAGTTACAACTTAATTTATTTGCTTATTATTCTGACTTCTACAAGGTAATAACTATAAAATGTTTACAAAAATCTAGATATCAAAAGTTTTATAACAAAATTGCAGGTTTTTACGCTTCAGAAAATAACGAATTCACGTTCGAGATATTGCGTGCTCCAGCAATGTTACGTGGAGTGGAGTAAGACATTACAATAAAATATGAAAGTGTAAACAAATACTTATATGACAGTAAAATCGTTATGTATGGAGGTATGTTGGAGGCTCTTGTGTTACTTTTATTAGCCGCTGAATATAACACAACGTTTGCTTTTCTTTTGGTCTTGCAAAAGGCAGCAGTAGTAGCATTATAGCCGGTTCACATTGTTTCAGTGGCATTCCAGCGCTGGTTTCGATCGCTGGACTGGAATGAATGTACTGGAATGTACCCATTCCAGTTAACAATCCGATCCAGTGACTGGACTGGAATAATGTTTACCGGTACTGAAATGCACTGGAATGGGTACATTCTTGTGCATTCCAGTGCTGGTTCACATTATTCCAGTAGAATTGCAGTCCAGCGGCGCTGGAATGCCACTGGAATAATGTGAACCTGGCATTACTTCGGCTCTCTTTTATCCAACAACAACAACAACAACAACCAACATTTATCTTAAATCGATGGCACATTGAGGTTCACTTTTCACATGCATTACAAAAACCCTAAATTACGACACTCCCACATTCTCAGCAACATCGTGTAAAGCAAGGTATTATACCCAACGAATCAATACAGGTTCATAAATTTCACTGTCTCACCAAATTCGAGGGTCTCGGGAACAGGTCAGACCGGTGCACTTTCACCCAAACCAGGCCCGATGTATAATTATACGATTATGGACGTAACGGCCATTCACGAGAGTATCGGTAGACTCAAAGGCGGCGAATTGTTCTTTTTGTCGATGATAATGATTGGAATTCGTGGATATTATTGTAATGTGGTTTTATTGGGTATTAGTTGATTGTAAGGCTATTAACTATTAAATGTGTTTTCTTTGAGTATGGTAATAGAGTATAATAGTGCCGAAATGTAGGTCTGGGATTTATAATCGTATATTGAAAGTTGACAGAGGGTCAAGCCATCAATAACTAATATCTAAAAAAAATTACGTAAGAATGAACAAAACATAGACAAACCAAACGATTAGGCAACGATAAACATGAAACTTTATTACACCAATTAAATACTACATATTCATCAAACACACCATGCAGAACTGACACATGCAATCAAGCATGACTGACAATAAACTGATCGTCTGCATTAGGGACCTTTCTCGAAAGTGAAACCTCATGAACTGTCAAAAACTAGGCAGTAAAAGTGAATGCCTTGGTCACTTGAGACAGGTACAGAACAAGATGGCGATTTTAGCGGGAGATGTAATAAATTGTTATTGGTAATCCAACATCATCGGAGCGCGACCGTATAATTAATCGTTATTGTGAATATAGTTGAGCTTTCCAATCGCATGTCTGGATAATGTGTGTTATATTTTGTGACTATGTTATTAAATTAAATTATTATCCTTTCCATTTAGTGATTCTGTAGAACTTTAACATTGATTAATGGACCTTTCTCAGAAACCACATACACAGAGGCAGTAAGAAGCACAACTATACGATTGATGATTTTTAATATTTAGCTCATCTCACATAACCATAAATCAAAATTAATGTTATTGCTACTAATCACGGCAACAAACTATTTTGGGAGATATTGCTCGACAATTTAATATCAACTCAATGAAAGTCATCGCTGATCTAAAATCTCTTAATCTTTGGCATATTGGAAGAAATTTAACTCGCTCTTATCCAGGAAACTCTTGATTCTAGTCTCAGATCATAGAAACAAGGAGATGTGCCAAGGCGCTATCGAGCTTGATGCCTGATCTTGAGCAAATTGCTCATATTAAAAACGTACGCGCTGGCGACGAACCGAACACGATCGATGGTATAAATACAGTGATTTAGTTTAGTGCTAGTGTTGAGTGACGATTAACAGTGTTAGATTGAGGGTGTGCGGAATGTTCAATGCGTCGGAGATCTTTTTATTCACAAGGAGCGCTTAATTATGCGCGTAATGTGTCGAAAAATGTACTAAAAGTGGCATCAGTTGTTCCCGTACTAATTTGCTATGATGGCATATCTCCTTGTTTCTATGATCTGAGATTCTAGTCTTACTTCAATCTGAGATGCTATCACCAATCATCTGCTTGCCTACAAAGCGCTTCAGTTTTGTTTTCGAGAATCTATGCACAGTTGAGTTTGAATTGGCACAAGAAAAGAGCACTTGGAAGGACTTTGGGAACCCTTGCACAGTAGTGGGACAGTGTGGACTAAAAGATGCACAGTTGTAGACTTATAGGCATGAAAAGAGAAAGATGAAATTCTGATAAAACTTTAAAAGCCAGTACAGTATTCAAATTCAAAAGGCTTTACAAATCATGCATACAATATAATCGAGCTTTTGAATCCAAGTCATCTACTTCTGACCTTTGAACTCGCTGAGTCATTTCGCGTAACTAATGTTATTCAATATCTTTAACAATCGGTTATTTAATGGATGTTATGCCATAATCACTTACAGAGCGTGAAGCACATGTATTATTACTTAATCATGTACTATGTAAGTATATGTTTCGCTTCCTTGTTTCTAGTGCTACGGCAGTATTAATTGTGTGTTTTGATGCATTTTGGTTTCATTCAACTGAATAACTGGAGTCCCGTACTGTACCCATAGTAAATACTGTGGCATTCGTTACATTTCAGTTACAATACAAATCAAATCAAATATTTTTACTGTGGGCATTGGTAGGTAAACACTGATCAATCGCAATTGGTCGTTTCAGGAACCCATAACAGCTGTTTTTCTGAATAAATAATGTAGTTTCTTGTAAATAAAAGGAAGAAATAGACCAATTAATAATGTCCACGTGATGCGTGTTTAAATAAGTATCGTGAATTTTGTCTTAAAATTACAGAATCTATGACTACAGGCAACATTGTCAGGAAATGAACAAACTTTAGCATTATTGATGCATGGTTATTAGTCAAGTTAAGGTTTCATAGAGCTTTGAGAGTGAAGGAGGCTATAGAATGTTCTCCATTGAAAAGGGAGGATCTTCCATCCAGATTCTCTGGTAAGCCAGTACTCAGTTAATTGGTGTCAGGCATCTGCTGTATTTAAATGCTTATTTCTCTGCAAATGCTTCTTGCGCGATATAGGATTCGTGACGTCAGATTTATAGTAGTGACATCTACAACTGCTTCGCTGGCTGTCTAGCTAGGTAGGCAGTCCTCAATGTTACTAGTAGGTGTCGCTACAGAGCTAAGTCTTTCAACGTTATATCCTGATATAGTATATCTTCTGTTTCTTTTAATTCCATCGCATCTCGATTATGAAGTTCCGATCATTGGTCTCCCACAATCTGCGCAATGGAAACAAAACCTGCCGTAGGACTTTCTCAGCTTCAGGTTCCTATAAGTCTCATTTTGAAGGTCATTGTCGTTATAAATCACGTGAAAGTAGTCTGTACACTAAATACCAAGGAAACCGGTCGCCTGGCACTTTCGTTGAGAATCCCGTAAATTAACTTTTATGTCATCCTTCGGCCTTAAGACAACGAATTAAGGACTATTTTTGAATGATTTTATCTAAAATATTGTAATGACCACGTTAAGTAATGGCACCTGTTTAATTTTGGACTTTATTGTAGAGATTTAAAGCTGATTATTGTTTGTTGTGTAGCATAAATGTAGGCTTGCATGTAATCTTAGATCGCAGATGGTAGGTGAGCTGTATTGGAGTATAATCTTACTGACACAAGGAATTTAGAAATTGAAGCGTTTCATTTGTAGGTAATCCATTAAAATGACAAATTAGTCTCATTAACATTTAACAGAATATTAATAAAGACATTTAAGATTAATAAAGATACATTTAGATAAGATAAATTGCATTTCGTTATCCTATCATCACAATTTAATATGTATATAATGTTCATTTTTAATGCAAAACTGAGACACTATTATTGCAAAAATAAAAAAAAATACTCGCAGCAGTACCCACGAAACATTTTGATAAATATACAAAGTTAATGTTATAGGGTAATATTGATTGAAAATTGAAACCTTAAAAAATTAAGACGCTACTAACGATATGAATTTACTTCTACATGGATGTACATTTTGGTCCTTCGAGCCGGATGCTTAGAAATTTTAACAATGCCAAATCTTACACTCCTCCGTGCACGCAATATGCTTATAAAGGGATACAAAGTTTTTTCTTCACACATTAATATGTAGATAAAAAGTTAGATAACAATATGATAAAACAATTTCATACACGAATTGCCTAATAATCCTGTACTACATTCACTGCGATCGGGATTGCACTGCGCGGGCGCAGCTGACCGCGGTCGGCTCTCAACCGAGACCTCCGATCAAAGATAACGGACATCGGAAACGTAAATTGACGGCAACAACTCAAATGAATCATTTAGACGATGACTCTACGATACGTTTTTTTTGTTTGGTAATACGCTTGCATTTGATCGTCGTCTCGCGATGATGCGGTCCATGATTGAGCACGCTTGCCCAGAAGAAACCCATTCACACGTGACTTAAAGACACCCATTCACACGTGACTTAAAGACACCCAGATTGTAAGTGTCGGGGAACACCCACTCGGGCAGCGTATGCCACTGTTTGGCAGTTTTCACAATGAAAGTGGAATCAAAGCGCTTCGTTCGGGTTTTTGGTACATATATCAACCATGAACCGATGGCGCTTTTTCGTGCTTCTGGCTGTCCGATAGAAGAAAGGGCTGGAGGGAATTAGATCATGCAGATCTGAAGCACACCTTCCGAAATGTATCCGATAAAAACCTCAATAAAACCCTCGCAATATTGTCTTAAAATTGTTTAGAAATTCGTCTCGTGTCATGTCAGTAATTAATTGCTATTGCAATCGGTACTTTCTAGTGTTGTAAGAGTAGAGATGTGAGACCTTCCCTAATCGAAGAATGGGCTGTTAATTTACTTAATGTGATAGTAAAGTTATGAGGTAACTTTTTAATATTTAATTGTGTAACTGTTAAAAGTATTTTCTCTAAATACTTTCTTCCGTATCACAGAGAAACACGAGAAGCAAGCAATCAATTATATTTATTAACGTTGATTATTTCAGAACAACTTTTTATTGCTACAGAAAGGTTTAGAAATAAGTTGCTAGGGTCCAAAAAGCTGGGAGAAAAGCCTGTCGCAAGCTGTGGTGCGTTAACATTGAGACCCGATAAAAATTGTGCATTGCTAAGGCGTACGTAGGTACCTACACTTGTTCGGGTCGGCATTAATCGGCCTAACCGGGCGATATTCGGGAAAAAGGCTGCTCGGCTTAGCCGCTCGTGGTAAGAATCAACAGCTGACTTGTGCCGGGTTGGGTTTTGCCAATCGATCAATATTGGTTCAGTAGTGATAAAGCCGAATTGTGCCGAGCGGCCAAACCGACCCGAACATGCCAATTCAGCGAAGGTAAATGCCGAACAGAGTTTACCGATCGGCACGAGCCTGAATACTTATTATGTAGTAATAGCTTCGGGTTGGCTTTGTTGTTCAACAAAATGCATGCCTAACTTCTAAACAAAATATTATATTAATTTGAGATGATCGTCGAGCATGTACGTGTATTATCTGGTTTTAACAAAGATCACAGTTCTATATCAAAAAAGTAATAAGAAAGACATCACTAACCTGTTTAAAAGAGTTTCAATCAGATGTGCTGAGTGTGGCAGAGCCTCCACTAGCAGGTCGATGGGCAGCTCCGACGCAACGCTTTGCAGCACTCCAGGCCCCAACCTGGACAATATGGCCGCCGCTTCCCGAAACTGTCGTCCCTCAGCCAATAGCAGCACGCGGCGCAGCGCGAGACGAGGAGACGTATATGTGTTCTTCTCCCTCTCACGTTCGCGACGAATTCGCTCTCGGCTTTCGTTCATGTTGACTGCGAGTTTCAGTGGCAGCACTAGCCCATTGTTTTTTTTTATTTTTTTGAAGTTACGTCTCGATCTGTGAAAGAAATTATACTTGTGAATATACAACGTCAGGTATCGCGAGATGAAAGTTGATAAGAGATACAATTTAGATAAGAGTTTGACTGATACTTCTTGTTAGGAGTTCGTTTGATGCTTTTTGAAAAATAGTATACAAAAATACCATAGCGTAGATATGCAACCGACCACGCCCTAGAGAGTGTATTCCAATGCAATACACTCTCTAGGGTGTGGTTGTTGCTTGTTCTATCTATCAACTATCATCAAACCTTTTATTCACTATACTGCAATTCGCATAAATTATTACTTCATGCATTATCAGTATTGGATTTCGCGAACTTGTAAATTTCGAAACTAGGTTTTTTGGTAGGTATGCCAATTTCTACCTAATTGAATTAACCTTCTTTATTCAATTTATATTTTCGCACATATAATTTAAGGAGACGACAAAAGCCGTTGTTACAGAATGTATTGCTTAGGTAGGTACACCCGCCCACTCTTGAATTAGATAGATCGCAACATCTCCAATTATCGTCCAAAGCGTCAACACCACAGGACTAAAATAATGTCAACATTGCTGGTGAAAACAAGCTTTTGCCACCAAGTTACAGTAACAATAATTAACACTCAAGTAGCAAAATAAGCAATTCCTGAAATATCCGGAAATAGCCTTTAAAACGCTTGCAACACCCCCGTGGTACCCCCACATACGCGTTGTCAGCCCTTTAAAATGAGGATTCGCTGTGCCGACAGCTTAGGGGACAACCAGGTCCCCCGCTGGCTATTGTTCTCCAGATGGTTCTATTTCTAACCATTAGTAATTGGTAGTACATATACATGTATAGTAGTAGAACTCATTGTCAAAGAACATCCGAGGAGGTTCTACCCCTATAAATATTTCTGCTGCTATTCAGCATTGCTGATACAGTTCGCAGAGTTATTATAGGTGCCGATGGTATATGACTTACACACACAAATCACATTCACAAAAAATATACAGGTGCGAAAACGTCTTCTGAGGCGAGCACAAGACTTACACATACCTTGTACTAGAACTAACTATGGAAAAAAAACAGTTATACATGAGGGAGCAAAACTTTATAACTCACTACCAAAAGATATTAAAAATACGCAATCATTATTATTATTCAAAAAACTACTAAAATGCCATATCTTAAAAAGTCATACAATAATTATTTAAATTTACTAATAGAATTTATTTGCTCCTAGTGTAAACGTACCCTTGGATTTCGAACTCAAAAATCAAGTTACCTAATGACCGCACAGCGAGCGCGTTTGCGCGCCGCATGGCGGTAGACAATACAAAACCTTTAGCAACTACCTTCTTACTTTATATGAAAATGTTATCATTGTAAGCTCTTGCTACTCCTGGACAAAAAAAAATGTACGTAATTAAGTAATATTAAGTATTTATTTCTGTACAAGTGATTTGTAATCTTTAGAAATAAATGAATTCAAACCGTATATGATATTGGATATACAACTTTGTCTCTAGAGACAGCGCATCTGCGATGCCTCTAGAATCGCATATTTATGTTCATAGGCGACAGAAAAAAAAAAATATTCTTCCGCGTATTGCTTTTTACGACGTATTTACAATTTCATTTTTTTAAATAAGTAGACTTTTATCGAGTTTGTAACAACAAAACATGGCTAGAGACGCGACGACCATGATACCACTTTTTACCCATCTAACAGTTGACGGAAAAAAGTCGTAAACCCGTAATACCGTTGACCAGATTAAACAGAGCCGCAGAAAAAGTAGTTTGTTCGATTTGTGAGAAATTACAGAAATGTAGTGACGAGATGACTAAACGTAATAGATGGTACTAGCAACGTGCCTATGTGACAGGAGTTAGCGATTTTATTAGGCTGGATAATCGTTCTAAGTAAGTATATCGATACGGTTATGAAAATACATTTGGTTGACAGTCAGTTGCAGAAAAGGTCATTAAGTTAAGACTTAATGACCTTTTGAAGTGAGCCTGTGAGCTTAATCAATCAATTCAGCAAATATGATCACGCTAAATTAAATAATTTAATTACTAGCTGTTCCCCGCGGTTTCACCTTCGTCGCTCGGCTCCTAAACCCGTCGTAGCGAGATGTTAAATAGCCTATACTATTTCTCATGAATTTGACTATCACATACAAAACTAAATTTTTGAATCCGACTGGTACTTGCAGAGATTAGCGCGTTCAAACAAACAAAAAAACTCTTGAGCTTTATATAATTTAGATTTGAATGTGTTTTTTTCCTACCAAAGTTTGGCAGAATATTATATTTGCAAAACTCTAAGTAATGCAATCAACAATTCATTATATGTACGTTTTGTATTGTAAGCAAAACTACGTCCGATAGTCAGTGCAATTGCTAGTGTAACTCCATTTTAATTAGAATGGCGATTTGAATAAATTACTTTAATCTTTTTTTTGCGTTATCTGTACGGCTATAACAGTTCAATGCACTGAACATACACTGAATGTGAAATGAAAGTGTTGTGTAATAAGTAGTCTGTTGCCATAAATAAAAATAACTAAGCGGGTTCAGAAACTAGTTACATTTGAAATTAAATCTAGAATAGACTGTAATATATGTAGTAACAACACCAACTAATACGAAATGTGTTTTATTATGCAGGATGATTTTTTAGATGGGGCAGTAGGTAAGGGCAGTAAGTTCCTTGATCGTTGTAGCTGCAGGAAAAGGTTTTTAGGGGACTGTTCTTAACTTTTTGAGACATTTTGACGTGCATCCAGAGATTTTAAAAAAATGTATGGCCAGCACGGCAAGTTACACAAAGACATTTCGCTGGAAATAACCTACTAAAGGTATGGAATAATATTTATTACAGCGGTTAAGGGACCTACCCTTACTGCCCCGTCCAAAAAATCCAACCTGTATAAATAACCGCGATCATAAACGTACTTCTATTTGGTTTAGATTAGGTAAATAACATTAACTGTCAGAATCAATAACTTTATACGCCCATATGCTTCTCTCCAAATGAGAACATACTTTACGAACCTTTTAATAAAAGAAATATCTGACACAAAACATATAAAAATTAAACATAATAAAGGTTGATTTAAACCAAACGAATAAGGAGCTAGAATAGAACAAGAGCATTATTTTTCGATATTTTAGTGTAGGTAAACTAAAACTCCTTTTCAGCGTTTGTACAGCAAAATAGTAATGGGCAAAAATGAGAACCAGGAACTAGAATAAAATTCTTGCACAACAGAACAACGAAAGAATGCTCTATATCTGTTTACACTAAAAGAATTTGATAGAGTTCAATGTCCTCGTAACATGAGCATTCGCTCGTCTGAAGTAAATCGGCCTTTATATTCCTTAAAAATATCGCTACTTCCTACAATTCGTGCCACACAAATGCCATAACTGTACCGCGATGACAGCTGACAATCGGGCACCTCACTATTTCTACGATTGTCTTTTATTTCTAGCGCCATTTTGTTAATTTTTGGGTCAACGTCTGTAATTACCTTCGATGAGGTGGAATTCTCCGTAAAGAGGTAATTATATGCTTAGCTCTTTATTATTATAATAGGTATATATAATTGATACTTCTGTAGGTCAGTTAAATACCAATATTTCTTGAGGCCCTATGGATCTGTAATGATACCATAGCGCGTTCTAGTTCGCAAAAAGTTGCATACAGTTTTGTCTTGTATAGTAAAAGATGGGATTTTTATGTAATGTGCCCCACATTGTCTGACCCCTTTTAGAATCTTACTATTTCTGAGAGGGGTCAGACAATGAGGGGCATTGAATGTACATTAGAGATTTTCCATGACGAAAAGTTTATGATTAGCCTTGCGTGCAGCGAAGGCGTGTTTGGTGAAAAGGTTGATTGTTTTAATTATGCGTAACTACCTAATTATAATTTATAATGAACAGTGTTGTAATAAGTCAATAAAATTTGTGACACAAGTTATAAACTTTAAAACTTTTTGCCCAGGCTGACCCTATCAAGTCAACCTGTTGGACAATCCTGTTGACACAAAAGCCTGTTTCTATACAAAAAATAATTTGAATTCTCAAGCTTTAAATAATCTACAACATAATGACATAAGATATCTCGCGAAAGTGATTCTATTGAGGCAAATAGGTTACTATGCTCATAGATTATAAAGAAACAGCTAGTGGACCGAACAGTATCTTTAAGCTTAGAAAATTGACGCTGTACATCGCTTGAAGCGATATGAAAGTATAAGAATAACCGCTCGTGAATGGGTTGGTCCTAGTATGGTCTCGTTTTAGAACGGGTTACGGCACCATTAATCAATGGAAAAGCTGCTATAGGTTTGCTATAGGTAACGCTGTTGTGCTTTTATTACTGACTAGCTTTTGCCTGCGACTTCGTCCGCGTTTCCGTCGCTTTTCGTAAAATAGTAGCGTATGTCCTTCCTCACGGTTCCATGGTTTTGATGTAACAGATTAACTTTCGTATTTTAGTAGGGAAATATACCTAATATGTCAATCCACAATACTGTTGAAAAATATCGCAATAAGGAACCGCAGAATATTATTATTAATAGCTGTGCCCGCGACTCCATCAGCGTGTAACTCCTTGTGTGTAATACAATCAGAAAGCTCCGAACTGCTAAGCTATCGGGAGTTACACGTGTTATTGTGAGTCAACCATAAAAGATAGACATATGCTGTTGTGGGATATTTTTTAGATAATTTTATGTAGAATACTTCCGTCATACATAATTTCTGTGTAGCTTTAACCATTAAGGCTGCACACGCGACGGAAGCTTAAAAACATTTTCCCAACATTTCCCTTCACTGCTCTGCTCCTATTAATTGTAGCGTGATGAAAAGTATACTATAACCTGTCCAGGAGTATGAAGAATAATTGTACCAAGTTTCGTAAAAATCCGTCGAGTAGTTTTTGTTTCTATAAGGAACATACAGACAGACAGACAGACAAAAATTTTACTGATTGCATTTTTGGCATCAGTATCGATCACTAATCGCCCCCTGATAGTTATTTTGAAAATATATTTCATGTACAGAATTGACCTCTACAGATTTATTATAAGTATAGATAGACTAACTGTTCCCCGCGGTTTCACCCCCGTTGCTCGGCTTCTAAGGGTCCTAGCGTGATGTTAAATAGCCTATACTATTTGTCATGAATTTGGCTATTATACGCAAGAATTTTTTTTCGAATCCGACTGGTAGTTCCAGAGATTAGCGCGTTCAAACAAACAAACTCTTCAGCTTTATAATATTAGTTTAAATTGATTTTTTTATACGACGATGAGGGCGGAAAACAGGCGTACATCCTGCCTGATGGTAAGCGGTTACCGTAGCCTATGAAACGTGCGCAACACCGAGTATCACATGCGCGTTGCCGACCCTTTACAATGAGGATTCGCTGTGCCATAACATGCCCTCGCTGTCGACACAGCGCATCGTCAGGAGCTCTGGCGACCTTACTCACCACAGGTACACAACACTACCGAAGAGTAGCGTTATTTGGCTGTGGTATTCTGTGAGGTGGAGGTACTTCTGGTACTTCGTCATGTGTCCGAAATACCGCAAGACATTCAAGCACACATTCCTAAAGTGGTCATAATCATAATCTTCAAGTGCCGTCCCATTGTTAACTGAACGGTATGACGCGACCTTTACCGATGGTGCAACACGCCACAGGACTGTGTGGTTCCGTTAGTTACTGTATGTTACCATGGTAACGGAACGATGAAAATTAAGGTGCAATTCTATTAAGATGTAATAGTTCAACTTTTTTGTAAATTGTGCGTTTTTTAATTCGGCGTTTTTGATGATAAAATCATACTTTTTCAGATAACGCTTAAGATTGTGACGGTGATCGTCGCTGCAGCCGATGGGCGCCTACCGCTATACATATAAGCGGCGCGTGGTGGCCGCGCGCCTTCTTGATCCAGCGGCTGACCACCAGTTAAGTTCTCCAGCCACATTACCTGAAGACCTGAAGGCCCGTATTACCAGCGAACTACTCACCCCTGAGTTTCTAGTTATTTCTGTCTACCAAAGTGTGGTACCTACTATAATTGTTAATGTAAAAAAATACATAGTGTTTTGTATAAAGGTGTTTACTTTATTTTCCTACTCTAGTTAAAATAACCCTTCAGGTTATTTTAGCTACAAGATGGTTAGGCGAGTTAATTTATAACAAATCATTCCCGACATTTTAATATGATCTTGATTTTTATGTAATCTACAATCTTATTTGTGTGGAGAGTACATAGGTACATAATTTTCTATTTGTAGTTCCAATTTACAAGGAAAAACAAATGTGAAAGTATTTTTGACGGATTTCCGTTGACGCAAGCCATCGCGCTAAATAGGCAAATACATAGGTAAATGTACAGAAATAACACCTTACTATCTAATTATGTATAGAGTTACATAAACGCGACACTTGTCACTCTAATATTCTAATTCTTATACAGGGTGGCAGGTTAGACAGTGGAAATATTTTAAGGGGTCATTATACTCATCATTATGAACAACTTTTACTATGGGACCGACCCTGAAATCGCGAAAAAAAAATCAGCTGTTCCATACATTTTGTTGAGTTATGTGAACATAAATGTATTGGAACAGCTGATTTTTTTTCGTGATTTCAGGATACTGATACTAGATACTGCTTTTATCAAAATTTGTCTTTCGGACAATAAATCTAATATTATTATAATAATCTAATAATATTATAAGTTTGTACGGGATCCGTTAAAATAACAGTACAACATCCTGAAACATTTAGTTTCCTTGACTGCGCTCACAAGTCAC
The DNA here is from genome assembly GCA_948465475.1 of Thalpophila matura. Lineage (NCBI taxonomy): Eukaryota > Metazoa > Arthropoda > Insecta > Lepidoptera > Noctuidae > Thalpophila > Thalpophila matura. The sequence goes on from OX419200.1 coordinate 12,648,127, forward strand.
ACTCACAACTTACAAGTTTTATGTGCAAGACCAAGTTTCTGTCTCAATCACGACTCGAACTCACGACTCGCTTGGAAATGTACAGCAAGATTTTGACCTGACTGATATAGGCTATAATAATATCTTCAGGTTTTTTGCACGTGCGTAGAAATAAATGCAAAATGTATTATAATAAAACAAGTTTAAACGGATTAAATCGCGTATATTACAGAGTTTTCCTGACGTTTCGAACACTCAGCGTTCGTGGTCGCAGGACGACTGTACTGACTGTAATATACGCGATTTAATCCGTTTAAACTTGTTTTATTATAATGTGTAATAATCGCGAAAACCTAAGATTTTGCATTATTATGCAAAATGTATGTTTACAAAAAAATGTTTTTGTAACTTTTTGAAGTAGCAAGACTTATAATATAATATTAATTAATGTCAACTTGATACCTCCACGCGTTCCTGAGAAAAAGGATCATGACAGACAGAGGATCAACGAAGTGAACCTATAAGGGTTCCTTTTTCCTGTTGAGGTACGGAACCCCAAAAATTATCACATTCGCATTTACATTTCTGCGTATTGTTTTCAAACTATAAAATCAAAAAGCTATTTCTTATACTTTTCAATAGGCAACAACACGATATCTAATTATTTGCAGCTACATAAAGTAACACCTTCATTGACTCGCGATAACTCTACTATTGCCACAGTTCATTGTAAACAGTATGCAATTAGAGTTTTTTACGAAATCACAGCAAAATTTTAAAACACACGTTTTGGTACACATTTTATTGTTATTTTTATTCTACACTAATGAGAAAAACTCGCGATTCTTCACGTGAATTTATTCTCATGTTTGTTTAAAGTTACGCAACGGTATCTAAAACATTTTCAATTGTAAAATTTTTTGTTTTGTTTTAAGAATCATTGTTTCTGTGTCTGTGAAATGTCTTACAATAATCCAAATTATTGTAATTAACAATTCATTCATACGTAGTTTTCTTGTCCACTATAATTAATACCTAATTATATCCAATATGTTATCCTAGTTAATAAAATTAATTGCTTCGTTTTCGATCCGCCGATTACACAACCGATATTGATATATTTTACTTTTAAGTATTTCCTTTTCCTGTTTGATATTGAAGCAAGAATTAATTGAGAACGGAACCACAGTCGTAAATAAACTCGATCAGTTGTGTATTGACATTTCATTGAGTGCAGCAAGTCATCGTGTCCGATTATATAATTAACCGTTATAGCGTTATAAACCAACCCCGGATCTAGGGGGGGCAAGCCGGGGCCCGTGCCCCGGGCGGCAATTCAGAGGGCGGCAAATTCAAGCTTGGTAGACGAATACTGTACTTATGTATGTGTCTACCAAGCGTAATAATTGCAAAGAGCAGCGCTAGACTGGTTGTTGTGACGTTCTTTGGGGGAGGCCTATGTCCATCACCAACAGTGTGTGTTATAGCTGAAATGATGATGATGATAAAGGTAAAAATATTATCGGGTTGGGGCGGTATTTTTCAGTTTTCGCCCCGCCTCGAAAGAATTCAAGATCTGGGGCTGTTATAACCAGTAACGTTATTTAATTATAACGCTAGTCACAGTTATAAGATTATATCGATTGTGTATTGTTTTATTTAAAGTTATAACGGCAAAGTTTATAAATATAATGAATAGTAATGCGAGTATCACTTTGTTTATTTTTGTTTAATATTTCTATTTTCTTCAAATTGTTTTTAAACATCAAACATTGATAAAATATTAATATATCGACACCGTGGTTAAGCAAAAGTTTGTCTCCGTTTTAGTAACGTATTTTGAATAATATATTCTGAAATTCTAGGGCATTTTAAGCGGCAAAGTCATACAGCATATAAAAAATATAAATATTATTAAAAATATCCGCAAAATCATTCCGCACATCACAAACATCAATATTGTTTTCCAAAACCGGTAATCACTTAACTCCAATAAAGCTAACATTGTGTTCACCTTGACACAGAAATTCTAAAAAGCTCTCGTTTTTCGACCTGCCTACACAAATTAAAATTCTCAACACTATCTAGTAACTATACGAATTAACATAATTCTCAAAAATTTCGCGTTAACCGGCACGTGTAACAATTCCAGTGTTTTAATGAAATTGACTCACTGCTCTCATTTCTCTGTAACGTGGTGAGATTATGTAAATCAGGGCTTCTCAACCAGTGGGGTGCGCCTACTTAGGAGGGCGTATAGAAACATAAGGATATTATTAAGAAAAATCTATTTGAAGTCTTAAATCGGAAATTCTGCATTCTTTCACTTTAATTATTCTTAGAGAGAACTCAAAAGTTTTAATTTACTTGATTAGACCGGCAAGGGATCAAAATAGCGTCGTCGTTAAGTGAAACGCATTCCATAAAGTGCGTGATCTCCTAAAGTAGGTGACAACGTGAATCAGTTACCGATATCTGCAGGTATTTAGGTGACTGATCTAGGTGTCACTATTGACGCGCTAGGTGACGCGCAAGCATAATGTATGTCTCGCTCGGAATGAGCTGCACATGTCAAATAGGACGAGATATGGACAGAATATGCGCGAAATACGTACTGAAAGAGTGGGAGAAAAGTGGAAAGTGCAGGCTTTAGTAGGTAGGGTCGGCAACAAATCATAACTTAATGCACTGTTTTAATAATAATATTTTGAATTTCGTTTAATGAATGTAACTTTATTTAATTCAATCCTAAATGAATTACTTAAATAATTTAGGATCTAATGCGTAAGTCCTACTCGCACTTATCCGATTTTAAACATGATACCTGGGCACCAAGTCTGCTATTGCAATTGTGTAAGAATGATGTCATAATGACATCATAACTGCCAAAACCTAAGTCAAAACCTTCGGTCATTGGCTTACAGTAAGACTACCTCTTTGGTCATTGGTCAAAACTTCAGATCATAGAAACAAGGGAGATGTGCCAAGGCGCTATCGAGCTTGATGCCTGATTTTGAGCAAATTGCTCATATTAAAAACGTACGCGCTGGCGACGGACCGAACACGATCGATGGTATAAATAAAGTGTTTTAGTTTAGTTCTAGTGTTGAGTGACGATTAACAGTGTTCGATTGAGGGTATGCGGAATGTTTAATGCGTGGAAGATCTTTTTATTCACAAGGAGCGCTTAATTATGCGCGTAATTGTGTCGAAAAATGTACAAAAAGTGGCATCAGTTGTTCCGGTACTAATTTGCTATGATGGCATATCTCCTTGTTTCTATGATCTGAGGTGAAAACGATGTCATTCTGACAGGATTATGTCAATTGCTATACCAGACTTGGGGCCCTGTTCGAGCTATTTTTGTTGAATATGAGAATTTCTCATTACTCCAGGAACTTCAAGACACTCTCCTCCAAACTTCTATCTTCTATATGAGTGAAATGGTAATTTAATTCTAGAAACTATTAAAAATAAGGGCGAATATAGGTCAACAACTTTCTTTCCTGTCCAAGTAAGAGTTAATTGAGCCTTGCAAGAAATACGATGGGAATATTACTGGCTAAGAAGACTGGAGTGAATTATTCATAATTATGAGCAGAGAACGAATTACCGATGATATTCAAAACAGGGAGGAACAGATTACTTAAGAGAAAATATAATGTTGTAGGAAAGCAATGACTTTCCCATCAATTTAGCCAAATGTGGTATTAGTTATTACTAATTATAACTACTTGGTTTCTGGAAGCCTAATCTAGTGAGATCTGGGGAATGGAAGAACGAGGTGGAATGTCCCTCCATTGAAAAGGGAGGATCTTCCTATCAGACCAGATGGTATTATCTGGCGGGCCACTCGACACACAATCCTGTATCCGAGCCTGCCCTGCCCTAAATCTGATCCTGAATAAACTGACCAAATTAATATTTACAAAACGGAGTTAGTAATCAAAATCATGCTAAGTAAAGAAGATACGGTGGGTAATTATTATAATCTCTAATCAAACATGCAATGACTTCCAATGTTAGGTTGTAATCACTAAAAAAATATCATCGGCCTTGTTGATGATAACATACTTCGTATACTGGAAAGTGTTGCAAAACATTCTGTTTAAATAATCTTAATTTCATGATAATATCGAAGAGTTTTCTTCGAAAGATATTATGATGAAATTAAGATTATTTCGAAAAGATTTCTGAGGGGCTCGTGGCTAAATGACAGCCGCGCTGATCGATCGCTGCGCTTGCCGCGGTCAGTCCTTGGATGGGTGACCGTTCTTTACACATCGAGACCCCTCCGTGCCTCGGAGAGCACGTTAAGCAGTCGGTCCCGGTTGTCATAAGAATGTCTTTGACAATCGTTACGGGTAGTCAGGAGCCTGAAAGTCTGACAACCGGTCTAACAATCGAATACCGGTATTACCCGATAATTGGGTTGTGGAGGTCAGATGGCAGTCGCTCCACGTAAAATACTGATATTCAGCCGCAACCAGTTAGACTGGAAGCCGACCCCAATCTAGTTTGGGAAAAGGCTAGGCGGATGATCTTTCGAAGAGTTTTCTGTCCACCATTGGTCATCATCATCACACATATGTTGGGTGTTATAAAAGTCAGCCCATTTACTGTAAATCAGTGTCTTCCAAAATAATCTATATTTGGAATTAAAGGTACTATCTTGCCTGAGGCTAAACAAACAGGTCCTTAAACCTCCCACAACGTTGTCAGCACGTTTATATAATAAATCATCACTCATTTATCTCACATCCGATCTCAAGACGTCACTGCACAACCCCGCAGCATCACACGACTTTCTACGGTCGCTGCAAGCCTCGCAAGGTCCCTCGTTAAGTCGTATATATAGCGGTGAAATGTTACAACCCGCCCGACGTGACGGGCTTGTTACAACCTGCCCGACGGGACGGGCTTTCGTTCTGAGCCTCAAGTGTGGAACATTAATCGTTTCTAGTTAACACATGAAAATCTAGATATGTTGTCTTTTACTTTGACAGGTTTATGCGCAGTGTCGTAAGTGAGAAATTGTTTATGGTTGTACTTCCTCTATTACACTGATCACACTCTTCATTAGCTTATAACGAGCCATTGCTGGATATAGGCTCATTTTCAATAGACTTAGGTATCACCTATCTGCAAAATCTGGTCTTATTTATAAACCAAGCTTTGCTAAAGTCATTATTATTGGAAAACAAGATCAAGAGCGGCAGGGAATCGCTCAAATCTGGAAGAGCCCGACTGCGAAGTACCTCCACTTTATAGGATACCACAGCCAAATAACACTGCTCATCGGTAGTGTTGTGTTCCTGTGGTGAGTAAGGTCTCCAGAGCTCCTGAAGATGCGCTGTGTTGACAGCGGGGGACCTGCTTGTGCCCTAAGCTGTCGGCACATCGAATCCTCATTTTAAAAGGTCGACATCACGCATGTAATATTCGGTGTTGCGCACGTTTCAAAGGCTACGGTAACCGCTTACCATCAGGCGAGTTGTACGTTTGCCGCCATCAGTGGCGTGCCTACAGGGCAAGCCCGAGGGTATATCTCTAAAAGGACGTTGGTAATTTTGGGCTTGATATGGTACAGTAATAAAAGCTTAACCAAAAATAAAAATATATTTTAATTGTTCTTTGCCTAATTTATCTTAGAGATTAAGAATTGGAATCAAAAATCGAAATAAATAAGAAATAAAATGATTATGCCGTTGACATTTTGAAAAAACCAATATAACAAAAACGGGTGCATGCTAGCTGGCGCGTGCCTCCACAGAATATCATGTCGACAGCAACTAAAACCTTTGAATTGAGAACTCATTAGTCGGGCTGTACTTCATTGGATCATTCACACCATACTTAACCTCACTGTCACAAATACGAAGATTTCTCTTGAACCCAATTACGTACAAAAACAAATAAAAAATGAATTTAAATACTCTTGAAATACTCGATCACACCAAACTAATTTCATATTTGTACCGACATACACAATCTGAAGCCCAGCGTTCTATGGGCGTGTGCCGTGTCCTTTTCATGAATGTGAGTAGCGCACAATAAAAAACACTTACAATCATGAAAAAACTGGACAAGTTCGAGTACGACTCGCGCCCTGAGGGTTCCGAAATATTCAGCGTCATCTATGCCGCTATTACATCATGGTACATATATCATATCTTGATCATAGATGGCGCTATTGCATACATCTAGTGGCGCCATCTATGAGCAGATGGCTTCACTCATGGTCATGACAGATGAATAACAAAGTGATCCTATAAGGGTTCCGTTTTTCTTTTTGAGGTACGGAACCCTAAAAATTACGAGAAATACCCTCGGGCTTGTCCTGTAGGCACGCCATTGGCCGCTATTGTCGTAAAAGACGAAAAAACTAACCTAAACAAGAAAATCAACGCTCTATTTGAAACAAAGGCTGCAATTAAATTTCATATCGATGCGATGTGAGATGCGGTATCGTCGGGAATCGAACCGGCGACCTTGATCTCTAGTGAGGCGGCGCTGTGGTCGATGGAGCGGCAACTGTTCTTATAACTAGGAAATATTGTCTAGTGTTGTCTTGTGTCTAGTGTTATGTGTATACCTACTTATAAGAAAAAAAATTTGGAACGAAGTTCCTTATCGTAGGTACGTTACACTCCAGCCGGCCTAGCATGACCACGATAAAAACGGGTTTTATCTACAGAAGAATAGACAAAGTGACAGATTGTAGAAATATTTCTACCGTTTTATACATACAATGAAGAGAAGTAATGTTTCTATTCTTTAGTAGACAAAACTGATAAGCCAAGCACCGGTCGCCGCGTGCTCGGGCAGAAGAGATAACGAGTTGGATAGAAAGAATGTTGTCTATTCTTTGGTAGAATATATGTAGAATTGGTCATGTTAAGCGTGCAGGCAGCGAATGAGAGCTAGGCCGAAAAAAGTGTAAAACTCACAAGAGGCTCAAAAAGATTTCGACTGAAGCGGGTGAGACGCGGTAGTTCAGTTGGCAGAGCAATGCCACGGTTCGGCAGAGGTCGCGAGTTAGAGGAAGTATTCCTTTTAGTAAATAGTAATTTTGGGAATTAATCCTTTTGGGAAGTTGACCATGGTCTTCAAGGGTATCTTATAATTCTTACCTCTGATAGTGCAGGATGTATTGTTTAATAATAATTCGGTAAGATTTTCGACATGTTAATCTTAGATCTACAAAAATCCTTAAGAAGGTATTAAATTAGGATAAGTATAAATAATAATTATTTAAACAACATTTAATTTAAAAAAAATACTTACAAATCGTAAACGAGACAAATCCAAAAAATTAAAAAGAGAATCCAATCACAATACACTCGAGTTCAGTCCACAGTGCACAGTCAACCAAAAAATATACAAATAAAAAAGTTATTATTTAAAAATCGAATAGACGCCGTCAATACACGATACACAGAAGCGCGTGCGGCATGCGCGGGAGTCGATTCACGAGTAACGACGAGCTTGCGACTCGACTCAGACGAACGCAACGCGTGAAAGCTTTTGGAGCGCATCATGTGCGACTGAAGAATTTATTGTATTGTCGAATGACAGTATTGAAATGTTTTGATTTTTCTCGAAAAATAAAATCATTGATTGGCATTTAAACGGATTAAATCGCGTATACTACTAATTTTTCCTGACGTTTCAAACACTGCAGCGTTTGTGGTCCTGCGACCACGATCGACACCCACAAAGTCAAAGTCAAAGTCAAAACATTTATTTCAATTAGACCATTTACAGGCACTTTTGAATAGTCAAGCAATAGTTGTCAGTCAGTTTGTCCGTTAGTTGAAGCTAGTTGTCCGTTCCAAAACGTAGATTCCTATGGAGAAGAACGGACAAGAAACTCCATGGTTACTCTTTTTCAACTAATTTAAATATACAATTTCTTTGTTTACATTTACATTCACACGGCGGCAGTCCGACACCAAACGTCTAAATTGAAAGAGCCCTACTGTACGCGTATGAAGCTTTCAAAAGTACCTACGTGTTTTTTGCTACACAATTTTTTTGGTATGCCCGCTGAGATGTTGAGGAAAACGTTCATCGAATTCACGTCAAAAAAATATAAATCCAAACTTAATAATGTCTTAGGTTTTCGCGATTAGGTACTACACATTATAACAAAACAAGTGTAAGCGAATTAAATCGCGTATATTACTGATTTTTCCTAATGTTTTGAACACTTTGCAGCGTTCGTGGTTGCAGGACGACTCTACGTTGGCTGTCGTCCTGCGTCAGGAAAAATCAGGATGATTTAGAAAATAAAGAAAAAAACATAGAAAGAAAAGAAAGAAAGAAAGGAAAGACAGAAACAAAAGAAAGAAATAAAGAAATCCGATTAAACTTGTTTTATTATAATGTACCCAAACTTGCTTCATTCAGCATACCATCATCCGTAGCGACAGGTGGTCCGGCTTCCGCGGCAGTTTCCCATGCGTCTGTCTGCAGACATGATTTATTCTCCGACGGAGCGAGCATGATGCGGCTCCATTACTGAGGCGGGTCGGACAGTTGTCAGTACTAATGCTACTCATTTGTTTAATAACTTCGATTTGCATGTGAAGGTGAATAGCGTAGTTAATAAGTTTTATGTTGAAAGACATTTTTCAACACAAGCTTTTATAATGACTACTTCCCAGCTACATCATGAGACCCTGGACATCATCTAGGTCTATAGTACTTGTCAAGACAAATTCAACGAGCCCAAACACGATGGAGTTACGTTAAAAAGTTGAGGAGTTCCTACAGCCACCTCCCGGCTACATCATGAGACCACCTCCATGGTACTATATTATTGCACTGTCATCGAAGTGACAAATGAGTTCCAAATATTCCGCTCAATCGATTTGGGGAACTGGTCTAAAATTCAGTTGCAAGATTTCGCCTCATACACACACGGCAAGTTAAATTAGCTTTGTAAAGAGTCTAATCCGTCACTCGTATCTATGTGACGTTTTGTCGCTGACTTGTTTATTAAATACTGGACTGTTAGTGCTTCGTGCGACAGAGATGACGCTCTATTAAGCCGAAACTGGCCGGTTATCCTTCTATAAGCTCGATGTGTAATATTTACTGCCACCATAACCCTTTAAATTTGCGCCATTTTAATTCCAAAGTAAAATAACCATAATTACAACAATAAACAAAAATAACCAACCTCAATATGTTAAGTTAAACGAGCCATAAAATATTAACATTATATAACAACAACTTGTGACCTCAGTGCAAGGTCACATTAACATTGCTGATGTGAACATTGAAGTTAATTACTAATTAATTACTACGTGTAAACTGCTCGTACATCAACACAGGAGCTTCCTCAATCCGGTGTTGAAAATTTAATAAAGATAAGAAGTTGGATTAACGTTTTCCCTTTTGTGCGCGTACGCATTTTGATATTTGCCTGTATTTTGCAAATTTTTATTTTCATTAGAAACAGCGCCCCTATATAGCTCCTTAATTACGTAACACAGTCGCAATCTTAGAAGAATAATCACAGAAATCTTAATAATAAGGAATAGAAATGGGGCGGCTGGATCAAGGGCTTGATACAGAAAGCAGTACTCCTAGACACGGCACGCATCGTGAGGAGGTTCCTCTCTCTGAGGCCCTGACCACCGGTAGCTTGGACTCTGTTCCCGATATCGGTGGGGCACTAATTTTTATATTTTTAAATGTTTTTTTAAATTTATTTTTTAAGAAATATTTAAAAATGTAATTTTTATGTTTAACTAACGAATAAACGAAAGGAATAGAAATGGCATCTACTATATTTTATTCCCAGACGCATATAGTTCCCAGTCGTATGTGAAATGCATTATAGTTATTCCTCTATGGTCACAATCAGAATTGCTGAGCCACTGCGTCTACCGTGCCGTCAAGTCCAATCAAATCCGTCAGTATTGTAGACGTCCTCATTACTTAAGGACGGGTGCTGTAGAATTTCCAGCATAGCATAATCAGCCTATAATGTTCCCATTGCTGGGACACAGGCCTCCTCTCTGTGAGAGGCAGTGGGCCGTAGTCCACCACGCGGGCCCTTTGCGGGTTGGTGGACGTCACATATCTTAGAATTTTTAATTCTAGGGCATGCCGGTTTCCTCACGATGTTTCCCTTCACCGTTTTTAGAACAATGGTGACGAAGCAAATTAAAAAGAGTGTGCACCTGCCGGGGTTCGAACCCTCGACTTACGAAGTCGGGCCGCTGGCACTCGGCTACCCTTTCTCCTCTTCTTTCTTTGAATTCCCTCTAAAATTCCAATTAAATTAAGTTGGTGCATTCCGCACCCGCACCAACTTAATTTATTTGGCACCATACGGGACCCAAAAGGCAACTCCAAATTGATCACTTCTCACCTCCTGTGAACCCACATCACAATAGCACCACAGCGAACTGAACGCGTCTCTAATGTGAATATAAAAGGCGTATTAAACCGAGATTACCTACATGCAGTGCGATAATATTGCGTGAACTCTTATTGCTACTCTGTGGGAGAATTGTTAATACTATACATAATCTTTATGCCGGTGAACCTTAGTAATGGCAAAACAATTAGCAAAGAAATGAGGCGTATTAAGTACTTCTCAGTGGTGACTCAGTGTTAACGGATCTGTCTAAACAGTCTGCATGATCTTATTCCCTCCTGCCCTTTTTCCTGCCAGCACGCTTAGCATGACCACGATAGAAACGGGCTTGTCTTCAGAAGAATAGACAAAGTGACAAGAAAGATAGTGAGTTTGTAGAAAGATTTCTATCGTTTTATGGAGGTATTCCTAGTAGCGCACCCAACCCAACCGCACCAAGTCGAACCGCACCTAAGGATGAAGAAAAGAAATGTTTCTATGCTCCAGTAGATAAAAGTTTACAGTGCGGTGTAGAATAGAGATAGAATTGGTCATGCTAAGGCGGCAGAAGCACAAAAAAGTGACAGTTTCATGGTACCAAAAACCCGAACGAAACGCTTTGATTCCACCTTCATTTGGAGAACGGCAAACAGTGGAATGCGCTGCCGGAGTGGGTGTTCCCCGATAGTTACAATCTGGGTGTCTTCAAGTCGCGAGTGAATCGGTTTCTTCTAAGCAAGTGTGCTCCATCGTAGACCGCATCATCGCTTAACATCAGGCGAAATGACGATCAAACGCAAGCTTCTTTGGCTAAGTTTCATATGTCTTTGAGTAGACTCATTTTTACCACTCACATACTCCTAAACATACCATAACCGTTAAACGAGGGGCTCGGCACTACCGGAGTCGATGAAACCATGTTTCCCAACTGTCCCGTTAATGGAGCGGGACGACCGGGGTGGATGGGAGTTACCCTATTAATAAATAATAAAAATAAACGGTTTAGCGGCGAGTCGTAAGTTGTGGGTTTAAACACTATCTACCCTGCAGAATTGGGACCAGGGGCCTATTTGATGTAACTACTCTGCAAGTCTGCACTCCAAATTCCGAACTCTTCAACTGAATCATGTTTTATGTACACACATTTTGCAGACTAAAAATTCAAATTTGGAACACTTTCGCTCCACACTCTGCAATATTTGAAAAGTGAAGAGTAGAGTGCAGAGTGAAGACTTGCAGAGTGGTCACATCAAATAGGCCCCAGCACTTGTTATTTACTTTATTCACTCACTATTTGTAGTAATCTGTGGTATTAGGCTCTGGTAGTAACTTTAAAAACTTATGAAACACCAAAAATTCACCATTTCAATTCACGAATAAGTAAGAATTAAACTGTGTCATCATAACGGTGATTCACAGTTTTTATTTTGTATAACAAAAATAATGTGTTTTAAATCGACTAAAATATAATAGCATCCTAGTACACTGGGTCACTAAAGGTTAGATTATATCACGCCAAACGTGCAAACTAAATTCAACTTTATCTCTGATTATAATAAGATGGATAATGGTGGATAGTGATTAGATGTAGGTGTCAGGTATGCATTAAATTGCGTAACTTTCGGAAGTGAGATACTAATGGATACACGTAACACACTTGACCGTTGTCACATTTTTCTGGTCACTTAGCGACGGACACATCCGTTTTTCTATTATAATGATATTTTATCCTGATATCGTCCTTCGGTCTTAAGATTTTGGCCTCCACTTTCATACGAAACGGTTAAATTCCTTTTATGTCTACGACAAACAGGAACACATAGTTAAAGACACTCAAGCCGAGGTTGTTATACATTACTCACATGCTTAGATATGTTCCCGTCACTGTCGCACCACTGTCAAACAACAAGTGCATGATAGAGACAAGAACATAGCCAAAGCACATGCTGAGTGTAACGTTTATCAATCTCGGCCTCAGATCGTCGCTGCCTCATCAATCATTAAGACTGTATCTAAAAGCAGGACTATATGAAAGTCTAGGAAAGTAATTAAAACAAAATCGAACCGACACTATGCAATGAAGCGAAACGACTAAGTATAATTCCCAAAAAAAATAATTAAACAAACGCTGTCAGGAAACGTCTCAACCCTTCCTGTGCGCAGCATACACGCCCGTAGACCGAACAAATTAATTTAACTCAAAAAACCGGGCAAGAGCGTATCGAACCACGCACAGTCTAGTCTAGTTCCGTAGCAAGAAGTGTTTCAGTCTTCCGACCGCAAATATAACTTTGTATTTCATATCATTATGAATAATACAAAGTTAATTTTGCGGTTGTCAAAACTCAAAACTGAAAATAGTGAATATTTCAAAAAGTTATTGACGTATCTTGTTCACACCAATTTTAATTGAGAGTATTTATTGGATGCCACAAGCTTTAATTATTTCATATTTTTTGATACAGCGGTTGGAAAATTACAGGGGGGGGACACATTGTTACCGACTTTGGGAGCTCATAGTTCACTAAATATGCACTTAAATAAAAAAAAAATTTAAAAACCTGTATCTTATTTTCAAAGACCTATCCAACAATACCCCACATGTAGAGGTGCGCAAAATATTTTTTTTTAAATTCATTTATGCCCCCCCCCCCCCTAATTATTTTATTTTTTATAATTTCGCTACAGGTTTTTATAGCGGCTTACAGAAGACATCTACCTGTGAAGTTTCATACATATTGGTTATGAACTGTAGATTTTACGAGTGTGTGACAGACGGACAGACAGACAGACAGACAGACAGACAGACAGACAGACAGACAGACGGACATGACGAAACTATAAGGGTTCCTAGTTTTACTACGGAACCCTAAAAAGGGGAACATTGGACACACAACATTTACTTTGACGTTTAGACGAGCCGACTGCAGCGAGCCGACAGTGTTAACTATTGTATGAGAATGATGGTAACCACAGAAGTGCAATGATCTGCTGACGGTGCATATAACTGTCGACAAGGAAAGTCGTCGTATAAAAAGAAAGAAAAAAATAATTTCAATAGTCGGCTTTTAGTACCTATTTAGTCTATGATAGAGATGCCAAGCGGCGAATCACCGAATAACATTTTCCGCCATTTTTTACGGGGGGCGAGGTGAACACGTATATCACACTACTGAAATTTGACAATCACACATACTTACAGATTGTACATAAATAAAACCATGTTGATGCATAATTTATATTTACATATATTATGATAGGAAATTCCATGTTATAGGCTTTGTCGAGTCCATAGATAAATGGTCTAAGATAGACGGTATTCAAGTTATTTTTAACCACTTGCATTTTAGTAAAAAGCATTTACACCCTTACCACAAAAAAGATAAACACGTGTTGAACGCGAATGCTACCAAAAATAATGCACACTTGTTTTAGACAAATTAGTGTTAAAAACAAGTGCCTATTATTTTTGATAGCATTCGTGTTGAACACGTGTTTATTTTTTTTGTGGTACGGCCCTTAATGTTTTCCTCCAATCATACAATTTAACTAAAATAGCTTGTGTACAAACTACAACGTACGTACGTTCTTCAAAAGTTCTTATATTCAAATTAGAAAGATATTATTTCACATGCAAACAGTTCAGAGCTACAGTACGCAGGCGCAGTAACCGCAGCGACCGGAAGTTCATCGACACTGACACTCAATCCTATCGATCGACATCTGTTCCCGCGGCGCCGGCGCACTCTCTTGTAACATTCTACTTGTTAATGTTATCTCTTGCTTAAAATTAACACTGTTTTAAAATAGCAGTTGCGTTTGATTGTCTTATGTTTTTGCTGGACATAAAACAATTTATATTTGAAGACAACTTTGTTGAAATGATTTCCTCAATGCTATCGAATTTTACACGTTTCTATCATTCTGAGAAGTCATTTCACTGTTTAATATTATGAAATTGCGATTACGGATATACTCAGTCTTATCTACAGACTACAACTAGATATAACCTCTAAAAGACAGCTTGAAGAACTATACCTACTCATCCTGGATGGATCAGCCGGCCTAGCATGACCACGATAGAAACGGGTTTTGTCTACATAGAAATAGACAAAGTGAGAGATTGTAGAGAAACATTTCTACCGTTTCATTCATAAAACGTAGAAATGTTTCTACAATCTGTCACTTTGTCTATTTCTATGTAGACAAAACCCGTTTCTATCTATGTAGACAAAACCCGTTTCTATCGTGGTCATTGGTCATGCTAGGCCGGCTGGAAATTAGACAAAGAGGTAGCCTGAGACCTAGAAAAGTACAAAGGCTACTTTTCATCCAGACGAACTCGCAGGCAACAGCTAGCATTTTATTAAATGCTAGCTGATTGTTATTACAATAAGACTATTATGTCTGCCTATGCTAACATGGTGTAAAGAACGTGCAAAGTATTCAATGAAGATCATTTAACAAAATCCATTACATATGGGCTCTTTTAATTTACTGCTGCAGCAGCCGTGCGGGTGTCGTGCTGCTCATGGACTGTTGTTTTTAGGAGCCGAGTAAAAAGAAATAAAGTCAGAACGAACATTATGCGAAAACGAAATAATAGCGCGAGCGCGCGGTATTGCTAATAATTAAAATATTACACACTTTTCAGTTCAGGTTTTCGTAATTTTTAGGGTTCCGTACCAAAATGGTAAAAAAGGAACCCTTATGGTGCGACTTCGTCTGTCTGTCTGTCTGTCACACCTGCTTATTTCAGCAACTACTTATGCTATCGACTTAAAATTTGGAACAGTTATAAAGAATGCTTGTTCAACTTTATTGCAAATGAAAAAAGTCCAAAAATATTTTTATTTTCATTGCAAAAGGGGCCGGAGTGGGGGTCCGAAATTTTAAAGTGGGGTTACTAGGTCAAGTGATATATCATATGAAAGGGCTTGATCTGCACATTTCAAAATATATTTTCATTTAATTTTATGTCTCACAGTTTTCGACATATGATGAAAAATGTCTGAAAAATACCATTTCCCCCCCCCTTATCTCCGAAGTTTGCTGAGTGAAAATCTGAAATAATTAGAGTTGATAGGAATTGACCCAAATATGGCATCAAAAATAAAACGATGTTCCTAACTAGTACAGTTTTTTCAAAATCATCAAAATTCCTTCACAAACAAACTTAGTTGCGGTCCGGATTTTTTCACTTTATACGTCCAAAAATGATACGGAACCCTCGGTGCGCGAGTACGACTCGCACTTGGCCGGTTTTTTTTTCATACAGTTAACGCGTCGAGAGCGCGGTGCGACGCCCGCACGGCTGCCGCAACTCAGCAGTCCGCATAGCATAGCATAGCATAATCGGCCTATAATGTTCCCACTGCTGGGACACAGGCCTCCTCTGTGAGAGGGAGTGGGCCGTAGTCCACCACGCGGGCCCAGTGCGGGTTGGTGAACGTCACATGTCTTCGAATTTTTGGTTCTAGGACATGCCGGTTTCCTCACAATGTTTTCCTTCACCGTTAAAGCAAGCGATAATTAATTTCTAATACGCACATGACTTCGAAAAGTAAGCGGTGCGTGCCTCGGGATCGAACTCGAACCATTCGCCGTGGGAGGCACATGGTTAATCCACTAGGCTATCACTGCAATCACTCAGCAGTCCGACAACGTCTAAATTAAAATAGCCCTAAATCCACCATAATATTTTCTGTTTTAATAACAGTCATTTTTTAAACGCAAAACATTAGATAACGTGTAATTGACACCGCTCCAATCACCGGGACACATAGACGTGTGTTAGCGGGTCATTACCTAACCGACAACTTTCGTTCGGAAAAAACTGTTGTTGGGTTACCGGCTTACCGCTAGTTACGTCAGCGGCGCGTGGGTTAACTAAATTTGTTAGCTTTGTGAAGATTTCGTACGTTAGTAGGTACTGTTTAGTTCTGTCAACCATTAAACTCAAAGCTTGATTACTTTTAGTCATATTTTCTTTCTTCTTGTCTTATTAGAGTTATTGCTTATCATAAAATAAAGGGCGCAGAGCTTTTACTTATTAACGACGATTAATTTAAACAGCTTGCCATCTCTATTCATTGTCATACAAATGACAAGGCGAAGTGGCGTTTATAAGTAAGTAAGAGGGTTATTTTTAATTTGATCATCTACACTCAAAAAGTAAATCAAAATGTTCATAAATTGGTTTCTAAAATCTTCAAACGAACAAATTTGAGAAAATCTGAACAGTTTCTTCATTTAGTGTGTTTATTACACATACAAACATTTCCCTATTACCCTAATTACCGTCTACCTCAGTGCCTACTGAACCCTGAACCCAGCCAGTCATCTCCATAGTCACGCACGCGCGTCGCGCATCGATGCGCGAGCGCAACCTCTCGACACGGACGCACAAGAGATGCGCACTATTACAGCACTCCACTTAAAACATTGTTATGCTAATTTACACCAAATTATATACCTACCAAGAATGTACCACGGTATTACTCGGACGTGAAAATATTTAAAGTGGTCATAGAAAATTGCAGCAAATCTACGTGCGACGCGACGTGTTGATAAGAGAGAAAAAAAATCGTTTTAAATATTATTAGGGCTGTAACACTTAGAAAGAAGGAATATTTAAATGTTTAGTGAGTTCTTAGACTTTAGTATTATTTACGATATAATTTTAAGATATCTGACATCCCGCACCAGATGGTTTCGATAGCCTTGCCCATTATTAGGCAAAATTGCGCCTGTTTGCCTAGCTCCCTAAGATCCTGAGCGATCGAGCTTCGGTCGGGATTGCCTCAGCGCTGACACCTATCTAGATCGATTCGGAAAGTAAAACATTATCTAAACACAAAATTTTATCCAAATAGGTAGTTAGAGAGCCGTTATCGAGAAACCAATCCAGGTGCCTATACAGGGTGGCAGGTTAAACAGTGGAAATATTTTAAGGGGTCATTGTACTCATCATTATGAACAACTTTTACTATGCGACCAACCCTGAAATCGCGAAAAAAAAATCAGCTGTTCCATACATTTTTGTTCACATAACTCAACAAAATATATGGAACAGCTGATTTTTTTTTTCGCGATTTCAGGGTTGGGTGCATATTAAAAGTTGTTCATAATGATGAGTACAATGACCCCTTAAAATATTTCCACTGTTTAACCTGCCACCCTGTATAGGGTCCTACCCTTCATACTAGAAATATTTTAAGAGGTGCATCTGTAGGTGGTAGTGTATAGATACAAAGATAATGTCATCAAATGTTTTCTAAGCGTTTCTAATTTTGGGATCAATCAGTGTCTTAATGTGCCAGCCCTGTAACACCATAGCATCAATCATAGAATGAATGACGGCACGTTTTCTACACGCAATGAACGTAACCGAGTGAATGGTGATCGAGTCAATGAACGTGCACAGCTAACTATCACAAAACAGATCTGTGTTGTTACTAATCGCTTGTGACTAATGATGATATTCAATTATGTGCTTGTGGTTAGCAAAGAACCTATATCAAATTAATTGGCTTAACCTTTTTACACGACTGCCCAAAAAAAGGAGTAGGTATGTTTTTTGATTTAACTGATCGACTCCCTAACAATTTAATGTTACAACTTTATAACAGTATTCTGACAAATAAATGCATTTCATTCATTTGTTGATTTTGTTACAAAAACTAGCAACCAAACTGTGCAAGCCACATCAAAATGCGTTTAGTATTATTTGCGTGATGCGTCCACAAACAGATAAACTTGGGAATTTATGTCTAAACAGGCAAAAATTACAAAACAATTTATTTGCGTAAATGCGTGCATCCTAATACCTTATCCCGACTGTTATTTCTGGGATATCTTCAATGTACAGACACGGTTTTATTAGTTTTATATTAATATAGATGGTCTCGGATCACCTCGAGATTACCAGCCATTAATCATCCGTCGACAGCCGTTAAACCACCGTTTCTAATTCTTGACTCTGTTGACAGGCTTACTATCTAAATAGATAAGGATCGCTACAGCCGCACGTTAGATATGAATCTGATGTTATGCAACCAGCCAGTAGGCAGGGAAACCATTGGCTGACGACCGATTGTTGATTTATGAATGTTAAGATAAAATGTTACGTATTAGTAGTTTGTGAAGAAAGCGGCTGAAACAAGATAGCTTAACATAAACGAGATTAGATGAACTTATACACCTGGTGCAGTGATAGTCTTGCCTCCCACGGCGAATGGTTCGAGTTCGATCCCGAGGCACGCACCGCTGACTCTTTTTGTAGTCATGTGTGTATTAGAAAACATCGTGAGGAAACCTACATGCCTGAGAGTTCTCCATAAATTTCTTGAAGGTGTGTGATGTCTGCCAACCCGCACTTGGCTAGCGTGGACTATGGCCTACCCCCTCACATTCTGAGAGGAGACCCGTGCCCAGCAGTGGGACAGTTTGTACACAGGACTGATATTATTATTATACACCTGCACGCGTATAGAAACGGGTTTTTGAGAAGTAATCATTTTGAGCTGATACGGTTTTGTCGACGGAAGAACAGACAAAATCACAAATTGTAGAAACATTTCTGCCGATTACAGCATGGCGATGTTAATAATGAAGAGAAGAAATGTTTATACATATTCTTTAGTCGACAAAAGTCTGCTATGCCAAGCATGGGTTGCCGTGCTCAATCAGTAGAGATATACAGGGTGGCAGGTTAGACAGTGGAAATATTTTAAGGGGTCATTGTACTCATCATTATGAACAACTTTTACTATGGCACCAACCGTGAAATCGCGGAATAAAAATCAGCTGTTCCATACATTTTGTTGAGTTATGTGAACATAAATGTATGGAACAGCTGATTTTTATTTCGCGATTTCAGCGTTAGTCCCATAGTAAAAGTTGTTCATAATGATGAGTACAATGACCCCTTACAATATTTCCACTGTTTAACCTGCCACCCTGTATATATATATAGAGAGAGTTGGATAGAAAGAACTTTGTCTATTCGTGGTAGAATAGAGATGGAGTTGGTCATGCTATGCGTGCTGCTATACGCCATATGGGGTGTAATTGACAGCCTATCGAAAACTGAAACTATGTGTCCAGTACCTTACTCTGAACCCCTCAGGGATAAAAAATTGCGTTGGTCTTTTAAAAAATTTTACGCCTTTATTTGTGTTTATGCAGTTCGTTAAAAAATCTCCAACAAAGTCGTATTTTCTTTTAAATCTGACGCAGAATTTATTATTCAAAGAAAACAGATAAAGACCAGCTGACTGGTAAAATGTGACTTAGAACTAGTATAGTGTTACCAGGTCCGCTTGGATCAAAATCGGGGCAGATGGTAAAACAAATCGGGATTTAGGACGCGTCCCCAGATCCTTCAAAATCGGGACGCCTGACTACTTATAGAACCCATAATAGCTAAAATGAGATTAAGAGACTCATATTTTTCATCTCGCTGACATCATCCCGTTACCCTCATTTTCTTAGTTCATTAAATTGGGTCTTCAAGGTCTTGCTTTCCCATCCTTTTATTTCTTCCAAAATGCGCCATAAATCGCGGCTGTTGTTAACACAAAAAACCGCGCATTCCCCAGCCGGCACCGGCGCAGGCGCCGAGTTTATCGCGAATCAATCACCTTTCACCGCGCACCACACATTTATTATTATAATTAATTGTCGCGTCTGTGTGTGTGTCTACTTTCACTAGCACTTGTTTCGTCTTTTGTTTTCGATTGATAGCAGGAAATATTTCAAGTTTATGAGGCCCTAAGAACTTTTGGCAGCGCCCGTTCACATAAGAATTTCCTTCGACGCTATATTGGCTGCCCTGAATGTGAATATGTTGAATTTTTTTTAACGGTGTTCGAAGTTTTCTTTCAGTACCAATTCTCATTCACCACTTTTTAATGTCCAAGGTATTAAATTAACACATAAATCTACAAAAAACATATAAGACCTAGAAAGGAGTGACAGGTAGTGTAATGTTGTACCCATGTTGTACCTAATAAGCTTTTCAGACAGTTAAAATATACCGTATTGTAAGTTATTCAGAATCAGGATAAAACCTGAATGTGGAAGGCAACAAGGGCAACCTAGATGAGGCCAACAATCTATTGTAATAAGTAGCGCTTTTTCAGACACTTTTTTCTTCTTCACTTTTGACACGCTTCTACAATATTTTCGTCACAACTGTGTTTCATGTGTGTGTGTGTCATACTAAATCAATTTCAATTTATTTATTTCCAAGAACATGATACCTACATGGAGATCTTAAAAATACACATTTGGTCACAAAAATTCGACCAGCTTTTGGTGTGGAAATCTGTTGTAGGTACTTATATTTACATTAAAATAATAGTAATAGGCATGGTTCTCAATTCAAGATTTTGTCATGCGCAGAAGATGTACAACAGACTTGTCCGCGGACAATTTACTCACACGACAAATTGCTTAGATTTCCAAACGTTCTATCAGTGCGAACAAATTGTCCATCGTGTCTGAAACAAGACCCTTCGACTGCAACCAAAACTTGCTGAAAGAAAGCCCTTATCTACCTTCCTGGGCCCCAAGTCTGCTATTGCAATTGTGTAAGAATGGTCTCATAATGACATCATAACTGTCAAAACCTTCGGTCATTGGCTTATAGTAAGGCTATCTCTTTGGTCATTAGTCAAAACGATGTCATTATGAGACCAGTCTGACACGATTATGACAATACGGTACCGGCCTATTAGGGTTCCGTACCAAAATGGTAAAAAAGGAACCCTTATGGTGCGACTTCGTCTGTCTGTCAGTCACACCTGGTTATTTCAGCAACTACTAATGCTATCGACTTCAAATTTAGAACAATAAAAAAAATAAAGAATGCTTGCTTTGCTTTATTGCAAGTGAATGAAGTTAAAAAATATTTTTAGTTTCATTGGAAAAGGGGGCTGAAGTGGGAGTTCAAAATTTAAAAGTGGGGTCATTAGGTTAAGTGGCATATCATATGAAAGGGCTTAATCTTCACATTTCAAAATATATTTTCATTTTCTTTTATGTCTTATAGTTTTCGACATACCTATGATGAAAAATGTCTGAAAAAATACCATTCCCCCCCCTTATCTCCGAAGTTTGCGGAGCGAAAAATCTGAAATAATTAGAGCTGATAGGAATTTACCCATATATTGCACCAAAAATATAACGATGTTCCTAACTAGCACAGTTTTTTCAAAATAATAAAAATTCATTCAAAAACAAACTTAGTTATGTGGTCCGGTAATTTTAACTTTTATACGTCCAAGGATGGCACGGGACCCTCGGTGGGCGAGTACGACTCGCACTTGGCCGTTTTTTTTATTTATTTTTTATTGTGAATGTGTAAACTATTTGAAAAAAGATAATTAACACCAAAAAACCGATAAAACATCTATAAAATTGGCAAAGTTATGAGCGTTTTAAAATGATTTGCTAGACACGGACGGCATGCATAATAAATGACGTAACACCACCTATGTCCGCTTCGGAGCGATACTCCCTCCAAAAACTTTAAAAGC
The DNA here is from genome assembly GCA_948465475.1 of Thalpophila matura. Taxonomy (NCBI): domain Eukaryota; kingdom Metazoa; phylum Arthropoda; class Insecta; order Lepidoptera; family Noctuidae; genus Thalpophila; species Thalpophila matura. The sequence continues at coordinate 12,670,024 of OX419200.1, forward strand.
GTCTATGTTTTCCAATTTTGTGATAATTTTTTTTTGTTTTACTTTTTTGTTATTCCTATTCCTTCTTTGGAATAAAATAATTTATTTGTACTTTTTTAATAGTAGTCCACTACCGTATTGCAATAGCAGCTTGGGGCCCTGAATGCCCTGATGTAACGTGCAGTCATAAAGTAACATTTAGCAACAAGTCATTATAATCAACGAACAAATCACCAATTTGTTACGCATTTGTAACAGACATTTATTAGCAAAAATACATAAAAATACTCCTTCGTTTGCATCTCCTTACACAACCATCGCAATACAGGGTGGCAGGTTAGACAGTGGAAATATTTAAAGGGGTCATAGTACTCATCATTATGAAAAACTTTTACTATGGGACCAACCATGAAATCGCGAAAAAAAAATCAGCTGTTCCATACATTTTGTTGAGTTATATGAACATAAATGTATGGAACAGCTGATTTTTTTTTCGTGATTTCAGGGTTGGTCCCATAGTAAAAGTTGTTCATAACGATGAGTACAATGACCCCTTAAAATATTTCCACTGTCTAACCTGCCACCCTGTATAATATTGTGAAATCAAGCCGTTCATTGTAATTTGTATGGGTTTCTTTGCAAAACTTTGAAATGAAATAAAAGTTTATTTTATTTTAATTTGTCGACGTCAAATGGGAGTTGTAAAGAATGCTATGGCTTCTAAAGGGTGGTGTTCGGTGCTCAACTTACAGGGGTGATTTATTTTCGTTCAATAGACCATGTTTTTATCAAGTTGAATGTTTGTTTCAGAGGTTTCCAAGACCTTTCAGTGAGGTTAACTTTTGTTTCACTTTTATGTCTCACATTTCAATTGTAAGTTTGTAACAACTTTTTAAATTTTAACAGCGTGCAAACATTGTTTATCTTTTATAGGGCTACTTTTAAAAAAATACATACATAGACATGATTTTTTAATCAGAAATTCTGCCAAAATATTCCTTATTATATTGGCTTTAGACATCTCTTCAATATAACCTCAAGAAATTCCTATCTATACTAATATTATTAAGTGTGTTTGTTTGAACGCGCTAATCTCTGAAACTACCAGTCGGATTTGAAAAATTCGTTTTGTATATGATAGCCAGATTCATGAGGAATATTATAGGCTATTTAACATCACGCTACGACCCTTAGGAGCCGAGCAGCGGGGGTGAAACCGCGGCGAACAGCTAGTTACCTTATACGAGCCATGCATTCTTGTCTATCATCTTTCCCAGTAACTTCAACAAACATGTTCAAAGCAGTTTAGATTACAAATTGAATCCACTTTTTGTGAAGACCTCCGTGGGAGCCACAGAGGCCTTTCACATCGCATAGCTTTGTAATTACATAAATGTGCCATGTACACCTGTCATGGCAGTCATTGTGTATGATACTGACACCCATCACAGTAGTTGAGATGATAGTAATTAGTATGGACAAGAACAGCTAGAGTTTATCATAAGGCACGATGGTATTGATTTGAATATAGAGGAACTGCATTAGGATAGTCAAAGAAAATGTACACCATTGATTTATGTATATCTACTAATATTATAAAGCTGAAGAGTTTGTTTATTTGTTTGAACGCGCTAATCTCTGGAACGCCCAATCGATAAAATATTTTGGTAGCTATTCCCCGCGATTTTACCCCCGTTGCTTGGCTTCGAACGGTCGTAGCGTAATGTTAAATAGCCTATACTACTCCTCATGAATGTGGCTATCATGTACAAAATGAAATTTTCTAATCCGACTGGTAGTTTCAGAGATTAGCGCGTTCAAACAAACTCTTCAGTTTTATAATATTAGTATAGATAACAACGCCAGATCAGTCTCATCACCGCCTCTAAGTACCCAATGCCAAGTTCGACACACAACAGATACAGCAGGCTGTCCAATTATATGCGACGCCGCAGTAATTATGTTGTCAAGCATTCGTCACTCTCACGACGTAGCTTCTATTATGTGTCGTGTTTTTATCGTAATTGGCCGCTGATGATGCGTTGTTTAGTGAAAGAGAAAGAGCGTGTTTGTTATCTTGCTTAGCTCAGACCATAGAAAAAAGGAGATATGCCATCACAGCAAATTAGTACGGGAACCACTGTCGCCACTTTTAGAACAGTTTGCGACACAATTACAAGCGCTTCTTGTGAATATAAAGATCTCCCAAACATAAAAAATTTCGTACACCCTTAATCTAACACTGTTATTCGTCACTCTTCACTAGCACTAAACTAAAACACTGTATTTATATCATCGATCGCGTTCGGTCCGTCAGCGTCGCCAGCGTATACGTTTTAACGTCACTGTGATGTGACCATACTAAAGCGTCAAGCCCAATAGCGCCTCGGCACAACTCCTTTGTTCCTATGATCTGAGTTGCTTAGATATTTCTAGTTCATTGTCATCACCCTGTATATTGTTTACAGATGAACGTAGGCTTCCCATCAAATAACTAATGCTACTCTTCGGTAGTGTTGTGTTCCTGTGAGTGAGGTCGCCAGAGCTCCTGAGGAGGCGCTGTGTTGACAGCGGGGGACCTGCTTGTCCCATAAGCTGTCGACCCAGTTAATCCTTATCCTAAAGGGTCGGCAACGCATGTGATATTCGGTGTTACAAGCGTTTCATAGGGTACAAGCATCTTTTGCGACTACATATTTTTTATTGTTTTTTACTTTATTTTCTTTGATTAGGTATATTGATGTGTGTTAGGTTACATCATTATTTTACTTTTAAGTATTTATAGTTTATATTATATTTTTTTGTTTTAAAAGCTCAGTTAATAATTTTTTTCGTAAATTTATATATATATATATATATATTTTTAAATAAATGTAACTGAAAGACAGAATCGTGTTGCTGCGGAATTTGTTGCGCCGTTTCTTCTTCGCAGCTAAAACACTCGGAAGCGGTGAAGGGTGGGCGTTTTTGGGGGCTGTCTAATGTATATTGACGTTCAAAAAGTGCTAATTGGCTTTAGCCCACTTTGAATAAATGACTTTTTAATTTTGAATTTTGTACGGTGGCCCTACGGTAAATTTACTCGAACAAAAGTAAATCATAAACATCATAACTAACAATGTCAACGAACTCTCCATATGAATACCGTTCAAAATCCTCCTAATTACATTAACCGTAAACTCAAGCGTAAATAACGCAAATTGTAAATCGATAAACTAAAAAACTTGAGCAAACTCCATTCCGATCGGTAATTGATTAAATTAACCGATTATGTTTGCGATAATCGATTTCTTTTGTACAATTTACACATTAGTTCGAATATTCGAATCTTTGGCGGACGACGCACTAGCTGGACGATACTCAGGCTGTTTGGTTTTAAGATGCACCTGAATTCCATTATAGTACTGCAACCTTGTGTTTGAGAGAGACGCAGAACATAGAATCACTTAAATCGGCTCAGAAATCTTGGTGAAACTGCTTGTCTAGGCAGTCAGGAGATGATCAATCCCGCCTAGCGCGATAACTAATAGCGCCTCTTCACAAAATGTCGCCAATATCAGCATCAGTCAGCAACCACTTTGGAGGGAATCGAACGATCCTAAAAACGCATCACCATCACCCGGGACCTTTGAGAGAGTAAACAAGCTTTCATAATTATTTCCGAAAACTATCACTCGCAGGCGCTGTCCCAGGGGGGGGGGATCATGGGGGTCATGACCCCCCCCCCCCATAATCGTACAAAAATACGCCAAACACAGTAATCCACGGTATAGCACGTCGGCATTAATCGGTATGACCCCTCCTCAAAAGTCTTCGGCTGCGGTAAATGACCCCCCCAAAATCGTCGGCTGCGACCGCGCCTGATCACTCGTACCAACTCAAGTACGCTGTGTTGACAGCGGGAGACCTGCTTGTCCCCTAAGCTGTCGGCACAGCGAATCCTCATTTTGTAGGATCGGCAACGCGTATGATACTCGGTGTTGTAAGCGTTTCATAAGGCTACGGTAACCGCTTACCGCCAGGCAGGCCGTACGCCTGTTTGCCAACTTCGTCCTATAAAAAAAACCGGCCAAGTGCGAGTCGTACTCGCGCACCGTGGGTTCCGTATCATTTTTGGACGTATAACTAAATTTGTTTGTGAAGGAATTTTGATGTTTTTGAAAAAACTGTACTAGTTAGGAACATCGTTTTATTTTTGGTACCATATTTGGGTCAATTCCTATCAACTCCAATTATTTCAGATTTTTCGCCCCGCAAACTTCGGAGATGAGGGGGGGGGGGAATTGGTATTTTTTTGGACATTTTTCATCATATGTCGAAAACTGTGAGGCATATAATAAAATAACAATATATTATTTTGAAATGTGCAGATCAAGCCCTTTCATATGATATGTCACTTGACCTAGTAACCCCACTTCAAAATTTCGGACCCCCACTCCGGCCCCTTTAGCAATGAAAATAAAAATATTTTTGGACTTTTTTTATTTGCAATAAAGTTAAACAAGCATTCTTTATAACTGTTCCAAATTTCAAGTCGATAGCATAAGTAGTTGCTGAAATAAGCAGGTGTGACAGACAGACAGACAGACAGACGAAGTCGCACCATAAGGGTTCCTTTTTTACCATTTTGGTACGGAACCCTAAAAAGTTTAAAAGGAGAATATCCCAATTCACCGCCACAATCAATCTGCCCAGTGCGTGCCAAGTAAATCGCGTGTACCGCTAATGCTGCGTGCGCGCACCGCTGATCGGAATGACGCACATTTGCATAACCGTCGCGATGAGCAGATAATAGCCGGTGACACATTACAGTACACGGAATGTGACCACTAACCACCGTGGTTGAGGGGCTGTTAGGTTTGAGGCACACTGCACGTAAAAAGCGCCATCGGTTCATGATAAATATACCACCAAAAACCCGAACGAAGCGCTTTGATTCCACCAGGGTTGAGTGATTTAAATCAAATTGATTTAAATCACTCATCACATTTTTTTGAAAATTAACGTTTTTAATTTAAATCAAAATCGTAAAGATATCATAAAGCACACATAAATTAAATAGAAATAGACTCTTTCAGACTTATTAAAATAGTTATTATGGAACTAACAAATTACAATGACTGCTGAATCATTGAAAACCTAATACAATAAAATTAAACTCAAATGATGTTCTTAAAGCGTCGGCATCGGCTTCGGCGTCGGCTTCGGCGTCAGCGTCGCCTTCGGCCTCGACTTCGGCGTCTCGACTTCGGCGTCGGCGTCGTCTTCATTGTCGGCGTCGGCTTCGGCGTCGGCGTCAGTGGCGGAGTCGGCTTCGGCGTCGGCTTCGGCGTCGGCTTCGGCGTCGGCTTCGGCGTCGGCTTCGGCGTCGGCTTCGGCGTCGGCTTCGGCGTCGGCTTTGACTTTGGCTTCGGCTTCGGCGTCGGCGTCGTCGTCGCTCGGCTACGACGTCGGTTTCGCCTTTGGCATCGGCTTCGGCTTCGGCGTCGGCTTCGGCGTCGCTTGGCGTTGGCTTCGGTGTCGGCGTCGGCATCGGTTTCGGCGTCGGCGTCGGTTTCGGAGTAGACGTCGACTTTGACTTTAGCATCGGCTTCGGCATCGGCGTCGGCGTCGGCTTCGGTGTCGGCGTCAGTGGCGGAGTCGGTTTCGTCGTTGGCGTCGGCTTCGGCTTTAGCGTTGGCGTCGGCATCTGCGTCTGCGTCTGGCTTCGGCGTCGGCGTCGGCGTCGGCTTTGACTCTGACTTCGGCTTTGGCGTCGGCGTCGGCGTCGGCGTCGCTCGGCGTCGGCTTCGGTGTCGGGGTCGGGGTCGGCGTCGGCTTTTACGTTGGCTTTGACTTTGGCTTCGGCGTCGGCGTCGGTTTCGGTTTCGGCGTCGGCGTCGGCTTCGGCGTCGGCTTCGGCGTCGGCTTTGACTTTGACTTCGGCTTTGGCGTCGGCTTCGGCATCGGCGTCAGCTTTAGCGTTGGCGTCGGCTTCGGCTTTAGCATTGGCGTCGGCTTCGGCTTTAGCGTTGGCGTCGGCATCTGCTTTGACTTTGACTTCGGCTTTGGCGTCGACTTCGGCATCGGCGTCGGCTTTGGCGTTGGCGTCGGCTTCGGCTTTAGCGTTGGCGTTGATCTGCTTCTGCGTCTACGTCGGCTTCGGCGTCGGCGTCGGCGTCCCTCGGCGTCGGCTTCGGGGTCAGCGTCGGCGTCGGCTTTTACTTTGGCTTTGACTTTGGCTTTGGCGTCAGCGTCGGTTTCGGTGTCGGCGTCGGCTTCGGCTTCGGCGTCGGCTTTGACTTTGGCTTCGGCTTTGGCGTCGGCTTCGGCATCGGCGTCGGCTTTGGCGTTGGCGTCGGCTTCAGCTTTAGCGTTGGCGTCGGCTTTAGCATTGGCGTCGGCTTCGGCTTTAGCGTTGGTGTCGGCATCTGCGTCTGCGTCTGCGTCGGCTTCGGCTTCGGCTTCGGCGTCAGCTTCGGTGTCGGCTTCGGCGTCGGCGTCGGTTTCGGCTTCGGCGTCGGCGTCGGTGTCGGCGTTGGCGTCGTCGGTGGCGTCGGCGGCGGCGTCGGCGTCGTCGTCGGCGTCGGCTTTGGTTTCGTCTTCGGCATCGGCGTCGGCTTCGGTTCTTCTAGGCAAGCATACTCCATCGTAGACCTCATCATCACTTAACATCAGGCGAGACGACTTTGACCGAACTTAAGTGTTGACACTCATATTTTATTTAATAGGTGTAGTGTGCACCCACGTCAAATTGATTACGTTTTTTTAACCGACTTCCAAAAAGGAGGAGGTTCTACTATTCGGTTGGTTTTTATTTTTTATTTTTTTTCATGTATCTACACCGATTACTCCGTGATATCTGAGCCGATTTACGTGATTCTTTTTTCATATGGTAGTAGAACCCCGCGCGGTGGTCCCATATAAATTTTATTAACTTTGGTTGAGTAAATTTTTAACCAGGTGTAATAAACGGTATTTTTGGTGTATCTCGATGACATCATGACGATGATGAAAAAGTGATATTGTGTAGGTACATGAATTCCTGAACGCAGTCGATCTCGATATTATATATACATAACATCACGCCGATATTTCCCGCAAGGTTAGACAGAGGTGTATAGTACACACAATTTTTTTATGCTTAAGTCGCATTTGTTAGAAGGCTAGCGAGCGAGCGAGCCTATAATTGCTATTACAAACTGAAAAAACACTGTTTTTGTTTACTGAAACGCTATTATCTACTAACATCCATGAATATAAGTACCTATTTAAATTCATGGAAGTAATCGATCTCGGTAAAAGTTCAAACTTACTTACGAAATGTGTGGCAAAGGCAGTACAGTACATAAATGATTAAAGTCGCTCTGTCCATGATTTTATAGTACTTTATTGTAATTATTAACAACAACAAAAATGATTACACTACACTAAAAAGATAAAAATAAAAACAGGTTTAAAAAAAACCGACGTCCAAAAACTACACTAAAAACTATGAAATAAAAATGTTAATCTTCCATAAATAAAAATCTAAATGTATATTGAAGTCGGCGGGGCCTAGCATAAAAATAAGCAACATTGTAGATTACGGAGGAATGAAAGGAAACGTTGATTTGTCGAGGCGCAAAGCAAGCTGCACGTGCACACACTGCGTACGTTCTTCCTGTTCAAAGGCTGAGAGGTGAGGCCCCGCCGACTTCAATATACATTTAGATTATTATTTATGGAAGTTTAACATTTTTATTTCATAGTTTTTAGTGTAGTTTTTGGAAGTCGGTTTTTTTTAATGTAATTGCAATTAATTAGAAACTCTGTATAAAAACGAAATTAAACCACTTTTGAGAATCAAACCCAGAGCTTCTCACTCAACAGGAGACGAGACTGCAAGTTCTCATCCAAGCATATTTTACACCCACGCCATCAGCGCACAGGGCCCTACGCCCACGCACACACCTGCTTTCCAATCGCTTATATTTGACCTGTATTGACTTTAAGCAGGTAAAAGTGACGCTTTAATTTATTACGCAAGACTTGCTCATTACATGTTATTTGTACTGTGAAGTAGATAAACATTGAGAGCGTATTGTTTGTCTTGCAATTTGTAATAAGTGATAGTGTCTTGTTTTAACCAAAAAAGTATTTTATTATGTAACCTAAACATCTACTTAATATAAATGCGAAAGTTTGGATAGATGGATGTTTGTTACTCAATTACGCCAGAACGGCTGAACAGATCAGGATGAAATTTGGCACAGAGATAGATTATAGTCTAGTATAATAGCACATTGACTTTTCTAGTCATTTCATATTTGTGAATGCAAAAATTAATACCCTCTTTCATAATCAAAACTCATTTCTTCACAACCATTACTTTTATTAATAACTGTAATGTAGCTTTCTATTAGTGAAAGAATTTTTAAAATCGGTCTAGTAGTTTCGGAGCCTATTCGGTACAAACAAACAAACAAAAAAATCTTTCCTCTTTATAATATTAGTATAGAAAACAGCCGGCAAAAAGATCACCCTTCACCCTTAATTTAGCAACCCCACTATGTCCCCACCCCAATGTCCAATGTCCCGCAAGACGCAAGTGACCGTTTAGCCGCGCACGCGCATGTTCGCATCAATCATCGTTTATCGTGACGCGATCGGTTACCGATTTATCTTAAGTAGCCGTTATGGACGGTGGAACTTCTCACAAGCATGGGACCTAGTATTTACATACTATGATAAGATGCTATCATAATCTTAGGTCTGACGCAAGGTACCATCATTTTGAGAGAATATACAGGGTGGCAGGTTAAACAGTGGAAATATTTTAAGGGGTCATTGTACTCATCATTATGAAAAACTTTTACTATGGGACCAACCCTGAAATCACGAAAAAAACATCAGCTGTTCCATACATTTTGTTGAGTTTTGTGAACATAAATGTATGGAACAGCTGATTTTGTTTTCGCGATTTCAGGGTTGGTCCCATAGTAAAAGTTGTTCATAATGATGGGACCAATGACCCCTTAAAATATTTCCACTGTCTAACCTGCCACACTGTATATGAGGTCACCATCACCAAGTTGTTATCTCTCACATTATAGAAACAAGGGAGATGTGCCAAGGCGGTATTGAGCTTGACGCTTTAATCACCACATTGGCGGACCGAACACGATCGATGATATAAATACAGTGTTTTAGTTTAGTGTTAGTGCTGAGTGACGAATAACAGTGTTAGATTGAAGGTGTACGGAATTTTTTACGTGTGGGAGATGTTTATATTTACTAGGAGCGCTTGTTATTGTGTTGCAAACTGTTCTAAAAGTGCAATAGTGGTTTCCATACTAATTTGCTATGATGGCATATCTCCTTTTTTCTCTGATCTGAAGGTCAACCTCAACGACATCGTATTACTCCAGTATAGTTGCCAATTTTCAAATGAAATAATTTTGTTTCCGTGCACTTTATGGGATTCTCCGAGACGTGATGCCCTAAGCAATGGCTTAATTTGCTTATTATAGGCTAGTCCGGCACTGATTCTAGATCGTTGATCAAGGCGATCGATCATATCTAGGTACAGAAGTCGGCGATTACAGCCAGGTTATAATATGATATTCAACCTTATGTACCTATTACTAGTATTAATAGATTGGTCTGTCAGGTGTGTTATGTCATATAAAAACAAGTTTCTATGTAACTTAAGCTTGAGTGATAAAGTGACAAAAAATTTCCACTTTCTAAACTTAAGACGTATCCGCCTATGTAGTTACAAAATCGATAGCATGCAGACAAGTGGGATCTTTGGTGTTTCAATTACTTATACGAGATGTATACCGATAAATAGGTAATTACTTGTGCCTTCCTTCATCTTAATAAACCTTCGTCATAATAAACAACAATTTATACAACATATCATCATAAACAACAACTTTTACAATTGTGTGTTACAATTTACCAAAAATAGACTTTCAAGCTATCTGACACTTTTTAGATCTGTATTTTGTAGTAAATAACTACGTAACGGCTTCCATGCGCTGTTGTTCATAATAATTGTTCGGACTAAGTACCTACGCTACGAGTTCCCATGCTTTCTATGCAAAACCCAGACAAAATTATTAATTTTGTATGAAAATAAAATCTGATGAATGATTATAAGTCGTAAAACAAAAGTTGTTGTTTATGATGTTAGTAATAGTAATACACATATTATATAGTCCTGCGAGATTGTTGATGTTTTACAAGTAACCCTGTATATCATGTATCTACTCTTCTCGTGCATATTACGATTTCATGCACGAGCATGCACTTGTTATCTGCGGTCATCTCACAACCTTCCCACAATGCCGCGAAAGTGGATAACAAACGAACAAACGTCAACATGAGATATGCACTCAAGATTATGCAGTTATGCACATCTCTCTATCTTAGCGCTAGACTATACATATTATGGCTTTTTTTTTCAACATTACCATGCACTAGATTTTGTCCTGTACCACAACATTACAACCGCATCTACAATTGGTAGCAACTAGCAAAATATTAAAAAAAATAAAAATAGTAAATTAAAAATTTAAAAAACCCGACTGCCAAAAAACAACTAAAAAGTTCAAAACAAGAGCACTTTTCAAGCAGTCTGATGCAGTTGGTGGCAATTATTTGTGTTAAATCTTAGATTTTATGCCACCAACTGCATCAGACTGCTTGAAAAGTGCTCTTGTTTTGAACTTTTTAGTTGTTTTTTGGCAGTCGGGTTTTTTAAATTTTTAATTTACTATTTTTATTTTTCACTTTTTAGTTTTTAATGTATGTTTTTAATGTTTGTTTGTATGTTTTTATATCGTTAATACTTGAAATAAAAACTTAAATCAATAAGTAAGAATTAGCGACAATGATTGCTTTGTTAAACAACTTTAAATCGTTATATATCCTAAACTATTATTTTAAATGAAAAATGATAAAAGGAACCTAAATATGATTTTAAAATACCTATTCAACGACACCCCACTTGACATAGTTCATCAACTTTTATTTTTTTCATTTTGACAATATGGCGTCTGGTTGTCGCTGTGGTGAATTTTGATTACTGTTATGTCTTTAGTGACACTCGCAAGGTTAAGACGAATCGATTGACGTAAGAATTATCAAAATCGGCCAACGCATTTGGTCTCTAGAACGCCACATAGAAACAAACATACATACATACATACATACATACATACATACATACATAGACTGATAATAAACACATTACCCTCCTTTGCGTCTCGCAGTTGGGTAAATACAAGTCATATTTATACATATGTTAGAACTAATGTACCAATGTTTATAAAATAAAGTGCAGTCAAGTCGCGCGCAGGGTACCTATCACTGGTGCTATGTGTAGAATTAAAGAAAGATTCCGACATATTGAGAACCTCCTTAGCTGCAAACACACTCCTTAGAACATCCGATAGCTTCAAGGAAATCAATATCCATCTAGCGCAACAAAAGCGATACCCACGTCGGCGTCGTAAGTTTACTAATAATGATTACCACAGTAATTTTATTCAGTTTCTAAAGCTCATAAAAAGACTATTTAGTGAACAATGGAAGACTAATGACACTGCACAAGAAATAATTTCAAGAAGATCTAAGTATTACCGAAGCTCCCAAAGTATTGATCTATGTGGCACATGGTCGTAACATCGATTATCTAGACTAGTACATAACAACGCAGTAGGTCGCCGGTACCACAAGTAGGCGTCATTTAAATAAAATTTCAATAATCGTAGAGCTATCCCCCCTCGCTACCGGTCGATAGGTACCTCACCCCCGTGCTCCTCTGCACGCTAATAAGTGAAAGTTTATCACTGTGATGGAAATATTAGTTGTGTGTGTGGTGCAATGTGTTGCGTGGAGCGGAAAAATGTTCTAAAGTTCTAATTAATACATATATCGTGGTCTGATCGTATAATTCAGTATACCTAATTAGCTAGATCGTAAAATTCATGAAACGCCGTCATTTCATGATTTGGTCAGCTAACACCCACCATATCGTTCAACACTCATCGTTTGACGATTTGCCTAGCGAATAGCACGGTGTTTAGGCATATCGATTATGTAGGATGGCTTGTTAGCACCTGTCATTCTATAGAATACGAACACAATATTATATTTAGGTAATACTGCAATAGTGACAGAACCGAATTGGCCAACCCCGACTACACGTGGTCTTATCTGCCTTACCCCTAGAGTGTTTTTGTAAACCCGAAGGTGTGGAGGGAGAGCATCTCCCGCCCGCTGTAACAAAGTTCACCAGCCTCAGCCGCTCCGGCTCGCACGGGTGCCTGCGATTTGTTACGTAAGGACGGAGGGGCTGCACTTCCCGCAGCGCCGGAGACGTAAAATGCCGTGGTCCGATCACATTGGCCACATGAAATTCCTCGGCATTTCATGAAACGCCTTTCGTGGTCTTGGCTAGGTGCCATTCGCGCAGGTGCCATTCAGACAGGTACTCTAGGTGCCAAGCAATATTTCCTCGTTCTCAACCGCTTCAGTTTATAACTTATACAATCTAATCAAATACGTTAAGCCCCATTACACGAAATATCAACGTCTCTATGTCCATAAGCTAAATAACCTACCATTAAATGTCAAACAGGGTTATTTGTACAAATAACATAATTAGCAGCCTGTAATGCACAGTGCGGGTTAATAACCAGACTGTGGACTTAGCACAGTAATATTATGTGTCTTCAAGTCGGAGTGTATCGGTTTCTTCCAGGCAAGCGTGCTCCATCGTAGACCGCATCATCGCTTAACATCAGGCATCAGACAACATCAGATGGCGGTCTAACGCAAGCCTATTTACCAACCCAAAAATGTAGTAAGGCTAGAGAATAGAAAGAAGGTAGGAACCAGCAATGAACACTAAACACTACACTTATTTACTGCGTGTTGACGATTACAGACTCATACAGAACCTTTTACCCAGGTTTAAAACCTAAATATTTTTCATCACCAAAAATCTGATCTAGGTATATAAAGGCTTTTAGCCGCTTGCAAAGGACTCAGAATAGGTCCTTGTGGAAATCTTTAAAGGTATCGTTTGTCCAGCGGTGGCTGGCTTGGACCAGCCTTCCTGCTTCGCTAATATCTTTCGCACGTACTAATGTTCAGACACATCTAGATCTGACCACCGTAAGGGCTATTCTTGCTTGCAGCGCTCGGCCGCTATGAGCGCGTATTGTTTTGAGACAAAATTGTTAATGCAAAATGGGCGGTAAACAGCTGTGGTCATCATGTGCACGGAATTTTGTTTTCAAAATGGTCAGATCTAGACTTGTCTGATGGTAAGGTACCTACATGATATCCTGCCTACTGCGAAGTACTGCATTACGACGCTGGTGTAACTAAATGAGTAAGTCGTGTCCCGCCCGGCTTGCTTCCTCGGCTCGCCTTGTGACCTGAATACGCCGTCGAACGAGTCTTCACCTCGTGAGGACATCGCGATATAAATGAGGTACTCCCTCAGTAGCTAATATAATAAAGCTAAACGGCCTTACCACAAAAAAGATAGACACACGTTAAACGCGAATACTACGAAAAATAATACACACTTGTTTTAGACAAGTTAGTGCTAAAACAATTGCCTATTATTTGTGTTAGCATTCGTGTTGAACGTGTGTTGAACAGATGTTTATTTTTTTGTGGTACGGCCGAAAGAATTTAGTTTTAAACGCGCTAAACTTTGGAACTATCGTCGGATTTGAAATATTCTTTTTGCATTTGAAAGCAATTCTTGAGAAAGTGTGGCTATTTAACATCACGCTACGACCCTTAGAAGCCGAGCAACGGAGGGTAAACCGCGGGACACGGCTAGTCCTCACATAGAATGGACGAGCTACCCATCACTCAGCAGTCCCTAACGACACACCATATCGTCTATCCATAGAAAAACACCATTCCTATATATTATATCAACGTTTATATGTCTTCCAATAAACGTTAACATTTGCCCCTACTGCTAGGGAAAGCAACACCGCACGATGAAACTCCATGGTTCGTGGTTCACCATCGTTCGCCATACATCATACATAGATCCAACTTTCGCTTTTGTCTCGCGAGATGGGTTCTATAGACTATGGCTTTTTATTACCACCAATACGCAATTATTCGTTGTTCTTTATGGGCATAAGAACTTGTTTCACTAGCAGGAAGTGATTTATTTTGACCCAAAAAATTTGAAACGCAGGTAGAGCATTTAAAAATATGCTACAGTCAGAGCCTGAAATTAGACTCCCCAAGTCGATTAGAAGAAATCAAAACTTCAATATGGTCGCCTTTTGCGATGAGGTAGTCGCTATAATATAGCGACATATTATGTAGAATATATGTTTTTTCCAGTGCCGGTTCAGACGGAGGGTTGTGTGATAAGTCGACCGGCGACCGTCTAAATCCGATGGCCCTTTTGCAGCTGAGCACTCAAACATACATTGCTGGCGGCAGCAACCGCAGCATCGCTAGGTGACTATATGCATCTCCATTAACCCTCTCGCGTCCTCGCGCGGCTCGCGCACTCTGCGTGCTAATGTTGGACATGGACACCCGTGTGCCCGGTTATCGCTCGGAGCTTTAAGGGACCTGAATTTGCAGAAGGTATTTTTGACCTATCATTGTCAAAAGTAACAGTGACATGAGTGCTAGGGGTCCACATCCACTTAGTTCACTTAATTATGCAGTAATTCATGCATCTTGTGACCGCTCGGTCTTATTAAAAGTCACTTTTATTAATTACGTTAAATGCTTTGTTTCTTTTCCTAAAATGTTCTTCGACAGGGGTCCGTGGAATTTTTGAAGTTCTGAAAGTAATCCGTGGCTACAAAAAGTTGAAGAAGCGCTTCTCTAATGTCCTCCTGTTAGAGGAATGATATACTCATTATATACATCCACCTTACTTATCTGAAACTTGACTCCACAATAAATATATCTATCTACAGGCTTTAAGACCTTACAAATACACGTGTAACAAGAAAACCTACTTGTAGGAATGTGCACAACAAATGCGACGCTATTTTTATTGGTAGCACACTTAAGACCAGTCCGCCAGGATTATTGAGCTCGCGGTAGAAAGCGCCTTACTTAAGTATCAATAAGTCGATGATGAGACAACTCAATGTAACATGTTTTTGGAAAATCTAGTGTGTAATGTAAAGATAGATTTATAGACATGCATACTGAGTATTATATGCCCGTTGCTGTCTCTTTAAAATGAGGATTCTCTGTAGATACCGACAGTTTAGGGAACAAGCAGCTCCCCCGCTGTCAACACAGCGCAAACTCAGCAGCTCTGGAGTCCTTACTCACCACAAGAACACAACACTACCGAAGTGTAGGGTTATTTTGCTGTGGTGGCCTATACTTTTTCTCATGTTATATCTTTTTCTCATATTTTTTCCGAATCCAACTAGCAGTTCCAGAGATTAGGGCGTTTAAACAAACAAACGTTTCAGCTATATTATGTGATAAGTGTGTTGAGATGACGCAGTACGAAAATATGTGGGAATGTGGATCAATGAACGACTTTATTATGCAAAATCGCTAATTTATAATTAGGTATCACGAATCTTAGATACTAATAAATAAAATTCAAGTGTCTGTCTGTGATTTCAAAATAAATGCCAAATTTTTTGTGAAAACTGCTGTTAATACAATTCCTGATGATAAATGACCGTTTTTAGAATTTTTGTCTAATTCTGCCTGACTGACATTCTGTCTCGAATAAGCTTCGAAACAGCTCAACGGATTTCAATGTAAAATTTTAGGGATTGGAAAAAACATTTGAACTTAAAATTTCGTGTATGTTTCATTTCGATATCTTGCTTGGTTCAGGTAAAGCCTATTACTGCCATCTAGCGGGTATCATGACCAACATGCCGCGCCAAAAATAATAATTATGCATAATTTAAGGAAAAATAATAATCAAACGTTATGATAATGTTTAGTGTAGCGGTCACAACAGCTGCCTAAAGGGTCGTTAGGTTAGGTTGCATTCCCGAGTCAGGAAAAATGTTACAAATGTGTTTATGTGAATTTTAAACATGTCAAAGCCATGGTATGCTTGAGTAAATGTAGAGATTTTAGTTGTTTTTAAATCTGTTACACCTATACATATCTATAATGTGTTACTGTAAAAAGCTCGTCGTAAATTAGGCTTTACTGGTAAATCAAGGATTTACCAACATGACTCGGTAAAAATGTAAGATTTATTATAAAATGATATGATTTTTCGATGATTATCCAATGACGATTAGTAAATGTTGGTTTTGGGGCTGCGGAAACTAATGTTTTACGAGTTCCATCCACGTTTTCGGTACCCACTTGCATCCGACGGTGCGGGAAATGTACCTATTGTCCGGTTTTTTTTTCTAAGGAGGTTCCTTCTTCCTACTCACATTGGTCTCTGGGGTTTTTCTTTCATAAACATTCTTATTGCTATAATTCGAAAACCAGCTGATCTCACAGCAGTAACTCTCCCCGATAAAGAACAAGTCGCTACTGCTCATCTCAGATATGACGCTGCGCCGGTTGCTATGAACACTATCAGCTCCTCACATCACGGACACTGGGTCAGCAGTGCCGGAGGTCGTTTATCACCTACTTTTGTTATAATAATATGCATACAACGGCATACGGGCCTGAATGTTGGATGATGAGAGCACGTTGGCAATAGAAAGAGGATAACTGGTAGAATGGAAACAAGTGCATGTTATTATTCCCTTAAGAGAGGTAGGGCACAACGGGATATCTCACTAAAATCTGGAGCTGCCTAAACGGGGAAATACCTCCACCTACAAATATTGGATTTCATGGGTTTTAATTTCTTTGCGCGGCACCCTAATTAGTTTTATAAAATATTAGTAGCCTAAATTACTCCTTATAAGATCAGCTGCCAGTGAAAGTCCCGTCAAAATCGGTTCAGCCGTTTCGGAGATGAGCTGGTACAAACAAACAGACAGACAGACAAAATTTTTTAAATAAGTATTTTTTTTATTTAAATACCAACAGTCCAACACCGACTACCGTATATTTAGTAAAAAGCTGTTATTTTGACATTATACAAACAAAGAGACACTTCAATTTCATTTATTTGTATAGATTCAAGGATCTTATCATTAGCAAGTTATTAAATAAAATACAATCAAACACATTGATATGATATTTTAATAAGTACCTACGAGCCCCACCCGTGTCAGATGAATTTAAATCTCTTGTTTATAATAATTGCATAAATGTAACAACATCGATAAGTACAGAGTGTACAGGACATTGTCTACACTATTTATTTACAACTTACAAACTAACTTAACCTTAATCCAAGGAAAGACAAGAGGACAGGAACAGACAGATATAATTTTAAATTACCTACTATATCGTTATCTAAGCGTTTTCCCGGCTTTGTATGCTGCTATTACTTAAATTAAGTATAAAAATACTTTATAAGCAACGCTTGAGGAGTACTCAAGCGTTGCTAGCAATTAGGGTTGGGGTGGTGATAGCGCCCTATGGGGGGGCGGATTGCTGGCCCGCCGCCCCGTGCGCTATTGTAACCCGGCTCCCTCAGTCGCCTCCTACGACTTGCGCGGGATGAGAAGCAGCTGATCCTTCTATGTTTTTCTGTCTTTCCCAGACCAGCATGGAAAAATACGTCACATTCAATAAAATGCACACGAAGCAAGATTTCAGACATTTGAGAGCGACCGAAGTTTCAAAATGCTGGTTTCGGGGGCAGTTTCGGTTTTGGGCAAAACTTCGGCGCGACCGAAACTTAACAATTAGTACCTATAAGTTGTAGTTTTATGGGTTTCGCTCGTATTAATTGTTCCCTTTTGCATTCCAAAAATAAAGTGATTAATTTCTAATCAATTTAAGTATTTATTCTAATCGAATAGTCTATACCAAGTCGGGAAAAGCACTAGATTTCAGGGTATAGCGAAAATTTAACTAGATACCTAACTACGTGTACAAAGTTTCGGTTTCCGTTACGTTACGGTTGAAAAAAGGTGTTTCGGTCGAACACTAGTAATTATTACTAAAAAAAATACTTCAATATCGTTACGTGCAACACGTTACTGTAACTACAATAAGATATTACGACTAGTTTGGTCGGGGTAATATTTGTGATGGGCTATATTACCCCTAAAAGGAAGCTTTTCATAGAGTGATTATGTTGTTTTTCTTCTTACACAGACAGATATTATCATATCCATCATATAATAAGGTCTATCATCCGCCCAGCCTTTTCCCAAGCTAGATTGGGGTCGGCTTCCAGTCTAACCAGATGCGGCTGAATATCAATATTTTACGTGGAGCGACTGCCATCTGACCTCCACAACCCAATTATTGGGTAATACCGGTATCCGAATGATAGACCGGCTGTCAGACTTTCGGGCTTCTGACTACCCGTAACGATTGTCAAAGATATTCTTATGACAACCGGGACCGACTGCTTAACGTGCTCTCCAAGGCACGGAGGAGCCTCGATGTGTAAATAACGGTCAACCATCCAAGCACTGACCGCGGCAAGTGCAGCTTAACCTCACAGATCGATTGATCAGTGCGGCTGTCATTTAGCCACGAGCCCCTCTCGTCATGCAATAATGTCTATAAAACGCTATAAATGGATTACCCGCGTACCTATTTTGGAAATCTCCAACCACTTAATAGTACAGTTAGTGCCCCACATTGTCTGACCCCTCTTAGAAAATTGCTATTTCTAAAAAGGGTCAGACAATGCGGGACACTGACTGTGTACCTGCACAATGATTATGTGCGTAGAATAGTCGGTATGATAGTTCATCTACTAAACAAGTTTTTGGGTACGCTTTTAACACAAGGGCTATCCCTAAATACAATTTATTCGCTGACGGTGATAGTAAGTTGCTTGCTTCGGTTGTTCTCGAAACGATCCATCGTCCTGATGTCCAGGATCATAGTTATGGAGATGCCGAGACCGGTGAGCATGATGAACGACACCATTATGCCCGACCTGAGAACAAGTAAAGCAATAGAAAGAAAGAAATTAATTTGGCACGAAAACAGTCAGATCAGCATCAGGCACTAGTGGTCTGACATTTATGCTGAACTGAACCTATTTGGCACAGCCGCTAGACACACAGCAAATGAACAAAATCATAAAGTTGCTATGTGTTTAGCGGCTGTGCCAAATAGGTTCAGTTCAGCATAAATGTCAGACCACTAGTGCCTGATGCTGGTTATGGCAATACACATAATAGTACACATTTCATGTTAAATATTAAAGTCGAATCTGCAGTTTGCATCTTAGGATGCAGCCTTGTGCGCAGCGCTGCCGCAGCGGCGAAACTACAGTTTAGTAGGTATTCACTAAGCTGCGAATATCTAGCGACACATGTCAAAAACTAGCGCTCAAGGCTGTGGCGGCCCTCAACGGTGGGTAAATCCACGACGACGATTGGTTCACACGCGGTCAATTTCGCCAACGAGCTCGTCGTTGAGACAGCCAAAACATTGTCTCTTAAAGAATAGCATAGCTGTTCAGGTACCCGATATCAAATACTCAGGTATAAATGACTTACCAGATTGGCACAGTTGTGAAACCAATGCAATCGAAAGAATCAGCGAACCTCTCCGTGCTGTCCATAAACATTTGCATCTGTTAATAAAATAAACATCGGTTTAAAGAATTTATTTCCCAAAAGAACATTACATAGTTCACTTTATATGAGAAACTTAACTAAATTAACATAAAATTTGGTACAACATGACTTCGATCTTCCATAGTTACAATAAGTATTAAATGCATAAATTTCAGTTACTAATTAAGTACATCAACTTTTTTTTAAAAACATTAAGAGATACAAAGTCTTTTATATGTTTGGGTGATTTGTTAAATAGCTGAGCTCCCTCATTCTGTATATTTTTCTTTCCGTAAATGGTTCTAATCATACGTAGTTCAAGTTCTATATTATCTCTGTTTCTAGTATAGTAACGATGTGTTTTGTGTGTAAATGTGATGATTATGATAACATGATTGTGTTGTAAGGAGAAACACGCCAATCTTAAAAAGTTTGCTGCACTGATTGAGGTATAATATAACACTAGAGAAGACACTGCATTAGATGCTGCTGTCCCAATCAACTACGGTTAAACAGCCGCAGGTCACGTAGGTAGTAAATGTGGCATTTATTCTATTATTCTTTGTCACCTGTCACACGGCGTTTGGAACATGACGTTTGTTCATAGCGTCTCCTCTAGTGTTATACCTCAATGGCTGCACTTCACTTAAGTAGGTACCTGAATATCTGGAAAAGTTAGCGTAGCATCTTCCCACGAGTAGACGAGAGGCAGCGAGCAGTGATAAGACCTGCCGAGCACGGCGGAGGGGGCGTCGGGCGGGGTGGGCGCCGTCAGGCTGATGCCCGTCGCCTCCAGGCCGAACTTCACCTCTACCCCCACTGCTGTCCACCAGCCCGCTGACTGCTTGAAGCTGAACTCAAGAGTTATCTGGAAGTGTTTCAGGGGATCGAGTAAAAGTTAGGATGTACAGATTTTACTTTATGTTATTACCAGATTTTTGCCCGCGACTTCGTCCGCGTGGACTACGATAAATTAGCCATTTTAGATTACCTCTTTAATATAGGGTGGCTGCGGTACTACAAAGAGGTCAAACTATCTCTCTGGTTCATCCCACCGGAATCAGATGACTTAGATTTTAAGTTGGACCCCAAGCTACCAAATAATCTAATCAAAATCCGTTCAGTACTTTTTGCGTGAGGCGCGCACAAACAGAACAACATAATATATGAAAATTCCAAAAAATAGTTTTTAGCTCAGATCATTTCTATGATCTGAGGTTTTTGGGCATGATTACATTACATCCCAGTACCCTATCCCAAATGTTTTTTTCTGGACTTCAATGTATGGACACGGCTTTTTTTACAGATTTTTATTAAAATACATATCACTTAATCCCTACCCACCTTGTCCCTGCTATCTCCATCCACAAATCGTACGACCATTATGGTATAAAGCCTGGTGGGTTTGATGGTGGGTTCTCCCACCGGAGTGCTGAGCCTGATAGTGGTACCGTTCGCGCGGCGAAGCTCCGGCCAGCCTGACGAGAACAGCAAAGCACCTTTGCCTGGAAAACCTGTCAAAATAGGTTTAGAACATTGTTTAGAATTAGCTAGAAAATAATCAGGTATATAAGTATCGGCGTGGATCTTGATCACAAACGTCACCTGCACACTAACTGATTTTCGGTCTCTTTGGCGGAATGAAGAAGATGAGGGGCGCCGAGGCTGCAGGCGATTGGTTCGTCAGTCGATGTTGGTCGTCTAATTGGACGATTCTCTATTACGTATTGTCAACTGTCTAATTGTCTATTGGACGGAAAATGTACATGCGCGATCTGTGATCATCTTTAATGCCGGTACCTATACCACTAAATGTAAATTTCTATGACATCTGAAGTAACAAATATAGTATTATCTCGCTCACTCTCATTCAACTCGCAATATGTTCAAGCTCTCTCAACAGGGGGGATGTATAAGCGCATCTCAATCTCAATAAGGACACATTTTCGCGCAATTTAAATCGTTACCACTGTGTATTTTACGCATTTCTCTAAGACTTAAATTCATTCGATTGAATAAGTCCAAATACTTTCTAATTTGAGCCTTACCTGTGGCATTATAAAGTGCAAACTTCTGCATGACCTTCGAAGGCTTCTCATCCTCAGGAGAGGAGGTTGACGACGTAGTTTCATTCTGCACTTGACGACGAACTCTTGACCACGGCTCGCCATCGATGTAATCAACTGACTGACTCTGCGATACCGAGTTACCTAGACATAAACAATAAAAGAGATTTTAAGGCATGAGTCGTCCGATCACAGACAGCAGCAGTAGGTGGCGTGTCACCGCGACACTACTGGTTTCTATGTATTTCTATGAAGACGACGTGTCGCTACGGAAGGTATTTCATAGAAAAACATAGAAACCAGTAGTGTGCATGTGACATGTACCTATATAGACTGGGTGTAATTTTAGTCAGTCTTGATACGAAAAGGGGTTATTGCACTCATCATAAACAACTTACCATGATACCAACCCTGAAATCGCAAACAGAAAAACCAGCTGCTCCATACATTTTGTTGATGGAACAGCTGATTATTTTTTCGCGATAATTACCCCCAGTATATTGTGCATGCATAAATAATATAAAATATTAATTATTTCTTATTTCAAAGTACCTAAGATGCCCAACACCCTGCCAGCTCCGTAGATATCCTGCAGCCGCGCAAACGTCTCCGTCATCTGCGCATCGCGCTCCGACCAGGGTCCCTGCAGGGTCAGCACCTGTGGACCGGTATATTGGGTGTCCCGTAACCCATAATGGAACAAAATAACTGCTTACTGCCCCTAAGTGACACAGAGTTCGAGACATTTTTCAGGTGTAAATATTATCATTCTTTACAAAAAAATATGGTTTATTTGGTGCATATGGTTTATAGAATAAAGTTCAAAGGTCATATTATTATTTCGCCATTTTGTTCCATTATAGCCCTTCAAGAATGGGAAAGGTCATCATTGAACAACATAATATAAAGTCAAGTCAAAATCGGTAATAATTAAGAGTAAACAATTTCTTTTTTACTAATCACATCATAATAATTATATTTATGAGAAGTTTCTCCGGAGCGTGCTCTATACAAACGAAGATTAATCAACGTTTATGTTTTGTAAACACGATCTAGAGACTAAACATAGGTCTACAGTTTATCAGATTTCCATTAAATTAAATACCTAGTCTTGAAGTTACACTGGCTCAAAGATTTGTAATTTTCGATCAAACAAGACGTAAATGCATCGATTTTTTTCAAGACAAATACGTAGTTAGGTAGGATACCCTGAGATTTAGAAAGGCAATTTAAAAGTATAATTCCATTGTATGAGAATTGAGGCGAGGGGGGGTTTAACCTCGAAATCCCCTGGCTACGGCCCAGTCGCCTTACTAGTCTAAAAGAAAAGCCCCACCTGAGTCTCGTTGCTGATGTAGTCCGGATGCACATCCAAGAAGTCCTGAGGCAGCACGAGCGTGGTCTGCCGCTCCAGCATCTTCCTCAGCCGCGGGAAGTACCCACTCGACAGCGGCACTGAGTCCTGGTTATTAAACACCACAATGGCCGCCTGCTCCCCATAAATCCCCATAAGCTCATCTTGATCCAAATACTTTAACGCGGGTCTTTTATATTTTTCCAAAGATTTTGGTCCGAAGAACAGAAAGGGGCCTTCGAGATTGGCCTGAACTGAGTATAGGAACAGCAGGAGAAGCCGCACGTTGTAACACATGTTGCTCCGACTAGACCCGGCCTATGTCTGAGGGTGGAACTGTGGAAGCCGCCGCCGCGCTCGGGCTCGGTCGGTATCGATCGGGTCGTCGCGCACGCGTACTCGGGCCTTTATATACCGCTTATGTAACCGCCCCTTCCGCACCTAAGGGTTCCTGTAATCGTCTAGACTAAGTATACACTAATTTCATTTGTGAATCGAAGCTTCGAAATTTATTATTTTTCGTAATTTCACTACAGGGCATTATGGCGGTTAACAGAAGACATGCAAAGTTTCATTGAAATTGGTTATGAACTGTAGATTTTACGAGGGTGTGACAGACGGATAGATAGTCAGACGCAAAGACAAACAGACGGACATGATGAAACTATAAAGGTTCCTAGATTTACTACGGAAAATATAAGTACCTACTAAATATATAAAAGTACATACATAACACCACGCTTGTTTTGTATGCGCAGAAGGGGTAGGCAGGGGTGGGTTTTACAATAAAACTGCTTTATTTGTAACAAGCAATATATTAAATACTTATGTACAGTTTGGTATGAGTGAACAACTACGCTACAACTAGTCTAGAGGCGCATCAGGCGTAGCGCGGCGCACCACAGACACAGGAGCAGCGCGTGCGCCGGTGACGTCAGCGTCGCCGATGACGGACTCGACGAAAAGAAGAATGAGTTCTCTGGAATAGAAGAAACATGTTCAATAATGTTCCCCGATAGTTACAATCTGGGTGTCTTCAAGTCGCGAGTGAATCGGTTTCTTCTCGGCAAGCGTGCTCCATCGTGACCGCATCACCGCTTAACATCAGGCGAGATGGCGGTCAAACGCAAGCCTAATAACAAATAAAAATAAATATGTGTCTTCAGTCCTAAGTAGTGATAGCCTAGTGGTTTAACCATGTGCCTCCCACGGCGAATGATTCGAGTTCGATCCCGAGGCACGCACCGCTGACTTTTCGAAGTCATGTGCGTATTAGAAATTAATTATCACTTGCTTTAACGGTGAAGGATAACGTCGTGAGGAAACCGGCATGTCCTAGAACCAAAAATTCGAAAAACATGTGACGTCCACCAACCCGCACTGGGCCCGCGTGGTGGACTACGGCCCACTCCCTCTCACAGAGGAGGCCTGTGTCCCAGCAGTGGGAACATTATAAGCCGATTATGCTTATGCTATGTGTCTTCAACAAGCTTTTAGGAAGGACTAAGCCACTCTATCTCAAGTGTTATTCACAGAATTTCTTTGTAAGTAAGTATACCATAGGGTCCATAGGTGAGCAGTGAGCACTAAGAAAGGTTTTTTGAAAATTCATCACCGTTGAAAAATCCCATAGGGCAGACGGCTAGTCACAAAATAAATCCATAAGAGTAAAACACCAGCTGTCCAAAAAAAGGTCTGATAGCGCGTAAAATCTTTGTACAAAGTACCCCTCACTTAAAGGAGCTGGCAATGTGACAACCTGTTGAACAACAAGGAGACTTATAGGCAAACACTTCCCTACCGCAACATTTTATGGGGTTACAATGAGGGTAACGAGGGGTTACATAAATATGTATATAGTGGCAAGATGCCAGCAGCCTGTTGATATTAGATATTATACAAGCAGAAACAAAATATACTATTTATGATACACTTCTGGATTTTGATTTCGTAATGGAAACAATGATATAAGAAAGATTATCATCCAATTTGCGAGAAGATAAAGCAAGACCATAAAAGTTTAAGTTTAAGTTCACCTCAAAATTCAAATGAGTCGAGCGAGGCCCGGTAGCTCAGTTGGTCAGAGCACGCCACGGAACGGCAGAGGTCGCGGGTTCAAATCCCGCTCGGATCATATAATTTTTGAGAATCACTTTATATTTAATAATAATTCATTACCATCCTAGATAGAATGTCAATCCGCGGAGCAGCATCGACTTCCCAGCCTTGGTGGACCTCATCTACCAGTTCAGATCCAGCTTATGTACTAGGCGCACATAAGACCAAAGGTATTGATCTGGACGGCCGCCACGCATGCGGCTCGCGCCTTGTGCCATAATACACAAACAGATGCACACAAGTGCATGACTATGTAGTAAACAACCTAGTTATCAAGTTGTTATAGGCTGAATGGGAAGCTGGGTGTGGTCGTACATCTAGGCACTTTGGAAATTTCCTGGCTGTAGAATGTTGGGGTCGGATGTCAATCTAACCATACGCCCCTTATCATACTTAAGTGCTTTATAGAACTACCCTGACCTCCCACAGTTTTTGAGAATTTTACCAACATTGCAACGCCCAAGGCTCACAGACCGGGTGACTAACATTCGATTGCCTTACATGACAAGGTAGGTACGGTACTCTGATATTTAGAACAATAATTACAACAATTTAACACACACTAAAATTTTCTCAGCGGTGACAGTGATAAACAAATTATATTTATTTCTGAAAGTGTCAAAACAAAGATGAAATCACCCACCCGATTAAATAAAGACATGCCTTTCAGAAACCCCTACAATACTTCTAAAACAACAATAAAATCATTGTCTTCATCAACACATCGCAAGTTTGATTACAATCTAAGAATTGATTGGAAGCACCAAGAGTTCGATATATTGGGTAGTACGATGTCTGAAGAATGGTGCGGTCGATTAATGTCGGGTAGAGAGGTGTCGAGTGTTGAACTGTTGACCTACTTTAGGGGAGTCCCACAGGGGAGAACAAGCAGTGATAGCCTAGTGGTTTAACCATGTGCCTCCCACGGCGAATGGTTCGAGTTCGATCCCGGGGCACGCACCGCTGACTTTTCGAAGTCATGTGCGTATTAGAAATTAATTATCACTTGCTTTAACGGTGAAGGAAAACATCGTGAGGAAACCGGCATGTCCTAGAACCAAAAATTCGAAGACATGTGACGTCCACCAACCCGCACTGGGCCCGCGTGGTGGACTACGGCCCGCTCCCTCTCACAGAGGAGGCCTGTGTCCCAGCAGTGGGAAATTATAGGCCGATTATGCTTATGCTTATGCTAGGGGAGTCTCATGCTATTTTAATAGCCTGTATTTAGATCTATCAAGTAGGGAGAGGGGAAGTAATATGTTTGTCCTTGGCGTCAGTTTTTATTTTGCCTAGCCAAAATAGGCTTGCGTTTGACCCACATCTCGCCTGATGTTAAGCGATGATGCGGTCTACGATGAAGCACGCTTACCTAGAAGAAACCGATTCACTCGCGACTTGAAGACACCCAGATTGTAACTGTCGGGGAACACCCACTCGGGCAGCGCATATTCCGGAACTGAATAACCGGTAGCCTAATTGTGTAACTCAATACGTACCGGACTATTTTTTTTATTGTGAATATGTAAACTTCTTGAAAAAAGATAATTAACACCAAAAAAACCGATGAAACATCTACAAAATTGACAAAGTTATAAGCGTTTTAAAATGATTTGCTAGACACGGACGGCACTATCATGCAGTGACGTAACACCACCTTTGTCCGCTTCGCGCGACAAAGACGGAACGATCCCTCCAAAAACTTTGAAAGCGTCCATGTTTTCCATTTTGTGATAAATTATATATTATTTTTAACTTTTTTGTTGTTCCTATTCCTTCTTTGGAATAAAATAATTTATTTGTACTTTTTTAATAGTAGTCCACTACCGTATTGCTATCACCATGGCTTTCATTTTCACAGTTCAACAACATTCATTGCGGCGTTGAGCTAGTTACGGGAGCATGGATTATGAAACATACGCCGCAATGAATATCAAAATCAATGCCATGGTGATAGCAATTGAGTTACGCAATTCGGGTGCTGAACCTTTCTAGCACTAACCGAATTAGGTATAGGCACTGACCTCCATATATACAAGGTATATATGGAGGTCAGTGGGTATAGGTTATTTCCTATACCTAGTGTTCTATCTCTATTCTACCAAAGAATAGACAAAGATCTTTCTACCAAATTGTTATCTCTTCTGCCCGAGCACGCGGTTACCTGTGCTTGGTTTATCAGAATTTTGTGGACTGAAGAATAGAGACATTATTTTCTTCTCTTCATTGTATGCATTTTTATGCAGTAGTCGGTAGAAATCTTTCTAGAATCTGTCACTTTGTCTATTCTACTGTAGACAAAACTCGTTTCTATCGTGGTCATGCCAGGCTGGCAGGGTAACTCAACTCAGGTACTAAGGCTCGCATTACAGAACGATACTCGAGCACAGATCTCTGCTTGAGCATAGATTGAAACTAGTTCCAACCAATCAAATGGCTTTAAATCTATGCTCAAGCAGCGATCTGTGCTCGAGCATCGTTCTGTAATACGAGCCTTAGCGTACCGTGGACAGGGAAAAATCCAAGTCTATTAAAAACTAACTTTATACAAAAATTAAGGCTGCACTTACTTTTCTTTTCATGGGGGTCTGTAGTGCCGCAGGGGCGGTACGATATGGTCCTCTTTCTCTTCGTGTGCACAAATCCAGGGATCGACATACTGGGCGAGTCCAGACGTCCTGATGCCATCAATCTGAAAAACACATAGTTGTCATGTTAAATGATATTTATTTTGTAAATAGGTGAAAAATAACACTTTTACACGTCAAAACATTTTTTTTAAAGCTAGATGAGGTCGGTGTTTCCTATATGACTACCTTTGAGAAGAAACACCGAAACAAACTCAAAGGTTAATGTCTCTTTTAATGTCCAGACAAGTTAAGATAAAATGTGTAAAAAAACATGCAGGTTCGTCTGAAATGGCCTTTAGAGGAAAGAGACATACAGATTTGAGTGGACCTGACCTAACTGTGCACGCATGTGCCGGGTGTTCCTTTGGTAACTCTTTATTGTTTTATTGGTTCCGTTGGCTGGAGCAGTGGCCGATCCAGAATTTATTTTGGGAGGATCTGGGCATCCAATATTATTTGGGGGGAGGCGTTCCAAATAAAAATAATTCAATCCGAAATCTGTCAGGAATTTTAGATTTTGGGGGTTTGAGGATCCAGTCCTCCTCCCTACCTCTTACTGAATCCACTACTCACCCAGAGGCTCATTATTTCCATAATTCCCACCGTTTCAGTGGGGACAGTGTTAACAAGTTTTAATTACCTACTTTTTTAAATTCCCGTTGTCCTCATTAATGAAGATAGAGCAGTGGGGACAACGGGAACAAGCTTTAATTATTTAATTTTATTCCCGTTGTCCCCACTAATGAGGACATGGGGACATGAGCAGTGGGGACAGCGGGAATGCACCCTCATGGACCACGAATAATTTATTAGGGTTCCGCACCAAAATGGTTAAAAGAAATCCTTATGTTGCGACTTCGTCTGTACGTCTGTCCATCTGTCCGTCTGTCCGTCCGTTTGTCACAGATGCTTATTTATTTCTATGGACGTGCCATGAGAGCCGAGATCTATCAAAGTCAAAGTCAAAACATTTTTTGATAATTTACAGGCACTTTTGAAATGTCAAACAATAATTGTCAGTCAAGTTTGTCCGTTCGTTGAACAACAGGTCTATTGCCGAGTATTAGTGCACCTACTTGGTGAAGTCGAGCTCGAGCCTGGCGGCGTGCGGGCCGGTGAAGTGCAGCAGCAGCTGGACGCACGTGCCGCCGTGCAGCGTGCGCGTGCGCCGCGCGTCCACCGACACCATCCACTCGGGCACGCCCATCACCAGCCGCATGTCGTCCAGGAACATGCCGCTGAACACGATATATAACTTAATTGAGGAAGAAAGTCATAAATTGTCTAGCCTAATTTAATATCTAGTCTAGTCTAATAACTCGACATTAATAGATGCATATTATCAGATGAGATTTACGAATTATAGGTTTGCAGGACAGCAAAAATAAAATTCACTATTATATTAGAAAGCCTGAAGATCCGATTTTATTAGCGTACGTATTTTCCTAACTACGTATTTCCTTAGTGGATAACTGGATAGAGATAGAAAAACCAGAGTCAGTGGGTTCGAAAGAGAACGAACGGATTTTGGACGGATGGTACATACGACCTGATTCTTCTGATGTCGAGATAATGATATCAGAGCCTGCAGTGAGAGTTTAAGATAAAGATGATAGCTAATCAGGAAAATAAAAACGCAAAGACGTCATATACTCACAGCACAAACCTCGGCGGCTTCATGATGTTGACGTACTTGATGATGTCGTTGTCGGGCTCGATGTTGGCGCACGCGAACCGCTCGGCGCTGCGCTCGGGCCCGAAGATGACGATGGAGCGGCCCAGCGCGCTCACCGTGCCCTCCAGCGGGAAGTTGCTGTCCATGAACACCTGCCGCTTGCTGCCTATGTCTGAGGGTACGGAGTGTCAGTGTTGGTTAAGGTTTCAAGGGATTCAGTTTGTTATTTGTAATTTTGTCCTGGGACCCGCGATTTTGCTGCTGAGATACGTCATACGAGGTGTGTCTACAGTCGATTTGTGGTAAAAAAGATATGTAGGTAGGTATAGGATTATTTTCACACTGCATAAACAAAACATGACGGAGTAGTGTTATTTGGCTGTGGTATTCTATGATGTGGAGATATCCTGCTGTACCCTGCCTCTCTTCGTCTCTTAGGCCGCCATACATGGACTGCTTGAAGAAGTCAGTACCGACTGCTTCAAGCTGCGACTGCACAGCAAGCTAGAGTCTTCTACATACACACGTACACGAAACTGCTCGAGCAGTCACGACTGCTTCGGGCGGTCGTCCAGTCAAGCAATCGCCAGGCATACATTGACTGCTCGAGCTGTCAACTGCTACTTTTCGAGCACGTACCAATTCGTACCGCCTGCTGGAGCAGTTGATACTGACAACTGCAGATATTATCAAAGACAGCTTCAACCGGTTGAATTTGACTGCTCGAGCAGTTGATCACTTGCTGACTGCTCGAGCAGTCCGTGCATGGTTGGCCTTAGGCGTTTTTGTCGCTAATAGCATATTCTAGTGGTGTCGATAGGTACGTACCGATGGTGCCCAGCCTAGCGGTGAGGTCCCCCACGTGACATCGCAGAGGGTTGTCCGCCCCGCACTCCTGGCTGTACAGGTCGTGCTGTCAACAGACATTAATTACGTTTATTTGTCATACCATACAAAGTATCTATTTAGTTTTATTCAGCAAAACTATCTTTATAAAAATGAATTTAATAAACTGTTGCTTAATATGATAAATGAGACAAATTTCGCTAATAAACAAGATAAAGTCACCTTGAAGTTACCAGCCTAATATTGTAGTTGTTTTGCATCGGCGAAACCTCTGCCCAGTACCACTACTGGGCAGAGGTTTCGCCGATGCAAAACAACTAACAAAATACAGAGGGGGGAGGCTAGAAGATGGCAATTAAAACACGAAATCACTAATCCAAGCTAAAATCTGTCAGAATTTAAGATTGGGGGGTTGGGGGCCAGGAGAGAGCCCCCAACCCCCCAATCTTAAATTCTGACAGATTTTAGCTTGGCTATAGCTTGCTCATTATTTAATCTCCCATCACTGATTCAGTTTACTAACGTTTATTTTCCTATCGACTGTTAATTTCTCCCATCGATTACTGTAAGATCTGCTCAAAGTACGTGAAGTTAGATAAGGTTGATTCCTTACATTAAGAGGGTCAGCCAGCTGCGTGAAGTAGGGGTTCCAGCGGTAGCCGCCCGCCACGCAGCGCGTGTTGGTGACCTGCACGGCCGCGTCCACGCCCACCGGGTTCACGAAGATCTCCCAGTTGTGGTGCAACGTCTGGAAACATGGTAAAGGTGCGGTTAAACGGGCCAGTTTTTTGTCAATTTCTTGCTGCAATTGTACGAGTGTAGACGCTTGGATGGTGGAAGGAAGCGATGCCGCACAGTTCGCGCGCCTCCGACAGATTGTAGCCGCGCTTGACAGACGTTGTTCATAGTTACACGTCCAATCACAAGAGTGACCAGTATTCAATAGGACACTCACTGGCCAACTGGCCACTTACCACATTAGTGTCCCTGACCCCGCGTATGGTTCCTAGTTATACGTCTAATTACAACTGCGACCAGTATTCAATAAGACACTCACTGGCCAGGCCACTTACCATATTAGTGTCCCTGACCCCGGGATACCTCAGCTTGACCTCGATGACGGTGTCGCTGGCGCTGCCGTCGTTGTGTATGAGCTGCGTCATGCGCACGTAGCCGTACGCGAAGCCGCCGGGGTGGTGGAACGACGCGATGCCGCGCAGCTCGCGCGCCTCCGACGGGCTGTAGCCGCGCTCGATGGAGGAGCATGCCCAGCGACGGTTCCTCTGCAAGGAAGACCACCTTTATTGGTCGACATCTCATTAAGGTCAAAGTCAAAGTCAAGTCGAAGTCAAGGTCAAAGTCAAGTCAAGGTTAAATCAAAAATCGTCTGTTCCATATATTTCATCGATTTATGTAAACACAAATGTATGGAACAGCAATTATTTTTTCGCTATTTTAGGGTTGGTCCCATAGTAAAAATTATTCTTAATGATGACTTGATGACCATATACTGCATGTAAACCCTGTTCAATCCCAACGGGAGCCACCTTTTGGGTTTGAAAAGGGTTTACATGCAGTATTCAGAAACCCTACATCAACTTTCGGGGCAGTGGCCCGCCAGATACCACCCGGTCTGGTAGGAAGATCCATCCTTTTTAACGCAGGGACATTCCATTTCGTCCCTCTATTCCCCAAATAATCAACCCATTGTACAGAGACTAAAGGCCCACACCCACGTACCCGCTTGTGCAGCACGACGGAGCGGCCCAGAATGCTGTGCGGCCCGAACAGCGACAGCTGCGTCTCGTTGTAGAACGTGGTCAGCGACTGCGACTCCACCAGCCCGTACTTGGCGCCTAAGTCACCCAACTCGTACTGGTCTGCCGTACCTGAAGCGAGAAAGAGATGACTTATAAGTACAGAGGCTTTATTGGTCTATTGTTGATCAGGTCATGACGGGCCAAAGTCGGCTTTAGATACCCAAGAAACAATATGTTGTACTAGGTATTGCCCGCAATTCCGTCTGCGTGGACATGCCTATGTGCTTTTCTAGATCCCAGGCTACCGATTTGTTAAATTTCATCCAAATTCGTCCGGCCGTTTCAGCATGAAGGTGTAACAAATACACATATACAAACTTTTACTTATAAATTAGTAGGATTAAGATTTGTGACCATTCTGCTAATGCTGGCCAAAGATTTATTGCCATTCATTATAATTGGTGTTTTAGTTTCTATAAAATCTTACCCTTTGTAGGCGGAGGACTTAATGACTTGTTAACGTGGAACGGGTTGAAAGTGTCGTACAGTGTGGTTTTCTCACACGGGAATTCCAAATCTTTCTCTACAGGCACCTGTAATGTTAAAGAAAAACGAGGTATAATTTAGGGCTCTTTCAATTTAGACGATTGGTGTTGGACTGCTACAGTGTGGTAGTCGTGCGGCAGCAATGCAGGAGTCGCACGACAGTCGGACGGCTCTCTTGACGTGACAAATGTATGGAAAAAAACAATCGCCGGTGCGACACCAATCGTCAAAATTGCAAGAGCCCTTACAGGTACGAAAAGTCTCTTTAGCAGCAAATACCTTTGGACCCGGTAAGTAGCGCTGCGATCGGATTATAGGAAATTTTGCTGAACCCGCTAATAGCAGGTTAGCCAACGTTTGAGCAGATAGATAGCAAGTAGAAGGTAGATAGAATAGTAAGCTGACCACGTGTATCTTGTAGTCGTTGACGTTGACGAGGCTGTCGAGCGCGACGTGCATGTTGGTGACGTCATACTCGGACTGCTGCGTCATCTCGATGCGGCCCTTCAGCGGCGCCGGCTCGCCGTTGAACCAGTCCCGGACTACTGCCTTGTAGAAGGTAGATAGATAGTAGGCTCACCACGTGTATCTTGTAGTCGTTGACGTCGACGAGGCTGTCGAGCGCGACGTGCACGTTGGTGACGTCATACTCGGACTGCTGCGTCATCTCGATGCGGCCCTTCAGCGGCGCCGGCTCGCCGTTGAACCAGTCCCGGACTACTGCCTTGTAGAAGGTACATAGATAGTAGGCTCACCACGTGTATCTTGTAGTCGTTGACGTCGACGAGGCCGTCGAGCGCGACGTGCACGTTGGTGACGTCATACTCGGACTGCTGCGTCATCTCGATGCGGCCCTTCAGCGGCGCCGGCTCGCCGTTGCCGAACCAGTCGCGGACTACTGCCTTGCGCCGGTGCAGACCGTTCACACTGAGGACATTCACGGAGACGAATGTAGTAGCAAGCTTACTTTCAAGATCTTCAGTGCTATTCTTTTAGGATACAGCCTCGTGTGCAACGCTGTCGCAGCGATGAAACTACAGTTTAGTATTCACTAAGCTGCGAATAGCTGCACTAGCGCCATACGTCAAAGACTAGCGCTCAAAAAATCGATCTCTTTTAGGAGGAGGAGAAAAGTCGGATAATGATAACAGCCATAATACTATAAATGCTACTGCCGGCCTAGCATGACCACGATAGAAACGGGTTTTGTCTACATAGAAATAGACAAAGTGACAGATTGTAGAAACATTTCTACGTTTTATGACTGAAATCTGTCACTTTGTCTATTTCTATGTAGACAAAACCCGTTTCTATCGTGGTCATGCTAGGCCGGCTGTACGTATGTATGTTAGTGCAGACACGACGTTTGGTGATGAATTATTACAACTTTTAAGACTGAAAGCATTACAACTCAATTATCTCAACCTGCATAAATTTACTAGTAACCCTGTAATTTAGACCTAAGTGCTTTGTTGCAGAAGCTTCAAAAACAGAATTCACAAATAACTCACATGGAGCAGGCCATGCGCTCCCCTCTGGCGACGGGTCCGTGGTCGTCGTAGATGACGAGCGACTTCCTCATGATGGAGTGCTTCCCCGCCAGCCCTATCACCGTGTCCGTGAACAGCCGCCGCGTCAGACGCGCAGAGTCCACCTTCTTGCCTGCCACTTGTAAGTTGCCGTGTCTGGAAATAACAGGAAAAAGAATGGGTAAATTTAGTTAATTATAACTGGTCCTTGTGTTCCGTATTTTTGTGGTCAGAAAGGTAGTCAAGGCTGAATGCAATATTTGACTAAACACAGAAATCTAAGTCAATAGAAGTTGCAAAGACAATCCAACGCTTCTGAATTCACAATGGGAACACGCGGCCGGCGCTGAGGCAGCGCGCCGTCCAGTTGTAGAAGTAACATGTACCTGGTAGTGAGGTCCCCGAGCCGGCAGAGTCCCTCGAGCCCCGGGCGGCAGTAGGACTCCGGGTGTCGCGTGTCGATGTCGAGCGCGTGCGGCGTGAACACGCGGCCGGCGCTGAGGCAGCGCGCCGTCCAGTTGTAGAAGTAACATGTACCTGGTAGTGAGGTCCCCGAGCCGGCAGAGTCCCTCGAGCCCCGGGCGGCAGTAGGACTCCGGGTGTCGCGTGTCGATGTCGAGCGCGTGCGGCGTGAACACGCGGCCGGCGCTGAGGCAGCGCGCCGTCCAGTTGTAGAAGTAACATGTACCTGGTAGTGAGGTCCCCGAGCCGGCAGAGTCCCTCGAGCCCCGGGCGGCAGTAGGACTCCGGGTGTCGCGTGTCGATGTCGAGCGCGTGCGGCGTGAACACGCGGCCGGCGCTGAGGCAGCGCGCCGTCCAGTTGTAGAAGTAACATGTACCTGGTAGTGAGGTCCCCGAGCCGGCAGAGTCCCTCGAGCCCCGGGCGGCAGTAGGACTCCGGGTGTCGCGTGTCGATGTCGAGCGCGTGCGGCGTGAACACGCGGCCGGCGCTGAGGCAGCGCGCCGTCCAGTTGTAGAAGTCAGCGCCCGGCGCGTGTTCATGTAGCGCCCAACGATGGTCTTTAGTGTTGTTCACGTTAGCGCCATCGGCGTGCACCTACAACACAACACCTCGTAACTTTAACAGTTTATACCATAGATAGCCCTCATTGCAACACATGCACGCACATCATGACCAAGTTATGATGGTGATCACGTTTTGGAGACGCAAGTGTAGTAATCGCAAAGAGCAGCGCTAGATCGGTCATTGTGGCGTTTTTTGGAGGAGGCCATCAGCAATCAGTACGCGTGTTATGACTGAAATGATGATCATAATAAAGGAAAAAATATTGTCGGGCGGGGGCGACATTTTTCAGTTTTTGTCCTGCCTCGAAATAATTCTAGATCCGGGGCTGATGCTGGGCTTGTGTTTGATCGCCATCTCGCGATGATGTGGTCTACAATAGAACACGCTTGCCTAGAACCTCTGGCAGCGCATTCCACTGTCTGGCAGTTTTCCCATACTTCTGTAAACGAATTTGAACCAGACTCACCATGCTCTCGATGATGATAGTGGTATCCTCCCAGGGCCTGTCCTGCGGCTGTCGGAACACGACCGTCCCGACCAGCGGGTACCTGTAGATGACCTGCGCGGAGAACATCGGCGTCTGGTACTCGGTGCCGGCCTCGTACTGCAGGATCGTGCCGCAGATGTTACGCTTTGGCACCCGTCTGGGAAATTACCATGGAGATTTTAATTAAAGTAGCAGTAGTCGGGTAAGGCACGGATCGTTGAGACAGCAAGACAACCGATGATTTGTTTACAGTGTTTTAGCTTAGTGTGATAGACGACTGACCAATAATAGTGTTAGATTGAGGGTGTGCGGCATTTTAGTGTGGGAGATCTTTATATAATATTTTTTTTTCTATTATTATTTCAACTTTACTGTGCAGTGCTATAAGTTGACATTTTTTAGGGTTCCGTACCAAAATGGTAAAAAAGGAACCCTTATGGTGCGACTTCGTCTGTGTGTCTGTCTGTCTGTCTGTCACACCTGCTTATTTCAGCAACTACTTATGCTATCGACTTGAAATTTGAAACAGTTATAAAGAATGCTTGTTCAACTTTATTGCAAATGAAAAAAGTCCAAAAATATTTTTATTTTCATTGCTAAAGGGGTCGGAGGGGGGTCCAAAATTTTAAATTGGGGTTACTAGGTCAAATGACATATCATATGAAAGGGCTTGATCTGCACATTTCAAAATATATTTTTATTTTATTTTATGTCTCACAGTTTTCGACATATGATGAAAAAGGTCCAAAAAAATACTATTCCCCCCCCTTATCTCCGAAGTTTGCGGGGCGAAAAATCTGAAATAATTAGAGTTGATAGGAATTGACCCAAATATGGCACCAAAAATAAAACGATGTTCCTAACTAGTACAGGTTTTTCAAAATCATCAAAATTCCTTCACAAACAAACTTAGTTATGCGGTCCGGATTTTTTCACTTTATACGTCCAAAAATGATACGGAACCCTCGGTGCGCGAGTACGACTCGCACTTGGCCGGTTTTATTTTTCATTACCTCTCCAACACCAGCGCCCTGTGCACCACGCTATTCACTCCCTGCAGCGGCAGGAACACGTCCCAGTAGGCGCCGCTCAGCTCGTTGGCGAGGCCCGGCAGTAAGTACTTGTGGTTCAGGTACTCCGTGCGATCCTTGTGCTTACCCAGCAGGTCGCCCACTGCGTACTGGTCCTGGGTGCCCATACCTGTAAGTGATGGGGTGGGAAATGTGAGTGATATGGAGTAATATGTATGTGATAGGCAACCCCTCATAGGCAACCCCGCCTGGGGAAGAGCACAAGGGCGGATCCAGGGGGAGGAACATGGAGGTCATGACCTCCCCCCTTGAGCTGGGCCTAGGTCGACTTCTGATAATGTTTCAAGATTGTCCTGGTTGTACTTCGATTACGTGACCCTCCCCTGACTCAAAAGCTTGATCCGCCCTTGAAAGAGCAAGGGTAATGAAAGACTACTAATGATAAAGCCCCACTGTGTTTTCCGCCCCTTCCACCTGTGCTAAAAGGTAATGTTTGCTTTTAAGTTTATTTATTAATTTGCTACCATCGTGGTATAAATTAAAAGAAAAGTCGATAAACAGAGTTATGTATGTGACACTCATCTAAAATAATGATCATCGTCAATTGACACGCAGTGACGCAGACCAACGATTTGCCGTCTATCTTTGGAATCTACTACAATCGTGCTACAATGAGCATTCTTAGGAAGTAATGCAATAATATCCTTGATCTACCACAAATCACAATTTGATGTTATTGAATCTGCGAACTTCTCTGCTCATATCACCTTTTTAACACTATTGTGAAAAGATGAGATGTTCACGCTGAGTTGCAGAAAAGGTCATTAAGTTTTAAAGGAGACTTTAACGATAGAAATTGTATGGGTAATGCCTCCATTAAAATTTAATTATCTTTCTGCAACCGACCGTCATAATGTTAATTATCTGGATCAAAATATAGGTACAAACATATTATGTGTACCTCTTACAATAGCTAAAAATAATTTCTTATAATATTCTACTTATGTCCGCTCAAATAATTTCTAGATGGGTACTGCTCTGATCCTTATCTCTATGCTTAACTGTCTTTTGTTAAGGC
Source organism: Thalpophila matura (assembly GCA_948465475.1). Classification (NCBI taxonomy): domain Eukaryota; kingdom Metazoa; phylum Arthropoda; class Insecta; order Lepidoptera; family Noctuidae; genus Thalpophila; species Thalpophila matura. The sequence continues at coordinate 12,707,775 of OX419200.1, forward strand.
CTCTGTAAATAGGTAATAATATCTGGGCAAATTCCCTATATCTCAACACCGAATAATTCATAATAAAAAGTACCTAGGTAATAATAGTATTGTCATTTTGTTGACGAGTTGTCGGTTATTTTGGAAACAAGTGTGTATTGTGAGCGCGTCCACACCGCACGCATCATCGCAGCGAACACGTAAACATCTCTAGCGGCCGGTTGGCTCGCCACCAAGCGACGCGCTCCGACCGCGAGCAACCAGATTGTTCCGATTAGAAAAGCTTCCGTGACAGTTCATGAAACTTTTTTAACAAAACGTTGCCCTACATGGGAAATGTCACATGGGCATAGTCATTAACACAAATCTCACGTGGACCTAGAACAATTTTCACATCAAAGACCGTTCAGTGCTTTTTGCATGATGCGCGCACAAACAGATAAAATATTTTTTATGCATGGATAGTTACATCCCATCCCAGTACCCTGCCCCGCATATTTTTTTTTCAGAATATAGGTATTTAATGAACCTACAGACACGGTCTTTACAATTTTATAATAGAATAGAAGAATTCGTAAATAGGTGTACATTAAGCTCACCTGGTGGAGGTACCGTCTTCAAATCAATCCCAGAAGGGTTATAGATCCCCCCTGTAGTATTACAGATGGAGTCCATGGCATCGCCGAGGACTGTTGGCGGCAATTCCTGCACATTGTACCGCAGCATGGAGCCGACGAAACGCAGGTTCGACTCGTAGTCCTGGTCGGAGGCGCCCAGCTGGAAGTTGGTCCAGGTGGGGTCGAAGGGAGACCGCTGCGTGAAGTCGATAGAGCCCCGCACGCCGTCCATGTTTATTAGGGCTCTGGAAATCATTGATTACATAATCAGTAGCGGCCTTAGGAGATGGCATGAAGGGCAACCGCCCGATGTCCCACTCTTGCAGGGGCCTCGAGCCGTCGTGCAACAAATCAAGTAGAAAAAGTAATTACAAAGAAAAATTTTAAAACTCTACATTTATTTATTTATAACTTTTGCATTTCTTGACAATCATCATCAAAAATACCTACTTTCAATTAAGTACATAAATTACACAAAGACCTAGGGCCTCGCAAAGATCTGCCGCCCAGGGGCCTCGCAATGGCAAAATAATTTAAGTAAGTTATGAAGAGGTTGTACTAAACCTGTCAAAATTAATAATGCCAGGACTAAATCTATCTGTTGGGAATTTACTCCTACTTTATCTATTCACATCAAGCACAGTCAGCGACATTTAGGGTCAAGAAACTTGACGCAACTTACAATAATAATCGTTCTGCTAAGTGCATAAACGAAAGAAGTATAGATGGTTATCTAGCGATTAGAAAAAGTCTCCAACGATAACCCTGTGGCCATAGCGATCGATGAACAAGTTCTTATAAATCAAAATATTAGAAACAAGAATATAGATATTATTTACAATTCGCTGTTTTTAATCTGACCAGAAATAGCTTTCAAGGACATAGTTATAATATTGAACACACGCCTCTAAACTTGTACGCCTACGATCATATCAGACAAGTTTTATACTGCATTGATTATTATTTAATTCGGTTCCGTTATCATCGCCCCTTCTACAAATAAACAACAGAAATAAGAACCATCCAGTTTTATAATCGGTTGATAAAATAAAAACATTATACTTACTTGGTACTTTTCGGCTGCATGAGCCTCAACTTGGCACACGCCAGGAAACTATCAGAATGTCTGTTATCATATATCACCACATATAGACTCCTCTTCGTCACCTCCATGTCGCTTCGCAGCACATTGATGACATCATCCTTGAACAACGTCTTCGTTTTCATGACGTTCGCGTCTGTAGCTACCTTGATGAGACCTAGCCTACTGTCCAGGTCCCCCACACTCATGCCATCCCCACTGTTCTCAGGGTCAAACACCAGCTGAAGAACATTACAATTGTCTTCGTAGTTCCCCTTGTCAGTATCAAAAATGTCTGTCACAAATAACTTCCACTTATGTTCTGTAAATTCTACTTTTTCTGCCACAGCTTTGGTATGGTATAAGTCTGCTTGGATGTAAGAGTCCGATTCATCAGACTCTTTGGCTGTTAGCCATCTAAAATGCAGTGTTCCCGCCACTGGGGAGGTGAATCTTGCTATCGCATTCCTCTCGTAAGTCTGGTCTGTTGATAAAATTGATGCACATATAACTCTGTCTCTCTCCGCAGTTTCTAAGACTATACTCTTGCCCCAGAGTCCGTCTGGGCCTGTCAGCGTATTTTTACTTTCAAACTCTGCGTGATCCTTGCCTGGTATGATGAGGTAACCTAATTCTTCAGTGAGATCAATAAGTTCTTTGCCTAAGTTAGCGTCGGAACACCTGGCTTCGGAGAGGTCCCGGTAGTCCACCGGGAACTCGTGGATGGTCCACCGCCAGACGCCGTCAGGGTACTGCAGGGTGGGCTTGAGGTTAGTCCTAATGCTGATGAGCGTGTCGTTCTTGTGGGAGAACTCCACCTCGCCGTGCAGCCCGTGCTGCGACAGGTACGCTCGAAGGACCAGGCATTCTGATATTTCTGTAAAGTAAACAGAGGTTGATTTAAATTTAATTATTTCCGTGTTTGGCAAAAGTAGCTTCCACCCACAAAAACAAATGAAAGGAAATAATTGACTGCTAAGCTATGAACCAAAACATTTGTAGCTCTATGAACTGTCTTATTTTGTAAACAACATGCTCTTTAAAAATCTGCTGTACTAAGAATGTGCAAGTGCATTGCATTTTCAGCCTATCGAACCTATTTTACGTTTGAAGCAGCAATAGCCCAACGATTAAGACGTGGCCGCGCGAGCCAGAGGTCGTAAATGCGATTTTCATTCGTTACACCATTGTGTGCGAAATGTGTGAATACTTATTTGTTTTAAGAGACTTGGAGAAAATAACTTCCCATCTTTACCGCCCTCCCCAGAAAGAAAAAGGTGATGTTTAACCCCTGAATTACTTAAAGTTAAGAGCATAATGTAGAACTACCCCTTGGACAAAGAGAGCTCCCAGAATTAGATACCTACCTTTGCTTATCCGTAACTACTAATACGACAGCTTACACATACAAAGATTGTAAATGGATTCATCCAGTTTTCTTGATAACTTTTCTCAACTTAAAAACGAATGCTCTATTCTCAATAATGTGATCTCAAAAGTCTATCAACCATTCCCACGTTCCTAATCACGTGTATGTATCGTTCTTCGACTGGTTTTGGATTCAAATAGTGATTTTATTCATGGGCTGACCACACCGGTCCCGAAACATACCTATACGTGAGTCAAACTGTAAACAATTGTTAACATAAATGTATAATAGGAGCCTTGTCTCTTTTCTTCCACCAGCTTCCGGGCTGACAGTCACAAGTTACTTAACTTGTCACATAAGCATGTCCAGTTATGCCACTGTCTCCAAAACGTGATCGCAATCATAACTAGTTCGACTCCAGGCGTTGACTGTATGCCCTTGAGACATTTTTTTTTTTGTTATTAACACAAACAAAGAGATATCTGCACTTTCGAAAGTTTGTTTCGTAATCATTTTGCTACTAAACGGATATTGTTAATTATTGTTACTATTAATTCTTTGAATTATTATTTTGGATGTTAACTTTTTAAGCTATGAGTGCATTTAATTTAAATTTAAGTTATATAAGTATACGTCTAAGTTAAAAGTTTTGTTATTAAATGTTTTTGATCTAAGATTATCAGTATTGCAGAAAAATAATAAATTGGAAAGTTTTTTTCACGTAACTAAAAAGTTGGCTAATATCTTGTTAAGTTATCAATTATCTTTGCTTCTATAACAGTCAGTTTACCTAAACTTATATGTATTATCGTTAATTTAAGTCACTGTTCCTTCTTCTGTTTATTTACCCTAAACTTAATCATGACTAATAATAGAGAAATCAACTCAAAACCAGTCAATCAGGATACAAAACAAACTTCAACCAACTTTTGTTCAAATGTTTGATTCAACTTACCAACAGTAATCAACACAAAATACACTAAACACAGGAACTTTGGCCTCACATGACTAAATGCGTAAATCATTTTCACTACACTATAGTTTAACTACACCGATTTCGTATCGTAACGCATGATGCCACTGGTTTCTCTCGCGGAGTGAAAGGCACTGGCTCACTTAAAACATTCAAGTACAACTTAACGAATGAGACACGTAGATAGTTAGAGCAAGATGCAAGACGCTAAGGCCGTATAGGAGGAAATGACAAGCCGTCATTTGATGATGAATTTTTCGCGGTAAAACCGAGAAAATTATCGAATTCTTTTCAGAATCCAGCTGTTTGAAATGCAGAACTTAACAAACACGACAGATTATCAAAAATAGGTACAAAAGTATTAGTTTTTACAGCAAAGGGCTAGAAGTCAGCGTCGTTCGAATTTGGAACTCAGCAATTTCGAGGGATTGCCTCAGTCTCCTATAAAGACACCAAAAATAAAAGAAAGTCCTTTAAAGAAGTTTTTTTCCTCTGAGGAATGTATGCGAGAGATATGTGCGAGGCGGTACAAATACCTTCACCCAATCACACCGCTTCCCCGCACAGCATTCGTGAAAATAATCCGCTACGTATCCTTACACCGTTCAGCTTCTTCGTATAGCTTTGGTGGAAAGAGTCACACTGTTTTACAGCTCCGCTACGCATCCTCGCCCCGCTCAGCTTCCTCGCACATCTCTGGGGGAAACGCAGTCTTAACTATAATGAGCCGTGAGACAGGTTATGTCGTTACCTTGCTTGACCCTCTGTCCAATGTCATCAATACAGGTGTACTGTATTCAGATGTTTAAATGATGTATGGATTTTGTAACATACATCACATTATGCGATAAGGGCAATAATTCAATTCACTCAGTACAATTAATTAACTGAGTGAATTGAATGAAGACTGACACGAAGCTGACCGGACCTTACAATTGGGTTTACTCTCGCATCATAGAAACAAGGAGATATTGGCACGGGAACAACTGTCGCCACTTTTAGTACATTTTTCAACACAATTAAAAGCGCCCCTCGTGTATATAAAGATCTCCCACACATTAAAAATTCCGCACACCCTCAATCTAAACTAAAACACTGTATTTATATCATCGATCGTGTTCGGTTCGTCGCCAGCGTGTACTTTTGTACTACGCCCAGTGGGCAAATTAAAGCATCAAGCTCAATAGCGCCTTGGCACAACTCCCTTGTTTCTATGATCTGAGGGTTTACTGCTTGATTTCGAATGTCATATGCCCGATGGCTAATTCCCCGAAGTCATCAGATTGAACGTCCAAATTGCCGAAATTCCATAGCATCGATATATATACCACAATTTCGACTAGCCATTAGATTTCGCCGAAAAGCCATTGCAACGATAGTCCTATATCCATCGAATGTCTATTAGTAGCTGCGATAGCGCTAGTAACGGATTATACACTAAACATAACATCGCATTTGGAAAAGAACATAAACATAACAAAGTGGGGAAAAATATTCGGGGAATCCGAATAATTTTTCCGTGCTTTTCAACCAAAAACGGGTAATGTAAGAAATTCCTTCCTTCCTTCCTTTCTTAGTAGATATTTTATCTTATTACTTGTGAGTGAGTAATTCTTACATATACAATAGAATTGGTTTCTCGGAAACGGCTCTAATGATTTGGATGACATTTTTTATTATGTTAATGTTTTACTTTCCAACCTTATCTAGATAGGTGTCATCATCCCTGAGAATGTCCCGAGCGAGATACCTATATAATAAGCAACTGAGCATTAATAATATTTGACAACTGCTTAGGTATAAGTACTATCATTAAAGTAATTAACGTGCTGTCATTACATAATTACGTTATTTCTACTATTACTAGCTAATGTTCCACTATAAGTGTCGTTTGGAAGCCAAGAAATTGTAAACTCGGCTAACAGCGATCATAAATATCAAGCTCAATGTCAAAGTTAATTTAGTTGTACATCTGTTACATCTAGGGCTGCCATCACCTTAATTATTGACGCCGAACAAAAACTTTAAAAATCCCGGACATTAGGGTGAAATTGAGTATTTTAACCGGACGCCCCCGAAAAAAATATTTTATCAATCAGGATTCCCCTGACACAAAGTGTCCGGGTTTCAACTGGACACTTTTTGAAACCCCTACCGGATCCCCAGATGGAGCATCTGGGGATCCGGTGCCCTCCGTGCATCCGAATGCCCTCTAAACTAGGACAAATCCGGCGAACTCCGGACAGGTGGCAGCCCTAGTCACATCTGTGTGTGCTACACATTCTGTGCTTCAGATATTATTTCTCTTATACCTCTACTAGGTACGAGTACCAGAGAATATCTAAAAAAATATTTTATTTGTCTAAAGTTGTGACGAATTCAACGTTTTTCATCATCATTTCATTACTTAGTACTGGCAATCTTTCATCACTAGCCACTTCATGCTTCCAAATTCGATTTACATTTACAACGTTGAGAACATTTACAACGGTCAGTAAAATTAACATTGTACCTAATTTTAGTACTTCGGTTACTTAACATGATCTGAAAAATTACACTGCACTTTGCCTGTTGTTCATAGCTGTATTCATAATAATAATTGTAAAAAAAATATTTTTTTAAAAAACCACGTTTTTAAAACGCACTAAAAAGAACGTATAAAATAATCTGATGAAATGAAATACGTGTGGCGCATCTTACTATTATCTATTGCATGCGGTCCACGTTTTTCATTTCATCAGAAATTATTTTATATATGTATAGTGCGTTAGTTAGTGCGTACTTTTTACATTTAGTGCATTTTAAAAACGTGTTTTTTTAAAAAAAAAATTTTATTTACAATTATTATTTTTTTACTTTTTAGACCGTATTATTTATTGCATTGTCATCCAAATTACATAGGTATACCAAATTTCAGCTTAATCCGATGACAGGAAGTGCTTGAAAAATGAATTGCAAAATTTGTACCGAACAGACAGACACACAGACAGACACGAAAGCGAGTTAATAAAAACGCTTGCACAGCCTCTCTATTCTGTACCGACGCCGACGCGCCGCATGATATCACCCCGAGAACTGCCAATTTGTTTGCGAACGTTCGCGGGAGAATATCACCGTGACATTCTCCCTCGAACGTTCGCAAACGAATTGGCTTTCTCACGGTGATATCACGCGGCGTATCGGTACAGAAAGGCAGGGTAAGAACCGGGAAATATCAAGCATTCCAAATTATATCAGACATGCAATGTGTTACTATTACCTATATCAATGCATAACTATGTATTACATAAAATCCGGCAAAGTGCGTGTTGGACTACGTACAGTCTGTTCCGTAGCAAGGAGTATTTTTCAGTTTTCCGACCGCAAACATTTGTGTTTCATGATGTTATTATGAAATACAATGTTATTGGTAATGAAAAGCTTTACTAGGCGACAAGCTTATTTTTTTTTTCAGATTTTTCTAAAATGCGGTGGGAAAGTTAAAGAGTTGGACACATTGTTAACGACTTTCGAAGCTCGTATTTCACTAAATATTCATCTAAATACAAAAGTCATTTAGAAACCGTTATTTTTAAAGACCTACCCAACGATATCCCACTTGAAGGAGTGATCGATTTCCTATTTTTTATGTTATAACATGTATGAATATGATATGAAAAAAAAAATATATTTTTATTTTTTATTTTTTTTATATTATAGGAGGCAAACGAGCAAACGGATCACTGATGGTAAGTGATTACCGCCGCCCATGGACACTCGCAACACCAGATGAGTCACAAGTGCGTTGCCGGCCTTTTAAAAAGAGTACGCTCTTTTCTTATATATTATATTTACGGGGAGCCCCCCTAAATATGTATTTGTTTTATGATTTTACTACTTAGGGTTGACAGAAAACTTCTGCATTTCAAACAAATTGATTAAGAACTGTAGATTTTACGAGGGTGTGTCAGAGACTAAATAAGACGAAACTAAGTAAAGTAAGTAACTAAGGGTTCCTAGTTTTACTACGAAACCCCAAAAAAACACTCTTACATAGCATTGTTACTATTATCAGTAATCGAGATCATATGCTTGCATGTTTACTGACAATAAGGGGTCCATTTAATATTCAATTGACATGAACAATGAATGAATACCTAAGTGACTGATTTTCTAGAGAGTTTTCAATACAATATTGAAGCTTCCGCCAGAGCTTTCGCTCGCGTATTTTTGTTTACACAATATCTTAAAAAAATATATAAATTGATAACATTTTTGTTAGTTTCATGTTTAAGCTATATTACTGTAATTTTTTTTCAAAATCCGTTCAGTAGTTTTTGCGTGAAAGAGTAACAAATATCATCAATCCATCCTCACAAACTTTCACGATTAAATATTACTGTTCCCCGCGGTTTCACCCCCGTTGCTCAGCTCCTAAGAGTCGTAGCGTGATGTTAAATAGCCTATACTATTCCTCATGAATGTGGCTATCATATAAAAAAAGATTTTTTCAAATCTGATCGGGAGTTCCAAAGACTAGCGCGTTCAAACAAACAAACAAACAAACAAACTCTTCAGCTTTTTAATATTAGTATAGATTAGTAGGAACTGTAGGAAGTAGGATTATGGCGTAGACTGCATCGTTGGTTTAGTGGTCGCAAGTACGACTGCTTAGCTTGAGGTCCTGGGGTTCGATCCCCCCCCGATGCCAACCAGTGTGTTTTGGGCATTCCATTAGAAAATCGCACCCTGGATTTGTGGTCGCTATTACACGGGACTTATAACAGGACTGGTGCAATGTGGGTATACATAGTAATGCACACCTCTGCCTGCCTCCGGAGAGTACAGGCGCGATGATATTACGTTTTATCATAGAGCAGTTATTGGCGCGCTTATTTGTACACATATCGTCCCTGGTGAACACATCACGTAAACAATATAATTGGCACATCTTTGAGATGAAATCCTTGAATTTCAACTCGACTACAACTATGGATGTGTATGGCAGCCATTACACGCTCAATCCAGATCACGATCCTAGCAAGGTGCGGACGATTATGACCTTTATAATTATGACCACCTTGCTTGGATCGTGTTGGATCGTGATCTGGATTGAGCGTGTAATGGCTGCCTATGAGTTATTCCTGTTTCGACTAAACAATCCAGGGTTATAGGCAATCTATACTATATACTCGTAATATTATAAATGCGGTGTGACTGGCCTTCGTATCACACGTATATCGGAATAACTCCAACGTAGCGATCCTGGTCACCAAACATCATGACACATAGAACAGAGGAAGAAATAACAGAAGGTGAAAGTTCTACAAGCGCGAGATCAACTGTCAGCTGTTGAATATTTAAATTAACCATAACTGGTTATGATTAATTTAATAATTGGTGGTATTAATAAATTAATAAAGTTTTACCGAAACTTCAACATACAGTGACTGAGCAACACTGCATTATTTTGTATTGCATACGCTATGTCCGTAACCTACTGTACCTTGTGTGACCGTGTTATCGAGGTTTCTAGAGAGTAGAGTTTCTGCGCCTATCTATCGTATGTCCCGAAGAAATAATGGTATTAGTTGTATTGCATACGCTATGTCCGTACCCTGTACCTTATGTGACCGTGTTATCGAGGTTTCTAGGGCGTGGAGTTTCTGCGCCTATCTATTGTATGTCCCGAAGAAATAATGGTATTAGTGACGCGAGTGCGCCCGCGCAGCGCCGCTCGGCTATTCTCGGCCGAGACTGAGTCACGCGCTGAAATAAGGTCATTGTAATCCACACCGATGGTATCGCGGTTCGATTCCCGGGTCGTGACGAATGCCTGCATTTTGTAAGGCACGAGTAAGGTGCAGAGGCTGGGTGATACATGTGTACGTTTGTAACAACCTTCACACTGCAATATCGAAGATCTTTCTGCATTTATTTGTACTCTCTCAAGGTATATTAGTTTTACCATAAATCAAAGTTTGGGACAGTTTTTTTCACGACGATGGTGGCAAACACGTACAGCCTGCCCTACGCTACGCGGCTACTGCAGCCTATGAACCGCTGGCAACACCCAGTTGCCGACCCTTTAAAATGAGGATTCGCTGTGCCGACAGCTTAGAGGAGAAGCAGGTCCCCCGCTGTCAACACAGCGCATCTTCAGGAGCTCTGGCGACCTTACTAACCACAGGAACACAACACTACCGAAGAGTAGCGTTATTTGGCCCTGGTGTGCTGTAAGGTGGAGGCACTTTCCCAGTCGGGCTGCTCCAGATTTAAGCGAGATATCCCGCTGTGCCCTACCTCTTTTAAAACACAGTAGCTACCTACTGTGAAAGTCCGTTTAATTGAAAACAGCCGTTTAACAAGACTTTTCTAAGGGCCGAGTTCATCGACAAGATAACAGTCTAAATAATTTTGCACACATAGTGCAGTCAGTGCCCCACATTATCAGATCCCTCTTAGAATCTTTTTAAGAGGGGTCAGACAACGTGGGGCTCTGACTGTACTATCACCTTTACTACAACAATCATCGTTACGACGAGAAAAAAGTAATAATGATGAACAATTTTACACACATCTTAAAATTCGCCACAGGACAGTGAATGACCGATAAGATACGCGAAACATACGATATAATTAAAACATATGCCATTACAATCTTGAGATGTCATCTCTAGCATACTCAATTACTCATAACACCTCGTTACATAGAAATATGTGTCATAATTTTGCTCACCTGTGCAGTTTAAGTACTATTCTCGATGCTGGAGAGATTCCATAAATCTGTACTAGTCATCATCCGCCTAGCCTTTTCCCAAAATAGATTGGGGTCGGCTTCCAGTCTAACTGGTTGCGGCTGAATATCAGTATTTTACGTGGAGCGACTGCCATCTGACCTCCACAACCCAATTATTGGGTAATACCGGTATTCGAATGTTAGACCGGTTGTCAGACTTTCGGGCTCCTGACTACCCGTAACGATTGTCAAAGACATTCTTATGACAACCGGTATCAACATAAATCCATAAATCTGTACTAGTATAATAAAGCTAAAGAGTTCGTTTGTTTGAACGCGCTAATCTCCGGAACTACCAGTTGGATTTAATAGCCCAATTCTTGAGGAAGGTTATAAGCTATTTAACATCATGCTACGACCCTTTACCAAGACTAGATACCCCTCACAAATGTTTTGTAAACAAACTGATATCAGCACAAAACGCGAAAAATGCTCGCTGCAGAGATTGAAGATAATAATATTATGATTTTCTACATTCCAAATTCTTAGAATTTCGTAATATTTCCTTTAGTTCTTCTCTATACGTTAGGTACCTCTACCTCTACCTAAACCCACATTTAATAAATTTAACTCTTTCATACTCTATCATAGATAATACCTAACAGTGACAGAGGGGGGAGCTAGGGGGCTGGAACCCCTAAACAATCTTGAAACAATTGTCAGAGATACGTTTTGACAGATTTCAGACTAGATTAGTGATTTAATGATAATCATATCCAGATTAGCCCTCTGAAAATTATTCTTGAGTCCGCCACTGGACAGGAATCAACCACCGCATCACCCACCATTGACTGGTCTCGCGAAGTTCCTGTATACCTACAAGAGAAAGATGACAACTTGGTGAGGATATCCAGAATACGTCTACTAAAAAAACCGACTTCCAAAAACAACACTAAAAACTATGAAATAAAAAGTTTAAACTTCCTTAATTAAAAATCTAAATGTATATTGAAGCCGGCGCGGCGGGGCCTTTTCAGGTTTTTGCCTCTCAGTCTTTAAACAGGAAGGGTGTGCGCAGTGTGTGCACGTAGAAACTAAGATTTCCTTTTATTCCTTGTTCATCTGCAATTTTGCTTATTTTCATGCTAGGCCCCGCCGACTTCAATATACATTTAGATTTTTAATTATGGAAGTTTAAACTTTTTATTTCATAGTTTTTAGTGTTGTTTTTGGAAGTCGGTTTTTTTAAAACCTGTTTTTTATTTTTAACTTTTTAGTGTAGTGTAGTGTAACATGTCATGTTTTTTTTTATAATAATACCTTACGTATATAAAAGTACCATAAAATTATGGATAGAGCAACTTTAATAATATACTGCTTTGACACACATTTTGTATGTACTTTTACCGAGATCGATTGCTTTCACGAATTTAAATAGGTACTTACCTTCTAAGATATTTATGGATAAGTACGTTTCAGTAATCGAAAACAATGTTTTTTCAGCAATAGGCTCTTTCCCTAACTTTCTATCAAATAAGACTTGAACATAAAAAAAACAGGTTTTAAAAAAACCGACTTCCAAAAACTACACTAAAAACTATGAAATAATAAGTTTAAACTTCCATAATTAAAAATCTAAATGTATATTGAAGCCGGCGGGGCCTCTTCAGGTTTTTGCCTCTCAGTCTTTAAACAGGAAGGGTGTGCGCAGTGTGTGCACGTGGAAATTAAGATTTCCTTTTATTCCTTGTTAATCTGCAATTTTGCTTATTTTCATGCTAGGCCCCGCCGACTTCAATATACATTTAGATTTTTAATTATGGAAGTTTAAACTTATTATTTCATAGTTTTTAGTGTAGTTTTTGGAAGTCGGTTTTTTTAAAACCTGTTTTTTATTTTTAACTTTTTAGTGTAGTGTAACATGTCATGTTTTTTTTATAATAATACCTTACGTATATAAAAGTACCATAAAATCATGCATAGAGCGACTAATATACTGCCTTTGACACACATTTTGTATGTACTTTTACCGAGATCGATTACTTCCACGAATTTAAATAGGTACTTATATTCATAGATGTTGGTGGATGAGAGCATTTCAGTAAACAAAAACTGGGCAAGAGCGTGTCGGACCTCGCACAGTGTAGGGTTCCGTAGCAAGAAGTATTTCAGTGTTCCGACCGCAAATACAAGTTTGTATTTCATAATATTATTATGAAATATTATTATTTTTACGGTTGTCAAACTCAAAATGGAAAATAGTGAATATTTCAAAAATTTAGTGACGTATTTTGTTCAAACCAATTCAATCGAAAGTATTTATTAAATGCTATAAGCTTGATTTTTTCCAGATTTTTCGATAGCGCGGTTGGAAAATTACAGGGGGACACATTGTCAACGACTTTGGGAGCTCCTAGTTCACTCAATATGCACTTAAATAAAAAAAGTATTTAGAAACCTTCATGTTATTTTCAAAGACCTATCCAACGATACCCCACATGGTGGGGTGCGCGAAAATATTTTTTTTCGTCCCTCAGTTTCATGTATGGGAGCCCCCCCCCCTAATAATTTTATTTTTCGTAATTTCACTATAGGCCTTAATGGCGGCTTATAAAACACATCTACCTACGAAGTTTCATACAAATTGGTTATGAACTGTAGATTTGACGAGGGTGTGACAGACGGACAGACGGACAGACGGACAGACAGACGGACAGACAGACGGTCATGATGAAACTATAAGGGTTCCTAGTTTTACTACGGAACCCTAAAAACAGTGTTTTTTCAGTTTGTAATAGCAATAGGCTCGCTCCCTAGTCTTCTATCAAATGCGACTTAAGCATGAAAAAATTGTGTGTACTATACACCTCTGTCTAACCTTGCGGGAAATATCGGCGTGATGTTATGTATGCATAATATCGAGATCGATTGCGTTCAGGAATTCATGTACCTACACAATATCACTTTTTCATCATCGTCATGATGTCATCGAGATACACCAAAAATACCGTTTATTACACCTGGTTAAAAATCTACTCAACCAAAGTTAATAAAATTTATATGGGACCACCGCGCGAGGTTTATCTACCATATGAAAAAAGAATCACGTAAATCGGCTCAGAAATCACGGAGTAATCGGTGTACATACATTAAAAAAAAAAAAAAAAAAAAAAAAAAAACCAACCGAATGCAGAACCTCCTCCTTTTTGGAAGTCGGTTAAAAAAAACTGTGTGTACTATACACCTCTGCCTAACCTTGCGGAAAATACTAGCGTGATGTTATGCATGTATAATATCGAGATCGATTGCGTCCAGGAATTCGTGTACCTACATAATATGACTTTTTTATTATCGTCATGATGTCATCGATATACACGAAAAATTCCGTTTATTGCAGCTGGTTACAAAACTATTCAACCTAAGTTAATACAATTTATATGGGACCACCTCGCGAGCTTCTTCTACCATATGAAAAAAAATCACGTAAATCGGCTCACAGATCACAGAGTAATCGGTGTACATACATTAAAAAAAAAAAAAAAAAAAAAAAAAAAAAAAAAAAATGTCTCCGTAAACACAATAAGATGTGTTATGATCGGTACTCGAATCGATTCTGGATAAAGCCAACAATTGGATACGTTTAAAGTTGGCAGACTTGATGAAATTACTGTGTATCGCTTTTCAGATCTTGACATTCGAAGATTTAAATGTGAAAGTGGCAATCAACGGGCTGCCACTTTCTGAACATCAACGTACGTCATAGTGCCTACGAGAGTACCTACCGTACACGTAGAGTACCTACGAGCGGTAGCCCTCTGTGTGACGTACGTTGAGTATGGCACTCTCAGTTCAGGCAAGGAAAACAATAATATACATGGGAGAAAGGCTCTTTTCATAATTCTATGGGGAAAGGTGTAAGAGATCACTTTTGGTCTCTTTTACGGAAAGGCTCGTAGTTTAACGCGAAAGAATCAATGTATGAATGCTTTTTAGGGTTCCGTAGTAAAACTAGGAACCCTTATAGTTTCGTCCCGTCCGTCTGTCCGTCTGTCCGTCTGTCCGTCTGTCCGTCTGGCACATAGCATAAGCATAAGCATAGCATAATCGGCCTATAATGTTCCCACTGCTGGGACACAGGCCTCCTCTGTGAGAGGGAGTGGGCCGTAGTCCACCACGCGGGCCCAGTGCGGGTTGGTGGACGTCACATGTCTTCGAATTTTTGGTTCTAGGACATGCCGGTTTCCTCACGATGTTTTCCTTCACCGTTAGAGCAAGTGATAATTAATTTCTAATACGCACATGACTCCGAAAAGTCAGCGGTGCGTGCCTCGGGATCGAACTTGAACCATTCGCCGTGGAAGGCACATGGTTAAACCACTAGGCTATCACTCTGGCACACCCTCGTCAAATCTACAGTTCATAACCAATCTCTATGAAACTTCGCAGTTAGATGTCTTTTGTGAACCGCCATAAAGGCCTGTAGTGAAATTACGAAAAATAAAATAATTAGAGGTGACATGACCCCATACACGAAACTGAGGGATGAAAATATTTGCGCGCACCCCTTTGTGTGGGGTATCGTTGGATAGGTCTTTGAAAATAACTTCGAGTTCGTCCGCGTGTCCCACAGGAACTGTGCATTTTTTCGGTATAAAAAAGTAGCCTATGTTACTCAGTGATAATGTAGCTTTCTATTAGTGAAAGAATTTTTAAAATCGGTCCAGTAGTTTCGGAGCCTATTCGGTACAAACAAACAAAAAAATCTTTCCTCTTTATAAGATTAGTATAGATTATTTATGGTTCTGACTAATTCTATGATCGCGCAAAGTTGCGTAAGTGCACTATCAGGCAACGTACAGTGGTCTATTTTCAGAATATACTCGTACAATACAACACTTGGCGATGCAACTTTGAGTCACGAGATATATTAAAATTTTTGGCGACAACAAAAGCGTTTCATCGCTAACTCGGGCGGAACCTTATTAAGGAAGCGTTTTTTAAAAAGTGTTCACGTTAAAGAGGTGGCGGCAACCCTAGCACACATATCCCTCCCTATACCATAATATTATCTACTACCTATACCTTCACCAACATAAATATCATAATTCGTAAGTCAGCTTCCAATCTGTCAGGGCTGGCGCGCCTGGCACGCCGTCTTGATGCCAAGTGGCACTGTCCCCTGGTCTACGTAGTGTGTGTCGCAACGTGCCAGCACTTTCTCACCAATCGATCTGTTGTGAAATGTATCGATTGGTTATGTTCGTGTTACATTGTATGGCGTTTCCTAATGGTGGCCATACATGCAATGGTGCTGGTATCACGTCGCTTGTCATAAATTATAGGTGTATTGAATACACCTGCGATTATGGAACAGTCTAGAAGATGGTGTGATGCGATAGCGTCCTTCTTTGTTCTAAGAGCCATTAGATTAGTATGAAAACAAAATAAACATCGTGGCGATGTAAATGTTCATTTTGTTTTCATACTATAGTCTGGCATCTGCTTTGGCGTCGCTGCTGGCGTGAGGCGTCCTAATGTGATATGGCTCTAACTGTGCATTTGTACTGACGAAGCAGCATTCACGTGTTGAAAACCCTTTTTCTGTTAATTTATCGAACACCACTTCAATAACAATTTGCCCGATCCGGGAATCAAAGCCAGAACCTCACACTCATGAGTCACGAACGAAGCAGTCATTAATCGTAACCATAGTTAATAGGTAAAAGAGCAGTAGGCTACAACGGGGTATCTCGCTCATATCTGGAGCATCCTGACTGGAGTTGTAACTCCACCTTACAGAATACCACAGCCGAATAACGCTACTCTTCGGTAGTGTTGTGTTCGTGTGGTGAGTAAGGTCGCCAGAGCTCCTGAGGATGTACTTTGTTTACAGCGGAGGACCCTGTTTGTCCCTTAAGCTGTCGGCACAGCGAATCCTCGTTTTGAAGGGTCGGCAACGCGCATGTGTTACTCGGTGTTGCGCACGTTTCATAAGATACGGTGACCACTTCACACTCCACACATGTGGACCGTAGAGCTGTTTGCCACCATGGTCGTACAAAAAAAATGAAAACAAATCGTCAAGTTAAACCTTAACCTTTAGTACTTATAAACGCCTCTTAATTTAACCACATTCCCTAAATATACAACTACCTATCCCTGTCATTGGTATGACAATGAATGACAATTAACATAAGAGCTGTTTAATTTAATCATCGTCTATAAGTAAGCGGGTTTCCAAACTGCAATTATCTTGCAATGGAAGTGCAGTCTACCTGTGTGCGTATGGGCACTCTGTGGAGGCCACGGTATCCGTCAGCCGCGGGAGCCCTGGCCTGAATACTGACCTACCAAATGCGCCGGAGCAGATGCTACTGACGTAGTCTACGTAATTAGTATACTTAACTATCAGATACTAAGATACATTTTAATAGGACGAGGTAATGACACTGCGCACCTAAATTGTATAGAAATAGAGTCTACCTTTAGTATGTAGGTAGATTTGATTCATAATACCAGGTGTCCTTTTGGCTTTTAGTGTATTTTTTAGGGTCCCGTAGTAAAACTAGGAACCCTTATAGTTTCGTCATGTGTCCGTCTGTTTGTCTGCCTGTCCGTCTGTTCGTCTGTCACACCCTCGTCAAATCTACAGTTCATAACCAATTTGTATGAACTTCACAGGTAGTGATGTCTACTAGAAGCCGCCACAGAGGCCTGTAGTATCATTACGAAAAATAAAATAATTAGGGGGGGGGGCATAATTATGAAACTGAGGGAAAATAAAATATTTTCGTGCACCCTTTCATGTTGGGTATCGTTGGATAGGTCTTTGAAAATAATATGAAGGTTTCTAAATAACTTTTTTATTAAGTGCATATTTAGTGAACTAGGAGCTCCGAAATTCGTTAACAATGTGTGTCCCCCCCTGTAATTTTCCTTATTCTGAAAAGTTCAAACTAGGTACTTCAACAAAATTAGTTCAGCAGTTAAATCTTGAAAACGTAACAAACAGACGCATTTTAGCGCATTTAGATTGGCATTATATAGGTAGTTTAGATTCATTCAGTTTCTCATGTACCTAACATATTCCATTCCATTCCTAAGAGTATTGTACGTACAATACGTAAACAGCTACTTCAGTTACACGCCCGTCTCCGGTCGCTGGCACACCGTCAAGAATGTTCCATATCCAATGAGTTCCCAATAGTAACCAATATAGAATGTAGGACTGCGTTTCCATACAGCACAGCCAAGGAGAACAACACCTATACCAATATCATAAAGCTGAAGAGTTTGTTTGTTTAAACGCGCTAACCTCTGAAACTACCAGTCGGATTCGAAAAATTCTTTTTGTATATGATAGCCAGATTCATGAAGAATAGATTAGGCTGTTCAACATCACGCTATGACCCTTAGGAGCCGAGTAAAATGAAAAAAAGTCAGAAAGATTGCTAAGCAAAAGTAATAGAGCCCGAATAAATAATCCGATTACTTTTAAATTAAACGGATGAAACCACGGGGCGCAGCTAGTTCATACATAAACGCAAAAAAAACTAAAAATGTACTGTTTTAGCATGAAATAAGGCCATTCCTCCAACAGCGAGTGTCGCTGGAAGCTCAAGCCTAATGATAATTACTGTCTGTCTGTCGTTCATGGTAATTAGGGCAAGAGGTGTTCATTCTTTGTAACAATCGTTTTTCCATAAGAACAAGGGAAATACAATTTCAGGTTAAGAAAAAAAATATCTGAAATAAAATTATTTCGTCAAACCATTCGACCGATGCTAGTCCCTTTTCTGTTCATGAGAAAATGCATTTGTCCTATGGTTTAGAAAAAATAATGGTTACGGTTTAGAAATTTGTAATACCTACCTCTCTTTCTAATCATAAGACAAAATTCGCCATAAATATGGTTTAGAAATAATAACACGAAATTCGCCATAAATACGGTTTAGAAATCCCACTAATATTATAAATGCGAAAGTTTGTGCGTGTGTGTGTGTGTGTGTGTGTATGTTTGTTACTTCTTCACGCTGAAACGTCTGGACGGATTTGGATGAAATTTGGCACACAGATAGATTATAGTCTGGAATAACACATAGGCTACCTTTTATCCCGAAAAACGCGGGCGAAGCCGCGGGCGGAAGCTAGTAATAATTAAATACGGTTTAGTTTATTTCGAGATGATGTGACTGTTTCGTCGGTCTAGTGGTCGCAAGCGCGACTGCTCCTGGGTTCGTTCCCCGAGTTGGGCAAAGTGTTAATAAACTTTCCATTAACAAATTCTCAACCAGGAGTCTGAATTTGTCAACTTGTCTGGCCTTTCATAGGTGTCGGTTGTAGTCTAAATGGTCTTCGTTGTATTTAAAGGTTCTCTGGTCCTTTGTGGTCTAAAAAAAGGGTCTTAAGGTTCTGTGGTCGTTTGTGGTCAATAAAGGGTATTGTAGATTAAGTGAAAGTTGTATCCCTCATTCTACGGACCTCCCTGGGTAGTTTAGGGCAAAATAGTAGGTAGATCAGGGGAAACAGATTAATTCCCTTTATCTACTTACGCAAAAAATTGTATTAGGTTAGTAATTAGGTCAAGGGAAGGTTCATATTCCCTCGATCTAGTTACCAGATTGGATCAGGGACACTTTTGGAGTTCCCTTGGTCAAGTCGTAGTAGTTAGATAGACGTAAAAAAAATAAATTGGTCTGGTCGATTCGCACATAATTTGGTCAACTCAAAGAAGTGAAATACTTCGATAAACCATTGAAAACCATTATGACAGGATGTACAGAAGGTACCATTGTACCCTCTGTAGACCCTACAATAAAATTATTGACCATCTGATCTTATTACTCATTAAAATATCCAAGGCAATTACCTACCAACTAATGCAGGTGTCAATAGATCCTAACGCAACTTCAGAAGTTTAGACTAAGTATATTATTATCATGTGCGTATGAATCATACAAGTGTGTGAACTTAAGAAAATAAAACAAGGAAACCTAGAACTTGTGTAGGGGCCGTCCTATTCTAAAATACAAACTGAAATGCGCAATATTTTTAGTTACGGGGATTCTACATTTGAAACTTAAAACTCACTAAACACTTGTAAAAGAAAATAAACTAGAGTTTGTTCAACAGCTTGGAATTTAACGTAAGATAAACACTACACGTAATGATTTGAAAGAAACCACTAACAGTATCATAAATCAAGAAGTTATAGGTACCTAACGTTTTAATATAAACAAACACACACACCCTGTGCATAGTGTGCATCACTATGATGTCCCGGGTAACAAAGATTTTCTATATAAAGAATGATTTCATAACGCAGATATAAATAAGGAAAGCGTCAGGCTGTTGCTGATCCACAGATAATACTTTCAAAGGTTTACGTATCTTCACATATCTAGTAGATAATCTAACAATCTCCCAACTCCGAGATCTACGCGAGACGGGAGATGTAAACTAAAAGACGTTCCACGGCAAAGTAGTAGCTCATCCTCAACCAACAGATGAAGAGGATAAAGTATGTCAAGTGGCAAGAGATACGATCGCGGTAAAGTTCCATTCAATAAAGTTATATTTGTGGAGAACTGAGCGCCGTCTGTTGTACCCAGGAAACGGCCCCACTACAGGTGAGCTGGATTATTTTTAAATCCAAACAAAAGCGTTGCCACGGCTGAGCCGGCGAGCCGCCCAAACCGTTCTGATGCCGATTCGAAGACTATCGTATTTGTCGAACTAAAAAAGGAATGGCGAGCGCAGCGGCCGTCGGGAGGGGAGAGACGGAGGGGGGGAATCTCCTGGATCTCTGAGAGGGAACGACAACTCGGAGTCAGGGTGGGACTGCCGAGCGGAACAGTCTCTTCTTCATCGATCAACACACAACACAATGGTAAGTGTTAGACACAGTGACGAACCAGTGAATACACAAGTGACTGTAAAGTGAATTGTGATGAAAGTGGTGAACACTCAAGATACTCGCGCTGCAGATAACGATGAAGACTCCGCCGGGTTAACGATAAACAAAGCAAATAATACGAAACAACGCCGCGATATATTCAATAGTGAACCGATAAATAGTGCTGGTGATAACTATACATCCTCATGTAATAATGATGCACATGTTAATTGAAATCACTAAGAACTTCGGGAAGTAGTTATCAACACAATAAACCTAAACCACGGCCGGACGTGTAGCAATAATAAACGATCGCTACTTTCTGATGTCAAAGAAAACAAGTATAAATAAGTCAAATATAATTTCGCAGAATACCAATCCTCTGATACTACAACAATTTAATCCAATGAATGCAAAACAATCTTAGAAAAGTTAATCCAAATTCTAAACATCTATCAGCTAAATCTAAGCCTTGAGGAAGTCCATTTGAAATGGAACTCAAGAAAGAGGAAGATTTGATTAGTAGAAAACAATACAATCAAACAAAAGTCAAACAAACTGCATTAGTGGTTAGTAAAAATGATAAATTCAAACCTGAAGCTGAAGAAATGAGAGCACGCGCGCTTCTATAAATAACATGATGTAACTGAGTACCTAGTGGAGATGAGGCGGGCGTAAGCTAATGCCGGGAGTGCGCTAAATATAGAGGCGCCACCACGCCACGCCTAAACGGGACTCGGCCGGTGCAAACACGCGGTAATTAACATGCAACCAATGACCGTTTAGCGTAGTCGATACTAAGGTAGAGCAGAAATAAAACACCAGGTATGGAAAATTAAGTTTACTAAAGTACAAAATAATAACGTTGAAGTCGTGCAAGTTGTATGCGCTGACACAATCGTAATAAAAATATACGCAATAATAAACATAAAAGGTTACAGAAAACCCATAAATAAAACTGAAACTTTCAATATGTGAATAGACTTCAATGATCGCGAACGGAAACGTAGTTGCTGAGCCAACAACGACAGAAATAGAAACGGGCTTAAATAATCAAGTCTACTGACGTTGCGATGAGAAATTCGTTACGCAGTATCCGAAATTCAACAACATAACACATGGAAAATAAACTAGATCCACGGATACTTAATGGAGCAAAAACTAGGTTAAACTTTGAACACTACGCTTACTAATGATCATAATTGTTTACAGGCGGATAAAGATAAGAAGGTAAAGAAGAAGAAGGTAAAGGAAGATGCACCAGCAGAAGAGGCGCCAGCACCAGCTGCGCCCGCCGCCACTGGGGGCAGCGACAGGCAGTCGTCCCGCGGAAGCCGCAAGGCGGCCAAGCGTACCGGCTCCAATGTCTTCTCCATGTTCACACAGAAGCAGGTCGCTGAGTTCAAGGAGGTAAGCAACGTCGTCATTAAACACAACCCCTAGACTTCTCCTAAGAGCATGGGCCATATTGGAGTCACTGATGCGCTAGCGCCCTGGTAGTTTAAAGTATTTTTTACCCATCAGTATTTCACAATTAGAAGTACAGTAGTCTCAAATCCTGGCCAAAACGCAAAAGCAGAAAAACAATGTGTCAATCTAATGCTATTTATAAAAATAAACTACAATCTTTTTTTTTCTGTCTGGTCATAGTACTCTCATCCCGGATTTTGATTGTTTAGCAATACATTTGTTTGTACAACATTTTGGTACAGGAATATGCATAAGAGTCATTTTAGCGAAATCATTCTATGAATTACAACAATTATATGTCTACGTCAACTAACTAGAACTTCACGATCTGTGTCACAATTGTGTTTAGCGCGTGCTCGTCTGCATGTTTTGTAAACAGCCCGCCATCTCTTGTTTTCATTGTCTAATGCATACATTTTCAAAATTGTACGCTTGTGACATCATCAGTTTACAACTTAGCAAAACTTCTACTACGATGCTAAAGATGTAAGAAATAAGAAATAGGAAGGCGGATAGTTAGGACGCCTCGTTGAACAATTACAGATTTTCTTAGACTTTCTTAGCACCTCCAACGAACAGATTCCATTGTATAAATTCTGACGATCCATCTCTCTTCTACAGGCCTTCCAGCTAATGGACCACGACAAGGATGGCATCATCGGCAAGAACGATCTGCGCGCCACCTTCGACTCGCTCGGCAGGCTAGCGTCGGAGAAGGAGCTTGACGACATGGTTGGTGAGGCATCCGGCCCCATCAACTTCACCCAGCTCCTGACCCTCTTCGCGAACCGCATGTCCGGTGGTTCCGATGAGGACGACGTCGTCATCAGCGCCTTCAAGACCTTCGACGATGAGGGCAAGATCGACTCCGAGAGGCTCAGGCACGCCCTCATGACCTGGGGCGACAAGTTCTCCGCCGACGAGGTCGACGAGGCGTACGACGCGATGGACATCGACGACAAAGGCTTCATCGACACCATGAAGCTGATCACCATGCTCACCGCCAGCGCTGAGGAGGAGGAGGGCGGCGAGGCCGCGTAAATATTCCATCTTTGTCATCATCGAAACAAGAGTGTTGAGACGCGCACAGCAGCACACCGCCCGGCCGCCACGGTTCATGCTCATCGGATTAAAGAACACGATGTGAACCGACAACATTTTTTATTTAATTTCTTTATGTAATTAATTTATTGTTTCCATTTTTTTAATTTATATATAATGAAAATATAGTTCTACTATTACCAAACTTTTGTGTAGTACTGTCCCCGTACTATGTTTGACCAACTGCAGAAGAGATATTTATAAGGAATACTATGTATTCATATTAATTCAAATAAAGAATCTATAAAGTCTGAACTAAATGACATGTGTCCATACGGTCACACTTTTACAAAAACATGAATGTTATCATTACACCACACTTGATGCACCTGCATAGTCAGACAAGACCCCTAAAGTAATACACTATGTAGTGAGTAGAATTATATTTTAACATTATATTATGCACACATACTTAGAAGATTTGGAAACTCTTCACTCAGAAGCATAACCTTACAATCTGAAGTAATGGAAAATATAGAGTGCATTCAACTAGCCTTAGGACTTCAGAACTAAGTGAAATCTGGGGTAGGTAGAGATTGCAATCGCAAGAATTGCTACAGTTTAACTCTTGAAACTCAACACTCAAAGCCAAGCATTGCCCTGACACACTATAGTATACATAAACCAAAATATTCTCGAAGCTAGGTATTTGGAGCACACACGATGACGCAAGTAACAATCAATACCTACTCTATTTTGAAGTCACATGATATTATCTGGCCTGATGCATGACATGTTGTCCCTGGTTTCGAATCCCAGGTTGGGCAATAAGTCTCGAAAATCAAATCAAATCTCGAGTATAGGAAACTATACCAGGCTGTCAGTAACAGATAGATAGTTAGACATAATGGCAAACCCTTTAAATAATCAAAGGGCAAACCATCATCTGCGAGCTCTGCCTACTCATTCAGGATAAAAGGCGAACATTCAACATGACCTTCCTAGATTTTAATAGATAGTAGGTATATTCATAAGTATTTAACATTGATAGTCTCCTATCGGGGCTCGTTACGTAATAACTGCCACTCTGATCGAGCGATCTGCGAGGTTAAGCTGCGGTTACCGCGGTGAGTTATGGAGTTTCTTGTCCGTTCTTCTCCATAGGAATCTACGTTTTGGAACGGACAACTAGCTTCAACTAACGGACAAACTGACTGACAACTATTGCTTGACTATTCAAAAGTGCCTGTAAATGGTCTAATTGAAATAAATGTTTTGACTTTGACTTTGAGTCAATAGATGGGTGGACCATTCCTTACCCATCGAGCGAGACCTCCCTCCGTGCCTCGCAGAGCATGTTAAACAGGAGGTTGTCATACCTAATATCTATGATAGCCGTGATGAGTAGTCAAAAGCCCGAACGTCTGACAGCTGAGCTTTAAAGTAGTTTTGCCTAAATGCAAGACCAAGACAAGACTAAACCAGTATTTGGTTGGATTAGATTCCGGAATAGGGAAGTTAGCGAGGTATTCCATTTGGAACTTCATAAATATTAGCAGTCCGGAGTCCGGATTGATTCGAACGCGTACACTTGGAATCCATACTGAATATAAATATCACCCACAACTTCTAAATAGAGCTTCAAAAATAAAAATATCATGCTAAGTTCTTGGAACTCGGGCGTAGATTGCTCAAAAAAATTGTATGTCACTTGTCGTATTTACGGTCAACGCCATAAATAGGTATGTACTCAGACACTTCTAGGCACCTCTACTCTTACAATGTACAATGCACAAAATTAAAGCATAAGTTCACTGCTTTTCTGCGTTTCTTGAAGTACCTAGGCAATATTAAGAGTACCTACCTATTTACATGAATGCTACATCTGCTCCGATTACTTTTCAATATTTTTATGTTCCGTTAAGATTTAAAATATTAAAATGTTCACCGATTTTGGCGTCGACTGTACGAATAACTTCCTTGTTTAAACTCATACCTTTTTCCCACGGGGGTAGACAGAATCTACACAATATGCTAGGATCCTTTTGCTTCGTCCATTGACCATTACCATTAGCGTTGCAGTAGATAATCACATAGTTAGAATGACATTTTATGGGAAAAAGGAAGGTACCTAGACACCACAGGTAAGCTGGTGATAAGCAAGAGAATCAATTAAATCTCTTGCTACAGTGACCGTATGTAAGCGAAATATGTAGAATTATTTTTAACAAGAAATCTGAAATAGGACAATTATTATACTATTTCAGATTTCTTGTTAATCAGAGGATGTTTCGTACGGAAATTCTTTAATATATCTTCGCTTAACGAAGAATTTCCGTACGAAACATCCTCTGTCACTGTCAATACTCGCTAGACGTCACATTGACAGTTGACACTGTTGACAGTTGTTTCAATCGACTGTGGTTGTTGTGAATGTGATCAACAAACAATGACTGCGGAAACTTGCCAGAATACAACGAGAACCTTCAAGTACTCCTTCCCGACATGTACCAACGAGGAGGTGCTGTTCAAGCTGGAGGTGCCGGTGGACATCCCGCACGCCGGCTCCACGCGCGAGCTCGTGCAGAGAGTCATCAACATGTTCCACATTCCTGTGTATTTGGAGGAAGGTATGTAGGGATTTACGCTGTTATATGTCTAGAACCGAAATGTGGATGTGTTCGGAGATATTCCGAGTAAGATACGAGATCGGTGGAGTGGCTGAATACTGTTTGTCACTACTGTAATCGTAGCTAATCCTCCCACTTTCTAGTTTACGACGTTTTCATTATTTTGTGAGTTCTCAGTAACCTCAGACGTAGTAAACCTCGTCGATACATAATACATAAACTGTACTTTCACGCACCACAGGACTCATCTATTAAATTGCTTATTTAATTCAAAATATAATTAAAAATATCAGATCTAATTATACAATTATAGGTATTGGCTTTTTAGGTACAAATTATTCAAAAACACTATACTCTCCTTTTGGGCTTTGCCGCAGTCGGGTAAAAAGGTAGTGTAATAAGTCTTTCGTACGACGAATCTGAAACAATACTCACACCATAGCTCATACAATACACCCGGACACCCACATATCAACTTCACTCTCATACACAGCCCCACTTCACTCTAGCACACGTCACCCTCACATTACTTTCTGTTTACTTATTAATTAAGTTTCTTATCCACCTTGTTACACTGCTAAATAATTCTAAATTGTGTGTTTGTTTTTTCTCTTTGATTTTTCTCTTTATAATATTATACCTATGTCATCGCAACTCTGGTCCCCAAGATACAGGCCTCGCCTAGTTTGGGGACCACCGTAAAGAACTTAATGATGTAATACCAATGGTTCAATAAATGATTAAATGATTAAATGATTAAATGGAACAAAGATCATAGGTTCTAGGATCTTATTTTAATTACAGAGTTAAATGAAAAACTAGCACAATTTGTAGCAGAAGAAACTAAAAATTTCCACAATGAAAGAGACAAGAAGCTTCTGAACCAACTAAAGAACAGTGAGATCAATGTGGAGGGCATTGTCAAGGGCTGGGAGAAGCTGTTCAAGGACAATGTCATGGAGTTTGCGGAACAGAAAGGCACCTCGGATGAGGAAGTGTTTGCAGCGGCGTACCACAAGCTACTGCACTCCCCGGCACTCGAAACTATCCTGCAAGTCGAAAACTCGTATGCTAAGACTGTCATGAACACACTCAAGAACAGGGATGAAGACATTATGAAACTTACACAGAAGTAAGTTATCTAAGAAGTGCTAGTGCTTGGGTTTAACTCTTATTGGGTCTATTAGAGCCTTACTTATCTGTAGTATGTCAAGCCAAGTGTTCAATTATTCATATTGTTCAATCAAATTCAACAACCTATTTCATAATGTTTACTTTATATGGTATTTTCAAATTGTGTTTTTTTTTTCAATACAGAACCCAAATGATTGTATACTATGCAACAAATATCTTACTTTATCTGACAGGCAGACTGAAGAAATGGAGGAGAAAGTCCGTTTGCTAAACACCACAACAACGGAAGAAGAGATCAATGAGCTGGCCGCCCAACAGTTCGAGCAGCAGGCGTTAGTAGCAGGCCGCTGGGGCTCCACGCTGGACGCGCTGCGCCAGACGCAGCGCGCGCAGCACCGCGCCTGGCTCATGGACACGCTGCAGGAGTACCAGAGCACCTCCGCACTGAATACTCCTAGGTGACCGCATTGAATTTTACATCATAATAAGCAGCTTGCTGCTCCCAAAAAGTCCAGACCAGCTCTTCAACCCATTTTTTTCCAGGTAGTAATAGGAAGAGTGAACGTTTTGGGGATGATCTAGTCATGGGTGTAGCCAGGTACAGGCAGGGGAGGGTAGCCCCTAGCACCTCCCAAACCGAAAAGTTAAAATAGAATATTACTAATAACTTAAATTATTATTTTGCATCAAGTTGAATATCGTTTACGAGCATTCTCCGAAGGGATCATCTCATACACCTTTCCTCTATGTATGTTTTCCTTGTCTGCCCCCTAAAAGGGGTAGCCAGGATTTTATTTTTGAGTGGTTGATAGTTTCCCCTTTTCCACTTTAACTTCAATAGCTCTTCAAGTTTTAAGATAGTAAGAGTGTAGTCTACTTGTCGCCGGAAGCGTCCCTACAACAGCACGTGATTGTTGCAGCAACTCGCCGCTAGCAACATTCTCCCCCGAGGCCGTGGCCGCCCCTGCACCCACGGGCGAGCGGCTGGAGGAGAGCTTCACCATCCACCTGGGCAGCCAGCTCAAGCAGACGCACAACATCCGCATAGGTAGGGCACTCTGTGGATGGAACACGGAATATGTGGAGCCCACTTTTTAGATAGCTGTAAGCAGTGTAAGCCACTTTCTGAGAAAATCAAAATTCTTCCATTAGGTATACCTAGCGGCATCAATTATGATCACGAACGTCACCTGCGCTTTAGCTGGTTTTTCGTTGTCTTTGGCGGAATGAAGAAGACGGGGGGGCGCCGAGGCTGCACGCGATTGGTTCGTCAGTCGATGCTCGTCGTGTATTGGACTATTTTCTATTACGTATTGTCAACTGTCTATTGTCTATTGGGCCAAAAATGTACATGCGCCATCTGTGATCAAGATCCCTGTCGATACTTATTATACCATGTCTTTATATTTTTGAAACATTTGTATTTTTGTAAAAAAACACGGCATAAAAAGAGACTTCGGTGACCAACAATAAAACTAAAACTATTTCAGAGATTTCAAACATTTACTGCATGTCGATAATTATACTATTCAACCATTTACCAAACACTCTTCAAGACGTACCATTAACATTGTTTAAAAAAATATTATTTAAATTATTATTATCTAAAAAGTATTATACTATTAAGAATTATTTAGAAGATGAAGACTGGTAGTAAGTTATATAAATTGATTGCTCCAAACATCAAACTGAATATTTGCACGCCATATTATGGCAGGATATGCTGATATAACATTAATGTAACACCTATTGTACCATATTCAGGTTATATTATAGGTCATATTATAAATATTTTTGATTTGATAAAACAAGTTTAAACGGATTAAATTGAATCAGAGTGATCTTAACCGACTCTCTGAATACAGTACAATTAATAAATTAAATTTTAGTATATCCAAATGCCATATCATCAGTTTTACTAAAAACAAAACTATAATAAATTATGATTATACATTATGTGGTACTGTATTAAACAGAGTATCGAACCTTAGAGACCTGGGAATACTATTTGACTGCAAATTACATTTGGATCTACATATAGAAAATATCATAACCAAAGCGTTCAAAATGTATGGCTTTGTTATCAGAACAGCCACCGACTTTAGGCGCCCTTGCACATTTTTACACCTGTACCGCTCACTTATTCGCTCTCAACTTGAATATGCCTGTCTGATATGGGATCCGTTATATAGTAAATATAAAATAGCCATTGAAAAATTACAACGAAAATTCCTACGAAATATGCAATTCAGATGCCAACTGCCACGCTTACCTTACGAAGACCTTTTAGCAAAATATAATTTACTCTCACTCGAGAAGAGACGGATGCTTCTGCAAGTAATGACACTGCACGACCTTTATAATCTTCTCTTCTTTGTCCTTCCCTTTTCCCATTATTTGGGGTCGGGTCTCCTCACTTTCCTGCGCCAAGACAATCTGTCTAGGGTTGTCGGTTCCGGCAATTGGGCTTGCAAAAGGTCTCTCTTCATATTTGACCACCAAGTTGAAGGGGGGCGGCCCCTACCTCTTCTTTGTTCCGGCAGGTTCAAGGCAACTTGGACCACATGATCTTCAGGGCGTCTTTTTACGTGTCCATACCATCTGAGACGGTATTCGGTCATTTTGTGTGTGATTGGTGCGACTTTAAAGCTACCTCGAATATATAAATTGGGTACTTTATCAAGCCTGGTCACACCCCCCGCCCACCTCAGCATTTTCATTTCATTGGTATGTATCTTTTGTTCATGGGTCTTCTTGACTGTCCAGCATTCAGTTGCGTATAATAGTGCTGGGCGGACTGCAGTCTTGTAGACTTTTCCCTTTGTTCGAGAGTCCGCCACTTTTGCCACGCTACATTTATCCTGTGAAACACATCAGCGTCTACATTGGCGTCTGTGGTGAGCATAGTTGTGAGGGTGAGGGAAAATTTTGTGGTTATTACATTGATTTTGTTTTTGTGATGTATGTAGCAACATTGTGATGCATGTGGCAACACTGTTACATGGAGCTGTCACTCTCTCTTCCGAATTAAAGAAAATACGAAACACACGTGTTTTATTGTTCGTCTTCTACTACATATTTTACAGTGGCGACGAGGATGCAAATTTGAAAAGCACATGCGTGCGTATAGTCAGTACCTGCCTAATATTGTATGGGGGAACAAGAGAAAAGTATAGTTGTCCAAAATGGCCATCGGTAAAATTGGGGCGTTTGACTTGGAAAAGGACAACTGGGAGGCGTATGTCGACCGTTTGGAACAGTATTTTGTGGCGAATCAGGTGAAGGTGGAAATACAAGTCGCTACATTGATTACGGTGATCGGAGGCGAGGCCTACGAGCTGATGGTAAATCTTTGTACTCCGAATAAACCAGCCAGTAAAACGTACGCCGACTTAGTAGCATTGATGAAAAGTCATCTAAACCCCAAACCAAGTCAGTTGGCAGAGAGATTCAAATTTCGTCAACGTATACAAAAGAAAGAAGAAAGTGTGGCTATTTATGTAGCAGAGTTGAAAAAGTTGAGTAAGAACTGCGGCTTTCAAAACTTAGCGGAAAACTTGCGGGATCAATTTGTATGCGGGCTAATAAACGATGACATACGACAAAAGTTGTTTACGGAAGATGACAAAATATCATTCGACAAGGCTTTTACGATAGCGATGTCCATGGAAGCAGCAGAGACGAATGCGGCATTGGTGGAAGGCTGTACCAGGGGCAGAAGCACAGGTGACAGCGTACCAAGTGTCGAGACAGCTGTGCATTTCATGGGAAAGGGCAAAAAAAGCAAAGGAAACAACCACAACAGCATCAGGCGTACTACACATGATTCAACAAACAGTGCCGGCAGTGGCGGCCCTATAAGCGGAGCGGGTAGCGGTAAATACCGAACGAACGCCAATCATACAAACACAACGAACAAGAATCATAAATGTAACACCTGTGGTGGTGCTCATGAGGAACATAAGTGTAAATTCAAGATGTATGTTTGTAGAGTGTGCAACCAGGAAGGGCATTTAAAAAGGATGTGCCCCAAATTGCAAAGCAGCACATCTTTGCATAATTTACATGAAACAAAGAATGGGTGTATAAATGATCAGGATAGCGACAGTGACAGTGACGAGGTAAAGTGTTATAATAATTATTCCATAGCTACAAGCAACCAACAATCACAGTTACTGGGACCATTTACTATAGATGTTTATATTGAAGACTTGTTAGTAAACATGGAGATAGACACTGGTAGCGCTATATCATGTATAAATTTTAACCATTATGAAAATTTTTTTGGTCATTGTAAATTGTACCCAAGTGATTTAGAATTACGATACTATACAGGCGAAAGAGTGACACCTGTGGGCAAAATTAATGTCAAAGTGAGGTTTAAAACCAAAACAAAGTCTTTAGAACTGTATGTTATAAAAAGTGGGAAGACTAACCTACTAGGTAGATGTTGGCTTAGGGAGTTAAGTATACCTTTTCCAACATACAAGGTAGATAAAATAAATTATTTAAATGAGTCATTTAATCTAAAGGAATTCAGTTCCAGGTACTCTGAAGTGTTCAAAGATGGCTTGGGTCGTTTCACCGGTGGACAAGTAGGGTTTCACCTGCGGGAGGGAGCACGGCCAGTATTCCTGCGTGCGCGACCGCTCGCCTATGCATTGCGCGAGCCGGTTGAACGCGCGCTAGATCAAATGGTACGGGACGGAATCCTTACACCAGTCACCACATCGGACTGGGCTACACCAATTGTACCGGTGATGAAAAAAGATGGCACCATACGGGTATGTGCAGATTTTAAAATGACATTGAATAAATGTTTAGAGGTGGACCACTATCCTTTACCTAAGGTAGAAGATTTACTTATAAAATTACATGGGGGAGAGAAGTTTACAAAATTAGATTTATCACAAGCGTATGCACAGTTTGAACTGGATGAATCTAAAAAGTACACAGTTATAAATACACACAAGGGGCTATTTATGTACAATAGGTTAATTTATGGGTTAGCATCCAGTCCCGGTATCTTTCAACGAAAATTAGAACAACTTTTTGCTGATATGCCACAAGTAGGGGTATTTTTGGATGATTTAATATTAACGGGGATAGATACGCAGTCTCATTTAGCTACGTTACATGAAGTGTTTGAAAGGTTACGAAAATATGGCTTGAAAGTAAAGAAAGAAAAATGTACATTCTTTGCAGATAATGTCACATATTTAGGTTTCGTGATTAGTAAACAAGGGGTGCATACATGCCCAGAAAAAGTAGACGCAATTAAAAAGGCACCTGTGCCCACTAATATTATGGAATTACGGTCATTTTTGGGACTAGTAATGTACTATGCCAAATTTGTACCGAATATAAGTACCATTCTGGAGCCGTTATATAGATTATTAAAAAAAAACGTCAGGTATGAATGGAGTTCTGAATGTATGCAAGCGTTTAAAAAGGTGAAAAATCTGTTGATATCCAGCAAAGTGTTAGAGCACTATACTCCTAAGCTGCCTCTGGTTTTAACGACTGACGCGAGTAGCGTGGGAATTGGCGCTGTCATCTCACATCTCTTCCCGGAAGGAGATGAGCGACCAGTAGCGTATGCTTCACGGGTACTTAATACAGCGGAAAAAGCATACTCACAAATTGAGCGCGAAGCTTTGGCTATAATATATGGAGTGCGTAAATTTCACCAATATCTTTATGGCCGAAAATTCATATTAAGGACGGATCATAAACCGTTAGTCACAATTTTTGGGGATAAAACGGGAATACCGGTTATGGCGGCTAGTAGGATGCAACGTTGGGCGGTGATTTTGGCCGGATACGATTACACCATAGAGTATGTGCGTAGTGATAAGAACGCAGCAGATGCTTTGTCTCGGTTACCAGTTGATAAAGAAAAACAAATGAAAGATGAATATACTTATTTTAATTTCATTCAGCAATTTTTACCAGTCATGAGAGAAAACATACAAGAAAGTACTGGTAAAGACAATATATTGAATAAAATTACGAATTTTATAAAAACAGGATGGCCTAGCGAATGTAAGGAAGATGACTTAAGAGCATATTTTACAAGACGTAACGAACTATATGTGGATAGAGGATGTATAGTATGGGGTTATCGTTTAGTTGTACCGAGTAAACTAAGAGAGCCAGTGTTACAAGAATTACATGTTGGGCATTTAGGTATAGTTAAAATGAAAAGTCTGGCGCGTGGTATTGTGTGGTGGCCCGGAATCGACCGCGATATTGAAAATACTTGTCAACAGTGCATGACGTGTTGCATGGAAGGGACGGCGCCACCGAAGGCACCACCACAACCATGGCCGTATATCACAGAACCATGGTCGCGGTTACATGTAGATTTTCTAGGACCATTTCAAGGTAAAACATTTTTAATAATCATAGATTCTACAAGTAAATGGTTGGAAGTATTTTTAATGCCACGAACAACAGCTGGTGCAGTTGTAAAAGTACTTCGTACCACATTTGCACGTTTTGGTTTACCAAAAGAAATAGTTTCAGACAATGGTCCGCCGTTTACGAGTAAAGAGTACCAGACATTCATGAATAATAATGGTGTTAAAATTACTTTCACTGCAGTATATCATCCCGCGTCTAATGGAGCAGCAGAAAACGCTGTTAAGCTTTGCAAACGTGCTATGAAGAAATCATTAAGGGACGGAATTGATTTAGATGAAGCATTACAAACATACCTTATGATTTACAGAAATGTAAAACATAGTTCCACAGGTGAATCACCTGCTATGTTGTTACAGCGTAGGGTCTTAAGAACTAGGTTAGATTTACTAGGGGAAGACAGGCAAGTAGAATCGAGGGTACACAAGGCGCAGCGTAATCAAACGTATTATAATGCAGGAGGTACAGATAGAAATGTAAATGTGGGTGACTCTGTGTGGGCTCGCAATTATACAGGAGATAAGTGGGTGGACGGCACTATTACAGAGAGAATTGGCTCCCGTAATTATGTTGTCAGTAAGGAAGGTGGTCCCTTCTTAAAAAGACATATAGATCAAATAAAAAAAAAGAGAAGTAGTTATGGGGTGCCATCTGAAGATCAGAGAATATCATCACCAGGTACCGTTGGGGAGAATATAGTAACAGAAATTGTAAGTGATGTGGGAATGGACAAGGTGATGCCAGTATTCAGTCCGAGCGGTTCGAGCGCACAGGAGTCGGGGCGTGTTGAGGAGTTAGTGGATAAACCGCTTGGGGAAGTCTGCGTAGAAAGCTCTAGGAATGAAAATGAGGCCCCTGTCCGATCACCGGTGAACCGTCCTAAGAGAGCAAAAAAACCAGTGCTTAGATATGGTTTTGAAGAATAGATTAAGTTGTTTTGTGTTGATTTGTCAATAGTCCTTATCTTACTCTTATGCAAAGTTAATGTAATAGGATTAAGATAAGTTAATTTAAGAAGGCAGTGAATAAGGGTGGAGGTGTGATGTATGTAGCAACATTGTGATGCATGTGGCAACACTGTTACATGGAGCTGTCACTCTCTCTTCCGAATTAAAGAAAATACGAAACACACGTGTTTTATTGTTCGTCTTCTACTACATATTTTACAGTTTTATATACCATACTAATAAGTGCTATATGTAATGTAATATCGTTTTTTTTTTCCCAAATAAAATAAAATAAATTGCGCATATAACTGATTTTTCCTGACATTTTGATTACTTTGCAGCGTTCGTGGTCGCAGGTTATTATTACCTGTCTGTCGGTGTACCGTGTAGGTCTGTATATTAAACGTCAGGAAAAATCAGTTATGTGCGCAATTTAATCCGTTTAAACTTGTTTTGTCGTAAGCTTATCGTAGATGCACACTATGTGTGATGCGCTTATGTGTGCATCGAAACGAAAACGATTCGAATGATATTGATTAAAAATAAATCTTGTTCGGGTAGATTGAAATTTTTTTTGTATAATTAGCTGTCATGACGCCTACCAGCTCAAAACGCTGCAGTGTTAGAAACGTCAGGAGAAATCAGTTATGTGCGCGATTTAATCCGTTTAAACTTGTTTTATTATAATGTGTAGTAAACGCGAAAACCTAAGACATTAGGATTACTTTTGATTGGATTTTTGATAGTGGCCATGGACCTGCTAGAGCTTTGTGGCGCGGACGGGCCATCTGACGCGTCGCGGCGGCTACAGACGGCGCTGTCGCTGTGTTCAGCGGAGCTGTCAGCCGTCGTGCTGCTGACGGAGAGTCCGCCGCGCTGCCCCGCGCCGCCCACCACACTGCTCATAGACGCGGCCGCGCGCAGCACTGAAC
Organism: Thalpophila matura; assembly: GCA_948465475.1. Classification (NCBI taxonomy): domain Eukaryota; kingdom Metazoa; phylum Arthropoda; class Insecta; order Lepidoptera; family Noctuidae; genus Thalpophila; species Thalpophila matura. Next base: position 12,742,984 of record OX419200.1, read on the forward strand.
ATCACTTCGCGGATGTTGAACATCAACTCCGGGATATCAGCGAGAAAGTACAGGAGCCGGTGAGGATATTTGTACTATTTTTTTGTCGCAGGCTATTTTTGGAATGAAATTTCTTAGGTAGGAGTTGACTGGGACAAATCGCCACGTAGTGAAAAAAGCGTTATGCTCCATGAATCTAAAACTTACGGCAATCGCCGCTCGCGGTCTCCGACCAGTACCTGTCGTGACGTCATAGCGGGAGGTCGCAAAATAATACGCGTAATTTTACCGTGTAGAAATCGGTTACAAAAGAAACATTCATACGAATATGTACATTATTGGAACTTCGTTCCTGACGGGGATCCCCCGACTACACCGGGTTTTCTTTATTTGAGCAAACTTTTTCTACTTTTAATGGAAATCCCAGGTTTTTGGTAACAAACAGATGGTGATGTATACTTACCATAAAGATAGCAATATAAAAAAAGTATATATTAACTCATCATGACGTATAAGAGGTGAGGCTCGGGTGACCATAAGACTGACTGCCGGCGCAATTGCCTTTCCAATGTAATTTGTGGTGCCACCAGGTGGAGCGCCGCAACACGCAGCGCCTGAAGGAACAAGCAGAGAACGTGAACAACGGCTCTAACTCCAGCAACGGCTCTCGTTTCCGCACGAAGCGCAACCTGCAGACGGGCGACATCTTCATCACCAAGCACAGCAACCTGGCCGAGGTGCACGTGGTGTTCCACCTCATCGTCGACGACTCCTCGCTCAGATCTGGTGGGTGTTGTTGTACAACTCGACCAAAATATCTGTGCACATGGCGTCGATGACGTCATATCGGCACTCTGGTACAAAGATGGATTTTTCAAGTGGGCGTGGATGGCCAAATCCGAAACTATAAGGAATGACGAAAACGCTCAAAGGAGTCTCGGAGCCGATTTTGGTAAAAAACAAAACTGCATCATTAGAATAGTATAATACAGGTGTTTTCTTTTTCCAAATCAACGGGTTCGATTCCCGACAAAGAAAATTAAGTTTTCAAAAATCTAATGATGCAGTTTCAAGTTTTTATCAAAATCGGCTCCGAGAGTCCTTCGTGTGTCTTTCGCTATTTCTTACAATTTCGGATTTGGCCATCCACGCTCACTTGAAAAATTCACTCTGTATAGTGAAACTGTGTACTTGCAGGCGACATCACATCCCGTCACCCAGCTATCCTGGGCCTGCGCAACATACTGAAGGCGGCCTGCAGCAACGACATCACCAGCATATCCATACCGCTGCTGCTGAGGCACGAGATGTCCGAGGTATACTCACTAGAGTTTCATTAGGTCGCCAGTATTGTTAGATTCGTCGGACTAATCATTATGTTCGATTTTATTCAACTCAGCGTATCGTAATCCACTTGCGTAATTTGATCGAATAACAAATCTTACCAATCCATTTATCCCACCTATTTTCAAGTTTAGTATAGACAGCATAATTTGTATCTATGTATGAATATCTTTTCCCTAAGATTTTTTTATTACGATTATTATAGCAGAATGTCAATTTTCGTAATGAATACTATCATTGACAGTTGACTGAACTGAGATTAGATTTAGAATTAATTAAAAATGGTATTTTGCTAATCAAATTTACTGTTTAGTGTTTATGTTTATGCACAAGCACGAGAATATATATTTTTTTTTACAGTTCAGAATGTCAGAATACCGCCTTGGTCAATTTTGTTTACAATTTCAATTACGATATAATTCCATGTTTGTTAGAAAAATATATGTAATTTATTCTATTCATGACATTGAGACTAGATCGAAACCGTATTTTGACATTTTAATTAGATTTGCCCTTCTGCAGGTCTAGCATGATCACGATAGCAACGGGTTTTGTCTACAGAAGAATAGACAAAGTGACAGATTGTAGAAAGATTTTCACCGTTTTATGCACGGAATAATAAAAACAAGGGGGAAATGCCACGCAGCATACGCGCGTGTGGTTACAATTATGGGAAGTCATACAGCACTGGCTCAGTCGTGATTACCTACTTGCTGTGTTACGACGTTTCGATCCCAGACGTGAAATATTAAAATCATGCCGTCTTGCACAATTTTAACGTGTAAACACCATAGCAAAACAAAAAATGTATCTCACGGGGGTGTATCGTATCACCAGTAAGTATACATATAACTATGGTGTATTTAATATAATCGTTTTTTTTTCATTATGTCATATTTATTGCTTTGAAGCAAACTAAAAACTACCTTAAGTCTATACATCAAAGTCTAAATCAATTTGCTCACTGACTTGAACATCTATTATAAATTCGAGAAATTTCGACGCTACTCGATTAGGGATGCGAAACATCTATGAAAATATTTCGTTATCGATAAAATAATAAATAAGATGTTTCAGAAATGTATGGGGCCTGGGCCTGCACTATGTGTATGTATAAACTACACTAGGTATTATATAAATATGGATATACAATATAGTAACCGTTTTGAAAGTTTATTTTCTATAATTTTAGTTCGTTTTGTTGTTCATCCAAAATATTTTGGTCAAGAAGAGGAACACAAGACATCTACTTATAAATGCCTCTTAATTTAACCACTGATTAAATATACAACTATCCTTGTCATTCTATATGACAATGAAGAATAGGGATAGATGGCAATTGACTTAAGAACTCTTTCCTCTAAAGGCCATTTCAGGCTAACGCTAACCTACATTGTTCTAACAACATTTTGTCATTAATTGGAGACATTGACCTTTAAGTTTGTTTCGGTGTTTCTTCTCAAAGGTAGATAAGAAACACCGACCTCATCTTGTTTAAAATAATTGACTTGTAAAAAGGTTATTTAAACTTATTTACAAAATACTTATTATACTATACTTTTATTATAAATCACCTATAACTGCTTACTATCGTTTCATTTAACCATTTTACCTGTTACTGTAAACCGATATAAGTCTTACGTTAAAAAAAAAATTACTTGAAGACTATTCCGTATCTAACAAACATCGACATAAAATTATCGATGTCTGGTTCACATCTCTAGCTGAGTAGCAAATAGGGGAAGCGGTATAGTTATTGGCCCCTACATAGTTATTAGCCATTGCAACATCGGTATTGAAAAATTAGCAAACCCACATTAATAAAGGGTAAATTTTAAAACTCGCTGCGGCAGCAAAGTTTTTGACTGTCAAAATGTTTCTTCAAAACGCCGCTAAGTGGATTCATTCTTTTTTTAGTCTGTGATGATGAAAATCTATAAAATAAGTAGAGTGTTAAGCATAGAACGCCAATTGCTGTACCACTAATTTAAATAACATTACAGTATTTGGCCCCCTATGTCAATTAAATAACTATATTCATTTTATTCAAAACCAAATTGCTTTTATAGTGAAAAAATCTCTGCCGTCTGTTATATTAAGCATTATAGTCGTTTGTCACTATTTTTAGGGCGTGTGTAAACAGTTATTGGCCTAGGCCAAGTACTATATCTAGTATATCTACCCGTTGTATGTTTGTGTAATAAAAAGAGTGTCATAGGTAGCTTAACTGGCCATTAACTATACTGTTTACCCCATGACATCTTTTTTAGTTTCAGCGCCGTCTAGCGCTGAGTAGTTGAACTCGTTGTTGATCTTGGTCGAACTTGATTGATAAATAAAAGACATCTTTAATGATTTTGACATGTAAAGTAATAACATTTTGCCGTTGTAATACGACTTAATTTTGAAGAACAATAAATTAGATTTTCGCCAAAGTTGCTTAAAATATTGTAGCCAATCATATCATTGTTTTCTGTGTATTGCAATATACAATTTAATTTACGAATGTGTGGGTTTAGCGACACTGGTTCCCATACAAAAGAAGTTTAAGGGCATTTCCCCCTTGTTTTTACCCGATTGCGAGACGCAAAGGAGGGTAATGTGTTTATCAGTCTATGTATGTATGTATGTATGTATGTATGTTTGTTTCTGTGGCGTTCTAGAGACCAAATGCGTAGGCCGATTTTGATAATTCTTACGTCAATCGATTCGTCTTAACCTTGCGAGTGTCACTAAAGACAACAGTAATCAAAATTCACCACAGCGACAACCAGACGCCATATTGTCAAAATGAAAAAAAAAAAAGTTGATGAACTATGTCAAGTGGGGTGTCGTTGAATAGGTATTTTAAAATCATCTTTAGGTTCCTTTTATCATTTTTCATTTTAAATAATAGTTTAGGATATATAACGATTTAAAGTTGTTCAACAAAGCAATCATTCTCGCTAATTCTTACTTATCCTCAAAACCTATCATGTGGGGTATCAAAATGAAGGGCTCGAAAAGAAGATTACGAAAACATACATTAAAAACTAAAAAGTGAAAAATAAAAATAGTAAATTAAAAATTAAAAAATCCCGACTGCCAAAAAACAACTAAAAAGTTTAAAACAAGAGCACTTTTCAAGCAGTCTGATGCAGTTGGTGGCATAAAATCTAAGATTTAACACAAATAATTGCCACCAACTGCATCAGACTGCTTGAAAAGTGCTCTTGTTTTAAACTTTTTAGTTGTTTTTTGGCAGTCGGGTTTTTTTAATTTTTAATTTACTATTTTTTTATTATTCTGTGGTTTTATGCATACAATGAAGAGAAGAAAATGTCTCTATTCTTCAGTAGATAAAATTCTGATAAACCAAGCACGAGTCGCCACGTGCTCGGAGTAGAAGATATAACAATTTGATAGAAAGAACTTGTCTATTCTTTGGTAGACTACAGATAGATTGGTCATGCTAAACGTGCTGATGTCGGCATCTTTCTTCGCTCTGTTCTCTTGACATGGTATGACTGGTCCATTCGGTAGTGGTAGTGGTATTGAGTCCGCGCGGTCCTGCAGGAGATGACGGCGGCGTGGTGCGCGCGGCGCGCGGAGCTGGTGCTGAAGTGCGTGAAGGGCTTCATGCTGGAGGCGGCGGGCTGGGGCGGCGCGGAGCTGCGCACGCTGCACTTCGCGCTGCCGCCGCGCGCCGCGCCCGGCCTGTTCGCGGCGCTGGCCGCGCAGCTGCCCAACATCTTTCGCATCTCCAACCCCGTTAAATTCAAAGCGCCGCCCAGCTAACGTGACTGTCATCGCAAGGATTTCTAATTATGTTAAACTGAAAATAGCACATTTGACGCAATAAATGTTCGCTTCACAGCAAAACTAAATTCAGTCAAGTCTTTTAAGCGCTTTAGACCGGAAAGCGAGTTAATTTCAACCTAGCCATAGTGGCATAGTCTTGACATGGATAACGATCGCTGTACGCCCGAAATCGGTCGCTATCTATGGAAAAATACGGCGGAACAACCAATTTCGGTCGTAAAGCGATCGCTATCTATGTCGAGACTGTAAGCCCAGGGGGCTTACTCCCGACTGGATCGAGTTCAAGATCGTATCGAAGTAATGTCATAAGTATGTCACTTCGTACTCTTGAAATCATCACTAGCGCACGATCGTGCGGTGGATCGAATTTAAACTAACTACGATCGTAAACCGTCGTTACGATCGAAAAATCCATACTCCCCACTGGATCGAGTATCTGTGGATCGAGTGGCAGGATCGAAAAGAACTGTCAAAATACACGATAGCAAAAATGGTTACTTATTACGATCGAGTAACATGATTTTGTTGGTAGTTGGCTGTAATTTCTCGCCTTGCGGGTTTGCCTTGTTTTTTCAATGTTCTGAAGGAATTAAATCGTACAGCTAGTCTATTCTGTACCGATACGCCGTGTGAGCTCACCGCATGGATTCACCCGGCGAGCATTGCTGACGTCTGTAGGGATTGACAAAAAGTACAATCATATCGATATTAATTATGAATTACGTTCCGCGTGAGTCACGCGCACGTAACACGCATGCGCGGCATGTGAATCTCACTGTGCTACGGACAAGTTGGAGTAGTAGTAATCAAATGCCAATTTGTTTGCGAACGCTCGAGGGAGAATCTCACCGTGACATTCTCACCGTGATATCACGGCATTCAGCCAACTCACTTCGGTTGTCATGGCAACGCGCGCGCTACTCCAACTTGTCCGTAGCACAGTGAGATTCACATGCCGCGCATGCGTGTTACGTGCGCGTGACTCACGCGGAACGTAATTCATAATTAATATCGATATGATTGTACTTTTTGTCAATCCCTACAGACGTCAGCAATGCTCGCCGGGTGAATCCATGCGGTGAGCTCACACGGCGTATCGGTACAGAATAGACTAGCTGTACGATTTAATTCCTTCAGAACATTGAAAAAACAAGGCAAACCCGCAAGGCGAGAAATTACAGCCAACTACCAACAAAATCATGTTACTCGATCGTAATAAGTAACCATTTTTGCTATCGTGTATTTTGACAGTTCTTTTCGATCCTGCCACTCGATCCACAGATACTCGATCCAGTGGGGAGTATCGATTTTTCGATCGTAACGACGGTTTACGATCGTAGTTAGTCTCAATTCGATCCACCGCACGATCGTGCGCTAGTGATGATTTCAAGAGTACGAAGTGACATAATTTTGACATTACTTCGATACGACCCTGTACCCCGATCATGAGTTTTTTTGACGTATAGTTACGTTAATGTAAGCATATTTTAAATTGAAAATATACGTTTGCGACAAAACATTTATATAAATTAAATACTTAATTAATTTCTCTGTATTTTTTGAAATGTGCAAATTGTATAAAATTTTATCAAAATGTTCTAGGGCTGTTGTATTTTAAATTCAAAATAAATGCTCACGTTAACGATACTATACGTCAAAAAAACTCATGATAGGGGTACTGAACTCGATCCAGTCGGGAGTAAGCCCCCTGATGTGATGCGTAAATAACTTAATAACATTACAGGCATAATTAGCTGCACTAACCGTTTGTAAGAAGGTAGCTAACAGACGAGCCCGCAATACTGAACATTCCTTGTGTGTGGGAGACAAATAACATCACAGATACATAATTCACGAAGTTATTTATTAAAAGTTACGCAACAATATTTTTAAAATATCAATTCCAATTCTTATATTAATGACGCGCGCCAACGTTCTACATGTAAATCGGTCGTCTCTCAATCGGTATTAAATATGTACTTTGTTCCCCATATATTGCCCGCATTGCATTGTCATTTGTTCAGTAATATGCAATGTTCAACTAGTAATGAGATATAAACCCAAAATAAGAAACCTGCAGGGCTAACATGCGCGCCGCGACAACTTTTGTCGACTGTTTTGTCTCGCTCTTACTCGTGCGAATATGAAATAAAGATGTGACCGATATATTCGTATTCGTTAAGATATTAGTAATATTATGCGTATTCACATATCAGTAATCCGACGGATTCTGATATGCTAATATTCCGTATCCACTTTATTTATACACTGATCGTTCAACATCGGTTGGATAATATCAGTTGATATCAGTCGGCTACTCGGCTCGTCTGCTGATATTCGTGAATATTCGTGACGGATATCTGTGTCGTTCGCATCGTAAATATGGTGCGAGCGAGCGAGCCAAATGAATGACCGAATGGATTAACCAATAAGAGCGTCTGGCGGGTATTCGATCTCTATTGTACAGAACATAGGGACTATTTTCCATTGGATATTTTATATCATGGCGACCCGGTATTTTACAAATACAACAACTCTTTTTAATATTTCTTGACTGGACTCTTTAGTAGAGTTTCTAATAGTGTATTTATTTACATTTACATTTTATAGTAAAATTATTGGAGATAGGTATACCTATTCGTTTTATTACCTACTACGATTTTTCCCCCCAGTATTATTGTTAAGATCATAACAACAATTACTGAAATAAGTTATTAAAACGTTAGTCGTAAATCATTCTTTAAATGAGTGCCTAGTAATTATGCTATTATTAAAATTATTTATCAAAGCATATAAACCTAGCATACATATCCTTTAAAAACTAATAAGATCGCTTGGTAAAATAAACATATTACAAGAATAGAATAGTGATACGTACGATACGATATCAGTAATATTCATATATTAGTTAAAATATTATAATATCACTTGACGAATATATTCATATTAACTAATACTGACAAATATCGGTATTAACCCATCTTTAATATGAAACAAGTGCACGATAAAAGCGTCGTCAAATTTTTGTCGCGGCGCGCATGTTCGGCGCTCTGGGCATTTAAATAAAAATAGTACTAAAAAATTTGGATATAATGTGCGTTTATCTAGCAGACTGCTAACGTTATCAAACTAAATTAAATTCATTCCTTAGGATCCCTAAACTGAACCCTATTACAGTAAAATATCACTAAAAATACTAGGCTACTCTACGTTACAATGGTATCACTCTAGAAAAGAAGAAGAAACTTAGAATAAAAAGAACTTAAAGGCATAATTATAAATTAATTGAAGTAAACATGATTCACAGTTGAGAATTCAAAGAGGAATAGCTATTTGTGCATAGTTAAAATATTATTGTGTCAAGCTAAGCCATGTACTAATTATACAATATAAGATCTGCCGGCCTAGCATGACCACGATAGAAACGGGTTTTGTCTAGACATAGAAATAGACAAAGTGACAGATTTCATTCATAAAACGTAGAAATGTTTCTACAATCTGTCACTTTGTCTATTTCTATGTAGACAAAACCCGTTTCTATCGTGGTCATGCTAGGCCGGCTGGTGTAGTGCGACGTCTCAAACCACCAGAGGCCCTAGACAAGTTGCTTTTCTGTTAGCATTCACGCTAAACGATAAGCACATGAAGTCGGTTAAAAATGTATGGCAGTGACATTACCTGCGAAAAAGTCACGTGACCCATTAATATCACTTCCATACATTTTGTCCGTAGCGTTTGGCGTAAACGCTAACAGAAACGTAACTTGCCTAGGGGGGCAGTTGTGCTACTGACCGCGGCAAACGTTTTGTAGCACCACGCGAGTGCGCGAGAACCAAACTAGAACCATAAGTAGTACGTAGTACCTATATCAAGTACGTGACAAAAACGGAAACATTTTGTCTACAGATTGTCTAACAAGTCCATCAAAATATAGAACCTTGAATAACATCTAAAAGTTTCCTAAAATATTAATGCTGTTTGCACATCATCAGTGCCAGATATAACTATTCGATTGGAATATCATTCCATAAAAGATTCGTTGCCGACTCCGACAGTATGAATAGAAATCACCTGGATATAACTATTATTTCATACTTTGTACACAATCATCTGTCACTGAAACATAATTATGTTTTCTTTGAACACAATGTCCCGCGGGAACACTAAAATATTAAAAATACTCTAATAAAAATTCTTCACAAAATACAGCGCGATGTCTCCGCATACCTGAAACAATAGAATAAATTATTATTATCATTTCATTTTGAACTTTGTGTTACTGCAATGAAAACTGTGTGTACAGTATACGAAAATCTGCTATGAATCAAAATGTAGTTAGTAAAAAAAATATTTTAAATAAACATATTTACAGTAAGATTATATTTTAATTTTGATACCCCCTCCTATTATTAAAAAATATCGTTTACTTTTTTATAGAATTAAACTAAATTTATAAAAAAAAACTTAATTATTGTCTTATCTCACCTTATTTAAGTAACCTATTTGTACTTGAGTTACTGTTGTTCACAGAATGTTCGTTATCTCCGGCGGCTGCGGCCCGCAGTCTTGCCTGTTGACAAGCAAACATCCAGTGTTGAACATGTTACATGAACTTATGATTTGTGTAGTTGTGTACAGGGTTACTTGTAAAACACTAACCTCGCAAGAATTATTACTAACATCATAAACAACAACTTTAGTTTTATATGATTTTTTACAAAACATTAAACAATGAATTTACCAAAAATTTACTCCATTTTTTTTTTTGTTTTACCTGACACTTTCTAGATCTATATTTTATGGTAAAACGGCTTTTGTGCGCTGTTATTCATAATAATTATTCGGAGTATGTACCTACGTTTTGAGTTCTCGTGCTTTCTGTGCAAAAGCCAGATATATTTTTAATTTTGTATAAATGTAAAATTTGATAAATTAAAAGTGGTATACGTATCAGCTTAAAATTACAACCGAACGCAAAATGTCCACTTCTCACAGTGACACTTCTCTTCAAGTTGTTGTTTATGATGAAATAAAAGTGGTAAAACAAAAGTTGTTGTTGTTAGCAATAAGTGACTGCGAGGTTGTTAGTGTTTCACAAGTAACCCTGTATACGTCTGTAGCTAGAACGCGAGTGCAACGACAGCGAATAATGTATGTGTTACTGTAAAAGCCCGAATAGTGGTAAATCCTAGGTTTTACCAACATGAGTACGTAAATGTAAGGATTTTATAAAAAGGAGATAATTTTTCGGGCTTTTACCATTAGAGTTTGGTAGATCCTAGGTTTTACTAATGACGATTGGTAAATGTTAGTTTTGGGGCTGCGGAAACTAATATTTTGCGAGTTCCATCCTCGTTATCGGTGCCACTTGCATTTTACGTCTCCGGCGCTGCGGGAAGTGCAGCCCTCTCCCTCCGCGCTTCCGGGTTTATAAAAACACTCTAGGGGTAGGGCAGACAAGATTACGTGGAGTTTTTTTTTTACCGAGTGTATGGTGGTAAAAGTCCGAAATGAACGATGATCACAGAACAGTTCGGACTTTTACCATTAAGGGTCGGTAAATTTTAGGTTTCTAAGTTGGGGCTGTTACAGTAACATAATATGTACCTCCCGGCTGAGAGCGGGCGCGAGCGGCGCGCGGCTTCTTACTGCGCTCTGTCAACAACAGTTAACTGTCATGTGACTGTCTGTCGCAATTTACTAATAGTTGAAAGGTTTATAGATATAGATACGATGCCAAAAAATCTCGTGTGTTGCTTACCTTCTACAGGTGATGGCTCAACAGCATTTGCTCTCTTACGCTTCCCAGTCTGAATTGCAGGAACATTTTCAATTTTAGCCTACAAACAAGTTACAATAATTTATAATTAACTTTACACTATTCACAAATAAATTGATTCTAAGGACCACTCCAATCAATTGGTGGTGGATCAATGACATCGATTATCCAACGATCGATGATGAATCTAGATGACATACAGATAGATTTGATATAGCTGATATAGACCTTTTGATCGACATCGTCCGATCTCTTTCTACCATCGATCAATGACATAATGCCATAATGTCATTCTCATGGATATTTTGTAAATAATACATAAACTGAGATATTTCCTTACCTTTCTTCCTCGTACAGGCTTCTGTTCTGGTTCTTTTGTTGGCTTCCCAGGTTCCGCGCCAGCTACCTTCTTCCCTCGCGTGGTCTTCCTAGCTACTTCACTCGTCTTTTCTACTTTACTCTCCTTTACTGCGGACTTTTTCCGCATGCTCACAATTTCTGTGGTCACTTCATTCGCACGCCTTCTCCCTCCCACTTCTATAGATTTCCTAACTTTAGGAGGTATCTCATTGTCTGGGGCAGTGGTCTTTCGTTTCCGAGTTTTAACTTCCGGTGCAATAACGTCAACTTTGGCGGCCCGCCGGCCCCGCGTGCTTGCTTGCGACTCTACACTCTCTTGTGACTCCACTTTCTTGCCGCGAGTTCTCACTGTTTTTGGCTCTTCAATAGATTTCTCTTGTTTATTGTTTCTAGTCTTTTTATTAGCGGGTTCGTCTGTCTTACGTGCCTTTTTAGTGTTAGGTTCAGGTTTCTCAACTTCAGTGTTGTCTGCGTTGGCGACCGTTTTTCTTCCTCTAGTTTTAGGTGCACTTTGTACTTCTGTTCGAGTCTTGCTCGATGATTTGTTCTGTACTTGAGATTTCTTGGGAGATTCTGTTTGTGTGACTTGTACGGTAACAATTTTCCGTGCCCTCGTCGTGGTGTCCTGAGGACTATGGTCTGCTTGTCCCCTGGTCCTGGCGGCTCGCGGCTTCAGCTGCGGTGACGGCTTGCTCACCACTACGGTCGCTTTCAGTACTTTATCTCTAGTATTTTTTGGTGTCTTAGGCTTATCATCTTTGACGGAGTCGTTCCTGCGGGTAGCGCGTGTTTTCTTAGGACTAGGTTTGGGTGTGGACGCAGTCTCTGGTTCCTTTCGTTTCCGCGACGCCCTCGGCTTCGGACTCATGACTGGGGACTTCTTAGCGATAACCAGCGTCGCCCCGCGCTTCTTAGTGTTTGATTCTGGGATTGAGACGTCCTTTCTGCGGGAACGTGTCGTTTTGACTGAGACAGGACTGGTTATTTTCTTAGCAGGACTTTCTTCTTTAATTGGACTAGCCAGTTTAGTTTTAGGATTTGCTTTTCTAGCCTTTGTGGGGCCTGCTTTTTTAGCCTTAGCAGGACTTGCCTTTTTAGCCTTAGCAGGACTGATTTTTTTGATTGGACTGGCCTTCTTAGCTTTCTGTTTGGCGGGGCTAGCTGGCTTAGCTTTAGGACTACCAACTTTGGCCCTAGCGCGAGTCTTTTTAGGCGACGGCTTAAAGACTTCCGTGAAATTTGTAGATGTTAGTGTTTCAGTGTTAGCCTTCCTGCCTCTCCTGCTCTTTGGTCTCGCTTCTGTAGTTTCTTTTGGTTGAGTGGACCTGGAATTAATTTCAAAGTCAATTAAATGATTCATTACTACGAATATTTGGCAAAAGACTACAGAATTAGTATTTGACGATATCGATATGTAGGTACTATCGAATAAATCTTTATCTGATCAGTGTAAGGACTATTCCTGCTTGGAGCGTTTAGTCGACCTAAAAAGGTCCTTTTTCGTTTTAAAACTATTGCTCGATGCAAAATATGGGGTAAACATGTGAGGTCATTGTGTGCACGGGATTTTGTTCAAAATGGTCAGATAGAGATTAGTTCGATCGTAGTATTTGATCAGTAGTGACCTGATGGAGGCCTGCGTGGTGTCGTGCAGCGCGGCGATGGGCGACACGCGGCCCAGCGCCGAGCCCAGCGTCACGTCCACGCGCCCCTTCAGCGGCGTGGAGTGCTGCACGCAGCGCTTCTTCAGCGGCAGCGCTGCAAGCGACCGCTTTTTGAGCGGCAGAGTGTGAGCATCGTACAGCTCTGAAGCAGATTTCTTGCGGTCGATGTCACTTTCGTTGGTCTGTAGGATGGTACTGTTCCTAGCTCTTGAGTCACAAATGGGCGCGTCGCCTTCCACCGTATCTGTCACCAACATCTGTAACTCGCGACTCATGTTGGCGTTTGATTTGTTGGCTCCGGACCGGTTGGCTCTGGATTTGTTGGCCTTCGATTTGTTAGCTTTGGAATCGTTGGCCGATCGCATAGATTCTAGGTAATTGTTTATTTGTTGTTCTTTGTTCAGCTCTTGTTCTAACAGTACGTCGACGTCGGACACTTCGCCTAAAGACGCGTGCAATGACTTCGATTTGTTCGCCCTGGATCTGTTGGCTTTGGAATCGTTTGCTGATTTCAAAGAATCTAAGTAATTCTTAATTTGTAGGCGTTTGTTTAGCTCTTGTTGTAACCAGCTATCGTTGCCGGTTATTTGGTCGAGAGATGCGTGTAATGACTTCGTTCTGGTTCCTATAGTCTTTTGAGTGGGCTTTGTGGAAAATGTTTTTGAATACACCGCTCTGATTGGTGGCCTTCCAACCAGCTGATCGAACAAGCTCTCGGCTTTAGTGGATGCGGTCGCAGAGGAATAATTGGACAAATTAAACAGCTCCTCAACTCCGCTGACGTCACTCAGGTCGTTCCGTTTCTCTCGCCGGAACATTCTCCTCACTCCCCTCACATCGCTCAGATCATTTTTAGGACTATTTCTTCGTAGAGTTCTTTTAACTCCAGACACGTTCCGCAGGTCGTTAGCGGGGCTCTTTGTCTTAAACAATGTTTTTACCCCCCTTAGGTCATCTAATTCGTTTCTAGGTGATTTTCTCGGCTTCGGCGGCTGGAACAGCGATTTGACTCCGGTGACGCGCCGCAAATCATTGTTGGGTGAAGAAGCAAACACTTCTTTGACCCTGACGTCACTCAGACGATTCTTAGGACTCTTTTTCGCAAACATATTCTTAACTCCGGACACGTTCGTCAAGTCGTTCCTGATGGATCTCCTCGGGCGCGGCGTGCGCAGTAAACCTTTCACTCCTCGGACGTCTCGCAGATCGTTTTTGGGAGTAGTTTTGGCAAACATGAGCTTGATGCCTTCCAAACTTGGGCTGCGAGTGGGGGTGCTGATGGGGCTCACGAACAGCTCCGGGGTGTAGGAGTCGGTGTGGTCCAGCAGCGAGTTGTCCGGGGTCCGGCCGGTCAACGCAATGGTGTTGCGTGTGGGCCGCTTGGTCAGCACCACGTCGTCGTCATCGAACAGCTGTTTCCGCGAGAACTCCGTCATGCTCTGCGACAGCTTCCTCTTCACTGGACTATTGAACAGTTGCTTCACGATATCGGACTCGTTCAAGTCGTCTATTATCGAACGCTTCGACTGCGGCTTCTTGGCTGTCGAATGTTTGTTTTTAACTCCTTCTGGTACTAATTTAACGGCGCTCTTAGGTGTCACCACTTCGCTGTCGTCGTTCCTATTTAATATCTCCACCGAGTCACTGCTCAACCTCAGTCTAGTTTTTCTTGCGCTAAAGCTCATAGACTTGGACTTGGCACCGACTCGAGTCTTGGGTCCTGTAACACCTCCGATGGTCTTTCTTTTGGTATTGAACGAGGGTCTCCCTTTTTTTGTCGGTCTGTGTGAAGCTAAGGAACTTTGGCTGGAATCTAAAAGGCTTTGAATGCTGAGAACGGGAGTGCTGGCTTCTTCAGGGCTGTGTCTATTTTCTGGGGTACAGGTGCCCTTGTTTTGCGTAGGACTGTGAGTGGGCGTCACGTCTGTGTCGTTGCCGGCCGTTTGTGAGCTGAACCGGGTAGACTTCGAGGTAGTGCTGATCCTCTTAGAGGTCCGGGGCGAGTCATCGTCTTCGTCGAGCAACATCAAGTCACTGTCGTTGAGCCGCGACCGGCTCCGCGATGCGCGCGATATCCGCGTGCTGTTTACAGATATATGTTTTTTGACATCCTCCGTGTTTTCTGGGGTCGACAAAGACTTTGTTCTTCTAGACCTTGAATTCCTGATGGTGGACTGCGTACCGTTAATGGAGGATTTGCTCGAAGTGTTAGGGCTCGGGTTGGATCTAGACCTGGGCGTGGACGACCTGCCTTTAACGTACGGCGTACTAGAACCGAGTAGAGTTGCGTCGATAGTGGATCTGGTCTTCCTTCCAGTTTGCGGTGTTCCAAAAGCTGTGCCGCCGGTAGACGCAGAACCGTACACGGATGAAGATCGGGCGGACTCGTCGGTGTCGATCGACACTAAGTCGACTATGGAGTACGACTCGAGGTCGGTGCGCGGTGAGCGGGACGGGCGGGACGAGCGGGACGGGCGGGGCGAGCGGGGCGAGCGGGGCGGGCGGGGCGAGCGGGGACTCATCGTGCGGGTCCTGTACGGCGACGCGACGCTCGCGTTCCGACTGGTGTCCGACACGGACTTGGTGGTGCGGCAGGAATATGACGTCGTGTCTGTGTCGTTCAACGCTTTCTGTATCATTAGACTGCCGCGCGAAGAACGCTGCGTGCGTTCAGTCGGCGGGCTAGGAGGGGCGGGGGGGGCGGCGGGGGCGGCGGGCTGCGATGTGCCGAGAGACTGCAGCATGCGACTGCTGCGACTGTGTATGGAGCGGCGCGGCGACGGCGACTGCGCGCCCGGCGACTCGGAATACCGCAGCGTGACGTCATCATCTGAACCGCTGTCGCCCGCATACGACCGCCCAGTGGTATCGGTCACCATTAGGACGTCGGTATCCTGCGACCGGTTCTCTAAATTACTCAGATCGAACTTTATCGACTCGGTCTTCCTTGTCCCGCGTTTAGCTGAAGGATCTTTGAGGGCCGACTTTCGAGGGCTACTCGATAGCGGCGACTTTTTAGGACTCTTTTGTCCCGATCGACGCGATCGCGATGCAATACTGTTTCGCAGAGATGAATTTTGTCCTTCTGAATCAGTTGTATCTAGGATCGTTACCTGGGACAATGGAGAAAACGTATTTAGTAAATTATATTATATCAGGACAAAGGATTTTATTAATATAGATAACTAGCTCACCCGCCCGGGCTTCGCACGGGTAAAGTTTAGTACAGCTACCCTACACCTACCCTATCCCTACCCTACGCCTACTCTACGCCTACCCTACATCTACCCTACACCTACCCTACACCCCAAATCTCAAAAATAAGTTTCAAGCTTCTAGCTTTAAAAATGACGTAATTTCCATACAAACTTTCATGCCCTATTTCAACCCTTTACAGCCCTTTTTTCGCATTAAAAAGTAGCCATGTCCTTTCTCAGGCTCCAGACTATCTTTGTACTGAATTTCATTTAAATCGGTTCAGTAGTTTAGGCGTGATTGCGTAACACACAGACAGACAGACAGACAGACAGAGTTACTTTCACATTTATAAAATTAGTAAGGATTAAATAGTACATTTAAATAACTCGATGTACACTCGACAACATTGACGGTCGACCACTTTTCACCCTTATTGCTAAGAACATAAGGGTGAAAAGTGGTCGACCGTCGTTGTCGAGTGTACAAAAACGATGAACACGAACAAATTAATAGCTTTACGATAAAAACACTCAAACTATACAATAACCCAATCTTTTACATCAAAACATAGAAATAAAATCCTTTTATCTACACTCAAGTCGTAAAGTTCTTATCCCCTGATACGGAACAGTTTCATAAACTACCATAATAGTTCCACAAATAATATTATTATTAAATGAATATCGAAAATATTCTTATAACTTTGATAATTATGTCAGTGTAGTTAAATGACTGTAACTAGTTTTTCTGAACAAAAACAATTTGGTTTTTATGAAAATTATATGAGAAAAACCAAGAAACAGGTTTTTAATGAGTTTAAGAGTTGTTTCGGTACTGTCTTCATTTCCTAAATGCCTTTAAGATATGACACTACAGTTGGGTAACTATTTATATTTCGCTCATGACGTCATCATCATACGTAGATTCTCTACAAACAATTATAATCATAGCATAGCATAGCATAATCGGCCTATAATGTTCCCACTGCTGGGACACAGGCCTCCTCTGTGAGAGGGAGTGGGCCGTAGTCCACCACGCGGGCCCAGTGCGGGTTGGTGGACGTCACATGTCTTCGAATTTTTGGTTCTAGGACATGCCGGTTTCCTCACGATGTTCTTCCTTCACCGTTAAAGCAAGTGATAATTAATTTCTAATACGCACATGACTTCGAAAAGTCAGCGGTGCGTGCCTCGGGATCGAACTCGAACCATTCGCCGTGGGAGGCACATGATTAAACCACTAGGCTATTACTGCACGAACAATTATAATCGTTCAAATAAAATACAAAAACGTTTCAATTTGAACTATAAAGTCATATATTTGCATAGTTTACTAGCTATTGTGCCGATTCTGTTGTTTACGAACAAATTTAGTCTCATTATGTTTCTTTTTAACAAACAACAACCAAATAATGGGACACCTAAAGGCGCGTCTCCTGCGACCTGTTTTCGTGTTCGACGAACATCGAACAGTGAACAGTGAACGATAAAGGGGCGTGGTCTACGTGTTTTGAGTGTTTTTATTCGTCAAAACACGTAGACCACGCCCCTTTCTCGTTCACTGTTCACTGTTCGATGTTCGTCGAACACGAAAACAGGGCGCAGGAGACACGGCTTAAGAATGACCTAGCTTCAGAGTGACGTGAGTAGTTAGTGGTAGACACCGTTCCACGTAAGAATTCCCCTAGAAATTACTGTTGTAGTTGTGTAGTTGGCTGCTCTGAATTTCAATTTATTACAACGTTTTTAACGGTGTTGGAAGTTATCTTTCAGCACCAATTCACTTTCATCACTTTTTAACGTCCTAAATATTATTTATAAAACATAAATCTACAAAAAATACAAAACGATATGACTTAAATAGGAATGACAGCAGGGGAGCCAACATAACTTGTAGGGGAATTGTTACGTGGAACGGTCTCTAGTACTCACGGTGCGGTCTGCGCGGGGGCGGCGCGGGGCGGCGCGGCGCGCGGGGCTGCACCTCACCGCGGAGGAAGCGGAAGTGGACTGCGGCCGCGGCAGCTGCCCCGTCATCAGCCGGAGCGCCGCCTGCTTGGTGTGGTCTGCGCAAGCATTTGTTTCACTATATAATGTACTACGTAACAGCCCCAATTCTGACATTGCAATTGTGTACGAATGGTATCATAATGACACCATAACGGTCAAGACCTAAGCGGTCATTGGCTTAGAGTAAGACTCTTTCGTCATTGGTCAAAACGACGTTATTGAGAGACCATTCTGACACGATTATGACAATTGCATTAGCAGACTTATGGCCCAGGAGACCGTATGCGTTGTACAGTCACGAGCATAAATATATTACCATAGACAGTTTGGCAATAATATCTGATTCTATGATTAATTCATTAATTTTTAAAAATACTGAATGAATCATTAAATTGGGTATTATAACCGATTCTAATTGGGTATTATAAGTGATTCATTCATTAATTATAAAATTAATGAATGAATCATGAAATAAAATACCGACCTTATCTAGTAAAAAATATTGACGTGTAAAAGCGTTATTTATAACCTACTTACAGAATAAAGAATTTCATTTCATTCCAATAGTGTTGAAGAACTGTCCATGGTAATATATTTATGCTCGTAACTGTACAATAATATAACAAAATAAAATACAAATAAAATTAAGACGTTTAAACTTGCTTTTCTTTACCTTGCGTCCATCTTCTCACAAAACCTTAAACATTCACAACATACGTCCATCCATCGCACGGTAAACAAGTCACACACAGGTGTTGATGCCAGAAGAGCATGCAGTCACGAACTAGGGGCGAGTTAGCGTGGAACACTGTACTGTCATGTAACACTCAGGGAATATACAACATACCTATTAATACTTTCAGGCTCCTACAAGTCTACTAGTACAATTAAAATGCATGACTTATGCAGTTGAGTCACGCCAAGCTAATAGATAACGGAGGAAGATGACGTCATCGAACAATTCATGAGGGCAAGCTGAAAAAATCTTGCAACAAAAAGCTAGAAAAATATATTACATGTATTTAATGATGCACTGAACAATATGAACTTACTCCTGATAGTCAATTAAAACAAACTAATTTAACAAATCATGCGTGTTCCGCTCGCGAATGCACTGCTCAGTCAGTGAGTGCTTGATTACGTAATAATATGCAAAGCGACATGCGCTTGCGACCAATTCTCCGCGTGAATGTATGATAATGAACGACTTCGCTAGTATGGCGCTCAGGTGGGTGCTATCGTACCGAAATATTTACCAACTGAATTCAACTCAAGGTCACTGCACTCGTTATTTAGATAGTAAATCTAATGTAGTCATAAAGGCCACTTTTTGCATTTCCTATTAGAGCAGTGGTTCCCAACCGGTGGTCCGCGGACTACCAATGGTCCAGAGCACTAAACCATGGTCCGCGAGAACTAAATTAAGGTCCACAAGAATTAAATCAAGGTCCGCGAAACAGTTATATTCCATAACTAGCTTCCGCCCGCGTTTTTGGGATAAAAAGTAGCCTATATGTTATTCTGAAGTATAAGCTATATTACTGTAAAGTTTCATCAAAATCCGTTCAGCAGTTTTTGCGGAAAGAGTAACAAACACCCATCCATACTTTCACGTTTATAATATTAGTAGGATAAATTATTTTTTTGACTTTTGGGGTGACACTGAATGTAGGTACCTCGTGGGTGTCAACAAATGTCTGCCTGTATCCCATTATAGAATAAACGTGTGGTGGACAATCTTTACTCACCCATTTTTAGCGGGCCCTCAATTTTAGTGACTTTCATCTTCTGCGCGGTCTGCGCCCTCCTCAGTACAGTGAGTCGTAACGGCGTACTCTTCTTAGCGGACGCCGTAGTCCGCCGCATTCTCACTTGTAGTTGCGCAGGAGTTTGTATCTTGTTCGATTTCCTAGGGCTCGTTTTCCGGGACTCGATCCAGAGAGTAGCTTTCGTCGTGTTTTGCAAGTTAGGCGGCGAGTTCTTGGGGCTGGCCCGTGCGCTCGGCTTGCGCTTCGCCTTTTCATTTTCTGCGTCGGTAACAGATGTGTCGAGATCGCTTTTGGAAGTTCTAGGCCGCTTGCTAGCTTGCAGCGGCGCCCTCGGCGGGTTCTTATCTAAAATGTACAGTGCCGCGTCAGCAAAAGTTATTAGTGGCATGGTTGTAGTTATGTTGACAGTTCTTACCTAACTGATCGCTGGTGTCTCGTCTCTGCGGCTGCACCACGGCCACCTGCTTGCCGCCGGCGCTGCCTGTCAATAACAACTCGCGATGTTAGCACAATATTTTTTTTACGCGCGTTAAAAAAAGCCTCCGATAAAACAAATGGGAACCGGTAATTTTGCACGAAATATTTACAAATTCACAAACCTTCCTCGTGAATCAGAGTATCTATTAGTTAAAACCTTTTCAAAATCTCTACAGTAGTTTCTGAGATTGGCTTTCTTTCTTTCCAGTAATTAAATTCACTCAATAGTGATTTTCCTAAGATAAATTGGAGGTTTGTCGTGGGGCAATAAGGCTGACTGTCCACTGGAGCGGAGCGGAGAGGTGCGGAGAGGAGAAGAGCGGAGGAGCGGAGAGGATTAACCAATGGAGTTGCATAAAATCTCCGCTCCGCTTCAGGGGACAGGGATTTGCGAACTAGTTTAAAAATCATAGAAAACCGGGAAGCAGAACAAGGAAGCTGAGCGGGGAAACCGAGCGGGGAATTTTGCGGCCGGCCCGCTGTGTGTGTAGTGTGCAGTGTGCAGTGTGCAGTGCGGTGTACGTACCGGGCATGGAGGCTCTGTGCGACATCTCGATGGCCAGCTGCAGCGCGGGGTCCCTGGCCGCCGCCCCGGCCGGCCCGCTGTGTGTGTAGTGTGCAGTGTGCAGTGTGCAGTGCGGTGTACGTACCGGGCATGGAGGCTCTGTGCGACATCTCGATGGCCAGCTGCAGCGCGGGGTCCCTGGCCGCCGCCCCGGCCGGCCCGCTGTGTGTGTAGTGTGCAGTGTGCAGTGTGCAGTGCGGTGTACGTACCGGGCATGGAGGCTCTGTGCGACATCTCGATGGCCAGCTGCAGCGCGGGGTCCCTGGCCGCCACCCCGGCCGGCCCGCTGTGTGTGTAGTGTGCAGTGTGCAGTGTGCAGTGCGGTGTACGTACCGGGCATGGAGGCTCTGTGCGACATCTCGATGGCCAGCTGCAGCGCGGGGTCCCTGGCCGCCGCCCCGGCCGGCCCGCTGTGTGTGTAGTGTGCAGTGTGCAGTGTGCAGTGCGGTGTACGTACCGGGCATGGAGGCTCTGTGCGACATCTCGATGGCCAGCTGCAGCGCGGGGTCCCTGGCCGCCGCCCCGGCCGGCCCGCTGTGTGTGTAGTGTGCAGTGTGCAGTGTGCAGTGCGGTGTACGTACCGGGCATGGAGGCTCTGTGCGACATCTCGATGGCCAGCTGCAGCGCGGGGTCCCTGGCCGCCGCCCCGGCCGGCCCGCTGTGTGTGTAGTGTGCAGTGTGCAGTGTGCAGTGCGGTGTACGTACCGGGCATGGAGGCTCTGTGCGACATCTCGATGGCCAGCTGCAGCGCGGGGTCCCTGGCCGCCGCCCCGGCCGGCCCGCTGTGTGTGTAGTGTGCAGTGTGCAGTGTGCAGTGCGGTGTACGTACCGGGCATGGAGGCTCTGTGCGACATCTCGATGGCCAGCTGCAGCGCGGGGTCCCTGGCCGCCGCCCCGGCCGGCCCGCTGTGTGTGTAGTGTGCAGTGTGCAGTGTGCAGTGCGGTGTACGTACCGGGCATGGAGGCTCTGTGCGACATCTCGATGGCCAGCTGCAGCGCGGGGTCCCTGGCCGCCGCCCCGGCCGGCCCGCTGCCGCGCCGTACGCCGCGCCCCTTGTACCCCGCGCGCCGCGGGACATGCAGGGCTGACACACAACTAACTCAGTAAGGACGTAGTCAAGGGATTTGGAGGTTCAAAACCCTCCCAAAATAGCAAAATTTTCATATTTCTCATTTTTTTTCACATGAATATAAATGTAATTACATGAACAGTTCTGTTTCACACTTTATACATTGTTGCAAGAGTCGCTATTTATTTAACTGCGTTTGCAGAGTCATCCTTCAGTAGCATTCTGTAACGTTTGCTAGCGTGTCCTCACCTGGCTGCGGCGCCTGAGGCCTGCACGCGGCGGGGTCTGCGTACTCCCAGCGCAGGTGGCGGCCGCCGATGCTGATGACGTCACAGTGGCGCAGCGCCGCCACGCTCACGCCGCGCCCGTTCACCAGCGTCTCCTCCTCGCACACGTTGCGGACCACCGTCTGATCACACAAGTGTTACTCGATCAACTCATTACCCTGCACTCACATTTATCTGGCTTCTGCAAACATTGTCTAATCCAAGTATAGCCCTCAGATCACAGAAACAAGGAGATATCATATCATAGCAAATTAGTATGGGAACAACTGTTGCCACTACAAAAAATTTTTACAGTGTAAAAGAATTCATTGACGGAAAATAGTTTGTAATGTAACATAAAATATTTGCATGCTATCATAATAGCAAAACATGTACGCTCAATAATGTATTAAATAACTTTATATACCTACCATGTTTTACGCAAATAAATATTATTTCTATTTCTATTTCACTTTTAGAACATTTTTCGACACAATGAGGATGGCTCACTCAATCAAATCTTAGACTTTCAAGTACTGTGCCGTGTTCAGTGGAAAATATAGATAATTTTTGTTTTTGGGATGACGAAGATCCATTCAGAAATGACGAAGTTATAGCATGTTTTATAAGCAGGTTTTGCAAAACGGTCAGCCGGCCATACAACTTCGTCAGTGACGTCAGGTGTCACGTTGCCTCCCGCGATCGCACGATTTCCCATACATTTTTCGCGCGCTAAAGTTAAATACCGCTCGGGAATGTGATACAATATTCAAAACATAGATTGTTTACGATATATTATTAAATCATAAGATGTACTATGAAGTACTTACAGTTTAGGTACCGCCGTGATAAGAAATCACATCAAAACCACCGTGTAAGACATTATTTTGCTAAAACCATCCAATCGTGACCTCCGTTTTGTATGAAGTTGTGTACTGCAAGGAGGTCGCGAACTTTTTTGTAGAACTTTAAATTGGCATCAATGTCACCATACATTGTATCAAACGGTTTCGGCACCGCACGCGAATTCATACGTTTTCAAGCAGTTGTTTTATTGCATCTTTCTTTACATAAATCGAGATAGTTCAGTTAGTATAAACAAAAGGCATATAAATTATCCACATAAAGCTTCCCCGACCATTAATCTATCCTGTAGTAAAAACTGAAATAAAATAAGTTCAGAACTTTTGGAAATAATCGCTTCTATAGAGATAGGCGCGTACTATGAAGTACTATGGCTCGGCGTTGAACGTGACCCTTGACGTCAGCAGTGGTCTAGCGGCCTTTCTGAATCGTTTTTCAAAACGCTCTTTTCAAATCGCTGTAGCTTCGTCATTTCTTATCCGATTTCAATATTTTTTTCACAACATTTAATTAAATCGTACCTTCTATCGATCTGGATAATAAAAAAAAAACCGGCCAAGTGCGAGTCGTACTCGCGCACCGAGGGTTCCGTATCATTTTTGGACGCATAAAGTGAAAAAAACCGGACCGCATAACTAAGTTTGTTTGTGAAGGAATTTTGATGATTTTGAAAAAACTGTACTAGCTAGGAACATCGTTTTATTTTTGATACAATATTTGGGTCAATTCCTATCAACTCTAATTATTTCAGATTTTTCGCTACGTAAGCTTCGGAGATTAGGTATAATGGTATTTTTTCAGACATTTTTCATCATATGTCGAAAACTGTGAGACATAAAATTAAATAAAAATATATTTTGAAATGTGCAGATCAAGCCCTTTCATATGATATGTCACTTGACCTAGTAACCCCACTTTAAAATTTCGGACCCCCACTCTGGCCCCTTTTGCAATGAAACTAAAAACATTTTTTAACTTCAATCACTTGCAATAAAGCTGAGTAAGCATTCTTTATAATTGTTCCAAATTTGAAGTTGATAGCATTAGTAGTTACTGAAATAACCAGGTGTGACAGACAGACAGACAGACAGACAAAGTCGCACCATAAGGGTTCCTTTTAACCATTTTGGTACGGAACCCTAAAAATGAAAGCCTTCCTCATTACAAGCGCTCCTTGTGAAACTCCCACACATAAAAAATTCTGCACAACCTCAATCTAACACTGATAACCATCACTCAGCACTAAACTAAAACACTGTATTTATATCATCAATCATGATTAGTTCGTCGCCAGCGTGTACTTTTTATTACAATCAATGTGCTGCCATGTAAATCCAAAACACTGTATCT
Source organism: Thalpophila matura (assembly GCA_948465475.1). Lineage (NCBI taxonomy): Eukaryota > Metazoa > Arthropoda > Insecta > Lepidoptera > Noctuidae > Thalpophila > Thalpophila matura. The sequence goes on from OX419200.1 coordinate 12,767,479, forward strand.
CAGAAGTACCTGCTACGAGATAAGGGCTTTAAAGTTCTTTTTAAATGAGCACTATTAAGGCAAAACACTGTAACTTGAGTTACAGTGTTTTGGACTTACACATCAGGTGATCAAACTAAATCCTCAAGCTCAATAGTGCCTAAGCCTAAGCAGCGATAGCCTAGTGGTTTAACCATGTGCCTCCCACGGCAAATGGTTCGAGTTCGACCCCGAGGCACGCACTGCTGACTTTTCGAAGTCATGTGCGTATTATAAATTAATTATCACTTGCTTTAACGGTGAAGGAAAACATTGTGAGGAAACCGGCATGTCCTAGAACTAAAAAATTCTAAGACATGTGACATCCATCAACCCGCACTGGGCCCGCGTGGTGGACTACAGCCCACTCCCTCTCACAGAGAGGAGGACTGTGTCCCAGCAGTGGGAACATTATAGGCCGATTATGCTATGCTTATGCTATATGCAATAGTTCCTTGGCACATCGCCCTTGTTTATATGATCTGAGGCATAGCCCAATATGAATTAAATTTAATTCCCAAACTTGTAACACAAAATCAACTATCATGATGAATATCTATGATAAACGCTGTCTCCCTCAGAGCACATAAGTTAAGTCTTTATATTCCTATCAGATTACTGAATTTGTTGACTTGCAGACTTTCGCCCACCATGCAGCTTTTGCTTAAGTTGTTTGCTGGCTATGTCATATACTTGTAGCAACACTATTCAAGACTGTATACTTATGAAATGCAGAAGGATGTGGCTCATCACAATGCTTACCTGGTTAGCGTGAACAACAACAGTGGCATGGTGCGGGCTGACGGTGGGCAGCATGATGCGGATGTCGCAGGCCGGGTCGCTGCCCAGGGTGGCCAGCCCCTCCGCCAGCGGGAAGCGCTTCACGTCGCGCCCCAAGCGGTCCAGCACCACCAGCCGACCGCCCGACATCACTGACAAACAACAACAAAGGGGTTGCATGAAACGTTAGTTATGCAGTACCCAGGCTATATGGGGAATATTACTGATCTTGATAAATATCAACTAGGAAACTCAATTACACTTTAGCCTTTTGGAAATTTCCGTCAGTTTCTGGACGATAATATTATTTATGTCTGACAGCCCATGAGTCCCGTTTCCCGCCAAGAGGTCCCTAGCCCTAATAACGCATTATTTTCGCCCTAATATTCGTTGCACTAACTCAATATATTTATCACTCATTTTTACTTATGTTTATAGCAGAGTCAATGATCATATTGACAATTTCGCGTAAGAACAAATTCAAAATAAAACAACGCGCACCGGCTGTGATCTGTGTAAAATAAACTCACCGCTGTCAAATTTCTCCTTTAAATCTAGATAATATTTTGCACATAATCCGTAGTAATATATAAAACGTGTCCAATCACTATGCACGAAACGTAAAATAACAAAAACTTATGAAATACAAAGCAGTAATAACACAGTCACCAAAAAGACAAACTTGTAGAAAATTTAATGGCGTCGTCCTCGTCTGTTCTTTTCTTTATTTCTTTTCGCTGCGGCTGCGCGTGTCAAATGCCGTAGTGAGGTGTCGTGTAGTGTGCATCCTCCACTCCACATCTACTTGTCTATGATTCATGTTTGTATTCTACTTTTATATTTTTTTATTCTCAACATTTTTAAGAAGTAATCGGTGACGAAATAGACATACTACAATAGACAAATACCAAAAATAATTCAATATTTAAATTCGATACACCTACCTACCTACTTATAAAATAATCATATAATATACTTATAAAATGTAATAAATTTTAGTATTAAAAAACAGTGAAATATAATAAAAACCTACCTACCTACTTAAATACAACTAATATTTAAATAACTATAATAAACAGCGCTCTTCCTCTCTCCTACCTACAAATTAAATTGTGCTGTGCCCGACAGGGTCCTTAAAGAACCTATAGACTTAAGCCTACCACCTGAAATACATAAGGAATGCAATAAATAATTGAGTAATTAAATATGTGATAAATCGGCACTAGTAAATAGGTGACAATTTTTAGATAGCTAACTAGGGCTAAGGCCACATTATACGTGCCAAGCTTAGAGATAAACTAGGAGCTACGCTTGTGTACAGGCTACATAATGGTTACACTCACACACAAGGCGCTTAGGTTGGTGACTTCTTCCATTGTAAAAACTTTTTTAACAAAAAATAACCGACTTCAAAAATCCACTACAAAGAAAATAATAATGGATTTTTGAAGTCGGTTATTTTTTGTTAAAAAAGTTTTTTATTTTTCCCTTTTTAGTTCTTTATCCCGTGTTAGATTACTTTCACGAATAGGATATTTGACTGATTTTGGGAAATGGTTTATATTAATCTTCATTATATTATAAGCACACTACATTGATATTTCAGGGAGATCTACTGTATTTATCAATAAAAATCAGTGATAAAGTATAAATTTCCAAAACCGCTCCAAAAACGCTGTTTCTGCGGAAGTGACGTAACACGCTAGTAAACGAGCTTTGTCAACAAGACAGACGGTGCAGCTGAAATTAATTTCATCAATAATTCATTTTTATTGGCTATAAAGCTATAATGGCGTATAAATGGTGTGTAGTTCCACAATGTACAAATACGTCTTTAAGCAGTCCTTCATGATTCATGACACAAAAGAATTTATAGGTAATGTTTCTGAGTTTTTATCAACATAACCTAAAATGAGATTTCACAAAACTTCTGAATGATTATACAAAAGATTTGTAAATAAATATGTGGTAGGTAGGTACTTACACTGCTGTTTTTACATTTTTAAGTTCCGCAGCATAATAATCAGCGTTATTCTTAAAGAAAAGTGCAACCATAAATGCGTCTATCTTAGGTAGGTTGTATCAGCTTGCACAAAATTTGACTCCATTTTGAGATTCGATATGAATATTTATGCCACTAGATAGAAAATTTCTATGAAAACAGCTTCAGAAATAGCTCTAAGATCAAACATAGCACCCAGAAAACATAAAACGCAAACTACAATCTGTCAAAGTTGTGCTTACTAGGGATGGCGATCTGAAATCGATTAATCGAAGAATCGATTTTTGGAGCAAATAAGATCGATTTTTTAAATCGATATGTAGTATTGAATCGATTCGGTGAATCGATTTTTCACCCTTGAAAATCGACGTTCGATTTTTTTGTTTTTTTTAATCATACACGGCGAAATTTTAGCGGTTGTTCTACCGTAGCGAAATGATTTTGTCTTGGCAGTACATTCGATTGATATATCAAAAAAAAATTAGAATCAAAAAATGGCAGAATGGTGTGATGAGAATGATGTGAAAAACAAAATCTCAAACCAATAGTAGGTAACGATAGCTACGCAAGCGCGGCGACGACGCGAGCGGCCGCGGCCGAGCGGGGCGCGCCCGCGCGGTCATTGCCCTCCGTGTTTATCAATCAGCTGATAACTATTCCCGAGTTATTGATAGACAAATTATTGAACACGTGAACACGAAACTAAAAAACAAGATTACTAGGTAGGTAGGCACCTATCTTAGAAAACGATATTTTCTGAATTAGATACCTATTAAAGTATTTAAGGCGTAGGTATTCAAAAAAATGGAATAAACTTATTTACAATGATTTTAATTACTTACCTACTTTTAAATGTTCGGTATTTAATACAAAGGTACAAGTAGGTACTTACGCTTAGGCCCGGTAACGGAGTAATTTTTCGAATTGCAAGCCACTGCGTTCCATACACAATAACACAATCGAGCACGTTTTATTTGATTAACTTTACGAAAATGATAGGTACTTAAGCAGTCTTTCATTGTTGAGCACTTTCCAAACGTAGTATTGACTTACGTCAAACCCAGCCACCACAGCCATACACATAGGTATAGGTTTGAAGTACTTACTTGTGGATTTCCTCGCCGGACTCGGGCAAACGGGTACATGCACTGTAACTCCCCATGATCGAGTAGCACCGTATCGCCGCTGCGATCGTCCGGGCCTACGGGACTTGGGGGTTCAGAACACCGCGAAGATTGAGCGACTCCAAGTTGTTGCGGCTCCGCGTAAACACGGCAGCATGGGAGTCATAATTAGCCCTAGCGTACATTTTCACCATAGCGACGTACTCTAAATTGGAATAATAATGTAATGTCGATCCATTTTTGCAAGATAATTCACTAGTTCACCTGTTCACTACGCATGTTACGACTGTTACGAGATTCGCGTTCGCGGTACAACTGTCGGCCAGTCGGCCGGTCGGCGTCGCGGCCAACGGTCGGCGTGGAGTGCGGGTCGGGGGGGTGCGGTGCAGTTGCAACGGGCGATCAGTCTGTTTTATGCCGTATCACTATGCGCGAGAGCTTATTTTGCTCTGCACATTTATGAATCGGTCGCCGCTTTTGTCGGCAACGCTTTGTTTGCTTTTTTCGTGGAATCGAGGCGCGCGGCGCGTGTCGGTTTGACTAGATAACTATACCTACGTTAGATCTAGTGAGTTACTATTGTTTTTCACACTTTCGAGTCTATGAATATTTTTTTTGATTATTTGAAAAAAAAAAACATAATATTTTTTTAATTGAACTCTATGTTTCGATAGTACTTCTGATGGCAAATCGTTCTGCTGCCGGAAAACAACCACTAAAATTTCAGCGTGTAGAAAAAAAGTCCGATGAATTGAGAACTCTTTTTGGGTGCTGTTTACATTTCTAGTTTCACTGCAAGCTACGAGTACCTATCCCACGAATTATTTATCTGTCACGCGTTAAATACATCGTCACCTTTAAGGTAAACTTACGAAACTGCAAAAAACACATTTTACAGGGGAACGTTTTGAAACATTAAATTGACAATAACTTTTTTCAAGAGACAGATGTAATAAACTCTGCGATGCATTTGATTTTCATAATTCCGCTTCTTTTATATACCATAAATGTATTAATCTTATATTACAAAAATAACAAATAAATGCATATTCGTTACTTGACACCTTCATACATGAGAGTTCATAGGTATTATTATTACACTTTAGCAAACTTACGGAAGTGCCAATTTCGTAAGTAACATAAGAAAAGTATCAAATATATACTTTTAATACTTTGGTAAACTTACGAAAGTGCCACGTTCGTAAGTTTGCTATGGGTTAATTGAGTCCCTTGAAGAATATATCTTACCAATGTGAACTTACGAATCTTACATATTCGTAAGCTTGTTGCTGTAGTTGTGTTTGTGCAGTTGCTAAATCGATTTACTAAAGTGTGCTACGATATAAATTCACGAATATGATTCGTAGGTTGACCGTGGTGCATTTTTCTTGGACTTGGTATATTCAACTGGCGTAGTTGAATATACAAAGTCCAACAACTGATATCAATTTCGTAAGTTTAATTTGGGCGTATCACAAAAAAAATGGAGATCCGTACTATGGGATTTGTATAACCATCAGACACAGAGAAAATTTGACACCTTGTGTAGTACAACATATGCTGTAGTTTTCAATAGAAATGTCAAATTTACAAGAACTGCAGATTCCTTAGTTTGCCGTGGAGGTGACGACATCATAGTTTATACTACAATAATCATCTCCATTAAATACTTGTGATGATGAAACTACTTATTTTGATAAGGATTAATATGTTATTGATAAATGTGTCCAGTTAAACATCGCCTAATTACTTATATTATTTTTAACCGACTTCAAAAAAGGAGGTTCTGTATTCGTCCCGTATGTATGTATGTATGTAAGTATGTATTTATGTTTGTTTAGCGCGTGTATAAGCGGTGTAAAAGCAGGTGCAGAAAGTTGGAAGTAGAAATGATAGTCCGAATACGATACACAGAAGAAATAAGAGTTTATTACGCTTCACAACAGATTACAGCACAGCGAGAAGAAATAGTACATAGAACACGCACTAAGGAAAAGAAGGAGAAATTATAGCAAGTCAATAGTTTAGCACGATAGCGAGAAAAGCGTATTATAAAGTAGGCGTATGCGCAGGCGACAGACATGCGCTCCGCGTCGTTAGGCATTAGCTACTAATGACCGCATCGAACGGCCGAATGCACATCAGCACCGCGCGCCGAGCGGACGGGCGGCGCTAAGACGCAACTCAAGTCACGTTGCAACCTAACGGTGCATTTGTCACTACTAATAAAAATATCGTGCGTTGTATATAAAATTAATTATTTAAGTTTGATATTTATATATATGAGTTAAGTATACATATTAAAGTTTATATAAGTACTTATTAATATAGTTTATTTATTATAATGATATGACATGAAATTAATATTTAATAGGATATAAAACAAACATTTAAATTATATTATCTAAGTATGTCTATGTAGTATATATTTATTTATACATTTACTATGGTGACTTTATACTATAATATTACCTAATGCTATATCGTTGTACATATTATAAGTATTTTATTAATTACAAATTATTATGCAACTAGGCTACGCCACATCACCCCCCCCTTGAGACCGTCCTACGGGCGATAATAATTAGGGAAGTGGACTTTACGACCTGATCGCGTCTTTTTGACACTATCTTCGTTGGGATCAGGCGTACTGGTAGTCTGTAACGGTGGTGAATTTTGTGGTGTGTATGATGTATGTTTGTTTGTGTGTGAGTTAGTGTTGTGTGAGTCATGCAGCAAGTAGGCTGGTTTGACACGGTCTACTGTTACTGTGACTGGCTTACCATTAAAAAGTATAGTAAGTACTTTTTCGCCCTTTTTGAGTACTTCGTGAGGACCAGTGTAAGTTGGTTTTAGGGAACCACGATTTACCTCATCCCTTAGAAAAACGTGCGACGCTGTGGCTAGATCCTTAAAAACGAAGACAGAACGATTCCCGTGACGCGAAGCTGGTGATGGCTGGATTTTCCTAGCAAACATGCGGATTCGTGACAAATAATCTGTCATGTCTGCGAAGTCGTCTACTTGAGGATGAAAAAATTCACCGGGCAATCTAAGTGTCTCGCCATAAACGAGCTCAGCTGAAGAAGTTTTTAGGTCTTCCTTATAAGCACTTCTTATTCCTAGGAGTACTAGCGGGAGAGATTCCACCCAGTTGTCGTTGCCGTGGCAAGTAATTGCGGCTTTCAACTGCCTGTGGAATCTTTCCACCAATCCATTGCATGCCGGATGGTATGCTGTTGTACTCCTATGCTGGAATCCTATCAGCTCTGACAGGCGTTTGAAGAGGGCGGATTGGAATTGCATGCCACGATCGGTAACAATTCCAGAGGGACAACCAAAGCGAGCGATCCATCCATACAGTAACGCGTTGGCCACAGTTTCAGCTGTAATGTCACGGAGAGGTATTGCCTCAGGCCAACGAGTAAATCTGTCGACGGCAGTAAGGCAATATCTATATCCATGTGACAGCGGTAGTGGGCCAACTAGATCTATATGGATGTGTGCGAACCTCGATCGTGGCAATTTAAATGTACCGATAGGCGGCGAAGCGTGACGGGTGATTTTGGACCTCTGACAGGATAAACATGCCTGGGTCCATGTCCCACAATCTCTCCGTATGCCTGGCCAGACGTATCTTTCAGACACGAGTTTAGCCGTTGCGTTAGCTCCGGGGTGACTCAGGGAATGCAGGCTCTCGAAGACGCGACGACGAAGCTCCTGTGGGACATATGGTCGGGTAATACTACCTTTTTCGTCACAGTACAGTTCAGCATCTGTTCCCGGTAGCTTGACCTTGGTCAGGCACAACGAAGTGTTGCTGTCCAGTAGTTGAGTCAACTCAGAGTCAGTGTTTTGCAGCCTTGCCAATTGCTCTAAGCTGACTGGTTGAGCGATTTCTTCAATTCTGGACAGCGTATCAGCAACTACGTTATCCTTACCAGATATATGCCTGATGTCGGTTGTAAATTGGGATATGAAGTCGAGATGTCTGAACTGCCTGGGCGAACAATTCTCCTTACGAGAGTGAAAGGCGTAGCAAAGAGGCTTGTGATCTGTGTAGACCACGAAATCTCGCGCCTCGACCATATGTCGGAAGTGTTTAATCGCCTCGTAAATGGCAAGAAGTTCCCGATCATACGGCGAGTACTTTTTTTGAGAGGGACTGAGTTTCCGGGAGAAGAACGCGAGGGGTTGCCACGCTCCATCTTCTCCTAGTTGCTGCAACGCTGCACCTATCGCTAAATCCGACGCATCAGCCACTATGGCCAATTTTGCAAGGCTGTTTGGGTGAGCCAACAAGGTAGCCTTGCATAGGCCTTCCTTGCAGGCGTTGAAAGCCTCTTTTTCAGCATCGGTGAACGCTATGGGGTGGGAACCTTTCACAGAACCCTCCAAAAGAGCATTAAGAGGGGTTTGGTGTTGGGCTGCGTCTGGGATGAACCTCCTATAAAAATTGAGCATGCCTAAAAACCTCCTGAGTTCCTTCACCGTCTTTGGCGCTGGGAAGTCCCGGATCGATTGTACCTTAGCAGGCAGGGGTCTGGAACCATCAGCTGAAATATGGTAACCTAAAAAGTTGACTTCTGCTACTCCAAAAATGCACTTAGAGGTGTTAATGACCATGCCATAGTTTTTTAACCTAGTGAAGACTTCTCTCAGGTGAATCTTGTGAAGTTCCTCATCCTGCGAGAAGACCAGAAAGTCATCTAAGTAAGAGTAACAGAAATCTAACCCACGAAGCATTTCATCCACAAAACGCTGAAAGGTCTGTCCCGCATTTCGCAGACCAAACGTCATATATGGAAATTCGAAAAGACCAAATGGTGTTGCGATTGCGGTTTTTGGAATATCCTCCGGGTTAACAGGCACCTGGTTATAGGCCTTTACTAGGTCTATTGTGGAGAAGACCTTGCAGCCCGAAAGACTATGAGCGAAGTCGTGTATTTGTCTGGTATAGTCCTGGCATTGAGCATTCTGTAGTCCCCACAAGGACGCCAGCCACTGTCTTTCTTGGCGGCCAGGTGGAGTGGAGAAGACCAGGGAGAGTCAGAAGGTCTGGCTATGCCCATTTGCAGCATAGAATCAAACTCTTCTTTCGCGATCTTCAATTTGTCAGGAGCCAGCCTACGTGGACTACATGAAACAGGTGGTCCTGGAGTAGTACGTATGTAGTGTACTGTGTTATGAGTAGGTGGAATATGTGTGCCGGAAGGGCGAGTGATGTCGGGGAACTCACTTAGTATTTTGTGATATACAGACTCACCAGTAATCACCTTTACCGAAGAAACAATGTCCGATGGATATGCAGGCAAAGCCCCGGCAGCAAGGCTAGTATTATTGTCAATTAAACGTTGGTTTCTGCAATCAACAACAAGGTTAAAGTGACACAAAAAATCTACACCTATTATCGCCCTAGTGACGTCTGCTATTATAAAACGCCAAGCAAAGACACGGCGCAGTCCTAGGTTTAGAATTAAATTAACATAGCCGTAAGTGTTTATTTTTGTTCCGTTAGCAGCACATAAATCGAACTCAGTTTTAGGTAGTCGTTGACTGATTTTGCTAATAGGAAATACACAAAGGTCGCTGCCGGTATCCACTAAAAACTGATGTTTTGTTCTCATGTCGGTAATAATTAGGCGACTGGTGGTAGGGCAATCGTTAGTCGCCATTATCGACTGCCCGTTTCGTTTCCCGCGAAATCACATGGCTGTACACACCTTCTTACTTTGTTCCCAAATTTGGCATGATACCAGCATTGGGGGTACTTGCGATAATTAGACTGGGACCTCCTTGAGCTGGAACGTTGTCCTCGATGGCTGCCTGAGTGGTCCCACTGACTCGATCGGGACGCGCGTGACCTCCTGACCTCAGTTGACAGCGCCTTAACCTCTTGAGTGAGTGCCGCGATCTGTCGTTCCATGGTCTCCACGACACTGCCGGGGGGTACCGCACTGGATGTAGCAGCCACTTGGAGATTTGGTGTGACGACGTCCTGTATCCTATCTGCCAACTCTGCCAGCTCCTCTAGCGACGCTTTAGGTTGCGACGCTATGATGGTCTGCGTACTTTGTGGCAGGCGGCTCGTCCATATCGTCTTCAGGAAGTCTTCTGGCACATCGGGGCCTGCTAGGTTCCTTAGATGGCGAACGAACTGCGAAGGTTTACGGTCCCCCAGCTCTTCATGAATAAGCAGCTGTTTAACCTTCTTCTCTCGGGAAGCAGACAGACGTTTTACAAGTTCCGCTTTCAGCTTCTTGTACTTGTTGATCACGGGTGGCGAGGTGATTATGTCTTCAACCTCTGTAGCATATTGAGGCTCCAGCTGCGCGATGGTGTGATAAAATTTTGTGGAATCCACTGTGATATTGGCCAGCACAAATTGTCCTTCCAGCTGGGCGAACCATAGTGCTGGCTTGTCAGGGTAAAACGGTGGTACCCGTATTCCAACGCGGCATGACTCGGCGAAACATTGCGCGCCATCTTGCTTTTCTTCGGTCGGCATTTTGACCTTACAATGTCCTTGTGAACGATTCGGGGTCACCAGTTTAGCGCGCGTATAAGCGGTGTAAAAGCAGGTGCAGAAAGTTGGAAGTAGAAATGATAGTCCGAATACGATACACAGAAGAAATAAAAGAAAGAAAAAGAAAGACGCTTCACAACAGATTACAGCACAGCGAGAAGAAATAGTACATAGAACACGCACTAAGGAAAAGAAGGAGAAATTATAGCAAGTCAATAGTTTAGCACGATAGCGAGAAAAGCGTATTATAAAGTAGGCGTATGCGCAGGCGACAGACATGCGCTCCGCGTCGTTAGGCATTAGCTACTAATGACCGCATCGAACGGCCGAATGCACATCAGCGCCGCGCGCCGAGCGGACGGGCGGCGCTAAGACGCAACTCAAGTCACGTTGCAACCTAACGGTGCATTTGTCACTACTAATAAAAATATCGTGCGTTGTATATAAAATTAATTATTTAAGTTTGATATTTATATATATGAGTTAAGTATACATATTAAAGTTTATATAAGTACTTATTAATATAGTTTATTTATTATAATGATATGACATGAAATTAATATTTAATAGGATATAAAACAAACATTTAAATTATATTATCTAAGTATGTCTATGTAGTATATATTTATTTATACATTTACTATGGTGACTTTATACTATAATATTACCTAATGCTATATCGTTGTACATATTATAAGTATTTTATTAATTACAAATTATTATGCAACTAGGCTACGCCACAGTTTGTATGTGCGCGATTTTCTCAAAAACTACTGATTCGATTTGGATGGGGTTTTCACTAACGTAATCTACATACTTTCAGGAAGGTTTTAGTATATAATACATGTAATCATTCCTATGTACAAAGTTATAGGCATAAATGTACACACTCCGTAGATTTACTGTTGAACGAATTCGTGAAAGTAATGTAACACGGGATAAAAAACTAAAAAGGGAAAAATAAAAAACTTTTTAACAAAAAATAACCGACTTCAAAAATCCACTACAAAGAAAACAATAATTTTGGGTTCGGAAGTCGGTGGCAAAAAAAATCAAACAAAAACCAAAGCCACCGACTTCCGAAACCAAAATTATTATTTTCTTTGTAGTGGACTTTTGAAGTCGGTTATTTTAATATTAGTATAGATTGATACTATAGACATATAATCTATAGGTTCCATACGCTCTACACAATTTATCCATTTTATAATGACTTGTATCATGCATTACGCACGTATTTAAAGTTCAGTAATTTTTAGTTACTAGATACCTTTTTATGTTTTCTTTTTTTGCCCTGGCTACAGTTAACGTCTGCTAACAGTTTGATAATCATTATGGTAATTTGTGGAAAATGTAGTGGGTAGTACCTATATTTATTAAGTTTTCTGTTATGACACCACTGTTTATGCATAATATACTACTGTTTGTTTTCCCTAATGCAATAAATAAATATAGACTGAGCCTAAGGACATAAAGCCGCTGGCCTGTTTTTGTTTGTGTGCGGTTCTGAATTTGTATTAGTGTGCGTGACTAGGGAAGGGTTGACTAGTTGACGCTTCAGTGACGTCACTGTATCAAAACATTGCGCCAATACGCGGTGTACGTACGGCTACAGATCAAGCTATACATTTCCAGTATAAGCTGATCTCGCATTGTATAGGATTTCCTTATAGTGAGAGGTCAGTGTAAACTGGGAATGTATAGCTTGATGTGTAGCCGTGTGTACTTTACAGTGACGTCACCGTATCACTGTCAACGAGAAATGACAGCCTTCACACAGTATACAGATACGGTTAGACTAATAGTATTTCCTTCATCAATGTATTTCTTGAATACATTGATGGAGGAAATACTATTAGTCTAACCGTATCTGTATACTGTACTATCGCGCTACGATACTATCGATTGTACTTACAAGCGATATTCTTGCTATCGGCCAGCTATCTATAGTTGACTTTCGAGCAGCAACACTAGTGTTGACTCGACTCATTGTCTATGACTCGACTCGACTCCATTTTCTTTTTGTCATATGACATTTCAGTGCTTTTTGTGCTCGAAAGCGCTTGATTAAAAATTGCGATTGTTTACAATCTAAAATCGCAGTTATTGTAATGAAAAGCTAAATTAAACTTGCTTTACTTATGGATATTAACAATCCCCACAATCAAAGTTATTGGTTTGTCCTCAGCAGGGAAGATCAGAGCAATGTCATATTCAGCAGCAATAACTTCACCATACAGAATCCACAAAGTAAGTCTTGCTGTTTGTTGCTATGTTGTAGATATTTCCTACAGTAAGGGAGGCCGCACACGTCAGGTAACCCGGTCCGGTTCCCTGATCAGGTTAACCGGACCCGGTTTGAGCCCCGTCCACCGATAGATCGCATTCGGTATTTCGGTTTCTACGGTCGACCCGGCGCATCGACCGTGCCTTTTGATCGGACGTCGGGTTTTTTTTACCCTAATCTGGCAGCCGGGTCCGGTTAACCGGACCGGTTTGCCTAACATGTGCGACCTCCCTAAAGTAGTTTTAGGTTTTTGTTTTAAACGCTGATGTCGGTTGTGCCGTGCAACTTGCGCGTACTCGCGTAGGTGCAAAGACTCAAGCTCGACTCAAAGCTATGGCACGGTAATGCTAGGGGGTTTTTACTTAGAGAAATAATTATTATTTTTAACCGACTTCAAAAAAGGAGGTTCTGTATTTGTCCCGTATGTATGTATGTAAGTATGTATGTATGTATGTGCTTTTCTCAAAAACTACTGATTCGATTTGGATGGGGTTTTCACTAACGTAATCTACATACTTTCAGGAAGGTTTTAGTATATATAATACATTATGAAATCATTCCTACCTATGTACAAAGTTATAGGCATAAATGTACACACTCCGTAGAAGATTTACTGTTGAACGAATTCGTGAAAGTAATATAACACGGGATAAAGAACTAAAAAGGGAAAAAAACTTTTTTAACAAAAAATAACCGACTTCAAAAATCCACTACAAAGAAAATAATAATTTTGGTTTCGGAAGTCGGTGGCTTTGGTTTTTGTTTGCTTTTTTTTGCCACCGACTTCTTCTAAGAGTATAACTAACATATTCGGTCGCGTGAACATTAATTAAGGTCATAGTCAACGACCAATCAAATATTGGTTTGCGCTCGAAACTGAATGCGCTAACGCACGTGATTGGTTGTTCCATTCATTTCGCGAAATGTTTTAACGCGATGGTTGCAACTCACACAGCTCACACTAGGCACTCGTGAGTCCCCTACTTTCCTAGTGCCCAAAACATCGCGTTTACAATAGGCACTCTTGATCCACTATGGCCTGCGGAATGCGGCTAACAGCAGCATCTCCCTGCATCTCCATACAAAATTCAAAGTTTTTGTGGTAAAATCGCATGATCTAGCTTGTCACACCAATCTGCTCTCAGCGAGTAGGTATTCGCTTCGTGTTACAGAGGCTTTAAGCACCGTACCGCTGCGCTAAAGTCCCCGGCGTACGTGTACCGTTCTGGCGATCCGACGACCGGTATCGGTACGCAACCGATTTGAGAAGGTATAGGAAGACGGCGGCCGGCCTTAGATATTCACCTGTATTCATATGGGTATGAAAAGAGAAACGTGGCTAATGCAGCGGAGACCACTCATTACTCTATTACGGTTCAGTTTACCTACTTACCCCCAAATTAGTATGGCAGGAACGGTGATAGGGTACATACTTACCTACCTATGTAAATTAGTTGCTTCTTTTTACATTTTTTTTATACATCAGGTTTTATGGCTTTATTGAAAAATCCTACATCAAAATAAATATTTGCTTACATCAGTTACAGGACAGGAGGCGAGATATAATATCGTAGATACGGGGGACAACAGACAATACATACAGATTAATGAGGCTCCTGTGGTTGTCCAGGAAAATATTACTGAAAACAGTGAAAAGGAAATAAAGCCCAAAGATGATAACTTTTGGGATAGGAATAAAATAAAACTATTACTAACACTGTGCTTGGAAAACAGGTTTAGAAATTTAACGAAAGACAAATCTCTTTGGGATGAAATAGCTGTCCACTTGGGTATAAATTCTGATGAATGTAGCAAAAAATATAGAAATCTGAGGAGAACTTATATAAGACTCCTGAAAAAGAAAAGGTTGGGCAAAGAGATCAAGTGGGTACATTATAATACCTGTGAAGAGGTATTCAAAGAATGCAAATCACTTCCACCCTCTGTGTTGGAGCCCTGGGAAGAGCACAAAGTAAGAAGATTGCTGAGCCTCTACATAGAGAACCTCAACAAGTTCCGAAGTCCAGATTGCTTGCAAAAAGATGTGTGGCGGGAGATAGCATCTCAGTTAGGAACAACTGAGTACAACTGTTACCATAAGTTCAAGAATTTAAAAAGAGCATACTTCAACTGGAAAGAACGAAGTAGAGAAACTGGAAAACCAATCAAGTGGCAATATCACAACTATTTTGAGAGAATATTTTACAATTATAATCCAAGTGCAGGACCATGGGATAAAAATAAAACGAAGTTGTTGATAGAAGAGTACAAGCAAATTGCCCATAGGTTTAAAAATCCGAGATATCAAAAGAAAGAGTTATGGAAAGAGATATCGGCGTCAGTAGGAGAACGCCCCACAGACTGCGACAAAAAGTTCCGCAATTTGAAACAAACTTATATTAGATTAAAAATGAGAGCAGATACCGGGAGATGTATAACCAAGTGGCGCTATTATAAAGATTTTGAAGTCATTTACAGTGGACCAACTAGTTATACAAGCACCGATGATGGACCGCCTAAGATATCGTACAAATCGCAAGAAGACGATTATGTCAAGCAGCTTTTAACGTTCTATGTAGACAACAAGGAAAGATTTAGAGATCCCCTAGTCAAGAAGAAATATGTGTGGAGATTGCTCGCTCAAAAAATTGGTTTATCTTCAGAAGAATGTGATCGGAAGTTTCGTAACTTGAAACAAACTTACATTAGGCTGGCTGAAAAAAAGAAAGAAAGTGGGAAAATCAACAACTGGCCATACTTCTCATATTTTGAAAAAATATTTGATGAACCCACTACAGGAGCAGGCAACATATTATGCAGCCACGGTATTAACATCGATGATATGACGCTAACTGAAATAAAGAGAGTGATGCAAGAAGTTCAGGACAAAAAAGATAATGATATGTTTGAAAGTTTGGTGCGAGCTGTGGAGGAGTCTAACAACATACAACGCGAACGAAATAGAATACTACAGGCTTTGCTGGATAAAAAGTGATCACACCATAGGCGAAACCTGACAAAAACCATGCCGTAGACATTGAATACTTGGCCTGCTAACAAAAAACACGTTTTTGATATGGTTTGGAGGTTATTCAGGAGGTAAGGTTCAAATTCATTATGAGAACTTTTGTGGAGAGAAATAAAAGGTGTGAGAATGTTTAGAAATGCTTTTTATTGTTACCGTTCTTATGCTTTTATAATGTATATGTACAAACAAACTATAATAGATTATCAGTTTTCATTCTGAAATGAGAAATCGTTAGCAAATTCAATTACATGTCGACCAGTAGCTACTCCATACAAAATGATCGATTATGCTTAATTATGTCTTAACTTAAAAATACATCTGTGAAGACTTACTTTAATATTAAATTTGACATCCATAACACTATACCACAGTAAGGAATGGAAATTTAGTTTAGAAAAAAATAAAAAAAATAAGTGAAGAAATCACACTCGATCGTCGGTAACCACGCAGGATCGGATCGATAAGTTTGCAGATACCTCGACCAGTAAGTAACTATCACGAACAAATACTCACACTTCCACTCACCCAGGCACGCTCGAGTCGATACAATGCTAACCTAGACTGAATTACCACACTATGTCGTACAACTAAGAGATACGCCGGCCGCCGGCCGCGCCCGCCCGCTCGCTGCCGCGCCGCACGCCAGCTACTGGCCTGTGCCGCTAACGTAACGAGATATCTCCACATGTCACTAGGTAAGGTATACCTAGGTTTGGTGATCGAGGGTGTAGTCAGTCTTAAATGGAATTGGTCTGTCTGACTCTAGTGTGGGCGCGCGGCGCGTCAGCGAGCGGGCGGGCGGGGCGGCGGGCCGGCGGGGGGCGCGGCAGGCGGTTCACTTCTTGGCGTTCTTCTTGGGCGACGGAGCCTTGCCTTT
This sequence comes from Thalpophila matura, assembly GCA_948465475.1. NCBI lineage: Eukaryota > Metazoa > Arthropoda > Insecta > Lepidoptera > Noctuidae > Thalpophila > Thalpophila matura. The sequence goes on from OX419200.1 coordinate 12,784,121, forward strand.
GGCGTTGTTTGACATTTTCGCCTTTTTGCCTTTAGGCTCGCCCTCTTCGTCATCCTCATCCTGTAATAATAACAATGTAGTATTATATTTACACCTACAAAACACATACCAATGTATCTGCTATAACTATAATAAACTAACGTGACTGGCTTACTGACTGACAATGCAAAGCCTAAACCTAAAGAGGAAAAAACTTTTGTATGAAAAAACTTTTTTCAAAGTTACAATGATACCACTTACGGCGTGGCCGCACTCATTGGGCAGATTAGCCAAATGTGTGTGGCCGTACTGGAAGTTTCTATCACGAATATACGCGCGAATGTACACGCGATGTGTGCGACCTCACTATTAGTAAATTAAATATACTATTTATAAGAAATAAAATGACACGATTTCATTATTTTTGAAAATCCATCTCCTTGGCGACCGAAGCAGCGGGGGCGGAAAGTAACGATAAAACAAATAGACTGTCGGCTATCATACAGCATGTAATCGAATATCGCCAGTATCGTGTAGGTATCTAACCAAAACGATTCTTATAAGAGCACGGAACTACGGATGGCGCCAGAACATCTTTAATATTTTCCCGACATCAGTAATCTATTTCACAACCAAGTGTTATTGCTGTTATTGTTACATCTTAGCCGCTGAACTTCCATGACGATTGGCGACCGACGTGCTCGTCACTACACTTCACACTAAATGAATGTGATTGAACATAGTGTGCGTTGAGTCTACCGAAAGAACGCAGCGGCCGCCGCGCACAACAAGAACGTCATCTGATGTGCCACGGGAGACTAGCATGCCGCGGCACGTTGAAATATGAGCGCTAAGGGTATCGAAACTAAGATCTGAAATATTTCGGTTTAAAAATTCCTTTGCCATATTGTCAGTGAGTGCCAGGCCTTAGTATTGCTAAATGATTTACTTTCATAATGCAAGTTGGCCTTTTTGCTATGAAAATGTTATTTATCCATCTATCAGAAGGTAAAGGTTATTATTACTGAATGAGCATACAGAAAACCAACAGCCAATTATCATGACATTATATTGAAAAAAAAAAAATTTACAGTAGGCAAACCTTGTAGGTATAAAAATGTACAATATAATCAACTTTATATGCCCCAAAGATTTTGTAGATAAAACCTTACATGAGCTGTCATTGTTTTACAGAACCGGGCCACAGGTCCTTTTCCCTCTGTAGAGCGTACAGAACCGGTCACTTTATAATTTCTTATTAGTTGAAGGTTTTCAGTACCTCATTAGTCTTGCGCTTGCCTGCTGATGCTTTTCTTTTATTCTCATCTTCCTGTAAATTCAGCAATCTACTAAATCACTGATATCATTTTGATCCAATTAAATATTGATACATAAGTAACTATCCAGCATGCACAACAAAAGACAATATGTACTTGTGACAGCCCTGAAAGCGTCTATACACCTCTAGCATACTAACTAGTAAGAAAGTATCCCAGTTTTATACCTTGAATTGAGAATCGTCTCCTTCCTCTTCATCTAACATCTCCTCCTCCATTTCCTCCATATCTTCAAACTCCTCCACAAGGGCGCCGAGCAGGTGCTGGCCAATCAAATGCACTGGCCCTGATCCCTGTACAGAACATCATTAAGTTAAGTATATGCGCACCATTGGTAAACAGCAGCCTCAAAATGGTGCAGGTTTATAGATCAGACAAATGCCTCAAGCAATCACAAGCAGGCGGTGCAACAGTCAAAACGACGTCGCGCGCCCATCAAATTACCAATGGTAAGTAGTGTTTTTATCATCATTTCAAATCTTGTCAACATTGACAAATCTTATCTTTCAAATATTTCACAATACATTGTCACATAAAATAAGGTGACCACATTAGTTCAGAAATAACCTGGTTATCATGAGTGTGCAGAGTGTGGGGTGGAATAACAATGACTCATTTTGTACAAATAATAAGTTAAAATAATAATTTCATTATTTTCCTTACAAAGAGCAAGTTTTGTATTAATCAAGGGAAAAATGTAATATTTGTACTAGGCATGAGTTGCCAGCTATGTCAAGTGACATCTGGCAGGCAACAGGTACTGAAGGAATAGGATATTTTGTCAACTAGTGAATATGCAGTTTAGATAGGTACCTGTAAATTCACAATATTACTGTAGAATAAAACTTGGAACACATTACCTGAATAAGAGTGAATGTGACAGGTGCATCCGGGAATTCAATGTCAAGACGTGCATGTCTCGTCTCTCCCGCCTTCAGTACAGCCACAGGTATCTTTACAGTTTCCTGAAGCGACATGGTTTCCACCTGTGCACAATAATCACAAAGATCAAATATCATGCTGGCTCCAGTGCCACGGTGATGGCAAGCTTTAAGATAATTGATTGTCAACTGAGATAGGTGTTTCTAGACTGACAGTAAATAATTAATCATAGTTATATCAGTGCTCAATTAACAGTCCAATATCTGAACAATAACATACCAGGTATGTCAAGGCTATGATGCAATACTGTCCCAGCAATCAAGTTTGCTTGACATTCATGAAAAAATTGGCATCATTTACACTTTCACGGACACCCAAGGAGACAATAAAAGATTTATTATAATTACATCTAATGTTCATAAAATATGTCTTTTTGACCATTTGGTTCTATCTGGAAAACACACTGCTGAGAAAACTTTTGATGGTAGCCTTGATTGTAAGTGGTGGCCAATCTTTATGACATCATACCAGTTTCTTCAATTGCACCCATGTTTCACAAGGTTAGGTAGGTACATAAAATACATGTGATGGATGATCAATAAAATACCTGAACAACATTGAGTTCGTCAGGCTTGGCGTCTGGACCCAGCAGTGCTTGACGTATGAGCAGCTTGTTGCTGCGCGGGTACTCCGCCTTCGCCTCCGGGTCCCATGTCTCGGACTGATGTGACGCCGACAGAGTTACACCTGAAACATTCACATCATGTGTTACCGTGTTTGGCTAACCAAACGCCAAGCGCGAGACATGGCGGTGTCGCGGCAGGTGAGCGCATCCAACGAACTCGTGTTAATTTTGTCATCATAACCTCAAAACGGTAGGTAACAACGCTGCGGCGCGGAAATAAACAATAGCGGTGCGGTGCAGAGGCGCTCACTGCGAGGTTCGTGTCAGCGAAAAGTTTGCAAAATAATGCATGACGACTATTGACGACTCAACGGCGTAAAGGTAAACTACTGCGGCTTGGACGCCGCACATTCAAAATGCGCGCCCATCCACCACTGACTCCGCACATTTGAAACGCACCATGCGTGTACCTACGAAAATCAATAGCACTCATCTCGCGTGGGGTGTCGACTTAATTCGTTGCTCAGAAACGCCATTACGATTATGATAAAAGAAATTAGCCATTTCATTTCCTTAATCAAAAATGGCGGCAAGTCGGTTACAGACTTAATACAATAAATTAGGAAGCTCGTAACGAGCAGAAACGAATTAAGTGTGAAGATAATACTACAAATAGCGATTAAAACAGATATCCACCTAATATTGTGAAATAAAATGGCGAGCCGGGTGTCAAAGCTGACGCTAACATTATATTCTTAATTAGAAATAAAGTACTACCTGAAACTAGCAAATAAAACTATCGTTGCAAGCAGAATGTTATAAAGATTATGACTTACCATAGAAATATTCGTCCGACATGGTGATTTCACTAATTTATTGAGATTTTTGCGACACGTTCACGTGCGATGCCGGCGCACACAAATCTGGAGTTCAGTGTTGCAAACGATAGGTTCAGAGTTTACAATATAAATAATATTATCAATCACCCCACTTTCAAAAGTCCCCTAAAATTATTTTAATAGAATATACAGTTTTGAATAGTTTTCTACTTTATTAGGTTTATCCTGTTTTTTATAAGTTTTTTTTTATGACTGTTAAATAAATGAGACTGATATAAGTATGAGAATTTTATTAAAATGTAGCTAATGCAAAGTAATGTAATGGTTCGAAGAATACTTTACTTTTAAGTTATGTACCTATTGTCAAATAATATTTCTGGTTAGTTACGTTTATAACAATTTCTTAACAACGTAGTTACTACACATGTAAAAATAAAAACAAAAGTAATGTACATATGTGCAGTTTATTATTTGGGTATAAATGTAATCATCATATCAGCTGAAAAACGTCCGGAAGATAGGCCTTCGGGCTTTCCCCCAAGCATCGGCACATATAAATGTAACATACAAAAGTATTTTATTTTAGATTTATAATTAAGGATACAATAGGCGTAATCTAAAATGACCGACCCTAAAAAGGCTCTCTAGACGCACATTTACGCCGTTTAGATACCTACGATATGGGTTGCAACGCCTTTCGCATGAACAGTCCAGCCAAATTAGCTTGCACATATTGTAAAAGCTGTGATGTGCGTGTGCTTGAATGGTTGTTTCATTTGTGTGAAAGAGTATTAATGTGTGTTATCCTATTTCATACTATATTATTGAATTTGAATTTGATAAATAATATAAATGCAAAAGTTTGTGTGTGTGTGTATGTTTGTTATTTGTTCATGCTGAAATAGCTGGACGGATTCTTATGAAAGGCTAAATGGTAGCCTGGCACCAAGAAACATATAAGCTAGTTTTCATGCATTTTCACGCAGACGAAGTCGTGGGCAACAGGTAGTGGATAATATTTTGTTAAAGTTTGAAATGCCATTATGTATTTTTGTATTTTATGTAAAACCTGAAAGAAACCTGAAGAAAACGTGTAATCTTGATTATAAAAATACTTTTAAAAAATATTACCCATGTTTTTTTCAACTCCTACAAAATTGGAAATAATGTTATTCCTTAGTAGGCAACATTATTTTAAAATACTTCTCGAAATACTTTTTCATAGACAATTACTGCAGCGTTCGGAAACTTACAGATAAATAAAACAAATACATTCACTGACAATAACGATTCAGCGTCGCTGAGGCACATGAATAATAATAACTCTGTTATTTATTCATGTGGCTGAGGTCCCTACTGGGATCAAAGTAAATCGGCTTTTATTAAACAAAATAATAATGCCATCGCCAAAGTGTTGTGCAGCCGTGCGTGCCACACTACCGAAATCCACCTTCTTACTTATAGACGATGATTAAATTAAACAGCTCTTATTTTAATGGCCATCTCTATTCATTCATTGTCATACCAATGACAAGGATAGTTGTATTTATATTTAATCAGTGGTTAAAGGTAAGAGGCGTAGTAAAGGGGGCCAATGGCTGTTTGTGCACTACTCCGTTTCCAGCACGTTTTTTCACGGACCGTTTTTTTTTTCATACATTTTAAAATGTGGTGGGGATCGTTCTGCAATCCTATTGGCTAAAAAAAACGGTCCGTGACAAAACGTGCTGGAAACGGGGTAGTGCACAATCGCCCAATGCCTCATGCTTGATGGTGCCAACATGTTTGGCTCTCAGTCCTAGTGGTCCTAGTATCAGGCTTAACGAAATAAAACACACATGTTTAGATTTAAAGTATATTACTAGCATTCACTAATTCACTCTCACAATACAAGAATCTGAAACTGATCTGTAAATCGTACTTCGGACATTCGGCGAAAAAGTTCTATGAATGTAGTTAAAACTTTTAAGGCCCTCAAATTCATGCGCATTGAATAAATTTAACTTTAAATTAATAGGGCGACGATTCATTTTCTCCTCCGACTTAATTCCAGACGTTGTTTGTTTGTCAATGGGACAACACTTCTCAGAGTGCTGTTGTGTTACATTGTTGGTAAGATCTTGCTGAGATGAAAGATATATTTTAAGTTGAATATTTTCGTAATGTAAACTTGCATTAATTTTCAAAAGTTTTAAATACTTTTTACTGTTTGGAGACACTGAAGAAGATTTTAGCAACTTATCTAAGAGACTATCCAATGTTTCTCTATTATCTTGTAATAGTAAAATAATATTCTCACATGTCTGAAAAATAATATTTATGAAGTCATCGTCAGGAAAATTAATATTTTTAGTGGGCAGTATAGTCTCACGCACCTATAGCGGAAGAGCGCGTGTGATAGGTGCAAGAATCTACATCAACCATTAGGTAATAGGTAGGATTAATTAACCTACCATTTTAATTCTTAAAATTAAGCGCAGCTGTTGGACTGGACGGCTGGTCCGCATGTTTAACGTAGGTAGGTATAACTCAATCCTCTCCTCGTCCAGACTTTACCACTATGCACTACACTCACACAGGATTCCAGCCTGAGGCAAATTTACGGGTACCGGGAGATGCACCGTCTGCCAATGTCAGCCTAATTTCATCACTGACACAGTTTCGAGTGTTTCGTAATTATACAATGGGCTACCGCTAAAATATAACTAACTCTTCTAAATCGCAGCATGGTAACTGACAGTGACGTCATAACACAAATTCAATGAGAAGACGGGTACTTTATGTAAGTATTTCTTTATGCAAAACTGTACCTTTTTGTTTTGAGCTTGTAATTTTTCCAATTTTTTTTGGAAGAATACTTTGCTTGATTTTATTTTTAAATACTTAGCACCAATATTATAAATAACTTCATCCTTAGCTTTTAATTCGTCATGCAAGGAGCCTTTTACTTGGTCTTCAGATAACTGGAATAAAAAAACGTAGAAATACCTAATATGAGTATAAGTACATAGGTAGGTGTAGGTACTAATATTGATTAGATATAAAGATACTTATACGAGTAAATAGCTACTTACATCATTACTTTCTTGAGCGTTAGTTTCGTATTCGTTTCGTTTCGGCAATCTCTTAATCTTGTTTATAAGAAAATCCTTTTCCTTAGAATTAATGTCCCTAAAATTTCGTAAACTCAACAACTTTATAAAATCAAGATACCCATAAACTAGGTAGGTAACTAATGTATTGAATATAGGTATCGATAAGTGTTATTCGTACATCTCATCTTTCATCAGCATTACTCTAACAAAGATGCTTTATAGAACCAATAGAGCGTTTTGTAGAGTCTGCCTACCCACACACGAGGATGGGGGTGATATTAATATACCTAATATATTTTTTCACCTTTCATCTACAAGCTGTTGATGCAAATTCCTGTTTGTTCTTTGCGCACTTTTTAGTTCAACATATATTTTCTCCTTTTCTCGAGCTAGCGTACCTATGGCTGCATCTCTACTTTCTACAGAAACTTTTAGGGAGTCAATTGTTTGCTTGAGTAACTGTATTTCGCTTTGCAATTTTGCGACTTCCTCCGGGTGACTTTTCCCTGAAGATGACGAGGACCGCAAGGAACTTTTCGACAAAATACTTTTAAAATTCATTCGAATTCATAAACTGAATTTTTAACTTATACTAAATCATTTTAAAAGATTCGAGCTTGAAGTAAAAAACAATTTATTTCTAAAATATGCGGAAAACAGTTCAAAAAGTCATTACATGACATCATTTTCGTATTTCGTGATTTCGTAAATCATAAAATTAATGTGCCATTCAGTTTTTGTAGGTTTTTGTATTGTTTATTTTTTTAATGTTTACGTAAAATGGAGCACATAACCACAGACAAACATCTTTTACTTTTCTTGGGGTAGCCATTTTGAATAAAATTACACACTTATTTATTATTGGTCATTCCAGGGAATGATGTTTTCTATTGGCAGAAAGGTTATTTACATTGAAATATTGGATTTATTATCCAATCACAATTCAGTACTACGCAATTTTGACAAAAGGTAAGTGAGCCATCTCGTTTTTCTGAATGACTGACACCAAAATTGACACAAAATTTGTCAAAATACCGTATAAACATAATTGCCTATCTCCATTGTTTCTTTTATGTTTTCTTTCGTCTCCCCCGGGTTTGTTTTATCCACAGTTTGGAAATTTCCGAGAGCAATACCGTTTTGATTTGATTTGATCGTCACATCGTCAGCACAGTGTGAGTAAAGTAAATCGTATCGCTCTAGTAGTCTTGACCTTATGCCATCGCACTCTCGATGTTTTATGTTGTGTAACGACGCCAAAATTCTAGGAAGAACGATGCCAAGTTTCATATCAACAACCTCGGATCTATAATAAATAAGTTTCGCATTCACGTATGTTGTGTCGCGGTCTGTCAATGATACCAATAAGAAATTCTTGAGGTGAAAATGATCACTCCTTTCTATTTCTGAGTGCGTGAGTAGGTATGTGTATTGACAGTGGTCGGTTCATGGTGTACGTTTATGTTTTAGGTCACAGGAAACTATCTACAGGCGCACGTAAAGAAACAATAGTCGACAAGCAGCACACCTGTGTAAATAGAAGTTTAGCAATACTAAAGAATCTCGTATAATGAGAACCTCATAGTAGTTGGTTGTGAAGTGTAGCGCGTGAAGTTGTCTTCTCAATGTTATAATTGATGGTAAGATGAGTGAGGAGGTGCAGAATGACGGGAGCAGGAACAGTGCGCCGCTGGGCGAGCCGGGCGCGCCGGAGGACGAGTGCGCCACGCTCGACGCCTCCACCAACGTCTCACAGACCACCATCACACAGGTGACTCACTCCGCTTGGCCCCTCTCATTACACACTACAGACTCATTTGTGCCAATGTTATTCCTGTTATTTCTCCTCGGATAACTATGTTTTAGACCGGGATACTGCTCATTATGTTTTTTTAAAGTAGCACAGGATGTCTCTTACATATAGCACTACACTATTGAGTAAACTAAACTTGGTGGCATTCATACTTATCTGTTAAGTAGTACAGTACAGTAACAAATATCTCTATTGACCTAAATAAATAAAACTAGGTACTTATATAAAATGTCATATATCTGCTACTGACATAAAAATAACAAACTATTAACATTTGAACTACAAGCGAATAATTTTGAAGGATAAATTTAAACCTAGTCTAGTGTGAGGCACATGTTCTTGATGTGGATGAGTTAAATCTATTATTCTTTCACGTTTATTTGGTTTCGAGCCTTGCAACTTGTTGGTTCTCAAAGGAATAGTTTTCTTGCAGAGGTATCTTATATGCTGGTAGTTACTTACTTTTACAATACATAATTATCAATTATGTTCATCATTTTATAATCTGTTGGTAACTTAACTATAAATTATTCTCCAAAGTTAGAGTAGGAATAATTAATTCAATAATAATCAATAAATCATCCCAGAAATGTGTTACAATTGCTTTGGTAATATGTTTCTGTCAACAGTTCTATATAGTTGTATTTTATGTAGTGTTTGAATTTTTGTCCTTTTTGCTACTCCCATTGAGGGCACTGTGTCAATACATGAAACAAAATCTTCTGTTTATTCCATAAAGCATTCTGTTTAATTTGATCTTGACTCACATGGTAATCTCAACGTACAATACATTGATGACACGCTCATTACTATTCTCATTAACATAAATTCAATGGAAGTAGGAACAAGCCTGTAAGGTCATGTGTCATAATACTCATAATATATACAATGAGTTCTATGAAGCTTGAGCTGCTTGTCTAGCCTAGTGAAGTATTTGAATTATCATGACAACCTTGTAATCATCATGAACTTATCAATACAGTTTCCTTGATGAATCTTTACAGGATTACAATTGAAATTCTAAATTTTTCTAACCAATTACATAAGAACTATGCTATTATGTGCAAGTAAGAAATTATTTGCAAAACAAAAATTTAATTATAGATGGGTGAATCCAGCAGTGGACTTGATAGGCTGACATTGCATTAGAATTTAAGGAAACATAAATTAAGACAAAAAATCACCTATTGCAAATTGTGACTGATCTACTGCCAAAAGTAATTGTAGCAAGCCAAAAGGCAGGAGGCTGAGTAACCACTAATTAGTTACTGCTCATTGAAGATAATTTATGGACTTTTTAAGATAATTTTTTGAATAAAGTTCTAGTCTATACTTGGACTTTTAATTGTTTGCAGTGACTTGACAACTTTTTTTTTTTTTGAATGGCCTCTCGCAGTTGGCTTCTAACAGCCGTCACTGCTTAACGCGGACTTCTGGTGAGGACTTACAAATAAAAATGCCTCCAGCCAGGCTTAAAACTAAAGTAAACTACAAACTAAGCGACCACACGCTAAGGGCACCCCCTACTGGGGTACGGACCTCGGCTTAGGGCGTCGCTAAGGGGGAGGACAACTAGAGGGAGGGGCTACTAGCTGATTACTACTACTAACGGATTAAAGTGACTTGACAACTGGAGGGATACCACTTTTTATCAAAAAAAAGGTAGTGATGTGAAAAAAGGAATGAACCAAATTGATTGAACTGAATTACGTACTTATGTAATGTACTTTTTATTGATTTGTTAAGATTTAAAATACGATACGCATATACAAAGTAAAATATATGCATAAACATGGCTTTGGCATGTTTAAAATTCACAAAAATATAGATTTGTTAAAATTTATTTAATTCTACTATTTTTATCATTCATTCTTTTCGCAAATTTGTTCAGTGCCCCAACACTTTTAGTGTAAATATGGTATCATTATTTTGCTTGGAACTGTCAAGTAACTGCAAACAATTAAAAGTCCAAGTATCGAATAAATTCTAACACCATTATGGTGTGTTTTTGTAGAAAACTAGCAAACGGACTTTGGGCATTACTAAATTAGTGATACCATCTGTGGATTTGTTGACAAATGCTAGGATTGTTTGGTATAGTTGTCTAGTGTGGTTGCCCAACTACATTGACAATTCCTGCCCAAGTTTTGCTGGTGAATGCACTTTGACATTACAATAATGGTCACAACTATCTTCTAAAGTAATGCTAAGTTACTCAACATTATAATTTGTAAATGGCTGTATAGTATGTTACCACATTTTTGAAAAACTGTGACTAATAAGCTAAGTTAGACATCATTTTAATATTATCTTAAGTTTTGGTTTAGGTATACGTAACCTACATATTTATAAGCCCGGCCCATGTTGGTTCCATTCGGTCCTCACTTTTCAATTAGGTACCTATGTACTTCCTAAAACAACGTTTATCCCAAAAAGTTATAATTAATTTAAAAGGCCTCATAGGCGTAGCGGTTAAAAACGCGGGTGTCTAGTCTGTGGCCCTAATGTTAGTCGGAATAATTAGTATTTTCCATTAGCAGTAGATACCTAGTAACAGCGAGAGATTTGCAATAGTGGCTGATAAATTAGCTCTCCATAATATAAACAAAGTGTACAGTATATTTCTGACACCTTTCGGAAAATACGCGCGAGATGTACCTAAAACAATATTTCATAACAATTATTTAGTTTTGCATTGTGATGACGTAATCAGCAAAATATAATTGCTTCAGATGACAGCAAGCTCTGTGCCGGCGACAGAGGGCGCCAAGTGGTGCTGCGACGTGTGCACGTACGAAAACTTCCCACTCTCACGAAAGGTATTCATCTACTCCATTGTAACACTTTTTCAAGCTCACACCACTTGCTAAATCCGATGGGCATAATAAAACGTATTTATGTAGAAGGCTCATTCGGGTGAAATCGCCAAAGTTGTGTTCTGGTGTGTGTGTTCTGGTGATTTGGAGAGTGTTATTGTGTGTTACATGTTCTGCTGTGTTATAAGTACCACTTGGACGACGGTCAACTTGTTACTTATAACTTTATAGGTTATAACACAGCAGAACATGTAACACACAATAACACACTCCAAATCAGTAACACACTAGAACACAACTTTCGGAACATTCCGCGATTTGACACAAATTGCATAACTATACAGAAACTCGCCTAACTACCTCGTTTGCATGACACGTTCGCAATGCCCCATTGACTTATGCAGAACTTAAAAGGGAGTTGGAATTAATCGCGAAAGCCACTGCCTAATTAAATGAGACCCCTCTGTGCCTCGGAGAGCACGTTTTAAGCAGTCGGTCCCGGTTGTCATAGGAATATCTGACAGTCGTTACGGGTAGTCAGGAGCCCAAAAAGCCTGACAACTGGTTTAACATTCGAATACCGGTATTCCCCAATAATTGGGTTGCGGAGATCAGATGGCAGTCGCTCCATGTAAAATATCGATATTCAGCCGCAACCAGTTAGACTGGAAGCCGACCCCAATCATGTTTGGGAAAAGGCTAGGCGGATGATGATGAATCATAGCGAGGCATATTACGACATATTTTCTATATACATTTTCGAGTGTCCACACACGCAGCTATATATTTCTATGACGTCACCAATACATTATACCGATATATTAATATACAGGATATAACCAGTGCGGATATTTTATTTTGATCATATTCATGAGTACTTTCACCTCCTAAAATATCCGCACTGGTTATAATTTTACCCTGTATATTATAGCTACGTTTGTGACGGGCTTTATAGTTAACACGCGGTCTATCGATTAAAGGAAGTTCAAATCCCTCCCGTTTGCACTATTGCTAGTTGGAGTAGAAACATGCTAATATCATTACTGGGAAACTTAAAGAAGTCGGTACCTAACTGCATTGATCGAAACCCTTAGGCAGGCAGTCGGTGCGTGTGAGAGGTGACTAATCAAAACAGGCGAGAGCATCAACTGTGCGTGTTCGGGCAGAACGTCGATCGTTCTAATTCGTCACAGACACAGCTTAAAGCCGGCCATAGACAACCGGATTGGCTTACTGAATTAAGAGACGGAATCCAAAATCGGAAACCAAAACGTTAAATCGATCGGAAAAAATCTGACTGTGTGCGACGTTCAATGGATACTGAACGTTTTGATTTCCGATTCTGGATTCCGTCTCTTAATTCAGTAAGCCATTGCGGTTATCTGTGGCCGGCCTAACGCACCGTCCCGGCAAACTGTGCTTCAGGCCTGAGGCGTGTGTACATTGGGCCTTCTGTATCTTAATACTGCAGTGGCAATGCTCATAGTATGCCGCCGAGCACAATGTGTGGGATCCGCCACCGACACAAAGGACGTCTCGTGCTGATCTACGTAATAAACTATGAGAATTATCACGTTAATTAGTAAATGTTCTATGTAGGCAGGCATAACTTTAGATGATAAAGCATATAGACTGGCTTTTATAAATTTTGACGCTTATCGTATTCACAATGACTTCGCTTTTCTTCTCGTCTGTTTTGATTTGATTGTTGTCTCGAATGAACTAGGTCGAATCGCGAATCGCCTTATCAATCCAATCTATGAAACTGTGATAACGAGACCACGTCGATAATTATGTTCAACGATTTCAATGTGATCTGACAACTGTGGGATAGATGTAGAGAAACAAAAAAACAGGTTTAAAAAAAACCGACTTCCAAAAACTACACTAAAAACTATGAAATAAAAATGTTAAACTTCCATAAATAAAAATCTAAATGTATATTGAAGTCGGCGGGGCCTCTTCTTCAGGTTTTTACCTCTCAGCCTTTGAACAGGAAGAACGTGCGCAGTGTGTGCAGCGAACGTGCAGCTTGCTTTGCGCCTCGACAAATTAAAATTTCCTTTCATTTCTATATTTATGCTAGGCCCCGCCGACTTCAATATACATTTAGATTTTTATTTATGGAAGTTTAACATTTTTATTTCATAGTTTTTAGTGTAGTTTTTGGAAGTCGGTTTTTTTTAAACCTGTTTTTATTTTTATCTTTTTAGTGTAGTGTAACCATTTTTGTTGTTGTTAATTTATTACAATAAAGTACCATAAAATCATGGACAGCGACTTTGATCATTTATGTACTTTTACCGAGATCGATTACTTCCACGAATTTAAATAGGTACTTATATTCATAGATGTTGGTGCATGAGAGCATTTCAGTAAACAAAAACCGGGCAAGAGCGTGTCAGACCACGCACAGTGTAGGGTTCCGTAGCAAGAAGTATTTCAGTGTTCCGACCGCAAATACAAGTTTGTATTTCATAATATTATTATGAAATATTATTATTTTTACGGTTGTCATTTCAATTGAAAGTATTTATTAAGTGCTATAAGCTTGATTTTTTTTCAGATTTTTCGATAGCGCGGTTGGAAAATTACAGGGGGGTTTTTACAGGCACATTGTTAACGACTTTGGGAGCTCCTAGTTCACTCAATATGCACTTAAATAAAAAAAGTATTTAGAAACCTTCATGTTATTTTCAAAGACCTATCCAACGATACCCCACATGGTGGGGTGCGCGAAAATATTTTTTTTCATCCCTCAGTTTCATGTATAGGAGCCCCCCCTAATAATTTTATTTTTCGTAATTTCACTATAGGCCTTAATGGCGGCTTATAAAAGACATCTACCTACGAAGTTTGATATAAATTGGTTATGAACTGTAGATTTGACGAAGGTATGACAGACGGACAGACGGACAGACAGACGGATAGACAGACGGACATGACGAAACTATAAGGGTTCCTAGTTTTACTAAGGAACCCTAAAAACAGTGTTTTTTCAGTTTGTAATAGCAATAGGCTCGCTCCCTAGCCTTCTATCAAATGCGACTTAAGCATGAAAAAATTGTGTGTACTATACACCTCTGTCTAACCTTGCGGGAAATATCGGCGTGATGTTATGTATGCATAATATCGAGATCGATTGCGTTCAGGAATTCATGTACCTACACAATATCACTTTTTCATCATCGTCATGATGTCATCGAGATACACCAAAAATACCGTTTATTACACCTGGTTAAAAATCTACTCAACCAAAGTTAATAAAATTTATATGGGACCACCTCGCGAGGTTTATCTACCATATGAAAAAAGAATCACGTAAATCGGCTCAGAAATCACGGAGTAATCGGTGTACATACATTAAAAAAAAAAAAAAAAAAAAATAAAAAAAAAAAAAAAAAAAAAAAACCAACCGAATGCAGAACCTCCTCCTTTTTGGAAGTCGGTTAAAAAGTGAATGAATTGCTATTGCCGTTTGTTAGATATCAATTATAGTCTCTATACAACTTTGTCTAATTGCTAACACTTTCACTTTGTTAGCGACTCGCGCTTGCATGGTACGAGAGCATGTATCATGGACGTGCGACGTCTATGTGTTCACCTATCTACATTTAAGGCACTATTTAATTAATACGAGAATTAAGTAGTTATAGAATTTGTAAATGTAACTAATTTTCTTAACGAGCAAAATTTACAGAATATTGTTAAAAACCAACATTAATTTTTGCCAGACACTTTCCGTGGGCCTTAACTTCCGCCAGACGTTTTAAAGCGCGTAAAAAAATGAGGGAACCAGGCCAATCCGCGAAGGGCCCAACATCTGGCAGGCCATGCATTATTCATGCGTATAAGTGCTAATGAGAGTATTAGATGGCTATAGAAAACAGCTTCATTCATTGGTCTCACTCTTTCGTGGAGTCGATACGACTTTAATTTCGCTCGTTTGGGCTCTAGGAGACACAGAAACGGAGATACATACATAACACACTGAGATAGGTTAAGGTTAATAGGAGTCATAAGGGATCTTTTGGTTGCAAATGATCGCGCCTCGCGTCGCCTACATCCCCTTAATGGATTGCCGACATATTATCAGTAGCCCTGTATATGCGTGCAGCCCCCCTAGCCAAGTTATTTTCTGTTAGAGTTTACGCCAAACGCTACGGACAAAATGTATGGCAGTGACATTAGGGAGACACGTGACTTTTCCGCAGGTAATGTCACTGCCATACATGGGCGTAGCCAGCCATGGGCTCAGGGTGGGGCAGCAGTCTAAAATAATATGTAACTAGCAAACTATACCCGCGGTTTGATCGCGTTTTTTTTTGTGTCGACTGTCGAGTGTGGACTTTCTTTATGGATATTATGTATTGTAGTTAGTACCTAGATATTTTTTTTTTTTTGGTTTAGTTAGGTACCTTATAGGTCAGAGCCAGGGTGGGGCAAGCGCCCCACCCTACCCTACCGTGGCTACGCCCATGCTGCCATACATTTTGTACTTATCGTTTGGCGTAAACGCTAACAGAAAGGCAACTTGACTAGGGCCTCAGACAGCACGTTGTATGTGCAGCCGCGCTGCAATACGCGGCAGTGGCGATGATGAAACATGTGTCGTTTGATATTGTTGCAGTGCACCATGTGCCGCAGCCCCAAGTCGGCGCTCAATGAGGACATCTTCCGGCTGCAGGACGGCGCCAGCGCGCTGCCCGCGCACGACGACTGCGGTAACACCATCCATACATTACGTCACGCGTTTCGACGAATTGTGACAAGAGGTGGAAGGGGCCCACCAAATTTCGTGACGTCACATTTCAAAATAGAAATTCGTGTGACGTAATTTATGGATGGCCCCATCCATACCTACTGCCACTGTCAGGCGCTGCTGATACATGGAGGGGTGGCAATTGCCCCCCTGACTCATGAAACACTTTATTTTGACTAATTTTAACATTTTGACACTGTCATACATAAGAACATCTCTGATTCTGACATCATAAAAATTGCCGCCCCCTCCCCCACCGAAACGCAATCTTGTATCGGCGCCTGGCCACTCTTACAGCATTCGCTTGTAGGGTGTATCAAGAGAAACCTGCACTGTTGAGCACGAGTTTTTTCTGCGCTATAATTAGGGCAATTTGGGAAATGGATATTGCAGAATATTGGAATGTATAATGATTAACGTTAGTAGGATGTTCCCCACTCCCCACTATCCTGTCAATATTGACGGAAACTCCAAGCTTCTCCTTCAACCAACGTCTCCACATGAGACCAGCACGCGTAGCATGACCAATTCCATCTCTATGCTACCAAGAATAGACAAAATTATTTCTATCCAACTCGTTATCTCTTCTGCCCGAGCACGCGGCGACCCGTGCACCGCGTTGTAGACTTGTCGACTGAAGAATAGAAACATTTCTTTTCATTTCTCACATCGCCGCGCGCCGTGCATAAATTTTTATCTATTCATTCGTCAAAAAAAATCTGTAGTGTTCATGCTACGCGTGCAGGGGTTATTATGTCAACTTCTTCTAGGCAAGCGTGCTCCATCGTAGACCGCATCATCGCTTAACATCAGGCGAAATGGCGGTTAAACGCAAACCTATCATTGAATAACAAAAAAATAAAAAGAAACTCGGCTGACCGAGTCCGTCAGGTCGGTCAGCGTGGAGTGAATGTGTTAGTAGTGATCGTCGTCGTGTGTCGCGCAGGTGCGGAGGCGGTGGCGGAGCGCCTGAAGCCGCTGCGGATATCGTCGCCGCAGGGCGCCGGCGCCTCCTCCGCCGCCAAGTGGCCCTGTCCGGTCAGTTGTACACACTACACTCTACACCACACAAATATAAATAATAGTACTTTTCCCGCGACTTCGTCCGCGTGGCCCACAGGAACTGCAATTTTTTCGGGATAAAAAGTAGCCTATGTTACTCAGTGATAATGTAGCTTTCTATTGGTGAAAAAACAGTTCAAATCGGTCCAGTAGTTTTGGAGCCTATTGGGTACAAACAAAAATCTTTTCTCTTTATAATATTAGTATAGATAAGTCAATAGAAGTCGGAAAGACGCGTGACCTTGTCGCCGCTTTCGACCAAATTATGTAAGGCACGTGATGTTTAAACGGCCACCGAGAGTGCGCATTTTCCTGAAACGAGGTGTAAAATATTGGTCTAATTTCGTCCGAGTCAACAATAAAAATCTCATATAAAATTTTCACGTCTTTATATTTTATCACTTGAAAGGCATCTGTCAAATGTCACATACAAAAAATAATATTAGTATAAAAAGAGGTTTTAACACAGGCTTTTAGACATGCCGCCCACCAAGAACACCGTTCTTAAGTAATGAAACACAAACTTAACTATTTTAACAAAAAGCCTTAAAAACTCTTAAATTATACTAACTTAGAATAAACACCTAACCTTCCGATTTAAGTAAAAAACACAGTTTGTTATATAAGCTCTCTTACATACACCATTTTTAGTTTTAATATTTAAAAACCCTAGTTATATTGTCTTTCCCAGCGTGTTTCTCAAGAATTCTACCTAATAACCATTTAGCAGGTGGCATTTTTTCATCCTTGATCAAAACTACATCATTTATCTCAGGTTCAGATCGTTGCTTTTTCCACTTGAATCTTTGAATTAAGTTCACCAAAACTCATCAGACCATTTACGCTAGAAGTCGTAAAACATTTTTTGAGTAAACTTCCACCTCTGAAGGCCAGAAACTCTAGAAACTATAATCTTGATCAGGGATTGTAACAAGTGGTTCTCCTGCTAAATAATGACCCGGAGTAAGGGGTAATGTAATGGATCATCTGGATTATCACTCAAGTAAGAAATAGGACGGAAATTCAACCACGCTTCTACCTGTGCAAGGACTGTCAAGAGTTCTTCAAAGGTACGAGTCGCTTCTTTAATCTTGATGCTTTTTTGATTCGTTCTCTGGCACGAATGATGCAAACTTTTGCTCGTAAGTAGTTCATCATGAGCTGTGGTCGTCCATGAAGTCTTCGATGATGAGCATCCAACCTTGTGATCTTCTTCACACATATTTGTAAAATCTCTTTCATTTCATTAGCCGTAACTGATTTGTTAATCACTCTCTCTTCAATTGGCAATCTCAACATTAGCAACTTTCTACAATATGATAAAACTCTTAATAACTTCGGTAATGTAGAAAACCTTGTCCATATAAAATCCTCCTTTGTTTTAATTACAGCAGCAAAAGTTTTAATGGGTCTCTCTTCTTCGTGTGTCACAAAATTTATGTCACCTTTGTACACACTTTCGTGTCCAAGCAAGTTAGGTCCAATCCACCACTGATCGTGATTAGATAAATCAGCAACAGACACACCTCGCGAGGCACAATCTGCTGGATTATGCTCTGTTTCCACATAATATACGACCGCAGCATACGCTCTCTGTGATGCGTCGGCAAATACATGCAGTCCTAATTTACTGGCATCACTTAACTTTGTATTTAACCATCGTGGGATCAAAATCTGGTTCACTTCATTTAACTCTGATCTGTACTTAATCCACTCTTTTTTAAGCTGAGCTGACAGTGAATCATCCCAACTTGAACCAGATTTCAATAGCTTTTGGATGTCAATCTTCGCCACTATAATGACTGGTGCAATCCAACACATTGGATCGTATAGCCTTTTTATATCAGATAAAACCTTACGTTTTGTTATTGGTTCAATCGCGTCTGGTAAAATATACTTATACTCAAAATTATCCGTTATTTTATTCCACGAAATACCTAGAACTTTGATCATGTCGTTGGATTTGAACACAAATGCTTTGTCTATGCTTTGGTTTTCACATGTGATGTGATCCAACAATTTTTGACTGTTACTGAACCGTTTTTGGAGATTGAATCCACCAGCGTTCATAAGCTTGTTCATCTCCTCGTAAATTTGAATGGCTGATTCCTCTGTATCACATCCCGTTATTAGATCGTCCACATAATAGTCAGTCAAGGTTATATTTGCAGCTAATGGATACTTCTCTCTCTCATCTATGGCTACCTGTTGTAGGGATTTGACTGCCAAATATGGAGCGCAAGCAGTTCCAAACGTAAGTCTTAGAAGTCGGAAGTGTTCAATAGGTTGGCCAGGATCTGCGCGCCATAAGATTCTCTGAAAGTTTGCATCCTTTTCATCAACTAGAACCTGTCGATACATTTGTGTGAGATCAGCTACGATGCAAAAGGGATGCATCCTCCACCGCATAAGAATATGCCGCAAGTCTTGTTGTAATTTCGGACCCACTAATAATGTGTCATTCAGTGATATATTATTTACACCCTTACACGAGGCGTCAAAAACCACTCTGACCTTTGTGGTTTCTCTGTCCTCCTTTATAACCGCGTGATGGGGCAAATAAACTGCGTACGGATTATTTATTTCATCTACGTTTAAAATTCTCTCCATATGATTTTGCTTAATATAGTCCTCGATAACTTTAGTATACTCCTCTTTATGTGACGGATTTCTCAGCAATTTTTTCTCTAAGAAGTAAAACCTTCTTAACGATATCTCCTTTGACTTTCCATACATACACTGCGGGTTAGACTCTTTAAATGGTAGTCTTACCTTGTAGCGGCCTTCGTTATTTCTCCCTGTAATCTTCTCATATATTTCTTCACATCTCTCCTCCTCTTTGGTTAGTTTTTTCTTTATCATGTCTGGCTCTCTTTCTATTTCCCAAAGCTGTTTCAGTATTTGATCTTCTTTAACCTGAAGATGAAAGTTGACAATTCTAGGATTAGTCAAACCCTGCTGAGATACCCTCCCAGACAAAATCCATCCTAGCTTAGTATTTTGCGCAATGGGACCCGATTGTGTTGGATGCTTGAGCAAGCCATCCAACAAGATCTCACCATGAATATCTACTCCTAAAATAATGTCAATCATACCTGGTACATCATAGTTTGGATCCGCGAGAGATAAATTCTGAATCTCAGGCCAATTCATGACGGAAGTCTTACTCGATGGAAGAAATGATGTTAGTGAACTCAAAACAAAGGCGTGAACTCTAATACAAAACTCAGAATCATGTAGGGATTCTAAATCAAATGCCACCATACTCTTGGTTTTAGCCTGACTTTCACCTACCCCAGATACAATACCGTTCACAGGAAGGCGTGTAAGACCTAACGTTTGAACGATGTGTTCACTAATAAATGAGGCTTCGGAGCCCTGATCGACTAAAACGCGCACAATTTGTGAGTAGCCATTTGTTGATTTGGCCTTGACCAAAGCCGTAGCCAATAACACCTCGGATTGATGTTCCTCTTTTGCCAAATGAGCTACTACGATTTTCTCAGAAGTTGATCCTTCACTCGATGTCTTCTCAGGACTCAACGATGAAGGGTTGGTTGCCACTTGATGTTGACCTCGCTCGTAGTGGAGTAAGGTGTGATGCCTCCTGCCACAACGACGACAGCATGTCGCCTGGTGACAGCCTCTAACATTGTGATTGGGCGATAAACAATTGTAGCAGAGTCCCTTGGATTGTATAAACTCAGTTCTCTCTTCGGGGGACTTGCCACCAAACTGTTTACATTGGTGAAGTAAATGCTGACTCGAACAAAACACACATGACTTGATATTTTTTTTTTTCTCTTCATCTACAGTTGAATGGAATGATTTCTTCGTAGGTACTTGTTTCGGAATATTATTGGTAGCCTTCATAATAGGTTTATTACCATCAAGCATCTCTAATGTACGGAACCTCATCTCTAGAAATTTCACTAACTGATCCCAAGTTGGTAAGTCATCAGATTCTGTGTGTCCCAATTCTGTTTCCCATAGTCTGCGGGACTCGTAGTCAAGTTTGGAGACTACCAAGTGAATGATGAACACATCACATTCGTCAACTTTTATTCCTAAGTTGTTGAGGGACTTTATGCTCGATGATGTTGTATCAAGCAATTGTTTGATTGCTGAAGGTGATTCCGCTACAATACATTTCTGGGAAAACAAGCGCTTGAGGATCTCATTACTATTATACCTCTTATTGTTGTACCGCCTCTTTAGTTGTTGCCATGCTTCTTCATAGTTGGTCTCCACCACAGATAAATTTCTCAATAAAACTTCGGGTTCACCACTGATACTACTCTTTAGGTAATGAAGTTTTTGTACTGCGCTCAAACTCTGGTTAGTGTGTATGAGAGACACAAACATATCATAAAAGCTTTGCCACTCCTCGTAATTTCCAGAGAAGCTTGGCAACTGTATGCATTTAAGTTTCACTTGAGACAAGGCTCCTGTGTGTGATCCTAAAGTGCTCTTCGTGGCGGGTTCAGTACTACGAGCCTCAATATCTTCCACCAACTTTGACTTGTAGATGTAATAGTTTTCTTCCACTGTACTATAAATATCCTCTGTGAAGTATGCCATCTTGGACTTCTGAGCTTTTGCTAAAGCAATTATTTCGAAATGGGTTTCGTTGAACTTTTTCCATAAAATTTCTAAGTTTTCGCACCTCGTTTGTATATAACTTTTCGTCAGTCGCTCCTTGGGTGATTTCTTGTAATTAGAATGGTTTCTAATAATTTGTTCGGAAATTTCCTCTTGTTTGCATAAAAAGTTTTCCAGGTTTTCCATTTTGGCTGAATTTTGTTTGGAAAACAAAAGACTAACGACTATGTTGGAAAATTGTCCAAAGATGAAAATCGAAAATTACACTGCGAATACTTCACTCACAACTCTCACTACTTTATCTAAATTCCCTGGTTTCGGCACCATGTAAAATATTGGTCTAATTTCGTCCGAGTCAACAATAAAAATCTCATATAAAATTTTCACGTCTTTATATTTTATCACTTGAAAGGCATCTGTCAAATGTCACATACAAAAAATAATATTAGTATAAAAAGAGGTTTTAACACAGGCTTTTAGACACGAGGGTTGCAAAAATATTGTTTTCAGAATTAATTATATATTTTTTTGTAAAAACATTTTCAACTGAGCAACTTGTCCACGTTTTAGCCAGAGCTCCGAACAAACTGAGCAATTCCTTTCTGTGGTCTACACTCATGTGTCACACACCACACCGCTAACGAGTCACTCGTTAGCCTTTCGAATCAACAAATTCATGCATTAAATCTATAGACGTGAATGATGTGCCTTCGAGTGCAGTTTCGCAGGCGTGGCCCTAATCGGCTGCAGAGTGTCGAGCGCGCTACGTACAATACGCACTCTTTCCGCCACCCTGATAAAGGGCGTCATCGGGGCGGCGGAAAGGGCGCGGGAGGCGCGGCTCAAGACTCATCTTTCGTGGCGCGCAGTATACAACCCTTACGAGTTAACTGTGCACCTGGAGTTGATGACGTCATTTCGCCGCTGTGTTCGCGATGTGGCGAGTGTGAGAACGTGAGCGGGGGTGCGAGGAGGGGCATCGCATTCCAGCGAGGTGCACAGTTAATTCGTACGGGTTGTACGTGTGCAGGCAGTACAACAACGTGTTGTGTCCGGCAGACGTGCACGTACGACAACTGGCCCAAGTCGCTGAAGTGCGCGATGTGCGGCGGCGGCAACCCCGCGCCCGCCGGCAACCCCCCGCCCGCCGCCCGCGCGCCCTCCCCGCCGCGCAGCAACGTGGTGGCGCTGCAGCCG
Source organism: Thalpophila matura (assembly GCA_948465475.1). Classification (NCBI taxonomy): domain Eukaryota; kingdom Metazoa; phylum Arthropoda; class Insecta; order Lepidoptera; family Noctuidae; genus Thalpophila; species Thalpophila matura. The sequence goes on from OX419200.1 coordinate 12,807,130, forward strand.
GTGGGCGTCAACGACCTGTGCAACACGCAGGCCGCCATCCACGACCTCGACAACCGCCGCTCCAAGCGACGCAACAACACCGACTGGATCTGGCTGCAGGCCTGTCTCGGTCAGTGCTTGCAGTTGCTACTGTCGAATGGACTTTAGGCGGATTGGTCACGTTTAACAAATGAATTGGTAAGTTATCCTTGTGTTGGTTCCGCAGGCGTGGTGGAGGGCGACGCGCGGTGCGTGGACGCGTACCTGGCGAGCGGCGGCGACCCGGCGCGCGCGCTCACCGCGGCCGAGGTGGCGCTGCTCAACCGCGCCTCCGCCTTCGACGCCGGACACACGCTCGTGCACCTCGCCATCAGGTGACACACACACACCACACACCCCACACACCGCGACCGGCGCGCGCGCTCACCGCGGCCGAGGTGGCGCTGCTCAACCGCGCCTCCGCCTTCGACGCCGGACACACGCTCGTGCACCTCGCCATCAGGTGACACACACACACCACACACCCCACACACCGCGACCGGCGCGCGCGCTCACCGCGGCCGAGGTGGCGCTGCTCAACCGCGCCTCCGCCTTCGACGCCGGACACACGCTCGTGCACCTCGCCATCAGGTGACACACACACACCACACACCCCACACACCGCGACCGGCGCGCGCGCTCACCGCGGCCGAGGTGGCGCTGCTCAACCGCGCCTCCGCCTTCGACGCCGGACACACGCTCGTGCACCTCGCCATCAGGTGACACACACACACCACACACCCCACACACCGCGACCGGCGCGCGCGCTCACCGCGGCCGAGGTGGCGCTGCTCAACCGCGCCTCCGCCTTCGACGCCGGACACACGCTCGTGCACCTCGCCATCAGGTGACACACACACACCACACACCCCACACACCGCGACCGGCGCGCGCGCTCACCGCGGCCGAGGTGGCGCTGCTCAACCGCGCCTCCGCCTTCGACGCCGGACACACGCTCGTGCACCTCGCCATCAGGTGACACACACACACCACACACCCCACACACCGCGACCGGCGCGCGCGCTCACCGCGGCCGAGGTGGCGCTGCTCAACCGCGCCTCCGCCTTCGACGCCGGACACACGCTCGTGCACCTCGCCATCAGGTGACACACACACACCACACACCCCACACACCGCGACCGGCGCGCGCGCTCACCGCGGCCGAGGTGGCGCTGCTCAACCGCGCCTCCGCCTTCGACGCCGGACACACGCTCGTGCACCTCGCCATCAGGTGACACACACACACCACACACCCCACACACCGCGACCGGCGCGCGCGCTCACCGCGGCCGAGGTGGCGCTGCTCAACCGCGCCTCCGCCTTCGACGCCGGACACACGCTCGTGCACCTCGCCATCAGGTGACACACACACACCACACACCCCACACACCGCGACCGGCGCGCGCGCTCACCGCGGCCGAGGTGGCGCTGCTCAACCGCGCCTCCGCCTTCGACGCCGGACACACGCTCGTGCACCTCGCCATCAGGTGACACACACACACCACACACCCCACATGCCTGTGGAGGTCACCAATTAATTGTCAAAATGAAAGCTATGTCAACGGGAGTCTTACGCAATTAGCGCGCTGGTGTGGGTAACATCCCATTGCCGTTTGGTCCTTTGTCTACTAAGAATTCGCAAATCAAAATCAATTAACACGGCCATTTATAATTTCATAAATATGATTATTAAAAATATGGATAATAACATACCTACAGTAGCAATTTACTTAGATATGACGAAAGCTTTCGATCACGTGCACCACGAAATTCTGCTGCAAAAACTAGAGCATTATGGTATCAGAGGTAATATAAATAAATTGATAAAATCTTATCTTACTGGTAGACATCAAGCAACACAAATATTTCGTGTGTGTCCCAAACTCAAAAAAGAATTCTCCTATACTTCAGAATACGAACCCGTAAATTTTGGAGTTCCACAAGGTAGCGTTTTGGGCCCGTTGCTTTTCCTAGTTTACATCAATGATCTTCCGCTAATGACTAAACAACCAATGACCCTTTTTGCAGACGACAGTTCAGCCTTATTTACTGGTAATAAAACAGGTTCTAATATCTCCACTGACATTAATAATTTTATTATAGAAACATCAAAGTGGCTTTCAGAAAACAACTTAAAGTTAAATTTAAATAAAACAAAGTTAATGTATTCTAGGCAAACAATTAAAAAATCCTTGGACCTTAATATTGTGTTTAATGACACAAAAATTGAACAATTAGATGATACAAAGTTCTTAGGCTTACATATTGACACAAAGTTAAATTGGAAGAAACACATAGATTATGTCTGTAGGCGGTTAAGTCAACAATCATATGCCTTATATAAATTAAGTAAAGTAGCCAATACATCTGCTGTCGTTACGGCTTATCATGGTTATGTGGCCTCCATTTTAAGGTATGGTTTGATGTTCTGGGGTAACTCCACAGACAAAGATCTTGCTTTTAAAGCTCAAAAAAGGTGTATCAGATCCATAGTAAACATTAAATCTACAGAATCTTGTAAACCACATTTTCAAGAGCTGAAATTATTACCTCTCCCATGTATGTTTATATATGAATGTGCAATTTATGCCAAAGCCAATTTTGAATTTAGCAACCGAGCAAGACGTAATGATAAAATGACACGGATAACTCATAAAACTGCGTTATTCCACAAGAGTGTATTTAACCTAATTCCTGACATATATAATAAATTGCCCAAGTCTATTAAAAATTTAAATGACATTGTTACATTTAAGAAAACATTATTTAAATTGTTAATTGATAAATGTTACTATAATTTGCATGAATATTTGAATGATCCTACTATGTAACAATATTGACATTTCACTTTGTATTACTTAATTGACATTTCACTTCGTAATAATTGACATTTCACTTTGTAATTTAATATTCACTAAGCTTCCAAATTATTTGATTATTTAATTGTTTTTTTCTTTTGTCTTAATTTCCAGATTATTGTAACTATTAGGTCTTTACCTATGAAATTGCCGTTCTGCAGTACTGGCCATTTCAAATCAAAATAATTTTTGTTTGGCTAAGAATTCTAATTTCAAATTAATTTTATTTTAAAAACATGGTTTTTTTTTTCCAAAAGTAGTCATTTGTTTATTGATTAGTGTTACATTTTCATCGCATTTCAATCTTTTTCGTCATCATGGATACGTTAAAAATTCGAGTAATTATGGAATACGAGTACCGTCGTGGCAGCAACGCGCACAAGCGGCACGCAACATCAACGACGTTTACGGAGCTAACACTACAAACCAACGCACCACCTGTTATTGGTTTGCTCGCTTCCGTTCTGGAAATTTCGACCTGAAAAATGAACCTCGCGGTCGTCCGAAGACTTTGGTTGACAATGACGAATTAAAGGTGATTGTGGAAGCTGATGATACACAATCTACGGCTGAATTAGCAGCAGCTTTCGACGTTAGCGTCAAAACAATATTGGTCCATTTGCGTCAAATTGGCAAGGTAAAAAAGCTTGACAAATGGGTGCCCCACGAACTCAATGATCGCCAGCGCGAAGTACGCGTCGAGACGTGCCTTGCACTGCTCAACAGACACACAAATGAAGGAATTTTGAACCACATTGTTACCTGCGAAGAGAAATGGAAATGTTTGATAACCGCAAGCGCTCAGCAAGTTGGTTGGATCCTGCTTCAGCACCTAAACAATGCCCTAAACGAAAACTTACCCCTAGAAAAGTGATGGTCACTGTTTGGTGGTCTAGCGCCGGTGTGATTCATCACAGCTTCTTACCAAACGGGGTGAGCATTACTGCAGATGTGTACTGTGAAGAACTGAACACAATGATGAAGAAGCTGGCACATCTCCAACCAGCATTGGTCAATCGCTCGTCTCCACTGCTCCTGCACGACAACGCGCGACCTGATACTGCACAGCAGACGGTCTCCAAGTTGCAAGAACTGGGGTTGGAAGCTCTCCGTCATCCGCCCTACTCACCAGACCTTGCGCCTACAGACTACTACTTTTTCCAGAATTTGGATAACTTCTTGGCGGGAAATAAATTCAATACCCGAGAGGCAGTACAAAATGCCTTTGAAGCTTTTGTTGCCTCCCGTCCAGCTGATTTCCTTAAGAAGGGCATCAATAAACTGCCACTGCATTGGCAAAGATGCATTGATTGCATGGGTGATTACTTCGATTAATACAAATAAAAAATACATGAAAAAAATTAGTTTAAATTTTTTCATACAAAACGGCAATTTCATAGGTAAAGACCTATTATTATTGTATGCCTATATGGCGGGTCATAGCAGCACAACATGATTTATATATTCTAACTTTATTTCACCTATGTACCACAATATTTGTATGAATAAATGAAATAAATGAATAAATGAAATAATCTACAACCTAACTTTGTAAAATCGTGGTAAATATTTTTGTCTTTGGCCGTATTTATTATGATGTGGTGTTTAATTAAGTATAACAAGCAAGAATATCGCACTAACGATCCCAAAATGTAAGTGAGCAGACATCAATGACGCTACGGCACGTGCCGGGGAAGTCAGTCGGCGTGTCTGTCAGCGGCACACCACGCAGTCGCGCGACTCGCGTCACACATCACGTTCCATTCTGACATGTCCGTGACACCAACACGAACGCTTGGCGTACATAAATACCTGTTATACATAAGCTTACGATTGGTCGAACTGTAATCGACATTCACGAGCACAACGGTACGGTCAGCGACAAAATATGGTTGGATAGGTCTGAAAATAACAGGAAGGTTTGTAAGTGACTTTCTAATTTAGGCGAATATTTAGTAAAGTATGAGCTCCGAAAGTCGTTTAAAATGAATCCACCCACAGTTTTTTTGGTTTTGCCGAAGTCGGGTAAAAAACCATTTAAGCTTTTAGCACCTAATAAGCACTCTCGATTAAAATTGGTTTGAACAAGATACATTAATTAGTTTTTGCAATATTCGCTATTTTCAGTTTTGTTTCCCAACCGCAAAAATAACATTGTATTTCTTAATAATACTATGAAATACAAATTTATATTTGCGGTCGGAGAACTGAAAAACTTCTTGCTACGGAACACTGTACGTGGTCCGACACGCTCTTGCTCGGTTTATTTTAAATTGTTTAAATATTTAGCACTAGTTGAGTAATATTGTGTACCGTGTTTCAGGTTTCAGCGGCAAGAGATTCTGTCGACGCTACTGTCGCGGATATCGGGCGGCGGGCCGGGCCTCAAGAGATCTCCTTCATACATAGGTGAGTGCTATCCTAGACCACACATATCGTTAGTCAGACACGACGAATATGAAGGTACTACAGGTCTACGGTATCTTACTGTCACTATATTTTTATTATCTTTATTGTCAAATTAAAGTGATATTTGAGATGATTTTTACAGTTTAAAGTATGTTATTTAGACGAATAATAATAAATAATTACCCGTGCGATGTTTCGGGTTAGCTAGTTAGATAAAATTCTCAGTAGCAGCCTGGAGTCTAGAATTCTAGATTTGAGATCGAATAAGGCTAATAAGGTTTGCCCCCCATTACATGGATATGATTATTGGAACTTCGTTCCTGACGGGGGTCCCTTGTCCGCACACGTTTTTTTTTCCTTTGGAGTTCCCACACTGGTCTGGTCAAAAGAACGTTGGGAACCACTGATGTTGGCTGTTGTTTATAAAAACTGTGACATTAGACAGCATCCAATCATGATGCAACTCGTTGACGTGACGTGTTGTAATGTTTATGTGGTTTTTGTTTGATTTTTTATTTATTTATTTTATTGATGAGACTATATGATATGGTTAGTCGATCAGGTATGTACTTAGTTTATGATTCTGTAACTTTTGCATGCCTACTGGTGAAATATGGCTGAACTTCTACCTTATAAGACCATGTATTGTACCCATATTTGTACAATAAAATGATCTGTATGTGTGTCAGCGCCGGACCTGGCGGCGGCCATCCGGCGGCACGTGGCGGGCCGCGTGCGGCAGCGCGGCGGCGCGCCCGCGCGCTACATCGACGAGTTCTGCACCTTCTACCTGCCCGCCGGTAACGCCACGCACTTGGCACTGCTTGCTGCATGCATGACCAACATTCGTTCTAAATTCAATTGTTTTTTTTTTGTTTCGCTTTACCGCATACTGTATTATATAGACGGGCAAGCTAAAGGTGGACGCACACCGTAAACAGCATAGTCGCTTTATTAAATTCTTTGTATGAAGTTTTATGCAATTTCGCATACTTGTTCGCATCGTATGTACCGCAGTCCTTGAGCGGCGAAATTCTCCGAGCCGCAGCTGATGACTGTATCAGCATCTACGCGTGCAATGTGCCCGCAGCGGATGCTGTAAGCGGCGCGACGCGGATGACATAAAATATGAAACTAAATGAAAGTATTTGGTTGTGGTGCGTGCGACGACTGCGATGTGTATGGTGCGGACAAGTATGTGTCTACCATAAACGTGAAGTTCGATAACGTCATTGACAAAATTCGGTTATCGAAATGTGTGCTACAGTTGTATTGGTTGAACCGATGCGGTACAAATAGTATAATGTTTCTGTTTCGGTGTTCAGAGATCGACGAGTTGCCGGCGGCGATCCAGGAGCAGCTGTACTCGGAGCTGCTGGACCGCGAGGCGCAGGCGACGCTGGAGGGCGACCCGCCGCTCATCAACTGGAGCGCGGAGCTGACGGCGCGGGGCTCGCGGCTACACGCGCTGTGGAACCGCTCGGCCGGCGACTGCCTGCCGGACGCGCTGTGCCAGGCGGCCTACGGCGTGGCCGACCGGCACAACACGCTGCGCGGCGCGCTGGCGGGCGCGCTGCAGGCGGCGGCGCGCGCCTTCTACGCGCGCTGGGCGGCCAGCGAGCGCGCCGCGGCCGCGCGCCTGCACTACGCGCCGTCCGAGCCGCAGCTGCGCGCCGAGTGGGCGCGCCTGGCGGCCGCCGCGGGCCGGCCCGGCGCCGCGCTGCGCCAGCTGCACGTGTTCGCGCTGGCGCACGTGCTGCGCCGCCCGCTGCTGGTGTACGGCGTGGACGTGGTGCACTCGTTCCGCGGCGAGGCGCTGGGCTACGCGCGCTTCCGCGGCCTGTACCTGCCGCTGCTGTGCGAGCCGGCCGCCTGCAGCCCGTCGCCGCTGGCGCTGGCCTACACGCGCGGCCACTTCTCCGCGCTGGTGCCGCAGCAGCGCGCCCGCGACGCCTACATCTGCGACGCGCGCGCGCCCGTCGCCTACCTGCCGCTCACCGACCTCGACGGCAAGCTGCTGCCCGTGCACTTCCTCACCGCTGACGAGGTAATACATTTAGATTAATGTCGAAAGCGAACGCTTCAAGATAAAGCGATTTACGCGCGATTCGAGTTAGGCATTTAAATTAATGTTACATCCAGCACAATTTTACGCGCAATACTTGTAGGATGAATATAATCAATCGATAATATGAAAACAAACAAAGTGGTTGTGTTGTCATTCATAGGTCGCTGGTTCATATCCGGCTCGAAGGACCATAAATGTGTGAATCGTTACAATACAACCCGCACAAGCGTACCATCGATGGAAACAACGCAAACAAAGAAAATTGACAATACAGAATGCATCCAATTCTACACGATAGAATGTTTCAAAATATATTCAAAACAGAAACACAACAAAAAAAATTTAAACTATTTTTTACTTTAATTCCATGTGCCATGTGGCCACCTCCTTTTCCTTGTTCGATACAATCGCGCGATTGTCTCCAACTCGAGTCGCGCGTAGATCGCTGTGCCTGCTGCCTGGCGGCTCCTGCGCCACTAACCGCCCCGTGCCGCAGATGGCGGACCCCGAGGGCGTGGTGCGGCGCTGGGTGGCGGCGTGCGTCACGGCCGGCGGCGTGCTGTGCGCGCGCCAGGCGCTGCACGCGCGCCCGCTGCTGCAGGCGCAGCTGCTGGAGGAGTGGCTCAACCACTACCGCCGCCTGGCCGCGCGCCCGCCGCACCCGCCGCCCCGCCTGCCCGCGCACCGCAGCTGCAGCGACGCCGACACCGACGACGAGTAGCGGGAGCGGCGAGCCACTGCCGCCGCCTGGCCGCGCCCGCCGCACCCGCCGCCCCGCCTGCCCGCGCACCGCAGCTGCAGCGACCCCGACACAGACGACGAGTAGCGGCCGCTCGGGCCGCACGCTCGCTCATGACACTGTTCGACGTTCAAATTCGCCGTCTCCGCCGACCGCGCGCCGGTCGTAGCTGAATTTACTTATTTTAGTAGCACTTATTGAATTGCAGTGATTTGATTTAGTGGTGTATCATCGTTTCCCTTTATTCCGGTCTAGATCTAGTTTTATTTATAATTACATTACTAAATATTGCTGTGGTCGCCGGAAACATTACCTTGCTCTTATTAAATGGGATATTTATGAATTATTGAAATTGCTGCAGGTACGAGGTTTTGTGAACATTATTACATGCGCGTAAATCTTATTGTAATAATGTGTCAGCGCTATATCTTTTCTTGCAAAAATAGTAATAAAAGAAGTGTATTTCAGTCGTCATGTAAATATATGTAAACGACGCGCAGCTATCTCCCGCTCGCAACTGTGACTCAGCAGCGAGTCTACTGGTCTACCGGTGCAGGCCGCAGTGAGCGCGCCGCGGCCGCTCTCGACGCTTCACCACTGTATCGTTAGCTCAGCGATGGAACGTTAACAACACTATTCATAAGATTTTCTTCTGGAAGCTTTGAATCTATTAACAATTAGTCGTAGGTAGTACTTAGTGTTCTTAACCTTCCATCCGATTACTTCCGGCAGCATTAACACTTGTGTGTTTTGCAACTATTATTAAACGTTATGTATATTATTTGATTTATAAATTATAAAATAAGTGAAAAGGGCTGTATAGACAAAAAGGTAAATTATTTCAATTTGCTAACTAAGCTTTTGTATATCCCTTAGATGAAATCATCAACGTGAGCGTTTCTCACGAATGTTTTCCACAACGATGTATAAATGTGTCAGCCCAGACATAAAACAATTATGCAAATAAAAGAGATAAATAAAGAGTCTATTAAAATTAACGACATTGTACAGAGAGTATAAGGTTCTAATATTTATATTATTATAGTTTCTCGGTTGTAAATAAAAATAAATTGGTTTAAAAGTAATAATTATAATAGATGTATAGTTTATTAATCTGCTTAGTGCATACGAGTTATTCGTTCGCTTTGTCGTTTAGGGATGGAGAAATTGCAGTTTACCGAATATTGTACTAAGAGACGGGAGCTCCGTGCGCGAGTGCCGAGACGACCGGACGCTGGGCGAGCTCGGGGACACTCACTGATCGTATAAAATCATATTTTCTAATTAACTCTGGTGGTAAACTTGGCATTCGCGCACAACGCAGCACAATAGTCGTAATGTGATAGCTAAATGAAAATCTAATCGTCTTGGAGTTTGGACACGTACGGTGTCTCGTGCAGATATTACAGTTTCACTTATAAGATTTAAGTAAATTGAAATAACTGAATGACGTGGGATGACGTTAGGAAGCTTGCAACTAATAAGACTATTTTGATCTAATACCTACATTATTTTTGTTAATTTCGCCCAAAATCTGTAAATAAGTTGATAGGTACATGTCACACTATTTGAGCTCATTTTGTTATCAGTCACGTTACGATTTATTCAAACTATGTACCTTTAACTACAAATTTTTAATCAATAAAGCACTTATTTTATGAAGCTGTTCGATACTTTTTGTTTTATTTTCTGTATTATATTTATTTCACACTGCCAACGCCAGTGCTAAGTACACAGAATATCGCCTGGCTTGCCGTCTAGCCTGCGCACTGCGATTTGTGAACCTTTGAGTCTGGGTCATGGATGGTCTGGGGTCTAGGTGAAATATCTGAGATATGCGTCAATGCATCATTTACATCTGGAATGCCCTTTCACCTTTTCTAAATTAAGATACTGAAACAGAAAAGAAAAAAAGAATTCCATACAATTTTAAAAGACCTTGCACACATTCTGATTTTGTAAAAGACTTAAAAAAAAAAGAAGGTTCTCAATTCGGTTGTATTTTTTTTATAATTATGTGTGTTACCTCAGAACTCCGTCAATTATAAACCAATTTGTAAATTCTTTTATTTGACAAACTAGACTTTTGACTGCGTGGTCTACAATAAGCTGTATCTCTCGAAACGTGGCTAAGATTTTAAGTTGGACCCTAAGCTGTCGAACTGTGAAAACCACATCAAAATCCGTTCAGTACTTTTTGCGTGATAGATACGCGCACAGACAAAATTTTAAAAATATATTTTCGAGCATGGTTACGTGTGTTACTACTGTGGTTACTACGACCCAGTACCGACCCAGTACAGTATCCCGATATTTTTTTCTGGAATATCTTCAATGTACCGACACGGCATTTTTACAATTTTATAATAGTAAGTTTATATACTTATTGATAAATTGATTGCACACAAACCTTGGTCAGATTAATATAATAAACTATGATTAATTCAAAGTTTTAATAAGTTAGTATATGTAAACAATTTAAACAGCTATTTTCACTATGGTCTAGTGGTTGGAAGAAAAGGTTTGATTCTCGAACCGGGGTCTAACCGATAATACATGGATGATGGATCAAAAGATCCGCTCGGGGCAGATACCCCGGTTTGCCCCTCTCCCAGATCCGGGGACACGGCACTCGGGGGCACCTGCACGGCAGGAGGTAGAGTGATGCCCGGATGCTATCTTAAAACAACAAATTCGCGAATGGCTTCAAGCAATCAGCATTATAATGCTGAAAAACCATCCGCGAATTTGTTGTTTGATTTGATTATTTAATTGATTTTGAAATAGATCCCAGTTGGGTTTTGAACACAACCTAAGTTGATTTCTGAACGTATCCTAAGTTCATTTTGAGCGCGTGATGTCTCTGTCAGGGGGAATCCCCGTCACATCTAGATTAGAAAAAGAGGAGAGGTGGCGCCACTATCTAAGTTCTGCCCCGGTTGGGAAAAATCCTAGATCCGGGGTTGCACTAAACTATTGCTTGAGGAATACGAGCGACAGTCGAGAAATAAATACCTACACTAGATAATATACGTCATCAAACTATTATGATTGTAGTAATCAGTAATTTAATAGAAACGATGCCCCTTGGCGCGTCGCGGCCCCACTAAAATAATATGTACAATGTACAAATAGTGCAACATGTCAACAAACAAAGTTTAATTCAATTTTATTGAATGCGAGTAATGCGACATGCGACACAGTCTTCAGTTTGCTTTCAATAGTATCATATAGATACAATACAACTCATACAACCGAATCCGAATAGTTCCATGAGGCAGGCTTGATCAACAACGTATGATTGTGTATGGGTGTATGTCCAAGTTGTGAGATAAATTAACATCATTGCCACGTTATTATCACATACATATTATACGACAGCGTGAATGCATGATCTTGGATGACTGTAATCACTTCAGTTTCAATCCCGATTTGAACGAGCATACTCGTTAACGAAGAAAATTTCAGAACGAATCCGAAAAAGTACTAAGTTTCTAATTTCCGAACGCACGCGCTTTCTGTCACCTGCAAGACAGTGGGAGCGTTGCGCTACGCGACCAGCCCAATATTTAAAATTAATTTATTATAGGTTTTATAAATTCTAAGTTAGATGAGCGAACAATTTGTGTTTGTGTAATAATAAGTGTGATTGTGATAATGAAAAATATATAATAAAGTAAATCATCGTCGACTCAGTGGACATTGCAGGCGAGCGGAACAAAATGGGTGAGTACGCCGGCAATTTATTGGTTTTGCTTTTATTTTGTCGAGTAGTTGAATGTAAGAACAGTATTTAATGAGACCATCAGGAAGCATTCAGGCTGTCGTCTAATTAGAATCGAGATAGTTTGACGGCACATTGTTTATTGGCGGAATTATCGAATATCGATTTTTCTCATGCGTCGCTTATTTCGACAGTGAGGTTAAAATTATTTGCTTTCTTGCTCTGTACTCACGTTAGATAAAACATTTATCATACGTCTCATTTTATATTGAATGCCGCAAAAGTTAGCTACGTTCGAGTGAATTTTTTTGTTGTAGAAATACGTTAATTAATAATGAAAAAACACTGCGTTAATCAGCAGAAAACGGTTAGTGGTTGAGTGTGAGAATGATAATATTTTGGTTGGAAACAGAACGATGTAAGTGTGTTGGGCGGCGACGGTGCTAAGTATGTTTAGCGGAGGCTCGCCAGGTGGTGGCGGGCGCTAATCGCCGCGTCCTTGTGCCGAGCGCCGACACCGCCCGACACACTATTTGTAACTTTTTGTAATGCAAAAAATACTTAGTAGCTATACAATTGATTGGTAATGTTCCACTGTGTCTTACAAGCTGACAATCATTACCCACTATTTGGTATAACAACTAATATCTGTCTAATTTCAAATAAGAATAAAAATCCACATTGTTTGCTCTAAAACAGAGACAATGATGACTACAACATTATGTTAAATAATTAATATTTCAATGTCACTGCAGTGTGTTTTACTTCAGCTGCACAATACAAACTGTAGCTCATTAAGTATTCATACAGTTCATTATTATAAGAATTTTATTCAAACCTAGAATATATATATTTTTTAAGTGATAATATTATGACTAAAATATTCAACACACATTTTAATTGCAATAAATTACTAAAACACACAAATATGATTCTCCATCAGCTCTATTCTGCGACTGCATTATGTGTAAATTCATTATCCTGCATCAGTGACTCTCACCATCAGCTCTAAGACAGTGATGGTGTGGCACATCATTCATAAGAGCAATCACTCAGCTATCTGAGCACATTTACGTTAACAACTATCCATTTGTGTCAGAATGACGAACATTCATCATTAAAATGATGGCACTTAAATATTTCCAGATATGATGGCACTATCGCTCATGTTATCATATCTGTTTCTTATCCAAATTGTTTTTAGTTTAACTCATCTCTTACAATGTACCTACCTACTATTTGGAATAGTGGGCTGTTTTCTGCGACTCTTAAATATGTGCATAATTTGCTTGCATATAGTATTTAATTGTGAATGTTAGTTAGCTGATAAATATGTTACTACTGTTACTAGTCATCATAAAACATGCATTCTCACAAGTCATAGAAATCAATTACCTACCATAAACTAATTGAACAATTTATAAATAGCCTAAATTTAGGCTAAAGGTCTGCTAATAGCTGGTGTTTAGTACGATTATGTGAACAGAGCAGTAGAACATTAGTTGATACACCAGTGTGCTGCAGTGTGTCACATGCAACTGGGTCAGTTTGGTAATTAATGCAAATGTTTGACTGCGCCTCATTTAGTATGTATGTTTCTTACAATGTCGTTCATGACACTGGATTATTAAACTATTCAAACCACATCTAACAAGTGTTGGTAAACACTTGTGCCACAATACTTGTATTACAACATTTAGGTATACCTACTGATATTATAAAGGTGAAGAGTTTGTTTGTTTGAACGTGCTTATCTCTGGAACTACCAGTCGGATTAGAAAAAATATTTTTGTATATGATAGCCAGATTCATGAGGAATAGTATAGGCTATTTAACATCACGCTACGATCGTTACGAGCCGAGCAACGGGGTGAAACCGCGGGACACAGCTAGTATATTATATCTCTAAAGCTTGAGATTTCTTGATTTGTTCCCTTCTGCTGACAGGGTAGGTACTAACCAAATGCAAACCACATTTTGATACTGAGAAACACTGAGCAGGAATCTCTCATTGTTCAGAAATATTTGTCATTCCCAGTCTGTGTTCTTAAGTTATTGTCACTTTATTAGTATTCTAGTGTTTGTCATGTAGCCTAGTATTCAGATCGAGTAGTAGCTCGTAGGTAGGGCGCTGGGTGTGGGTGCCGAGGTATTCGGTTCGGCGGCTGCCTTGCGCGCGTGTCCGGTGGAGCGGCACGGTGTCCTGTGTCCGACGGTGTCGCCGGATCGCATGCTCGGCCGCCTGCTCGGGTTACACCGGATACGCAAACACACTATTATCTATTAATATAATAATTATTGACTAGCATAGCCCTCGACCTCGTTCGCATGTGTAACAGATTTGTCCACTTTTCACCCCTGTGAAACACTTTACGTGTTAGCATTTATGTACAGCTGGTGTCATCCCTACTACTCTAGATAACTGCTGTGTTTGATACGAGCTGTCATTGTCCTGCGGCCAGCGGCATCAGAACTGCTAGTTCTGACAAATGCTGCATCGATTCAAAAGGCACTGCACCTTCTGTTTATTCTGGTTGACTGTGTACATGTCACACTCAAGTCAATATTTAGATCTGCATGCAAGTGCTTCGGATCTGCATGATCTACTTCTTTCCTGACCTTTCTTCTATCGGACGGCCAAAAGCACGAAAAAGCGCCATCGGTTCATGGTTGATTTACCTAGGCAAGCGTGCTCCATCGTAGATCGCATTACCGCCGAGATGGCACTCAAACGCAAGCCTAGGAATTTTCTATTAGGAACCTATTAAAATAAAAAAATATTTATTAGGTATCATCAAGAAAACTTGTTGCTTACCAGAATTTTGGCGTAATTTCATGCACAATGGAATGTTTTCACTGTAAAGTAATAGGTACAAACAGCCCACTATCGGAATGTTTGAATTTTTCATGAGAACATTCATCTAGCGACTTGTACACGAGCTCGACGAATAATTAATTAAATTGCATACATAAATGATTAATTACATCAGATTGAACAAATCAATGACGCGTACATAATTAACAAATTATCCTGCATGATTTGTTATAATCACAATCATCGCATTGCTGAAGGTCGTGGTTTTTTGTCATACAACTCGAATACGCGATCAGAATGTTGTCTAATATTTTTTCCTAATTAAAATACCAGAAAATGTCTACTGCTTAAACGCACCCTACCTATCTAGAAACCGGTACACTTAATACATTATTTACAAAGAATCGATTCGGAATAAAGGATGTCGTGGATAGTTATCATGTTCATGCGGTGCAATAAGTACAAGGAACTCCACCACACACAAACACGCTTGGCAGTCAGGCCCACTGGTCTACCGATCTGCTATCTGGCCAATCAGCTACCTTATCTATTACGGTGTAGCTCATGCCTTCACGCCGATACGATAGAAGAAGAATAACGAGGAGTTGGACAGGTATTTGAAGGGTTACGAATTCAGGGAATGCTAACATGGTAGCTGCACGCTTAGCATGACCAATTCTCTATTCTGCCAAAGAATAGACAAAGTTCTTTCTATCCAAATCGTTATCTCTTCGGCCCGAGCATGCGGCGACCCGTGCTTGGTGTATCAGAATTTTGTCTATGAAGAATAGAAACATTTCTTCTCTTCATTGTATGCAACTGTAGAAATCTTTCTACAATCTGTCACTTTGTCTATTCTTCTGTAGACAAAACCCGTTTCTATCGTAGTCGTGCTAGGCCGGCTGGAAGCTGAATCATAGAATAGAGGCAAAAAACTAGGATAATTAATTTGCGCCATAACCGCAACGCTACATTGTTTAGTGAGGATGCTGCGACCCACCCTCGTGACACGATAACTGACGCCTGCACAGCATCTACGAGATTATTGAATACGGTAACAAATGCTTGATTATATTCATTAGGAGCTGCGAGTGCACAGGCTCACGGCCTTCGCTGCACTTTCCTAACACTTAAGAAAGTGTCCACCTCGCGGTAGCCACAGTTATTGTGTTACGCTTGGAAATCGAGAGATCTACTTTATTAGTTTGCGCAGCTGTACTCGCGGCTGGTCTATAACCTAGATATTGTGATGGTGTCGTTTATGCTATGCTGTCGTATATAGCTGGCTGTAATAGTTACTGCCTCGTCATTGACTACCGACCTCACTAGAATGATCAACGAAATGTTCGTACCGACACGTTTGGCCCAATTCGTTGTTCAGTTCGGCAAACATTAAAAACGGCGCATGCTCAATGTTCTGTTACAATTGAATGCTCAGGTTTATTAGCATCTTATTAGATAGCTGCAGAAAGTTTAGCCTATGTGCGGTAATGTTTGCTGCAAGCTTAATAATTGTAATTTTATATGTAGCGACTCAAATAAGCTCTCTAGAAGAAGGCTGCGTGTAATAGATAGCTGCAGAAGGTTTAGCCCAGTCAGTGTGCGGTAAATGCGGAAATCATGTTTGCTGCAGAGACTTTACTACAAGTAGTTAGATTTAAACACTGGCTTCAGATATAATCGATACCCCAAACGTGCCTCGCATCATCCTAGTTAGGATTTCATTAGCAGTGCCTGTATACATTATTATTGTACGAATAAGCAGTAACTAGTTTCAGTTCGGTTCCATTGTCAATGCGAGTATGGTCTAATCGATACTTCCTGCTATGGTTATGCCACTATAATCGGAAGCTGTATAGAACTCATAAACTTTCATCTCATTTGCAATCTGCGATTGCGACGGCAGCGCTGTAGCTGTAGTGCCTTCATGTTTCGTTTTACTCTAGAGACCATTTCACGTGTGAGGTGCTTTTCGCGAGATGTTCGGAGTGGTTCTAGCGATTCTTCCTCTTTAGCGTAACTTAGATGTAATGTCAGTGTGTTCAAGAGAGGCGGGCACTGCGACTGCGCTGGCAATAGGCCGCGGGCGCCGAACTAATGGCACCACCTCGTTGACTCCACGCTATGTGTATGTTTTGTGCATTTCAACACGTGATTACGTAAACGGTTTGCAAATTTTTGCGTAGCCGTCGGCGCTACAGTATTGGAGCAAAGTAGTTTGTACACACTTATGCAGCCAAATATGGTAAGGTTATGCGTAGGATAAAGATTGATTGGCGTTAAATTTTCTTCAGCCTAGAATGTTTAACAGTGTGTGTAGAACTGTAGACCATTATCATCTGTCTTACTGACTTTTGTGTTCTTTTTTGACCGGATTTTGGTGTTAGGGATATTGAGGCATTGTTTCCTCATAATAATTAATGAGAGAAACAGGTTTATCTGGTGTAGCAGGGGCGTGTGCACCTTAACGATTAATTGGACACTTTTGCTTTCGTCGATTGCGGTATCGCGGCGTCGTTGTTAGAGCCACGATCAGGTTTACGTGTGGACGGTGGACGAGAATTTATGGCCCATAATGTTACGATGAGTCAGACGCTGCTTAATTACGAATTTCAATAAGTAGGTGAAGGCGAGCCACACGTTTACGTAAAGCGTACAGACCGCTGTTGTCGGCTCACTGTGAGTATTGAACGAATAGCTTCATTGGTGTAACAATGAAATGAGAACGGATCATTGGTGTCCTGCTGTATAGGTCTTGATTGGTTTTGCGAAGGTAACGATATGGCTTGAATTTGTTAATTTATGTGCAACTAGCTGTTGCCTGCGACTTCGTCTGCGTGTATTTTGTATTCAATATTCAGGGTGAAAAGTAGCCTATGTTAACCAGGTTTTTCAGGAAATTTAACAAAGAAGTATCCTGGGGATACTTCTTTGTCAAATTTCATTACTATCGCTTCAGAGGTTTGGCCGTGGTGAGGTAACAGTTACTTTCGCATTTATAATGTTAGTGTGGATTGAGCCGAGCAGCCCGCATGGCGCACGGCGGCCTATCTCCACGGCAAACGAGTTACGCAATGTAACTCAAGCGCCGATCGAGAGGTAAGAGGAAACCGAAACGTGACTGTCCATTAATACTTACATTTATTCACAGTATTATAATGCAATGCTGCTTCTACATAATTACTTGCGCAATCTCCGAAGTGCAATGGGGATTGTCAAACACAGCGACATCGGCAGTCATCGGCTGTACGGAATTACACCTCTATCTTCATCATCAACATTCAGCCTAAAGATGTCCACTGCTGGACTTAGGCGTCCCACAAGCATCGCTCCATCAGCGAGCGGTCCTTCGTTGCCCGCTGCTTCCTCTGCGTTCACATTTAAATATCACTAGCACTTTTCCCGCGACTTCGTCCGCGTGGCCCACAGGAACTGTGCATTTTTTCCGGATAGAAAGTTGCTTATAGCTCTCAGGAATAATGGAGCTTCCTATTAGTCAAACAATTTTCAGAATCGGATCAACGGTACTTTCATACACACTTTCATCCCGCTTTGCACTCCTTTTGGGGGCGAATTTTCAAAAACCCTGAAACATGTATTTCTTCATCCAAAAAGAAACCTAAATACCAATTTCCATCACTCTTACTTCAAAACTAACGGTACTTTCATACAAACTTTCACCCCCCTTTGCACCCCTTTTAGGGGCGAATTTTCAAAAACCCTGAAATACGTGTTTAAGTATTTGAAAAGAAAAGTCTAAATACCAATTCCCATGACTGTAACTTCAAAACTAACGGTACTTCCATGCAAACTTACATCCCCCTTTTCACCCCTTTAGGGGTAGAATTTTCAAAAATCCTTTCTTAGCGGATGTCTACGCCATAAAAGAAACCGACTGTCAAAATTTCAAATCTCTATGTTCAGCGGTTTGGGCTCTGCGATGATGAATCAGTCAGGACAAGCAATTTTATATTATAGATTATAGAAGATATTGAGATATTGATAACTTAACTTCTGACTCGTATCGTAACCACTTGTTACTCGAACATTTTCTAACACAACCCAGTGACGCTTCTTCCAATTACATTAATGTTGAAGTAGAAATGTGCTTTCATTTAGAGAGGACCCTGTCATTCAAAGGTGTTTTGTTCATTCAGGATTAAGTATCACTAACCAGATTTGATTGCATACTATACACTATTGTTGTTGTAATGAAGTAGGAGATCCGATCATACCTGTCTCAATCACACATTTCTGATAAAACTGGAGCGATGGTCGTCATCGTGTGTCTTCAAAGTGTACAGAACTTAGACCATTCAGGCTAAATACTCAAAGGTAGAGAATGATAATGTCGTGTCTCGTGGCACTGGCTCTACGTAATGTCTTTATTTCACACCGGCTAGTGTAAGGTATGCATTGAATGCTTCATAACCGCCTCGCCCACTCGTGCGAGCTAAACTAGAATTATTAGGATACGTACACGATGAAATAACGACCATAGTTCACGACGCTAACTGCCTACATGACGTCTCAGACAATTTGATGTCGCTGAGACTTGGATGAACGAAAGTCATGAACCATCATGCTATGTATTAGATAAGTGCAATACAAAACAAGCGCTTTATGTCATTATGTAGGTCGCATACACCGTCCATATGTTTTTATAAAGTCATGCGATTGGTTGTTTAGCAATCAGCTACAAACTATAAAATGCTTTATGATAAGATAACCTGCGCCCTCTGTACCGTGGATTCACGTCGACTGGCTGAGGTTCCTGTGTATGACATACAAGGCTTGCTATGTTCACAACTATCGTTACAACACCCGTGGAAACTTTGCTATGAATGTGCCAGAGGCTAGAACATTTTAGTGAGAGTTGTTGAGAGGATCGAACGTGGATCGAGTCCCTGACTGGTTTCGGTTCATGTTCGATTTCAATTAATTTGTTTATCGGTCGAGTTTCAATTAATTTATATTTTTCACGCGTAATATCTTGTTATTTTCGAGTTGGTATCGAGCGTGAAAACAATCACGTTGCGAAACTTAGATAATTACGAATTTACGACACATTAAACTTTAAAATAGGTAGTCGTTAGAGCGGTATTTTGATGATGCTACAGCTCTGTTGATATCTAGTTCATGCACTTGCTTTATATCAGGCCACTGCTACGTCTATGTGCATCTCTCAGGAGGTTACTCTGATTATACCTGAAGACACCTCGGTAAACATAAGGGCTGGTGTCCAGAGAGCTACTCCTGCTGCTCGTCGTCATAAATGTTGCCATCGGGAGGTGGTGTGGTTGTGACAGGTAATAAAGTGCGTGGCAGGCACGTGTGCGGTGTGTCTCCGGCGAAATGTCCCGGGACGCAGGTCGCCGCTCCCGGAAACAGGCCGTATATAGCGCGTCGCGGCGCCGCCGACACACCTTTACACATCAACATATCAAATCGATTGGCATGCACATTCTAGATACCTTTCACCTAAATAATATAGACCTGAAGTTTTTACTACTTTCACTGACATAACAGTAAAAGCTCGTAAGGGACTATATTGCTGCTCTTCTCGCGGGTGTCGTAAAAATCGTCCTGGGGACCATCGAGTTCTTGGCGTAGATTATGAGCACCATTCCCCTATACGCCAGCTTGCGAAGCATTATATTTGTAACTAGGGTACTCAAGGAATATGTCCTCCTTTCAAATCTCTAGCACCAGTTTAGGCTGTGCGTCGTCTGTCAGGTATTATGTATTGAGAAACCCATGGTGTGCAGTGAACATCAATACCATAATTTACAGATAGGAACGAAACTGTGCTCAAAAGCCACAGCAATTGTCTGTTAAGTACTTTAGTACAGCAGACGGAATACGAACAGGATGAATTCATTGTTTGATATAATTTTTTTAGGCATTTAAATATCGATCCTTTTTGACACAACGTTGTCACTGTCTCCAGATGTAACGCCGTCTGTAAAATAATTTTAGAAAAGCCTACAATAGGGACATTCTGTAAGGCAGTGGAATTTAGTTCACGATATCGAGCATAGACAACTCTGCGCAGACAAAGCTGTGCGAAGCTGTACGTGCCCCGAGCCTTCGAGACACAGGCTGCCACCACTTGTTGCCGTGGTGTCAGCGATTCTTGCAGACCCTTGGACACGGCCGCGGCTCTGTTCGAACTGATAACTTGAAAAAGGTTGCACTTGCAACCCAAACTGCGAGATATTTCAAGTATCCATTGTGAAGGATAAGTAAACTAAAAAGATTACAATCAGCTGAATCCTAATCGCTGTTACGGTACAGATTTTAAATTAATTTAGCTTTACCGAAAGCTCATTTCATGGCGAACATTGCGATCGGTTAGGTATGTCGCTTGAAAAAAAGACTTGATGAAAATTCCTAATTACGCGCCTGATTTAGTTCCAGTTTTCCAGCAGTCATTTAATGTTAACTAACTTTCTGTTAAAGTGGGTCTTACTCTTACTGCACTGACCGCTATGAAGTATCTACCAAGCTTATCTGTAAAGAAACTTTCCTTAGTCAGATTTAATTACACGCTTAATCTAAGGTCTGCGCTCTGAGCTGAACGCTCTCTCGTGGTGTCTCGGCGGCCTCCTTAGTCAACACGGAGTAGACGACCAATGGAGTACTCACGTGTATAGATACTTGATAAATGATATCTTTAAAACTACGGGGTTTGCGGAGCGGAATTTGTTATTAAATGGCGTTGTGCGTCTGACGGTATAGCGGTACCTATAAGAAGCGTTTGTGCAGATTTTCTTGCGCCCATTTTGTCTCCATTTGCCTGCTGCTGTGTGTTTGTGTTATCTCCGAGTTATCGCCAAAGGTGATCGGTGTTAATCACGTCTCCGGTGGGTAGGTACGCGTTATGTGCAGATATCATTCATTACGCGCGGTGCGGCGGGCAAACATCGATTACGCGTTTATGTGTGGGAAATTTAATTATAGACAACGAAATGCTAAGATAACTTGCCGAAGTTTCATAGTGACATTTAAAAGAAAATTCAGTGATTGATTTCTTTTAAATAATATTAACGAGGAAATAGAGATTTTGCGCTTGGAGTATTATAAAAATCGGAAAAGTACGAGTAGAACTCGCGCCCCGAGGGATCAATTTTTGTTTTTTTTCCATTACTTGTGCTGTGAGATCTTGTTTCTTGCCAAATGTCATGATTCTCTGTCAACGGGAAGTACCCTAGGTTTTAATTGATAGCGAGTTGCGAGTGTATATTTTGACACTCGCAAATAAATCAAAACCTAGGGTACTTCTTGGGGTAGGGTTGACTTAGAAGCTGAATTTGGAAGAAGTGAAGTGATCCCATAAGAGTTCCTTTTTTACCTTTTGAGGTACGAAGCCTAAAAATCAGGCTCTACCACTCTATTATTTGTTGCTGACAAAGCCGTTCTATAATACCAAATTGTATTCAGTATCGCAAACCTCTTGATTAATGTTTAGCCTCCATTTATTCTGAGGATGGCTGGGGCCACAGCGCGGTGACATCGGATGCGTATCTCTATACGCCAATTATAATGCTCGGGGTCTAATGTTAACAACGACAGAAGCATACATCGTGCATCTGTAATTGGATGGTGCTGTTGTAGATTCGCACTTTATGCAGCTTCTAAAATTTATTTATATTAGCGACATTGGCTTTATTTTATTTCGAGATTTGAATCTGAATCCAAAATATTGGAAGTCGGGAACCCGAAAAGTGGAAGGTACCGCCGCGATGCGAAAACTCGTAATTTTCTTGTTCTATTGAGTCGCATGAGCTAGGTACACAAATTGTTTATGCCGTGGGAAAACGATTAGCCAGCCAGTAGGCTGGTGGCGAGAATGACTGCTCAGGGGGCGCCGGACTATCTTTTATAATTATATCATCGCTTGTGGAGGTTCTTTTTAAATCAATAGGCGGGAACCCACCTACGTTCGTTCGTTTTGCAGTGATTAATGTTTTCTTCTGGAACAGCATTTCCTCAATCTGTAAAGTTATTACCCGGCCGGGCCGCTTTCTCGCCAGGCTGCGACGTTGCGGTGCTGCGGTGCCCGACACGCTCCACCTGCTGGGAACCTACGGAAACAACGCTTTTTACAACATCTTGTGTTTCACTATCAACCCGTTGCTGATCTCCCATTCACCGCCTTCCTTTTACAAATTAAAACAAACGTCTAGGCTTTCTAATTCGATGCACATATTTAGTGAAGGCCCTACGCGTAATGCAACGCGTACAAAGGTTAACCGTTTTAACTAGGAAATCACTTTCCTAATTTGATGGTGTGTCAATACTTAGTATATTACAAACAATTACTGTAGCCGGAATTTCGTTTAGATAAACGAAACGCAGATTAGCTTATCATGATCACGACCTTGTAGTTTTGTGAATGATTTTAACTTCATCGATTTGCGATTACTATTGGAGAGAAGTGTTATTTTTCAAGTCACCTTTACTTCATATGCTTTTTAAGGACCCTTTGCCGCATCTTTCGTTGAGTTTCGGAAAGGTTTTTGATATATACTTTTTATTTACCAATAGCGCTTCTTTAGAAAATTAACTGTCATTCTAAATTCGGTCATTGAAAATAAATGATTGCTATAATATTAATGTCGTATATAATTCTGTACCTACATATAAAGATTTTGCATCCATTATTTGTCAGAAATCGCGCCATGTTTGGTAATGAACTGTCGGAGTCGTGTTGAGAAATTCTAAGGGCTCTTTAGAGAGAACGGCCACATTTTCTTTTTTCATTCAGCTGTCTTGGAGTTATTTTCCTGTTGTTTTTTGATTTAAATCCAGAAGTGCAATACATTTATGGGCATTTATTTTTTATATTCGTAGAACGGTGTTTCGAAACTGGAACAAAGAACCTTATATTTTTAACCTTGTCTAAAGCACGTTCACCGATAAAAATTAAAACTTGTCGCTTACTTTGAGACCTTGGCATCAAAACTCGCGTTTGTAAACATGTGGATCAAAATTGTAATCGCTTATTGGTGTTAGTCATCGGCCGCGAAATGCTTTCATGGGTTCAACGGCCATAAATCGTCTTCTGATTCTATGCTATATAGGAAGTGAGGCTTTATTTATAGAGTTTGAGGCACGCGTCGCTCGCGCATGGTGCGCGGTGCGCCGGCGTCGCTCGCGGCTCGTCAGCGTCAGTGCCGAGGCCAGGGGGGCGCAGTGCTCGCGCACGCTCAGTCACGGTCGGTGCTTCGCGCGTTTCGGCCACACCGCACATCGCCGTCGCTAGCGATCGATCTCCGTATCATCGCGCACTTTGCTTTTGAAATCGTTCAAGAGTGCCAGTGATAATTTCGATACCGCTTCGCCAATAGCGAGCATCGGTCGTAGCTACGTGTACGATAAAGCGTCGGCGGCTGCCGCGCGCCCGCTCTGTGCCGAATTGAAATTCTTCACGCTAACGAAACGTCGAGATAAATTCTTAGAGAGTGCATTTACAGGGGATTTTGTTGCTATAATTACATTATCCTTGTGTGAGTTGATAGTAGTGTCGCGTTTGTGATCCACGATGAGGCCGAAAGAGGAGGCGGACACGAAGGTCCAAACGGGGACTTTCATCCTGTCCGAGAAGATTGACGACACTAAGTCTAAGAAGAGCGAGAAGGAAATGAAGAAAGAAATGAAGCGACTGGAGAAGGAGAAGCAGGAGAGGGAGAAAAGGGACAAAAAGGCGAGAGAAAAGGAAAAGGAACGAGAGAAGGAAGCGAAGAAAGGTTAGCATACATATAGTACTTATATTACAACATTTATAACAGATTAAATGGAGCCCCTGCCTTATCATTGAGCCACGTTATCATGATGTCATCTCGATTAAAGGTCTCGCAGACTGCAATAGAAGTCGACCCACTAGTAATAGAGTTGATTATTAAAAACGTACACATTAAATCCATGTCTATTGTTGTTGCGGTTACATCATTAGAGCTTGACCTTGGTTGACGTCATTTATCAAATATTTGTCGTTGATTACTCAGTATTTATGATACGGACTGACTTTGCTAACTATCAGCGAGACAGTACAATATTTCTTACGCTTTTTAAAGGACTGGTAATAAATAGTGCTCTTGCAGAGCCGCAGGCGTGATCATCCACATTTGATAGTTAATGTGCGCGTCCAAATTAATCCGTGTTGCGAATCGCACAAACTGGTTTTGAATAAACAAAGATTTTGCTGTTTTATTCACACGGAATTTTTTATAGCTAGGTTATTCACTTATAAAATTTGCTATTGAAATCAATACAAATGTGTAGCTTATTGATTTAATCAATTTTACTTTTTTCATTGATTCGTTTCACTCTTATGAATTTGTATGAGATTGTTTTGTATTTCGCCGGTAGCGGGGCGTCGTCTTCGTGTCGTTTACCTTTATATTCTTGGAGATTGAATTTTCTTAAAATATCACACCACGCTTGTGTTGGTTGTGGTGACATTTTGGCACTCCCTCTTCTTCACGGATTTCTCGGAATGTTTATTCATTAACTATTTACTTTGGATTCTGTCACAACCAGCGTGATATATCAGAATTTTCATAAATGATTGTTAATAACTGTAAACGTATATGTAGAGCAAAAGCAAGTAATAGTATCAAAACTCATATTATCAGCTTAGATAAAGTTATAGCGCAATGAAGTTGAATCAACAATAACATAGCTGTCATGTTTAGACAATGCTTTACGTGCAGTCTACGATCCTGCTTCAGTTTCATTTCACTCGACTCGTAACATGCATGTAGCAATGAATGCTTTTCAATCAACTGCAAGCTAAAATAGTTCTCTTATGAATTCTGCGTTATTTGTTGAAACAGCGCAGAGTGTGACCACGTCAGCGAACGCGTCGATTTCAGTGACATTTATGTACCGCTTTGCATACAAAAGTCCTTGCCGTCACGATTTCGCCTGCATTTCAATGAATTACAACCGCTCTTAACTCGACCGGAGAGAAATTACTCCCGAGTCCACCGGGGCCATTGATTGCCTGTCCGTGTTCCTGCCGCTACTTATTTGGCCAGTTTATAGCAAAACAGCTTTCTTGTCGACTCGTTCGTTTCCTGTACATTAATTATTTGCAGTTTTCGTTTTCCTCGGTTCTTTTCACCTGTCTACCGCTACTTATAGCAATATTTACCCAGTACACTCGTCCACTGTTGTTTCAGCTTGATATTTTGTAACTGTCACCTGTTATTTATTATTTTACAGTACTTATTATTGTTTCTTGACTATTATTTTGAAATTGATATTTTGTGAGTACATGGTATAAATTGCATCGTGTACTTTTAGCACAAAGGTTCTGAAGCAGATAACAATAGCAAAGGCGTTCTAGTGTACGATCTTTGTCTGTATCAACTAGGAGTGATTTAGTTGTGAGTGCGAGCTTAGTGAACGTGCATGTTGAGCTGTGTTAATATTGAACGTTAATGATCGCCGTGTGTTACATCGCGGGATATTTATCGCACCGCGGCGCCGCCGCCGATCGCTCCGGTGCCTCCGAAAACGATCGCAGTTTCAATCGCATACATAACGTTATTATTTTGTCCCAGTTCACCTGTTGTGTGATGTTATTCATTACAACTCTCGTTTACAACATCCGCCATTATTCGTCCTTCTGTAATATTGCACAATCGTCGTCCAAATGATTTCAGATATATCATTTTATTGTCAATCTATGAAATAATTTGAATAGCAGTTTTATGTGGTTTTGATTGCGCGAGTTATTTATAAATAACATCAACGTTTGCTTCCAGCAGTTACATAGGTAGGTACAGCATATACTTTACTATTGATTATGAGAGTAAAATGAAACTCTAGTAAAAATTGTTTCCCGACTGCAGGAGGTCTTTTACTGTTATGCTTTAATGAATTTAAATCTACTATTCAGTGTTTACTTTTAGCAAAGAGCCATATACCACTGGGACCAACCCAAACCATGCCCAGAAAGTTCTCGTCTAAGACAATATGTTCTGACGTTTGATGATTACACCGAGATATTTGTACATCTATACTAATATTATAACGAGGAAAGATTTTTTTGTTTGTTTGTTTGTACCGAATAGGCTCCGAAACTACTGGACCGATTTTAAAAATTCTTTCACTAATAGAAAGCTACATTATCACTGAGTAACATAGGCTACTTTTTATCCCGAAAATGCACAGTTCCTGTGGGACACGCGGACGAAGTCGCGGGCGAAGTGCTAGTAATGCCGCTATTATCAATGTCAATGCGCTTAGTTTTTAGTGCAGCCTACAAAGCAGTTGTGAAGCTATGATGCCGGTTCACTTCTCACGACAAGGTGTCACTCATAACTATTATGTCATCTCGTGACATTTGTCGGCTCCTGCTTGATCCGGTTCATTTGGAGACGCTGCAGCAACAATATTGACAGACGAAACAAAAGATTAACATAAAGATAAGAGTATTATTTCTTGAATACTCAGAGGACGGGAGGCTGACTCTCTATAACAAAGTAATTGTATCGGTTTGTCGACTAACTCGTCCTTTGGAGATTAGCCTTCTTGTTTAAGTAGCAGAAGGAGAAATAATCATAAAAGCTAGTCCGAATTGCAACAGGTACCTAAAACTGCAAGCAATGCTGTCGCACAAATAACTCGGACTTATGCAGCGTAAGCGGACAACAGCTGATAATTCAAGTAGCGACTATCGAAGTACTATCTCATTTCTAATTAACTAGTGGTAAATGTAGTATGTAAAACAGTTGAATAATATAAGAATAAGAAAAATGTAAAATTACTAACATTAAAAGGGCATGGACGAAAAGTCTGTGGCGTAAAATAAATAAACAATAAAAAAAAAAAAAAAAAAAGTACTATCTCAAGTGCTCCAACGCTAAGTCGGTGACGTCGGCGCACTACAAACTGCGGAACAGTTAACGCTGGTGAATTAGTGCTTACATATTATCACTTGTGAAGCCAAGCACGAGGCGTGCTGTCCCAAACATCTCAGCAGATGACGTAAAGCATTGGTTTTTATTCTCAATTCGCGGATTATACAGTGTTTAAGTAGGTAATCATTGATAACAATATTATGCAAATACCTCAATTCTAAATTTATTTTTGTACGCCTAATGGACGGATAGAGCTGTTCGCTTTATTAAAAGAACATCTGTATTCAGTACCTACCTAAGATCCACAATAATTATGAACATGAAGAATACTCCTTTCTATTTGACGTCCTCAAAAAGGTGTGGCCTGGGGTAGAGTCTGGTAGAGTTGATGCGAAAATTGTTGGACGGTGTGTTGTGGCGCTACTAAACCATGTCTTGGAAGAGTCTGTAATGGTAAATTCATGAAAAAATTTACCTACCTACTGAATCGCTTGTTGGAATGTCGATGTTCGGTGTTCCTGTCTATCTCGCGGCTCGACCTTGCGCTCACTCAGACATCATAATTTCCATTGTTTTATTTCATACCAATCTTTATGACGTGTCAATCTTGAAGAATGAATTCGGGAGAACTCATACTACATATATGCATGCGATCACTCTCTTCAACAATAAACATTCATAAAAAAGTAAATAAATCACGCGTATCATTGAGTTCCATGCACATTACACACGCGTGACTCTGGCGCACTTCCACAGATTATACAACGCTGCACACTATCAGATTTATTACTATCATTAAACTCCATATTATATATTAAACATGAATACGAACTTCGAGGCCAGAACAAACAATGCTTGTGTGACTGGTTCACAGTACAATGTGTACATAACAGAATACGTGCTCTTATTTTAGGGGGTTGTTTGAACCCTTATTCAGAGCTACATTTGATGGGCCCGCGAAATTTGTTTGATTCTCCATACGAATTGACCTGATAGCTGATACCATTTGTATGGTGAGTCGAGTCGTATTTTTCATTACGCGACGATTTCCAACTGTCAACTTCGACCGCAAGCCGTATTAAGGAACTTCTTTTATAAAATGTTCGATTTTTATTGTTTGACCTATCAAACGTCGCTCTGAATATGAGTCCAAACAACCCCTTTATACATGACCACGCATTTCTGATAAACGTTGTATAACAAGTATGAAATACAACAAAGAGATGTTGAAACAGCTTCGATACGAATTCTGTACTCGTTTTATGTAATTTAATCCCTGCAGTCAATATAAGTTGCAATGATTGAATACGTGCATGAAACAAGTTTTTACTCTGCCAAAAAACTTTAAAAAATGTTAAAATTGCCTTCAATAAGAATACAATAATGTTATGCGTGAAACAGATTTCGGAAGTCGATGCTTTTCATTTGATTTGGTTTGATTGGACACTGAGTTCCGAAACTGTTTCACACATAACATTAATTTATTGTGTTATTTTTGAAGGTGGTTTTAATTTTTCTAATTTTCTATTTTGAGTGATAAACACACGCAGTGTAGCGATGAATGTAAGCGCATTGCATTATGATTACAATCTGTTAGAAATATTTGGACTGAACACGTCCTCACTGTACCTAAGCCATTGAGGAGTTCCATTGATCATTGTCAAATTCGACTATCACGGTTACTTCACCATAACGGTATCACAGTAACTCAAATATCCCGAATAGTCCAGAGATTTGCCTGAGTATGGTATGAGCTCATAAAAAAATAAATCAAAACTTCACCATTTTTTTATGGGACTATCCCTAAGGTACCTACCCTTTTCCAATAAAAAAAGATTGCGACCAATTGAGAACCTCCTCCTTTTTTGACATCGGTTAAAAAGGACGTCAGTTATTTCTCACGCGAGTCGACAGCAAGGCAGGTGTGCTCGCGGTTTTTGTGACTCGTCTCGGACTCCAGACAATCATTGTACTCTGTACGCATGTATGTACGTATTGTACATACGTGTCCCCGTGAGAGCCTATGTGTATTACAGGCCACAATTCATTTACAAATCACGTTTGATACCCCTGATGGATTTAACATTTTCCAAAGCGCTTCTCGTGGCGACATGGTGCGATCGCCGAATGTCGCGTAAAGCGCTCGCTATAATACAGTCATTAAAATTCCATTATAATTTAATGATGTAATCGAATCAGTATGTTGACGAGACAGTGGATGTAACATAGAATTGCGTAAACAATATCTCTTGTTATTTGACTCCTTCTTTCTTGTGTTTTAATTGTGTACTTGATTTTTACCGGCTATTATTAATGATTTCTTAACGTGTCATATCGTAATTTGTATGATGAAGTTGGTTGAAGTTTTTGGCACTTGTCGGCCGCTGCCGCGGCACCACACGCTTCGCTCGCTCGGCTCGTGCGTTGTGTGATTGTGTTTACCGTTTTGACCTAACCTGCAGTTTTTCATTTCTTTTTCTTTGCGGGAGGCGTAGTCGGATTTTTTATTTTTAAGGTAACTTTTAGGACTAAATAAACTTCATGGTTAAAAGTGTAAAATACAACTATTTAATACAACTGCGTATTTGGTTACGGAAGGGGCTGACGCCTCTTCGACCTATATTAATCACCGGATACTCCGTGGCTAATGATTGTCGCGCGCTACGAATATAACCAAGGGGGTCGTGACGTGCACAGCTGGGTGCGCGCCACCGTGCACCGCCGCCAAGGGTTAACCACGCGCTGGTTAGGGGTGCGCATGACCTTGCTTAAAATAACCTTCTAATGATTGGAAACTCAAAGACTCAAAGGATTCGAACACGAATTTAGGTACTGGGAATACAAGGGCCAATACCATACGGCTTTGCAATGTAGTCGACCTTGCCTTCTGAGCCGACGGTACCGTTATGAGCTCTCCTTCCCCTGTACACGTTTCAATAATCATGACTTCATGAATGATGCTTTCACATCATGTTTATTGAAACGTGTAAGCTTCTGGCGCAAACACTATTCTGAGCTCTTGTAAAATTCAGACGAGTGCAACTGTTACGTATAAGTACAGACCAATGTATTTTTAATAGATCCAGCGTCAATAAAAATGTATAATGATCGATAACGACACGCTACAGTCTTCTATTGGCACTTACAACCACACGTAAATTGGCTACATATTATTTCACGAGCTGTGAATAATTCCACTAATCATAGATCCGACTCATGTTTACAATATTCATCACACTTTCAACCGGATCTTACGGAGCAAGCTATAATCAGTCGGTAATGAAAATATAATGATTAATTTAAAAGAACATTACTATTTAATCAATGTAGGTACTAGTCGTAATCGTAAAGTGGTTTGGAAAGCAAAAATAGATCGTAATGGCGTTCCATTCACATCTGCGTTGTTTAGCTGAGGAGGTCGGTCTCCAGGTGCCGAATATCGGATAAAAACGAAGCTTCCATTCAGAACGCGTGATGTATACGAGCAACACTGAAATGTTTACATTACGCATACTGGGAATTCTTTTAGCTTTAGAACGTGCCTATACATTTTTTGTTCAGTGGTGAATGTATTTCCTTAACGTTGTAGGAATGGGAATTCATGTCCTCAGATCTCAAATAACGTTGTCCAGATTTTGCAACTGTTCATATGAGATTTGGAGCTCTATATCAGTGCAATGATAACGCTCGGCCGACATTGAACCGTCAGTCAATCTGTTGCACAAGCACTCTTGCGGCACGCCAGCTATCGGCGGCTGACCTCCATGTAGCGTATCGTTTGTTTTGATTCCACACGGTGATATGAGTACATTACTTAACGTTTAAAACTAGTCTACTACTCAGCCTTGCCCAGTCTCATGCTAGGTCTATGTATACCTCTCCAAAAAATGAAGGTATTGCATAAAGTAACGCCTGGTAGCGGCAGTTGTTCACCAGCTTAGATCAAAAAGCTCGTCCGGGGAAGTACTACCTCCATGCTTAGCGGCAAAAATAATAGTCGCAGCGTGTTGTATTCCACTTTTAAAGGTATGGGCACCGGAGTAATTATAGACTTTAAACCCTCCCTAGATTTACTCGTATAACAGATTCGGTGTGTACCATGTGTTGGTAATCACTAGTCACATGCTCTTTATACTTGAACACCCGACATGTATAATAGACCAAACCCTAGCAATTGGAAATCCGGAATATCATGCGTGATAGAGCGTTACTCAAAATTAATTGCTCTTAAGGCGAAGGTAAATGGTAACGGCCAGTTTTAAATCTCTTATTTCGCCGTCAAATAATGCAGGTTAGTTGTGCAATTTTTTTATGTTAAACTAGAACATATATACATCAATCGTACCTGTGAATATTTAACTATTGTTGTAAAATGCTTAATGAAATAAATTCATGAATTCGTGTCTACCCAAAACATAAAAACGTAATTACTTTCAAACCGCTTAAGATATTTTTATGATTTGTTTTGTGTGAAAAGACTATGTTACTACCTATAATAATACCTGTTACTTTTTTTTTATTTTATGTTTTAGATACTAAAAAGTAATAATACGTCTAATTCTGCACAGCGCGCTCCTTGATAGGCGAGTCGTATTGCTCGGTGGATGTATGTCGCGTTGCTTGAGCTCAGCGCAGAACACTCAAGCTATACCGCCCAAATCACTCAAGGCCGTTGGCGTATACCGGGGCCTTAAAATGTTAATACAGCGCGTGATTCCACACATCTGTCGTCTTCTTCGTATCGATAGTACGAACTATGAATTTTTGGTGCGCCCCAAAGTTTTGCCACACCTATGCCGTTGTCGGTGGCAGCACAGAGGTCGCTCAGGGTGCAGTTGTTAGGGCACGAAAGGCAAGACAATAAGTGCGACATGTTTTGAGGATCGGTTTTGTTGATATACCCCCATCTATACCTACTAATATTATAAAGCTGAAGAGTTTGTATGTTTGAACGCGCTAATCTCTGGAACTACCAGTTGAAACCAAGAAACATCTCATTTATCAGGCGCGGTCCCAGGGGGGGGGGGTCACGGGGGACATGACCCCCCCCAAAATCGTATAAAAATGCGCCAAACACGGTAATTCACGGTATAGCACGTTGGCATTAATCGGTATGACCCCCCCTAAAGCCTTCAGCTGCGGTATGACCCCCCCCAAAATCGTCGGCTGCGACCGCGCCTGTCATTTATAGATACCTATTCCAAGATATCTTATAATTCATCATCGAACTAAATGTGTTTTGTGGAAAAAAATATCATCTATGAATGATTTAATCTGCAGAAAAACCGAAACAAACAATCCATGAGTGCTGCTATGAATGTTAATGTGATTCCACAATATTTTTTCTGCTTTGATAGACGTTTCTGTCCAGCCAATTATCCCGTGTCTTTGCTGTTTTAATTATGGTAGTAATACCTTGATAACCATCAGTAGAGTAATTTTGGATATCAGTATTTGCCCGAATGACTCAGTGTCCAACAAAAACGAGTCGCAAAAATGAATGTTAAAACTGTACACAAAATAATTTATTCAATACTCCGAGTATAATTTCCATGCGCTGTTTATTTGGCCTCGGCGGAGGACAAAGTGAACACGTCTTGGCTTGTGGTCATTTTACGAGAAATAAGTCGTCTTTATCGAACGTGAGGATTGTGAAGAGATAAGCAATCCTTGCAGGGTCGCGTGTCCCGCTCTCAAGGTCAAGGTGAAGCGGAACGTTCCCGCACTCAAACTCGTATTCGTGTTATTTAGCGTGATTGTCGTCAAGTGCAACCGATGTAGCCTTACCTTGTGTAAGCTTCGCCATCTCGTCGCCGTTGACTCAGCAAGTTATTTCTGAATGTTATTGGACTCGCCGTTTTTAGTGTTGACTCTGACGTGATGTATGTTTTATCAGTGCTTGTGTTTTTAAGGTTTTTTAAGATTTATGAATAACACCAATTTGTACGGAAAAATGTCTTGTCACGTTAATATTTTTTGCGAAATGAAAAATGAGGGAGGGCACGCCTACGGAATATATGTATTGACTGAAGAATTTTGCAATGAAAGAAAATAGATCATGACTAATCTACTAATTCCATCTAATAATATGAAATGGAGACCTGGCTAAAACTCCTAGTAATAACTGTAACGAGACAACTGAAAGGTGTGTCGAAATTAAAGAATGCGACGGTGTCAATGTTGTAGATGTTACGTAAGTGTATCATTTCTCGGAAAACGGTCCCGTTTCAGTTAGGAATGGTCTGAACACAAGCTATAAAGTTCAAACTATTCATCCAGAATGCGATATTTTACGTGTTAAGTTGTCAACTCATAAATCAATGCCTCAGAATTAGGTTACACCGCGGCGCATGGCGTGCCAAGATCAACGGTGAACACATCATCATTCCAGCCTGTCGCAGCTCCACGAATCAAACCGTCAGTTAAATCTATTGCATAGAAATATATGGAATAATATTAGTTTTGAGAGAGCCGTCACTTGTGACAACAACATTTAACGGCCTCGCCGGTCAATTAACTCACGTCAGAGACAGCATTAAATGATTTTATTACTTACGTATTGAGGTTGCGTTTAGCGCCACTGTGATTTATTATTCTTGTAACATTACAGCGTACCTACTTGCATGCGGCGGGTTGGCTGTTGCATATGCAAAATGCTTGTCTTATGTTCTAAGTTTTCTAACTAGTTGCATCAATGCACGAACACGCTCGTGTCTGCCAGGTGTGATTCGCTATTTGCATTCGAGAGCCTTCGCGTTCACTGCAATGTTTAAATTACTTTTACAGCAAAGTGAAGCGTACAAATAAACACGGTGGAGTAGTGCACGTGACGTGGGAGACGGATCGTTTGTTTCTGACCGAGTAATTACTCATGGGCGAGAGGTAGTTTGACTACAGCGCACAGTATTTCGGTAACGGATGTTTTGTTTGGGCGCTAATTTTTCACATAAACCATCGACGTCTGCGGAGTAGCTGGCTCGTTTGCTATGTGTTGCCTACTATTGTACTGTACAGTGGGATTCATTCATTCAGATATCATCAGTTAGCGGCCTTGCTCGCGAATTGTTTCGTCTGTCGGAGAGGAACCCGTCCCCTGCGTTTAGTCTCTAACTGGTGGTCGAGGCCGATTCTTTCATCAATTGGGTTGATTCCTGCACCTCCCAGCGGAGTTAACTCGGTGTTTTTTAGTTGGCCAGATGACGTGACGTGCTCACGTGAGCTGACCGTGCCTGTACTGCCTGTGCTCGTACGCTCACTCCTCGTGTAGTAGTTTACAAGCAATTATAATGTTATCGTGGGAAGAGATCCCATTGTCACGTCTTTGTAGTAAAATATAAGTTTATTTGTAAATACTTGAGTTATTACGTTATTTCCTTACCCATAAGGAGGTATCGTTAATAATATAATTACGTTTTAAGGTTAACTAGCTTTGCCCGCGACTCCGTCCGCTTGGAAGTTGGAAAACAACACAGCGTTATTTTCATCATCCAAATTTTACCACAAATCTCTCCTTACTGCACTTCTAGGGTACCCAAGGAATATTTCCTGCAAATAAGTCCACCAGCTAATTTAGGCTGTGCTTTGTTTGTCAGTCAGTAAGTCAGTCACGGTCACGATTGTGCTCACGGTACTGTTTTATATGCACCTATAGATTTTTGTTTTATTGCCACGCTGGATTTTCTCAGGGATGACATCTATCTAGATAAACTTAAAAATAAACTTAGTTTTCTAATGATCCATCTAAATTCTTCAACATAATATACTCATTGGTGAATATTTGCCCTCTGTTCGGTTGCGTGTAATACCTGATGTTCATCCATCAACGCGGCGTCTGCTCTCAATCACGGTTGCCACTCAACCACTACCCTCCAACTCGCACCGCACAGTGACAAGGTACAGAAAGCTCATTTCCAACTCTGGCATACACTTCCTTACAGTAGTTCATGTACCACTTGCGCTGTAGTCACCAGTTCATGTGCTTTAGCGAACTTTACCTTCTGCACTTATTTTTGTTATGCGCTTACGTATACATACTCGTACGTGGTAACATTCATACAGGCAGGTAATAGTCAAAAGAGATAGGAAGGACGCGTTTGTGTATCCAACTAATGAACACATTAGCGGAGTGTTTGCTTCATTAGCTGTGCTATGTGGGCCAATATAACAACGTCTGATCGGTAAAGTTTCTTTAAGTTTATCATTCTGAGAATAGATCTACCAAGCTCTTTATAGGGACACACCATTATTGTTAAATCTCAGAAAAAACCGTCGAAAGCTTCAAAGTTCAGACTGTGGTAAACATTATCCAGATTATTTTAGATAATGTCGCAATTATATCTGGATGTATCAGATTATTTTGACAAGATAACTTTATCTTGGAAATGAAATTCCCGGAGTACTTGGGTCCGGTTACGTAACACGCGCCTATTGAGACGGACGCCCGTCTGCGCTTATTAGCTCCTATCCTTGTTGGAGCACGCAGCGACGTGCCGCCGAATACCGACGTGTTCACCACGACCAGTGCTCTACACACACCAAGTGGTGTGTGCTCCAACAAGGATAGGAGCTAACAAGCGCAGACGGGCGTCCGTCTCAATTGGCGCGTGTTACGTAACCGGACCCAAGTACTCCGGGAATTTCATTTCCCCCTTCGTGTGTGTTCGTATCTTATGTACGTAACTACGTACCACTACTAACGAGCCCAGCTTTGTTACGTTTCTTGGTACAGGCCTTTTACTATTGCCGCTATCGAAAATGGGCGCGTGATATCCAGGACAATACCCTCTTGTTACTCGCTACTTGAATTTGTAATTTTCACAAAGACTTCTATTTGAATTACTCTACAGCAGTAGCTCTACCTACTTAAAGTTTGATCTAGTTTGGCTGAATAATGTTCTCACTCTGGGATTTCCAATTTTTTTAGTACTGTCTGGTGAATGACGGTGATCAACAATGCCTGACAATGACAACTAATTGGCAGTAGCAAATTAGATGTTCAAATTCGAACATTACGAAGATTACGGTTCTAAATTGCTAAGCCGGCATTAGGTCTTCTATTAGGACAAATATATAATTGTCTATCATGTTGACGGCTTGGGATCATCCTGTCCAGCTGTGGAGTGTGATCGGCTGGGATGTGGTTGTGGTATTATGCTTCTATGGGGAAAGTAAGTTAGACCAAAGTGTTCACGGTAGTTAAAGCCTACTGGCATTGCAAAAATGTATGAAGTAATTTATTTTTCAGGAACTTAGAGGACGCGAAGTGACCTGAGTAAGCGAATATACATGTTGGTTATAGATCGAATTTAGATGACACTACAAACGCCACTAATCTGTTAACTGTTTATCTAATCGCTAAAGGTAAAGCTGCTAAATTAATCCGTTAGCTAATTGGAATCATGTGCTCTGCCGTGTGTGAACCAAGGTAATAAGTAAAGAAGGCACACACAATACCAATGCAATTTTGACCTTGACTCCATGCACTTAAGAAATAAGGAAAACAGGTTTCTAAAACAACATCTGCACACATTTGACTCCATGCCGTCATTTAGGGTCATCTTTTTACAAAACTTAAAATCTCGGCGTCAACAATAAAATGATCATAAGACTAGGAAGCACCTGATCAAGTGATGCGTCAGAGCACACATGCGAAAGGCACTCCTTGGTCAAAGAACTAAGCCCAAAACAGCCTCTGGCTATTGCTGTAGAAGATGTCGCAACCTTTGATCATTCAGTATCTATTGCTTCGTTCTTTGTTCACTGTATTGTATGAATCTTCTGTGTGTAACCTTTGTCGGTCGCAGTGTGACCCAGCTTTGATGAATGTGCGTCTGGGCGCGGGCCCGCTTTGATCCGGCTGCCAGACCAATCGAGCAGATGTGACCCGCGTAGGGTTGACAAGTATAGCGAATGATCTTAAAATAGCTCTACAAAGTGATGGTATTGAATTCGTACGATATTGTTCTTGTTCCAGTAGTTCTACTTCAAAATAGTTTTGTTTCTATAAGCCAAGACCTACAGGGCCGTACCACAAAAAAGATAGACACGCGTTAAACGCGAATGCTACCAAAAATAATACGCACTGTGTTTTAGCACTAACTTGTCTAAAACAAGTGTGTATTATTTTTGGTAGCATTTGCGTTTAACGCGTTTCTATCTTTTTTGTGGTAAAGGTGATACAGTCTCGCAGGTAGCGTATCTTACGCTGTATTAGTGGGTCATTTTCCTTATTCCTTATCGCTTATCAGCCTGCTTGTAATAGCAAAACATGTGACATACGATTTATTCGTACACGTATTTGGACAACGTAAAAGGTTGCAAGGAGTCTTCCGCCCTATCTTTTAGCAGTAAGTAAGACTTTTCACCCTGGAACAATATGAGGAATCTCCTGGCTTTGATATCATATTTCCCTTAAATTTTTAATCCGTAGTCTACTCCGTGATAAACTTACCCTGGTAGGTAAGTTGAACTCCACTAACCTACGCGTATGACCTTTCCCTTCTATTTTTAAAACTTGTTGTGGTTTTAGAATAGAACAGTGTACCGCTCGTTTAAACAAAACACACGTTAATTATAGTATTACAGCTCGAACATTTCTCTTGGAATTGTTTTAAACGCTGCCATTTATCTTCCGTCATTAGAGCGGCGAGCGTTCTATTCAGTAGGAAAGCAAGTAAAACAGAAACATGCACGAGAAAGCACGCTGTAACGTTTAATTTATCACAAGTGCTGTTCGATGCTTTCCTGACAAATGTTGAGAATTCAACAAAGAGGTTAGCTGCGGCCGATAGTCAAAACATACGTGTGCGGAACTTAAAGCAGCCATGAGTTACACAACACAATACGGTAATAGCAATAATGTGTAGCTGTGAACATTATGTATAAGAGTGTGGTCCCCGCGCCGTGGGCCCGCTGCGTCATCCGGGTCAATTGGACCAGTTATGTAACATTATGAACTACTGTCACTTGCGTTCAGCTGGCTCTCTGCGTGTGCGTGTGCACACGGGGCGAGGTGTGCGTGTGTGCGTTTGCGGGGAAATAAATTATTACTGCATTGTAAGCTCGATATGGTCCCGCTATCACACGGGTGTGCGCACTCCGCATGGAACACGATCGACGGTATTAACTATTAATCTCTGCGGCCGCAGGCTGAAGATATATGTGACGTGTGTCGGATAGCCACTCGCCAGGCGTTCGAGGTAGCTGACATAACCGGATTCTACATGTGACGACAGAGATCCTCTCCAGTGACCTAATCTTACAAATTAATTTATTGTATTCGTAAATGTTATTAGGGCTCCGTAACATCCTTCCTATCCGTTGTGTTTGTCTCGTTACTTCAGGTCACATCACATAGATAAGTGAGCCGTCACTAGGCATAACGATGCAATACAGCAGCAGCTAATGATGTGCGATGGCGTGCACGTGGGGTCGTTAGCGTCGCCTCCAGCTCTCTCTCGGTCAAGCAGCGGGCACGGGCGCGCCTGTCTTTGTGTCGCCGGGGCCGCGCCCGCTGCACCAGCGCGGGCTTTGTTCTCATGCTCCGACGCAAACTGTACCAGGCTCTTTGTTCACTCAACTGTCTTGTCCCTAATACTTGTCTCAAAGGTAATTAAATGTAATGGGGTCATTAGGGTTGCACGTAAAGGAAGTATTTGTAAGCGTGCTGCACTTAACTTCCCAGTTATTGTTGAAACAAACGGTTTGTTATGATAAACGTAATCTATCATTATCAGTATTTTGTCTAGTAATATTTATTGCCTTACCGTTTTCGAAGTTCCGAAGGCGACTTGTGAACGTAATAGCAGATGTAATCTTCGCCAATAAATTAAGCTGGCGACATAATTTATAGTGATTGATACATTGCGGCGTAGAAAGGTTGTCTTGTTACGGTCTGTGTTGTGTTGGCGATGGTATCGGGACACTTTCGCGTCTTCGCGAGGGGTCGCGATGATTAATGAAGCTTATAGTCGGCGATACCGTGCCAGCGAAAGGTCTCGGCCTTTCGGTATCTACAGACCAACATTGGGGACATATAGAAGGCCTAAACTCAACAATGGCGATGTTAAAACCTGTTCAAATCTAATCATCGAAATCAGCGCGAGTGATCATTTCCAACACCCTGCAAATGGATCTTCGTCAGATATGACCATTGGCCAATTCATCACGCCTGCCCCGCCTGCGAGTTGACTGTGCAGATCGTATAATTATAACTTCATTTGTATTTTGTACAAACTCATTTAATATTAAAAAAAAAAGTAAGAATAACGCGATGAGCCTTGCTAGTGATCGAACCATAACGGGCTGCGAAACGGCTGATCTGCTAAACGAACTGACCGCATTCAAGCAAACTGGCACCATTGCCATGGCAACAGGACCCTATACACGGCAAATACTAGATCAGGCTTGACAGCGATGCTTACCAAAAGTACGCTCATCTGTTATACTATGAAGATGCACAGTGCAACAGACAAAATTCATAGGCGGTACTTCTGTACTATCTATTCTGTGGTATCTACACTATACCAATTATCTGATGAGCCGATAGTGTCAGCGAGATGTAACTGTCGACTAATGTACTGAATACCAAACCATTTCGGAGAGCTGTAGTCGTGTTGTGTATCACAAAGTTTGTGTACATTTTTTCGTAGATAATGTGTTTCATTGATAACAAAATGATAAAAGTAATTTAATCAGGAAAGATATGGATTACATACCAACTACTTATGCAGTAGTCACCCAGTTATTTGTGTATTCAAACGCGATAGAAAAGTTTAAACCAGCTGTTGCACTCACTATACCAGGTATACATATTGTGTTAGGTACACTATTCAGACATAAAGATAACAATTATCTGTAAAGGATAACAGAATGTGTCATACCTGAATTGAACGTTGTACTATCAAAAGTGTCGTAACGAACTTAGTTACACATTCATCCGTTTACAAGTCTGAATTACGAAACAAAAAGTGTAGTTATTGACATCATTGTCAATAACTACACTTTTTGTTTCGTAATCCAGACTTGTAAACGGATGAATGTGTAACTAAGTTCGTTAAGACAATCATTTGTTGACACATTGAAGATGTATTGCATCGTGTCGTCCGTATGAGCTGGTAGTTCTGGTACTGGTGGTAGTGATCCCGGCGTGAGTCAGTGTGTGCTGTGCTTGTCGTTTACAATGCGGAGCGAGTCCGGCACTTATGCAATGAATATACATAAACAATGCTAGACTGGTACACACAGTACACAGTCGATACCGCACGACGCGGTGTACGTGGGTGAGTCTATGGGTGTACCACACCGCACCGTTACTTTGATACATTATAGGAACGGCTTTGGACATTAATCGACTGTATGAATACGTGCTCAGAAATAACACAGAACGTGTTGTATGTTACCTACATTGTATCAGAAAGACCTTGTGATCGTGATTCTTGTACCCCTATTTCTTTCTTCCAACGATATCTCCTAAAATATAACTGCACCGCTGCTTCTGGTGCCGCTCTTCTATTGGAAATTGGTATTGACAAATCTAGCTTTTTTCTTTGCCAGGAGAATAATTATAATACTCATACATCAATAGGCAGTTAAAAGGAAGTTGTAGAAATAAAACAAATAATAAAATACAAACAACATTATTAAGTAATAACAGCAGTCTTTATTTTTTGTGGAATGCCCCGAATTCCGGGCTGAGATCCAATGGTTTTCCGACCGTCCTTCACACGTTTTCACGAATATAAACCCTCGTGACATGCGTGTCCTGAAACTGAGCTCACATGTGTGCTCACTGACCCGTGCCGCTATCGATCCCAGTTCTACTGATACACTGAAACTGAGCTCACGTGTGTGCTCACTGCCCCGTGCCGCTGTCGATCCCAGTTCTGCTGATACACTGAAACTGAGCTCACGTGTGTGCTCACTGCCCCGTGCCGCTATCGATCCCAGTTCTGCTGATACACTGAAACTGAGCTTACGTGTGTGCTCACTGCCCCGTGCCGCTATCGATCCCAGTTCTGCTGATATACTGAAACGTCCGTAGCCGCTGTTTACTTACAATTCAGTAATGCCGTCACGTTTCACAATGTGATAAGGAGTAGGTATGCGCCGATGTAGGTTTGCATTCGCGTTGAAAGAAAATTCCATAATCATTGCGGTTTTCCCGTTTCTAATGGATTTCCCGATCGTTTGTGGTCTATTTCTTGTAGGTATGACATCTACAAAGCTCAAGCTATCAACCGGCTTAGCATGACCACGATAGAAATGGGTTTTGTCTACAGAAGAATAGACAAAGTGACAGATTGTAGAAAGATTTCTACCGTTTTATGCATACAATGAAGAGAAGAAATGTTTCTATTCTTCCGTAGACAAAATTCTGTTAAGCCAAGTCCGGGTCGCCGCGTGCTCGGGCAGAAGAGATAACGAGTTGGATAGAACGAAGTTTGTCTATTC
Source organism: Thalpophila matura (assembly GCA_948465475.1). Lineage (NCBI taxonomy): Eukaryota > Metazoa > Arthropoda > Insecta > Lepidoptera > Noctuidae > Thalpophila > Thalpophila matura. The sequence goes on from OX419200.1 coordinate 12,849,087, forward strand.
TTCAGGAATGAGGCCACTCACATGATATAATATTAGCCGGTATATCCCAATGGCGGAAGCGGCGTCCGCGCACACTTCGCGGCAGGTGTATTAGTAATTCAGATGCATTGCATCGCGGAAACGCATTTGGTACACATCCGCTACACTCCAACACCCACGCGTGAACGCGCACAACCTGTCACATGCTGACTGCTGGCAGTCATATGTAACCTATTTTGTGTTACATGTTGGGATAGAATAATAGTGAGTGGTTGCCTGAAAAAGGTGGTTGGGTTGACTTAATGCGAACGGCGGCGGGCGATCGAGAGTTAGGCTGGAGTCATTATCGTCATTATGAACCTAATTAAGCGTTCCAGAAACAGTCAATAACCTTGTCGCTATGAACTGTTTTTTTTTTTTGTCTTTTTACCAGCTTTGTCTTTTAACCCATATTGTAGTCGTCTATAATATGATTTATCCAAATAGAAAAGAAGTTCAAGACATTTTCAACAAAGCAACTGATTGACGGGTCGTGCGTTTAGATCGTGACCTGTGAGTGTATTGTAGTGAACTGACTTTTATCAGAGATGAGGATGATGCAGAGACGAGACAGATACTGTGCATAATATAACGTACTCTATGTTAGGAGGACGAAATTATAGGACCCTTTGCCTTTCTAGAACAAGAACCAATGATTTTCATCGCATTTAGTGTACGAGTTTGTAACTATATTGTATTCAGAACTAACGTGGTCTGTTCTCGAATGTCTTTCAAATATCTTGCCATCAATTTTAGACCAGTCTAAGGCGCCGCATGCGATATCTAATTACAGAAAGCTGCGAAATCATCAATCACAATCATCCACCAGTGATTACTGATCATCTGTCACTCTAAATACCCGCAATTAAATGTCGCGTCTCACCGCGCCGCGCCGACGAGAATAAGTATTTTATTTCACTCCTATGATTTTGTCTCATTAGACATTTAAGATACAGCCGATTTCTGTTAGCGTTCAGTCTCAATAAAGATGATGACATTGAATGTGGCATAAATGATAGGTGTATGTGTATGGTAAGTATTTTTGCCGCATGATCGCGTGCAGTCGTCCGTCTGCAACGCCCCTCGGTCGCGACGCGGTCGTCGACCCCGCGGCACGTCCGCGACGCGCCGCGGCATTTATGGAAACCCTTCCAGTGTTCAGCACGGTTACCGATCTGAGATGCGAGAGACGAACAAGTATTATTTCAAAGAAAGAATGGTAACAGTAACTAAACCCTTCCATTATTCAGATTTGAGAATGATCTGAGTTCGGGTTTCGGAGAACATGTTAAGACAAATTAAATAAAAAGCTTCTACTGTTCTGAATGTAACAGGAAGTTCGAAAGGCAAAGTCCCCCAAATATAAAGAAAAACGACAAACCGATATAATTCAAATATCGGTTAGGTTTAAACGGTGAATACATAACGCACGAGCCGAGCGAGCAAAGCGAGCGGTGCCGCGGTAACTGCAGTGCCAGATCAGCCGATCACATTCCACCATTTTATTTATATCGCCGTACGTGTTTATTTGGTGTACATGTAGATTGTAGAAATACGATGAATTAAGTTATACCCAGGTTTCACTTGTCGTGGGTCCGTAAAGAGCTGAGTCATGGCACAGATTCTTATTTAAAATATTTCTTATTGCGTTGTAATCCCCCCCGCGGTTCAGGACTAAAACCGGGGTAGCATTTAAAGATCTAAATACTGAAATCAACCATCAACAACCTCCCGGACCACAGGAGTATTGGAGTTCCATATACGCCGCGCCTCTGCTGCGACTGCTCGAACAATCCAACTTAGCTTTTCCTTCACTCACGAATGTATTCGACAATGTTTTGTTCCAATGTAATTCAATCATTGTAGTTATAATGTGGAACGTAGGACAACATAACACGCGTTTGTTTCGATAAGGTCGGGTTACAATAATTGCAGTACATTTATAACGGGGATTTACTTGGCAGTTTGGCACATTACTGAGTAATGAGTATTTATACCGCGGCTGCTCGTTATGCTACGTAATACAAAATGAACTAGGTACTTCATCCATGCAGGCATGCACTTCCTGCATATTACCAGCTATTTACTAAAATATGTTTGTATCGAATCACGGAACAAAACAACACTCGCTCCCGTTTAAATTACAAACTGCTAGCCGTTGCCCGCGATTTTTTTTAGATTAGATGTGCACATGGAGCATAATAAATATCTTAAATCTATCTACTAATAGGTGGCATCTAATTATTTTATAAACCTTTCTAACATGTTGTTGTCACATAGGGATGCAACTATTCCGTGTGAGCAAGGCGCGATGCTTGGCGACATGTCGCCCGTCTACTTAGTCTTAGCAATCCTGTTCGTTTTTTTGCCGGCCTGCGCAGATCACTTGTCGTGTTGTTTTCACCAGACTGCGCCAGATGAAGTGTAATGTTTTTCGAGTGTAGTGTATCATGTATGTATAATTCTTTGGCATGCTCTAGCCTAAACGGCTTGATGGATTTCAACATACGAGGTGTCGTTTGATTCGTCTTCATTCGGGAGTAACTATTTATGTATTTACACAGTCGGGTTCTTTGTTTAAAAAAATAATGTTTATCTTGTTTATGTAAACATTTATTGACCTCGTCGACACATCATTAGCTATTTTCAATCGGTGCTACAATTTTATTATTGTTCTTTTGATTATAATGTCCGTTTATTTCTGCAGTGTGTCTGTGTCTCTATGTATATTCTGTGATTGAATAGTCCCAGCGCATGTTACTATGCCGTATTGAAATGATAACGTCTTTTACAACACAAATGACATTGATCCATTTCTTCGTGTATTGTTATCGTAATGGAACTTTTTATGGCACGTATAAGTTCCATTACTCTACGAACGTGGATAGGTGTGGCACGAAATCGCATTCTCATAGGAGAGGGTTTTCTAGAAATGTTCAACTGTATTACTGTACTGCGTGACCCAAATGTTTAGTAAATATCGTCCATTCTATTTAGCCGGATGGCCGTAAATAATAACGTGGACGGATCTCGTACTAAATCCACGCGTGAAACAGTTGTGGACGTTGTGGTGCGTACTGTGTACCGTTTCCGTTTTACGTAACGTGGTTTCGGCAATCAACCCATAAATCGATGTAGTTTACTTGAGTTGCGGAACACATGTGCACTATGTGCAGTCACCACGTGCACGCATCGCTCGTTTTAATCGACATGTATTTCGTTAATGGTGTCGATCTCTTTCGGATCCTTCTCTTTTTTTATTTCATCAACTAGAATATGTACACGTAACTAACCTACCTAGGAGAGAGAAATCCTAAAAATATTGTGAATTCTCGGAGCAGGCCAATGCCCTGCTCACACGGCAACGCGTCAATTTTTTACGTACCTACTAGTAATCTTCTACGGACCCATCTACAATATGGTATATTATATTACTGGCAGAATAACCACGCATATATATAAACGTTTCGTTTGGACGACGTTAATTAACAGTTTTCTAAGACAACCACTTAAGACTGTTTATTATATAAAATATTAAAACTGGGATAATCTCACTTACGATGAGTAACAGTTTGTTATTTCTGTTCAGCTGATGGGCGTAGAAAATATAGGTAAGTGCCGCAGCCAACAATATCAAATTAATTGTGTTAAGAGCTGCAGGCACACTCGTGGCCAGTCGTGGCTAATAAAATAAATCAGAGGTCAACCACTAGCACTACTGAACTGATAACTTATACAACAATAAATAAAAACCGGACAAGTGCGAGGCGTACTCGCGCACCGAGGGTTCCGTATCATTTTTGGACGTATAAAGTGAAAAAAACTGGACCGCATAAATAAGTTTGTTTGTGAAGGAATTTTGATGATTTTGAAAAAACTGTACTAGTTAGGAACATCGTTTTATTTTTGGTGCCATATTTGGGTCAATTCCTATCAACTCTAATTATTTCAGATTTTTCGCCCCGCAAACTTCGGAGATAAGGGGGGGGAATGGTATTTTTTCGGACAGTTTTCATCATTTATGTCGAAAACTGTGAAACATAAAATAAAATGAAAATATATTCTGAAATGTGCAAACCCTTTCATACGATATGTCACTTGACCTAATATCCCCACTTTAAAATTGACCCCCAGTCCGACCCCTTTTGCAATGAAAATAAAAATATTTTTGGATTTTTTTCATTTGCAATAAAGTTGAACAAGCATTCTTTCTAACTTCCTCAAGTCGATAGCATTAGTAGTTGCTGAAATAAGCAGGTGTGACAGACAGACAGACAGACAGACAGGCGAAGTCGCACCATAAGGGTTCCTTTTTTACCATTTTGGTACGGAACCCTAAAAATATCTTGAAGCTCTATGACATAAGTAATGTTATGAGCAGAAGGTTCATTAGACTCTTGTTAATGTGAAGTGAATACCGATGTCTAGTTAGACAGGTGTTCAGACGGGGCTTCAAACACTGCACTCGAGCCAGGCATCGATCTTGAAGTGGTGTCATCCAAAGTGATGTTCTGAAGACTTGTACATAAGTCGGAATCGCTCAAAATTGGATGAATAACATGTAGGGCACTATGCAATGTCTCAAACCCAATTCTTTCGGAGGCGGCGTAGAGCCCCACGATGGCTACGTGGGCCGAGCCGTAGCAGTGGGTCTTCTGCGGTGCTACGAAGTGAGAAGATAATAACGTTGCGTGTGTGTAGTAGTGTGGTGTAGCGATGACGCGATTGCCCTTGGCATTATTAGCGGCCGCCGCTATCAGCCGGTGACATCACCCGCCGGCCGCGGCCACATGTCGTGCGCACGACTAGCGCCTGCACCTATCACCTAACGGATACAACTGTAATAGACAGGTTATCATTATCAGGTACAATGGCCCTCACTGTGAAATTCCCGCAATACCTATTAATTCACAGTTCCCGTGGGTCATGCGGAATTGCGGACGAAGTCGCGGATAAAGTGCTAGTACTTAATATTTTTTGTGGTCTGCCTGTCACTGTATATTATCATGAGATTAAAATCTGTAACCGTACATTTACTTTCTGTGAAGATAAGATCTGTGCAAATAGACGGTAACTCAAGACAGCTGCAGCGGTTTCGCAACGCCCGCTGTCGCATGCGCGGCTAGCTATAGTGAGGAGAAGTAAAGTCCATGCACGTAGCCAACGTAGCTCACAGTCAAAGGTCGCGTGTCGGCGCCGGCTATTATTAGCATCGCCCACTAACATCACCGACATCGAGCGCTGCCCAGTTTTTTAAGTAAAACGACGAAGGTAGTAGTTCATCAGGTACCTACTACTTAAGCAGCTAAAATAGAAGAAAAGAACAGACTATCATTGAGGACAGAGGAGTCAAACAATTATTCACACAAATCTAGATGCAGAGCCGGATTTAAAGATGTGGAGGCCCTGGGGCAACCAAGAAGTGGAGGCCCCAAAAAATGTTTCAACGAATCAGACAAAAAGAAATATTTTCTGTGTTTCAATCATTTAATTGAAATCGAATAATTAAATGTATACTAATTTTTAAAGAAATTCCTTGTGAATGTGAACTTTTTTCTCTTTTACAGACATTTTTTTCCTTATCCCTGTTGCCCTGCCCTAAATCAGGCCCTGCCTGGATGTTCTATTACTTTCTTATATTTTTAACCCCCGGTCCCCGACGCAAACAAAGCAGTGTTATAAGGTTATTTATTCTTCACATTCATTGTCTTTTTTGACGATTATTTCTGTAAAACTTTTTAAATCATCAGATCGATTCCACAGCATACCTATTACCTAGTCTTCGCTTTGACATTCGCAATGTCGCACATAACGCGACTTTTAGTTACTGATTTAATTTTATGTATTTTTTATGACTGTAGCGTCCAATAGCCACGACACGGCATTTGATCGTGAATCGTGATGGCGCGCTTCTATGTTCGCACACACATAGTGAATGCCGCTTCTGAATGAAACTAGATTGAATTTTTGCACCAGCCGTACAGCTGTAGGTACCTAAATAGTGTGTCGTGCGAACTGGTAAACGCTTCGTTTTGATCACTTGATGCTATTTTTCCATTGCTGTGGAGGCTATTTCCGATCACCGTTACAGCGCGAGCGTGCTCCACTGCTCTGCTATTGATACAGTAAGACGTGTCGCCGGTATAAGCTTACTTATTATTCTTCACGTTACTTTACTTTCAGGCTTCCTGTTTGAAATGAGTTCTTTTTCGGAATAGAAAGTATTCTGTTGCTTGTTAAATTAGTGTAGGTGAAGAATGCGGACGTGAACTGACAATCGCTTCGTAAAAATACTAAATTGTTACTAAACTGTTACGATCCGCACCTGTTATACTGCAAGCCGATGCTACTTGGAAAATGGTAAGGGATGAGTAACGGGTTTTTAATTTTTATAAATGTCACGCCAGGTGTGAATGTCACTGATGTTATCTGCGCTGAGCCAGGTTTCACTCGGGCTCTACACTACTCCACAGCTCCTTCGCTTACACATTCGTTATCGTGTCCTCCAATCTCGTTGAAGTTGTCACTAGTAACAAAACTGAGAACTGAGATTTAGATTCTGTCTACAGATTTCTTTTTAAGATTATTATTATAATTATCTGGTCTACATTTATGGTACTGGCAGCCTCATCGATCTAGATGTGACAAAATGTAACTGCTTCTCATGTCATTGCTTGAAAATGACTATGTTCTCCTATTTGGATATGCTAAAGGTTACAATCATTATCTAAGAGTTTCCAAATAGATGGCTGCTCGGGCAAAAAAATGTGCTCGCTCAACAAATAATCAACATCGACCATCGCCGGAGGATCCAGTCTGTCTCCTGGCGGATTCACAGGCGCGGGCGACTTATTATCAGTGCTAATTAGTAGTGTGCGCGGGCGCAGAGCTAAACTTTGCATAAAGATTATAGAGACATTTGTTTACACTTTTTGTTTTATTTTATTTATGGAATTTATGTTTCTTGTGTACCTACACTGCGTCAGTTATTGTCCTTCGAACAATATTAGCGACTAGAACTTGAATTAATATGAGTATTGAACATTATGGCAATGTTCCGGACACTGAACAAGATTGAACCGGCAATGTTATCGCATGTTGTCGTGAATCCGTGTGATCGGCCCACTTAATGTCCCCATTGTGCGGGACGGCGATCAATGGCCCGTGGCTTCTTTTGTCGGCGCCGCCGCGAATTACATGCACCGCGGTGTTCGGTGTACCTACAATCTCTAGCGTTAATGTTACAAGGGGAGCCAAGAGGCTCGAGATGAGAATTGCTTTTGAATCTAAAAGCTTACGGAAGGCAAACTAGTTGAGCGTTCAGACTTAATCCTGAATTCCTGACAAAAAATAAAATCTGAAAGTAACTAAGATTAGATTTAACTAAAATCTTAGCCCCTGCTGCAGTGCCTGCACAACTCGCCGGAAAACAGACTCTCTGTATAATATCGAAGTTCTCAAAGTCATCATGTTTTACCTGTTCGTTAGGTATCTTGACTTGTAGAGTTGTAACATTCAAATTATGATTAATAATCATTTTGTGGTTTTCCTTGAGTGTTACGTATGTTTCCACAATTTATTAGGCTCGTCATTTTCCTGTTGCCGTTCGTTCGGTTACGACATCGTTTTCTGCACAGCAAGACATTTGTTATAACTTTTATTAATTAATCGTGTGTTTGTTGGCTCATGTTTAATCGTTCATCTTCAGGTAACGACACTGTTAACCTCGACCTTAGCAAGTCTAAACAAGGTCGGTGCGCCATGTTTTGCCAACGTAACACAATCGCGACAGGAGCATTGTTTACATTTGCCGTGTGCTACATCATCGTGTTGCTAATTCTAGCGGGTTGTAGTAATGAATGAACCGAGTCCGCCGACTGTTGCGCAACACTCGCCGCACACGGTGTTTGGCAACAGACGCGGGCGACGTCACCGCACATAATACATTGTTGTCAACTCTGTATCATTAATGAAGCATGCGCTACTCTGGCCCACAGTAAACGTTATGCTTTAGTGGCCATAGCATGACGTTTACTGTTCCGCGAACTGTAATCATGGATGCTTTTACGGGATATTTTATTATCGAAGAGATAGTTCCACTAAACGTTTTCGTAGATTTCTTCGTTAATAGGAAACCAGCATTGTTATTAAGCATTAATGGCAAATAAACACAAATATAGACATTATTTCTCCACCATAACTTGTAAAATGCAATATTTTAGAGAAAGGTGTAAGTAGGAGCATATAAGCGTAAGCATAGCATAATCGGCCTATAATGTTCCCACTGCTGGGACACAGGCCTCCTCTGTGAGAGGGAGTGGGCCGTAGTCCACCACGCGGGCCCAGTGCGGGTTGGTGGATGTCACATGTCTTCCAATTTTTGGTTCTAGGACATGCCGGTTTCCTCACGATGTTTTCCTTCACCGTTAAAGCAAGTGATAATTAATTTATAATACGCACATGACTTCGAAAAGTCAGCGGTGCGTGGCTCGGGATCGAACTCGATCCATTCGCCGTGGGAGGCACATGGTTAATCCACTAGGCTATCACTGCACAGTAGGAGCATAATTATGATGAAATTAAATTTTATTATCCAGATTTATCCATGCATGCTTGTTTGTTTCATTTCCGAGTCAAAAAACTGTTTTCATAATAATTTATTGTCAACACGTCACGCACTAGTTACATTATTTAATTAAAGGTGATGTTGTTGCGCAAGCGCAACATAATGGCGCGTCCACGCCGGGCCCCACTATCCACTGCAGAATGTAGATTTGAGATAGCGCCGCACGGCTGCGACGCTTTGTCCACCCCAATGCAATGTAATGTAACGTTACGGCGAGGACTTCCGATCACCTATTGTGGGATGAGTCGGTATGACGTATTTACAGTTACCTCAGCGATACGCCCACGGAGTAAATTTAACTCCGTGGATATAATGCCCTTGAAAGTAACTACTGAAGACTCCTTCGGTAACGGAATACTCATTCCGCAGGAAATACTTTCCTGCGGAATGAGTATTCCGAGGATGTAGGCCACCCAGGCCCCTTGCTTTGCGATATGATCACCTTGCGTTGCCCTAAAGCATAATTTGCGATGTTTACATAATACCTCAATGTTTGCGATGGTGGGGAGGAGATAATAAGACGTTTAACTTGTTTCGCGAGGTCCATAAATATATTATGCAGATGCGCTTGTTCAGATAGGTAACAAGCAAAAATGACTAATCCGTCTGGAATTCTGCTATGATGAATATTGATATTTAGTGACTACTAATATGTTTACAAACTTCTGAAATTCCTGTATAATACAATGCCGCAATAATCAATGCGTGGTCCTATCAACTCAAAACAATCTCGTCGTCTGTGTGTTTGTATGCAAGTCGCTTTGGTACCGTCTGATCACAGTAGGAACTTGCGATACAAACAATATCTGCACGCTTAGCATGACCAATTCTATCTCTATTCTACCAAAGAATTGACAAAGTTCTTTCTATAAAATCGTTATCTCTTCTGCCCGAGCACGCGGCGACCCGTGCTTGGTTTATCAGAATTCTACTGAAGAATGGAGACATTTCTTCTGTTTATTGTATGAATAAAACGGTAGAAATCTTACTACAATCTGCCACTTTGTTGTTAGCTCTTCTGTAGTTAAAACCCGTTTCTATCGTAGTCATGCTAGGTCGGCTGGTCATTATTGCTGGCTGCAGCTGCAGTGCTGACTGCTCATTGCTCACGTGTGAGTTGTGACTCGTGCCGTACATATTATTGCTGAAGACGCTGCTTGGCATGCGATGATGCGACGGAACACCATTGACCGTTATTACTAGTGCCAGTTAGTGTTCCCCACGAGCTTGTAAGCTGTGGGTTACAATAAATCAATACGTAGTTAAAAATAATGAAACATTATCATTAATGTCTAAATTGTCTATGTTTATTGTTGAGCAATCATTACAAGGTTACCTTTGTCATAGAATTAGAATACAATTTTATTATATGCCTTAGCTATGTCTATTATTATCCTTAACGTAAAACTAAGGCCATTCCACTACAACTGCATTTGTATTCATAAAACTGTTTGTTTATTTTCAGGTAAGACATGTCAAGGTGAAGCAGTTTGTATAGATATTCAAGATGTGAGGTAAAACATAGAGGAAAATAGTTTTCTTCTAGCCAGAACACTTGCTAACTAAAAATGTTACATTTAAATGGCTCTCTCATTTTCAATGATTTATTTTTAAATTATTGAGTGGCAGCACACGCAAGCGGCTCACCTGATGGTAAGTGGTCACCATCGCCTATGGACACGGTGATAATTACCTATATGATTGCCTTAACTAAACGGGAAATCTCAAGAGTATTTTTAGTAATAAAACTGACCGTTTGCGTCATACAGACAAAGTCAAAGATCACAAATGGTTCGAGTGAAATCATACGTTCCAGAATTTGGTAACTCCCAGCCGTTCTATTCTAAACATGAATCACTGTGCAGCTGTCCATGCTATTGTCTGATGACCACACGCACTGTTTTACTGAAGTACATCTGTTTATGTCAAGTATCCACTGTTCACTGGTGTGGTGGATGGCTTGCCCGAGTTTGCCCACAGTCGCACGCAAGCGCAGTGAAGCGCCTGGTGACACTGCTGTCCTGACCGGCTCGTGGATGCCGGATGTTGTTTGCTGACCCTGCAATAGACCTTTAAGTGCATTAATACAAGTTTAGCCACTTAAACTCTCTCCGTGTAGTTTATCATTACATTAGCCGTAACGTCAGGTGATCAAGACGAATCGTGACCATTACTAGGCAGGTAGTGTTTATGTAATATTGTAATGTGCAGTACTTTCTAGAGCAGCCGCGTGCGGTCTCGTTGCTTAGTTTTTTGTGCGTTGCCCCATTATGGCTTGTAATAGCTGCAGCAAGTGCGTTCCTTTGTCTGAAAAGCACGACATACTAATGTGAACGTTTATTTTATTAATTTGTTTTACCTCATAAGGGCTCATAATGGGTTTCCATATTTGTCTCAAAAAATAAGAATAAGTTATCTACTTACCTACCAATTTTCTTGGCACGTATTGGTTATCCAAAGTGGTGTAGTGCACTATTGGAACTGAGAGCTTTTAAGCAAAAGAAAGGTCATTCACCTGTATTCTTAGAAAACTACTAACAAAGCAGTGTTGCCCCCACTGGGAAGCTTTGAGCAAAAAACACAATTTATCATTATTAAAACAAGTGTTAAACAAGTGCAGAGAAAGGCGACACCGAACTAATGTAAGTTCGCAACTTAGATTGCATCGTACACGTGCTTGTATTTCGCTTTCTACTTTATCATATACATTGCTGGTTGAATCCACCTCACCATTAGTTATACAGGAGTTTAGCAAACAATGAAAGGTGATCGTGGCAGCTTTAGAAAGCTCTGTACGTAATGTAATGACTCGTTGTCATGTTCGGCAGTGTGCGCGTTATTCATTGTGTTCAACTTCATTATACTGCACAATGGACGCCGACGGACTGGTACGGAATCTTCTAAATATTTCTGTAAACTTGATTGTAATTTCAGGTAGAGCTCAATTTAATACAATTTTGCGAGAAATTAGTATCATTAAGAATTTCTAGTCAATCCCAACTTCTTTCAACTTTTTTGGACGTTCTAGTTTTGCTATAATATAGCAGGAGTAACCGTGTGATAACGTAATATTTCTTCAATCAAAAATGCACATGACATATTGACTATCTACGCAAAGGAAGATGTAATCAATGAGTATCGTAGATACGTAAAAAATATTTTAACACAACTCAATTCCTCGCTGAAAATTGGAAAACTGCCCAATTACGATAGTTTCCTATCACGTTGGGATTTGATGTCGTCATCAGACAATTGCGTGTGTTATTACATCACTGTCTAAACCTGCCGGGGGTTCGTTTCGGGATACCACTAGTATTCTGTGATCCTATTGGTCAATACATTTCTTTTCTTTTTCATTCGTATGTAGGTCTGATGATACATTGTGAGGAACATAATTGGTGTGTATATGCCGTGTAAATCAATAAAATAAATAAATAAATAATGCTCGTCCCCGATGCTGCTTGCTATAAACGCGTGTGTAAATACCCGCACATGTGACACCATTCAAGGGGCCTGCACCGCCAGCGCCCCTCGCCGGCACTCCGGCAGCCATTGAGACGATTGTATAGTGTCCAGCGGTTCAGTACCGACGTCGATACAACTGCGTGTGTCTGTACTCAACAGATGTGTATCACATTCATTAAACAACGCTTAGTAGGCCTAATTGGATTACCAGATTCTAGAAGCGTATTCTGTACTTATACTGGTTATTAAGTTGTCCTTTGTACATCTTACGTAGTCCAAATTATGTGTAAAGCCAGTAATCACAATACAACCGATAAGAGTTATCGTGTCGATTTACATAATCCCTGATATTGATACCCAATATATTAATATTGCACGAAACTCGTTTCTCGGATTTTTGTGGCTTGCAATTACCTGCATGCATCACATCACATTTCATTTTGACCATTTTGCTCTTGTCAACTGATTACTCTTTATTTTAATTAGACCATTTACAGTAAAGTAACCTACTGTTGTTAAAAGTCGAGATTTACCTATGGAAAAGCATTAGTAAAGATCCAGTTTCCCCAAGTACAGCCGAGCTAGATAATAAATTCTTCCTGGAATGGTAATTGGATGGTCTAAATCACGGACTAAATTCGATCCAACAAGATGATGTAGAAAATAAGTTTGAAGCTCTTGACGCGCTCCTGATGTAAGTCCAGCTTTCTACTTAATTCCCGGGTGTCGCGGTCGCCGTGGATCGCGGTGAAAGCCTCTAGCTCTAATGTCAGAAGTAATTGCGGGCGCGCTGATGACGAGGAGCGGCCGCCGCGTGCCCCTAATGACGCTAACATAACCACTTAATTGCATATTGACGGAATGCCATTTCCTCGCCAGGAAATTATCAACAAACGGATCTCACTTATAGAAACAGTTCCATTCCCTCGTCCCTGCAGTAATTGACGAGGCGCGTGAGAAACACGCCGTCTTATTTATTGCTTTATGTTCTCCGCTGTTTTATAATAATTGAAAATGCGTGTGGTCCCCACGAGAATATTGAAACCTTCAGCATAGTTATAATAATTACTATTATGGCTTTAGGAAAAGTAGTGAAAAGAGCGAAACTTACAACTACAAATAGTTGGCTGCATAAAACAAGTTTGGTCTGAAGTTCCTGAAATGGCAGCAGCGGGCTTGCTTCTCTTCTATATATAGCAGCGATTAAATTGAGAAAACAACGGTGCTTATGATACGTACAAACAGTTGAACTTTCTGTTGACTCTGTTATTACCAACAGTATGTTATGTGCACTTGCATGGTTCCCAGACCCTCACTTATTTGTAATCGTGGTTATTTGAAATACTCAATAAACAGGTGTTTCTGTTTCTAGAGCAATGCTATCACCCGCTTATGGATCACAATTTGTAATTGCTTCCAATTTCCTTGATTTATTTTTCGTAATTTTTCTCTATTTCTCAAACATGAACCAAAACAGCGCAGTGTCTGCTTTTGGGAATAAAATCTGGCAACGGTGTGTTCATTAGAATCATGATGGCTGTTCGTAATCCATGTGGGAGCGAGGTCGCACAAATTGTTCCCATCCTGCGGCATAGGGGCCGCGAGGCCGCGGTCGCAGGGGTTGCGCACACGCATGCCGTGTGGACGGCGGCGGCGGCTGGACATGATCTCAAATACTGAACTACAAAACTATTGCAAATATATAGTTGACCTTCTAATCAATTAGAAGTTCTCTCGGAAAAGTTGTTCCTGTTTGCAGCTTTATGTATCTTGGATGGGTCTTGATACCCTAAACAGACCCGCCGTATTCGCAATATTTATGCTGTACAATTATTATTTCAGAGTTTAACATTGGTAAGTAATGAGTTTTGCATTAAAAAGTTCAAGAAAATAGCTAGCACCATGTCTATCCTTCTACTGGAGTATTCAAGGAGATTTTGTTGTGAAGTTGTAGTGAGTATAATCCTTTGCTCTTATCTGTCCACTAGCTTCACACGACTCGATTCAGATATGCCAACTTGTTCTTGACACCTTTCCTATTTAATCTGTACTGTGTGTAGCTCGGGACGCGCGCCGCTCTTATCTTGAGACAACTGTTTACTTTACGCTGCATTGACTTGTGCGAAACAACCCCTTTTTTCTGTTCAGTGGAAACCACACTTATGAATAGAGATGATTCCGGCAGGTCATGTTGATGATGATCATCAAGCGAAGAATGCGAAGGTCGCGTAAACATTCAAATGTTTACAGACGGGTGGCGAGCCACTGGCGACGTAAAAGCATTCCTCAAATAATGATGACCTTTAAACATTATACTACTATGTACTTTAAACATTAAACTGAAGACCTGAGTCACAATTAAGAACAAAAATTCACGCTATTTTATGTATTTGTATAGTGTGGAGCCTGGCAACGAGCTAGAAGAATAAATTACTCATATCATATAGCTGCAACTGGTCTTAACTGATAATGATCCGTACGATTGTGTTAGTGGTCGGCCATCTGTGCGCCGCGACTCGTCCCACTTCCCAGAATTGGGAGCGTGTCGTGTAGGACGCAATTACATCCATGACTGATCTAACTAAAATATGCTCTGACGTTATTTCTTCCCAGAAAGTCCAGTACTTTACGTTACCAATTGTCGCGATAGTAATCCCCGAAAAAACATAACAGAGTTCTTCACAACACCGTTTGTTGATGGTCTTTCGAAGTTCCATAATTTTGGTGACATCAGACCCAATTAGCATTGAACAGAACTGTTTCCATATTGTCATTATTGCCAGACATTGTATACAATTCCAACCTTACATTCTGCAGCCGCGCTTGTGATTCCTATGGAGGTTGTATAATTCTTCCAATGTCAACACAAAACCGCCTCGATTTCTACAGGTCGCTAGAAAGCAGTTTGATTGACACGACAATTTGTTGCGAGGTCTCGAGCATCCGCCAGGGCCACATGATGAATGATCGGCGTGGTCGCAAGCCGCGATCCGCGCCGTCGGAAGTGCGTCGTTTAAAAACAACTTGCATTCATTATGCTGCACTGGAGTTTCACTGCATTTGTTTACAAAGAGGATTCATAAAATATGCAGTTATATTGACTTTGTGTACGCACTGCGGCTGTTCCTTGCTGTTAGTTAAAGCAAACTTTGTGAAATGACTGGCTGCTTTTGGCTGGATGGATAGATAGCATTAATTTGTGCAGAGCCGCTATGATCTTACCTGTATATTGTATTTATTATCGTCCAAGCAGAAGACGCGCTCCAACAGTAAATAATGTGTCCAGTAATTGCGTTTTAGAGTGTACGGTGTGCCCAACATCACAGTCTTCGTAGTAATGATATTGTTAAGAGAAAACGTTACGAAACTAATTCCTGGTTGTCGTGTTCCCACAAAAGCCAAACTCGCGATGCGATAGTGTAGCTGACGTGTTCAGAGAAAGCTTTGGTACTGCACGATACTAATTTGTAAATAACAAAAGAAGTGAGCGACGGTAATTGAGTAGCTTCTCTGTGATGGTCATCTCGCGACCTCTGCGTGTTCTGACGCGTTTCTGACAAGTGACAGGCCGTCGATGGCGATCTGTTGTTGGATTTTAAGCCCGTCACAAACGTGCTCCAACAGTAAATAATGTGTCCAGTAATTGCGTTTTAGAGTGTACGGTCTGCCCAGCATCACAGTCTTCGTAGTAATGATATTGTTAAGAGAAAACGTTACGAAATAATATGATGTTTTTCGATCTAATCACTCAGCTCTCATCTAATATACATAGGTACCTACAAGGTGTCCGGTGACCGGTGTCGGAGCCTCGCAGACATGTCTCTTTAGTTTAGTAATGTGAAATGAAGAAAATACGTAAGATGAATAATTGAATTCTGGGTCGATTCAGAGCTTTGGTGTGGTGCGGGGATCGGAGAGCATGAGACAAATTACTGATTCCCCGTATTCCAAAAACTAGTAAAAATAGAAAATTTACATTTTAATTATTATCAATACAAATGAAAAGAAACGCACTGGCTGAGTCATCAACGCCCAGCCAAAACCCTTGCACCTAGAAAGCTGAAAGGAGGTCACCAATCTTCCAAACAATTTTGGCTAAACTTGTACCGCAAGGTACACGTGCATCAAATCGTAGAGAAAAAATAGAGGAATTAGAATATCACTGTATTTTATTCAATAATTCACTATAAACCATATAATAAGTAATTTAAAGTTTAAAAAACTTGTAACACAATTAAATCATGTGGCAACATTGCATAAGCCCGTGCAAGCATGACGAAATGTATCTCGATTTAGTTCTCGATTATTGAATAAGTTACTATATTTAGTAATTATTTAATTCAACGTTTACTGATCGCAATTGTGTATAATTTTATTACTAAAAATCATATTTTTTAAAGTAATTATTAAAATAACTACAAACACAACTATTTTTCTGTTAATCTGCAGTTGAAACTGTGACATTAGCTAGTAACAAATGTTACCTAATCGATTAATTTACTAAAGTGTCATTTTCACTTAAGTGTTTAGTGTTATCTTTGCACATCTGATAAATGACAAAATAATGTTATTGTTTGTTTATTTGTTTTCATTCCGTTCGTTTCTGCGTTCCGGGGTGTTTCTGCTGTTCGTTTATGTTGTGTATATTGTTTGATAACTTGGCTATTCTTTCTGGTATTACGTTTGCATCCTCACGATTTTGTTTTTGACGGGTGATCCCAAAAACTTGGGTATTCTCTCTGGACTTTTGTTTTCAACTCGATGTATGTATGTGTGTATCATTATGTGTATAGTGTATATAGTAGCGTAGTCTAAACAGCTTTAATAAAAGCCACTGGTAAGTATCTTTTGCAATGTCAATAACGAAAGCACATAGAACTCGCGGCGAATGTTTTCAAATTGTGTAATGCCGGTTTCACACACTTGACATTTGCCGTAAACTACAAATCTCGACAAATGCACTGAACATGAGGATTCATTGCGAGCGTTTTTTGCAAGCTTCTTTTGATTTGTGCACAAAACCGTAAACGGCAAACCCATGTTTAGTTTGTTTAGTAATATTAGATGTCTGTAGTTTTGTCAAGGTTTTACCTAAGTGTGGATACGGCATTAGATAGTTGACAGATAGAGCGCCTGAGCGCCATATTGGAGTGCTTTTTCTTATTGAATTAAAAAAGTATTTTTTTCTCGTCTTCAGGTGACGATAAAAAAGAAATAAAAACACAGCATTATTCAGTATAATTTAGGGTATTTTATTCAACTGAGTGTACCTCGGTACTTCATTTAGCCAAATATTGTTGATCTCCTTTGCACAGAGGTTCCCTTTATGATGTAGACAAGTAATAAGGAATTTTCGAAATTCCCCGCGTCCTCGGGTCCACGCGGACGGAGTCGCGGGCAGAGGCTAGTTATTAAATAATTAATGTACCTACACCATATTTTATCAAAATTAAATACCATACCTTTTTACCTTGTTTTCCAGAAGTTTTTATTTATTTTTCCACTGCATTGTTTTACGATAAACGTGATGGGATTTGCTAATAATTTAATGATTTATTAAAGTTTATTTTAGTAAATATTGAATGGATTAAGGAACGATCATCATGCCGCGTAGCCGGCGCAAAATAAATAAACTGATTGAAAACGGAGCTGTGACGTGCGCAACCACTTATAGTTTGTAGGAACCATAATGCACGTAAAGACGTACCTTCTGAAGAAAATGTTCCATTATTATCAGTACGAGCATCGAGCGATATGTCTTATAATAACGTAAGTTTCAATGTAATCTGTCTGTATCTATATTAATATAGTACAAAGGTTAGGGTACTTTGTATGTATGAGGTAATTTTCAGAACTACTGATCCGATTCTGAAAATTCTTTCACTAATATTCACATACGTTATCCCTGAGTGCTATAGGCTACTTATTATTCCAAAAAAAGTGCCCAATTCCTGTAGGTTACTCGGACGAAGTCGCGGGCAAAGTGCTAGTGGTTAAGGACGCGTTTACAAATCTGACAAAAATAGGCTGTTTTTCGGTAGAATTTCCAACCGAATGAAACTTAATCAAACGTAACTAACTATTGCCACGGATAGATAACTCCTTTATTTCCAATTCATATAGAAAAAAAAATTAAAAACTGGTTTTTGATATTGTAAAAACGATTTCCCATTGCGTCTTCACACAAAATTGACGATACGAGCTTGAGTTTAGGATCATTTTTCTTGATTTATTGACATAATCTTGTTTCTTTAAAAATTGCCTAGGTAAGCAGATATAGTCATCTCAAAACGATATAAAAAATAATAACGAAAATGTTACAAATAATCTCAATCTGTCTACTTTTTCACGTATTTTGCTAATAGACATGAACCTTAATGGGTGTTATTAAGGTTTATTTTACTTGTCTTGATTTGTTGAACAAAAAATTCTAATAAAATGAAAGTCCACATTGTGAGTGTTGTGAGTGGACCCTGTGTCGCTTGTAAGCAGCAGCTCGCAAATAAGTTTACTTATTATTCCCGCAACTATAATTGCGTATTTGTGCGTTTGAGCCGTGTCAATATAGTGGTGCGGCTTTTTGTAAACGCACCCTTAATAAAATATCATAGGATCATTGTAATAATTTGGGTCTTAGATTTTTTGAGACGGTCAATTGAGCGGACTCATTATAAATAACTTTTGTTCTTTGTAATATTCAACTAAACACGTCCGGAATATAATAGTGAGTAATGCTAGGAATTACTGTAACAACGTATTTGCATGCCAGTAATGAGCTGGAACAAAAAGCTCGGCCGCGCTAATATGTATCATTTGAAGTAGGTACCTAATTCGCGCGCTGATGAGCCTTGTTCGCGCAACAACGCAGTCGCTGTCTTACGTCGTCCACGTAACACAATTAAAACTGATTCGACATCATCCGAAATATCTCCGTGGCCGTAACATTGAACATTTGCAACGATTCATTATTTTATTGTCTTTACAAATGGTTCGTTTCGTACTAAATGACATCATGCGACGCGGGTTGGCCGTCTACCTAGATTTCTAGTATCCTTATAAAGAACTTAATTTATGACGCCTATCCAACAAGATTGCAGATTTTGTATTCGTTTTATTTTCTGAATGATACCTACGTCGGATGTCTGATTGGAATCAATGAACTGTCAGCTTCAGTCTTATTCGAGGCGATCTTCTTTCATTGACAGTTCAATTGACTGGTATCGGTGTCGCGGGCCGGTGTCGGGCTGTTCCCGGCCGTGCAACAATTACAACAGGAAGCAGTTGTCGTTATCAGATCGGCAGTCCTCGTCGAAGTCGTCAGACAGATACCGACCAGATTGCAACACGGCGTTGTTCGTGAATCGTGAACCGATGTGTCTCTATTACCGGACTTTGTTCACGGCGTATCGTCAGCAGCTTATCTGAGACACAATGTGCGGTTCTTTAGCTGATTTCGCGTATTTGCGCGGTTTATAAAGTTATCGTTCAGATGTTATAGCTATTCAGTCCTATCTGTAATTAAAATTATTCTGATAGTAGGTGGTACAGCTACTAAATCTACATTTAGTAGATAGCTCTCTGTTACTAATAGTCGCTTACTCAGAGAAGGCTGGATTTTTGAAAGATCTCTTATTGATATTTTCTGGCATCCAGTATCACTCTATCCTAGTTTCCAACGAAATTAACTAGGTTACTCAGATTGCTTTAATATGTTTTGTAAGTCCTGTGAAGTCCTCGTGCTGTTTCGTAAGGTACTGTATTCCCCGTCACATGCAGTGTTGCGACAACAATGTCTGCTCCCCGGTGCATTGCGCCGCGCCACCTAACACGGTATTACGAGCCTCGGGGGACTCCAGCGGTTGAATGCAAACACTGCCGAGACTCTGTGTCGATACAGCAGTGCTAAGTACAAATGGTGCTGGTGTATTGTGGTGGTAATATCCAGAGTTATAGGACTGTTGTAGTGTAAGTCCATTTTTGGGAGCTGGGTGCTGCAATTGATGGATAAGAGACAGATCATGCAATCGCTAAAAACACAATTCAGGATCCTCCTATAATAATGACTCTACCAATAGACCAGAAAAACGTAACGATGGAGATATTTGTAGAGCACACTAGGCTGATGTGAACGTGCGTTTAAAACATTTCATCTAAAATGTGTCAATTCCAAATAAGTAGGTAGGTACGCGTAGTTGATGTGCGAGTGGAAGGTGGTAAATAGTAAACAGCGAGCCGTGTCAGGGTTATGTCACTGGCCACTGACACAGTTCGGACATGGCGAAACGCTGCGGTAGAGCTATTGCGCGAGGTTCGCACTCCACGCCGCCGCCGCCATTATGTAACACGGAGCCTGCTGGTCGATCGGACGCCTGAGTGTGAAGCACCTCTTCAATAAGACGTGGTATATTGCCGTCGTCTCGTTTACATGTCTGACTCAGTCGCGTGAAGGAGTACTTGCTAACATTGGCTTGTGTGTGCGCTTGATGTACGAGTATGGCAGAGTTGTTGGCACAGAATTGTAGTTAGTTGTACATTGATGACTTCGTAGTATAGGTAGAGCTTTTAGATGAAGTCTTCAATACAAAAAAACTGTGTACGAATTACAACTTTATGAAAGAGTATCCTTGTAATACAAGGATACAAGGTCTTTTTATACGAAATTCTGCATTTTGTCCATCTATACAATTTTCTGATGCTTATTGTTCTGGTGCTTAGTTCGTACCACTCTGTTTATAGGTAATACTCCATGTTTCTGTTTATCAATATTGTCGGTCACTGGGGACAGGCAACATCAAAGCTGGCACAGCGCATGATATCATGCCACTAATGAACGCACCACCTGCTGCCGATACGAGGCTCTTGTACTGTCGGTGACTCACCCGTGTCTATGGCCGACAGACTGTTTTTGTCGCTATTACGTCGGGAACTAACTAGAGCAAAAAGTGGTGTATATTGTATGTCCGAATTTGTTACACCTATTCACTGTTATGTTAAATTAAACTCCGTATCATGGTTTGAAAATCCATCGTATAATCAAAACTTGCTGTTACTGTACATTTTCTGGATGCGAGCTCAGAGCTCAACGCGTTTCACTCACACAGAATGACAAGCAGCTGGTACAATGCATTTTTTAGCATTCCAGAACAAAAAACTCATTTAAGTTTTTTCATCACATTTAACTGGAGTTCCAATTCATTTGTGCCAGAATAATAAACTTTGTTTTGTTCGTCCGCAGTTCATACGTAGCGCGTACCTCTACGTGTAGGTACGTGTTCATGTTGTCTGATAGCCGCCTTCCGTGGCGCCCGCCAGCTCACCGGGACATCGGTATATCGGTGATGCCATCTAATTGAATTAACCTATTGAAATCGACAAATAAAACTCCCATATTTTTAATTAAGCTCGCTCGGACGGATGCCAATTGAGTCATTTAGTATTTCATTGAGCAAGAACTGCCTGACTTTTGAATAACGGTGAATTCTTGTTTGCCTACATAAAAATAATAATCTTACATGGAACTTTGCGTGGAGTGGGGGTCAAGCACTAAAGTCTCGACTTCACCCAAAGACATAAATGGAAGAAATAGACTGAGTGCTGTGGCTGGACATTGGACACCCACATTTCACCAATAATTCCGTACCCTAAACGCTTGCGCCGCCGGTAAATTGGTGGAATGTTCAATAATGAATAGTAGCAGTAGTTTAAGGCGAACTAGCTAGAATGGAAACAGTAGCTCATGACAATCATAAGGTACATTAAGGTTAATCGAGTTCATTAAGGCGCTGATAACTGCCAACGGCCTTGAGTGATTTGGGCGGTATAGCTTGAGTGTTCTGCGCTGAGCTCAAGCAACGCGACATACGTCCACCGAGCAATACGACTCGCCTATCAAGGAGCGCGCTGTGCAGAATTAGACGTATTATTACTTTTTAGTATCTAAAATATAAAATAAAAAAAAGTAACAGGCAATATTATAGGTAGTAACATAGTCTTTTCACACAAAACAAATCATGAAAATATCTTAAGCGATTTGAAAGTAATTACGTTTTTATGTTTTGGGTAGACACAAATTCATGAATTTATTTCATTAAGTATTTTACTACAATAGTTAAATATTCACAGGTACGATTGATGTATATATTATTATGTTCTAGTTTAACATAAAAAAATTGCACAACTAACCTGCATTATTTGACGGCGAAATAAGAGATTTAAAACTTGAGATTTACGGCCGTTACCATTTACCGTCGCCTTAACGGACGACGTGTAGCTAGTGTAGTTACCGCGCCCTGCTCGCTCCCGAGCGTGGCACGACACAACAGGTACGGACAGAAGGATCACTCGGTACAACGTGGCGTGCATTGAGCAGCACATACGTCAAACGATATGAACAATGTACCTACGGGTACTTTTTCAATAGTGACTGAAATTGTAAATTGCACATTTTCATTTACTGGAGGTATCACTAGGTAAGAAGGCTACCTAGTAGAGGTGGTTTTCAACCTGATTGTGCAGTCGAAGAGATTTCGTATAAGAACATTTAGTCTGCCGCAGAGGCGTAGACTGTCAAGCAGTAGACGGTGATATGCTATTAATTGAATTTGCGCGTGATCGACTGCTATGGATTAGATACTGATACCACACCAAAATTGTTGTTTCTGTGAATTCTTTATCTAGCTATAATTAAACATAATTAAGCTTTTGGCAGAGTTAGTGTCGAGTCCTCGGCAGTAAGCGCTGGCGCTTTCGCGTCGCGTGCCGCATTCCTGGTCGCAAATTAGCGCGCCGCCGCCACAGATAACCTATCTCAATAGAGCGCCCTACGTATGGTATTCCAGCGGCTGGCGCCGCGCCAGCTCGCGCCTATATTTACCGCGCCCAAACTACACGGAATTCCAGCTAAACGCTTTTGACTATACGTGGCTGTAACGTTCAGTCGGCTAATGGCTCAGATCTGCGCCGTGTTGTCTTGTTCCGCTTTCGTTTGTTACTCTTTCATGTGTCATATCTTTCACTTTCGTACACGAGCCGTAGCAACAGCTGGTATTCACTATAACACAGTAACAGACACAAAAATAATATCTTCCTATGATTTATGATTTTGTTTTTATATAGCTTTGTGTCTTAATCTATACTTATAATAAGAATGTAAATTCCACGTGTCTGTACATTGCATATGTTTGCATAAAAATAATATGGGGGACTAAGAATAACTAATAAAGAAAATTTCTATCATTTTTAGAATTAATGTCTGTCTGTTTATCTGTCTGTTTGTCTGTCGGTTTGTCTGTCTGTTTGTCTGTGTGTTTGAACACGCATCAAATCAATACTACTGAATTGATGCAAAATAATACATATGTGGACCCGGCATTACGTGGTCAGTGGCGCCGCGAGTATTTCAAACTTTCAAATCAAGAAATGGTGGCAACTGAAACGTCATTGGACAACTGTTAAAATAAATTAATGTGGTCTTTTTACTAATAAATAATGAAATGTTAGATATGTAATAATTTTTTACTTTAAATCAATGATGTATTATATAAAATATATTATTGTTTATTTATCATTGCTATAAATCATAAAACACAATCATTTTGCAAATGACGTAAGTCCAAATTGTTATTGTTGTTGCTTAGCAACAGAGACCAATCATAATTTAATCTATGCGTTGTTGTAAAAATAGATAGAACTTTTTGATGTAAAATAAATGTAACCTCCTTGATTTCAAATCAAGAAAAGTCCTTAGAGCATATATGTCCCTGGAGACGTATAGCGGTGAATCACCGAATAACATTTTCTACCACTTCTTGCGGGGGGCGAGGTGAACACGTATAGCACTCAACGAAAATTCTACAAGCACAAACAGATACAGGCTTACAGATTGTACTTAAATAAAACCATGTAGGTACATAATTTATACCTACTTACCATGTGATAGGAAATTCCATGGTTTCGCAATGTGAAGCGGCAGACCGCCTTTTACAAGAGGAAACTAGACAATTAACCATTTTCAAAATACAAAATGACAGCTGTCGCGCATGTCTTAGTTTTCATATGGCCAAATCACCTCGCGCCCGCAAAAGTGGTAGAAAAATAAAATAAGTCCTCTTGAGATACAGATAGTTACTTGATGAGTAGATAGATACTCGACATCCCAATTGAACGCAATCCCGTAGAAAGCAGGGGTTTAGATTAATTTAATGTCTCAAAATGATATTGTTTTCCGAATTTAGGTAATTATAGTTGATTACTAATTGATAGATAGTTGGTAACGGGTATCTGGTGGTAGGTGTTGCGTGGTGATGATTGGTGATAGATGATACCAGATAGATGGTGTGTCGTGACAAATTAAGGGTAATATTGGTACTGATACTACTGATTGATACCTACTGTGTGGTGGTTCGCATATTTTCTTTTGTTTATCGAATGAAATAACGACCTAATATTATTTTCCGACTCCCACGCGGACGGAGTCGCGGGCACAGCTAGTTTATTATATTTGTGTGAGATATATTTGGAATCCATTTATGCAACAATGTCTTTTGGGTTTTGATCAAGCATCTATCCTTCAGATTCACCGAAGTTTCCATGGAACTTACGGTCTAAATACAATTTGATAGACTTGCCAGAATCTTTCTAAGTGTTGTCTTTATTCGTTCGTAGAACCGCTCGTGCCCCCGTAACCTGGTAGAGTCAAACAGGAAGCAGCATGTGCAATGCATATGATTTATTTGTACTCATACATTATCTGTGCACGATCGCAGCAGTGATTGCCTCTTGCGCGGCCGTCGGCCGTGATATGGGGCAGGGAGTGCGCGCCGCCGCCTGCGCACACGAGCGACCCTAATGCGCTACAGATGCACGCAGCTCGAGAGCACTCGCTACAACTTATACCTACTATAACACTACTGTGTGTATCAGTGGCGAAGCGTGAAGGGAAGCCGGTACATTAAAATAGTAACAAAATTATGAATAACTCCGTTTTATTTGTGTCATACCTATTTGTTTATTCAAAATATGTAAATACTAAATACAGTTAATAAACAATAGGTATGACATAGTAAAACTGAGTTATTCATAATTTTGTTACTATTTTATTGTACCGGCTTCCCCTCACGCTTCGCCGCTGGTGTGTATATTTAGTGGCTTAGGAATTAGGATACATCATATCATAGTAGGTAGTTAGTAGGCTGTAGTAGCGCCGTCTTGCTCGCCAAATCTTGTGTTTATGGTAATTTCAATCTCTCCAAAATGTTCCATGTTTGTTTACTCAGCAGTATTATTTGCTTTGTTCTTTCATGTTTAGTGCATATTTTTTATTTTTTGGGTCGCATATTTTAATATTAATGTAAACGAAGATGATCAGGTATTGTATGGGCGTGTATGAATAGATCCTTGTGCCACATAATCGTGACATCAGCAGCACAGACGGCGACCCACGTCCAATTCACCGACGAACGCACCGCGCCGCGCTCACACGGCCACGGCATGCAAACACCTCATACACTGCACATGATACCTAAATGTAGATACAGAAAGGCGATACCATACGAATCGCGACAGTAACCCTACGTAAGGCACATGATCATGATGTGACTAGTCATTAAACAGAAATCTGCTACACGCCTAGACATATCTGGGTGAGCGTTGTGGTTTTATATTTTACTACTTATTACAATACACGTTCTTCCATTCCCCTTTCTGGCTCTGAGTGGGCCGTCCGCGTTGTCACTTGGTGTCTCCCCGCATCAAGTGTGGCTCGTCGCCATGCCGAGGCACGTCTCGTGACCTGCCCGCCCGACGCGACCAGACGTCTCGTGACCCGCGCTATAATGTACTATAACTTATAGTTATAACATCAAACCGCAGTTCATTACACTGTTATTATATTTTCCCACTATAATTACCATAATGTAAAAGCTTTATTTAGCATATTGTATACGAACTCAGTCTTTAATCCTATTCAAATTACACTGTAATTCAGGCCGTCTACTAGGTTGCCAGGAAGCGGACAACGTCTATGTACTTATTTTAATCTTATGTTCATTTAAATTCGCCTTAAAATTGGACTAAGCACTTTATTTGAGATGTGTCAATTTGTTCAGAATTCTTCGCGACTCTGGGGAGCAGTCTCGTTCCGTACTTGCAAATATTGCACGAGTGTTGGTTGATACGTGAGATAGAATATGTCTAACATCGCTGTCCCCTGCGTGCAGTTGAATTAATGTGTATTTCAACGTGGAGTGCAATGCCGCAGCGAGTGGGGCCCGCGACCACCGCCGGCGAGCTGCCCCGCCGACCCAATTACGTGATACCTTTGAGCAAATAACTGCAGGCAACCTATTACATTGCAGCACTCCATTCATACATTCTGTTTGTGTTTTCAATTGAGTTCCGAGAGTTGAGTGTATGAATGTCGCTTTAATTATTTTCTTTTTATTGACTGATGGATGAGCTGTACATGATGATTTCCCCTAGCGGAGTTTATGATGAAAAGACAATTGGTTCTTCTTTCAGGAGCTATTAAGTCAATTAGGTTTTTAACCGATGAAAACTAGAAGGAAATTATCAATTCGACGTTACCCTTACACATGCTGAATTTTATGGTACAGACCGCACGATCTAAGATCTAATGTGGCCGGGCTCAGGGCTGAAGTTGGCTCACCGAGACATTCGCACATACGTTTGCGCCCATTTGTCATTTCGCGCTTTTGACCTTATGCTCCTAAACGACGTATGCAGTTGCTAAGAATTAAAACCATCTCTGAAGTTTGTAATGGATGGCTGGAGCATAATAACAGAACTTCTGAAAGTCGTCCTCCGTATCAAGGGGTGAATTAACTCATGATGGTATACGGAAATTAAATTAACAGAACCAGTTCAAAATGCATTCTGCATGAAAATGCGGGAAAAATGCGGGAGTAAAATTACAAATAATGTTCACGTCGCCGCCGCACGCCGCGCCGCGTCGTCTGGTCGACGTCGGTGGCCGTCTCACGGAGGCGAAATATCGCTAAAAGTTGGCAAAAAATAAAATTGATAAGTTGACACGTAACTGGTTTCTCTTGCTTGGACGACTATCATACGGAGTATTATAGAGAATTTTGTTGTGTTTTAATCCATGAAAATGAGGAATTTATGAATGATTTTGTTTTTTGCCCCTGTTGGGCGGGCGGCGCGTAAAGCTCAGTAATGTATGCATAGGCGAGCGCGCGGAGCGTGCCGTTGCATCCATGTCCGTTATCCCTTGCTGCACCTCTCTGCACTCTCCCTGCTTCGCCAGCGCCCGCGCCGGTCGCGGCGGGGCAACCAATTGACCTCACACCATTATTGCCCATTTACTACAATTGTTTTTTTACTGGCCGCATTTTAGGGAACGCAGGTCAACGGGAGGACCACTACCTAATAAGAAGCTGCAAAAGAGCCATTTTTATAAACCCATGATTAGTAACGACTTGTTAAGCGCTTTCTTTCGGCGCTTCATAATATGTGGATGTAATTGTAATAGTATGTATGAAATGGACCTTCTGTATTTATCTGATATGCGGTCCTGACGATTAAGCGGGTTATTTCACCAAGAAATTTTATGCTCTCATTTAATTTGAATGTCTCGATCAAAGTGCGTCGGATCACAGTAATTATGGAAATGTCGACGCGTTACGACTAGGGTTAATTAATTGTATTATAGTTAACGGCGATATCATGCAAATTGGGGAAGCCCTACCACATTTTAAGGGGACTCTTTCTTGGAAATTTTATGTTTAGACATTTTATGTAAGCTGGCGTAGCCAAACTGTGTAGGTTGGAGTTGATCATAAGGTTGCAGTTAAAAGCTTTTTATAGAAATTCAGTGTTGAGGAGGAGCTGTTGTAACTTGACGTTGTTCGTTGGTGTAGATTAGATACTTATGAATATGAATGATACGTAAAGAAATGCATTAGAAAAACGACGGTTTGTCAAATACGTACATACATTCAACAGAACCCGGTGATAAAGTCCAACTGTTTTTCCAAGTTTGTGGGAAATAATAAAAAAGTTTGTTCTATCGCGGCAATCTAGTTTAACTTTGCGACAGAACGAACTTTTCTCTTCAACTGCGAGAGCAATGTTTATCACAAGTCTGCTATTCCTTTATTTTATTTCTATACAAATTAGCTTTCTTTTCAACAGAATGATACCTATATTTTCATCGCATTGACTCATTTACAGCGTAGGCGTCGCTGGATTTGAGTTTTAATCATCATTGTGGTGATCGATGTGTGTGTCTAACACTTCATTATGTAGTGACTTACAATGCGTGTTTGTTTGGCAGGCAAGGTGGTGTGCGCGTCGTGCGGCGGCAAGTGCAGCGGCGAGGTGCTGCGCGTGTCGGACAAGTACTTCCACACGGCGTGCTTCACGTGCCGCACGTGCGCCGCGTCGCTGGCGCGCGGCGGCTTCTTCTGCAAGGACGGCCACTACTACTGCCCGCAGGACTACCAGCGCGCGTTCGGCACCCGGTGCGCCGCCTGCGACCACTACGTCGAGGGCGAGGTCGTCTCCGCGCTCGGCAACACATACCACCAGAAGTGCTTCACCTGCGCACGATGCAAGTTAGTATAACACCGCCCGCTGTCATACACTGCACAAGTAAAGGAAACTGTTAGGGCTTATCAATAAAGATGTTGCCTTCTCGCGCTCTATGTCTACTTTTATTTTTACTGCAATGAAAACATTTTGGTAGTCGAGAATTTCAATTTCAAGAAAAGTTAGATTTGTTTCGTGTTACAGTCTATGGCTGGTGGCTTAATACGAAAGGCTGCTCAGTCTGGATGACTGCACGCATAGCTGACACTAAATAGGCTGCTGGTTCGAGTTGAATATGTCTGTGACCATCTGGAGCTGCAGCCATACTCGGTGACAAGAATTCCTCACACTGGTCCGTGCTCCTAGCGGGGAGCCGTTCATTTTTGGAACCACACCTGGCCGCATTGAAAAGATTGCCTAATTGAGTTGACATTTTTAGATATTTATTGATACTAATATGGAGAGATGCGTTATAAATAATTTCAGCTTTCTTAAAGCGTCCGATAAATGAGCACCGGCACAGCAGTTCAACATGCGTAGCCGTAGCATCCACTTGAGCCGCCGTAACCAAACTCTTTGGATTGATAACAGCTTCATAGATTGTTATTGATAGTCATAAGATGTGAACCGCCCGTCCCTGGTTGCAGACGCGCGTTCCCGTCCGGCGAGAAGGTGACGTACACGGGCGCGGAGGTGGTGTGCTCGGGCTGCGTGGCGGCGCCGCAGCGGCAGACGGCGCGCGCCGCGCCCGCGCAGCTCGCCGCCGCCTCGCCCGTGCGCGACGCGCGCCCCCGCCCCGCCGACGGCGGGGCCAGCACGCCGCACGACCAGAACGGTACGTACCTACTGCCGCAGCAGGCTAGCGGGACAAGCGGACTTACCCCACTAGACCAATGTTTTAGCTTCTAGGTGCAGCATTCGTGGGCGAATTGTTAGTTCAATAGCAGAGTTATGAGCGTGCGTTGGACCCGATCTACAATGCTTCAGGATAAACGATGTTCAAAATCAGGCTCTGTTATGTGAATGCCCGAAGAAACAGTTACACAACATAAACTGTTTCTTCGGGCATTCGAACTTCGGTGACCGTCGACAGAAATTATATGTAACTGCTAGACGGAGCAGGTCGTCGTCGTCGTCAAGTGGAGCGACACTACAAAGGAACTAAATTCTGTGTCAGAGGACTTAAATATGTATGGGCTTTAGCGACCGCTTTCTACTTTCCACGCGGGTCGCACGACCAACACAATACGTTGAACCTTG
The DNA here is from genome assembly GCA_948465475.1 of Thalpophila matura. Classification (NCBI taxonomy): domain Eukaryota; kingdom Metazoa; phylum Arthropoda; class Insecta; order Lepidoptera; family Noctuidae; genus Thalpophila; species Thalpophila matura. The sequence goes on from OX419200.1 coordinate 12,879,022, forward strand.
ACCTTGAGCGACTGACATTGACGCCACCTCGCGCCACCACTACGGAGCACCCGCTCCAAGCAATCACTATCACTACGCTACCAATCTCACGCAGTTTTGTATGACCTAGAAACTAAAGTGGCAGATATTGTTAGATCACGTGCAGGACTCAAGTGGTGATTGACCATTTTATAGTATTTATCTAGGAATTCCTCACCGTGCGTTGTTAGGAGTAGGCCTTCTGTGCTTATCTACTTTGTTGACAATATTTACTGACAAAAAACAAGACACGAAACGAGCGCTGTGTTTGGAGATTTTTCTTGTTTTAAATGTTGATTTTGTTAAGTTTTGTGTTTGTTTCAGAATGTGCGGGATGTGGGCAAGAGTTATCAGAAGGACAGGCTCTCGTAGCGTTAGACAGGTGAGCTGGTTTCACAGTCATGTCTCCGTTCTATGTGGGACTATTCACGGCTGAATGAGTTTAGTAAAATGTCCATAGTGATTGCCAAACTCAGGGCAACTGAAGGTCACACGAGTGACATTCCCGTCCGCTGTGAGTTGTGCCTAATTAATGAGGGCGCGTAGGACGCGCGGGTCAAAGGTCGCGCCATCTCTGTGCCTAATTGGACTCATTTATTTATTGCTGTTGGACTTTATGCAAAGTGACCCGACGGTCAATCTCGTCAAAAATTAATGGACGCCCGGCGTTCAGAATTAGGGGCAGGTTTCCGACTCATCATAAATAATTTAGAAGAGGGTCTAAATAGGGTGGGTGGCTTTCAGATTTATTCAGGACGCGGGATTTTAATAAGATTTTAATTCTGTCTGGCCAGTGACATATTTCGGCCGGCACTCACGATGGTTGAATTAGTTTGTAATATGAGTAACTAATGCGCTGTACGTCCGTGTGTGTGTGCAGACAGTGGCACACGTGGTGCTTCGCGTGCGGCGAGTGCGGCGCGGTGCTGCAGGGCGAGTACATGGGCCGCGAGGGCGTGCCCTACTGCGAGCGCGACTACCAGCGCCTGTACGGCGTGCGCTGCGCGTACTGCCAGCGGTACATCTCCGGGAAAGTGCTGCAGGTACTGTCAACAGTCACGCTGCCTATCTGTTCTATACGCTTCTTGGTCACTTCAAAAAGATTTACCCCCAGTTTCCGAAACAAAAATTATCGAAAGATTTACGTCAACAGTCTGTTAACTTCAAATTAAACGTGTTTTGGGTTGTTGAAAGAAATATGTGACAGTCTGTCAATAGTCTGTCAAACGTTTGTACATTCAATTGTCAATCTTCAATTAGCTCTAAATCAGGGCAATTTTGGGTTTCCGGTAAGCTTCGTATGTTAACACACTGTCAACATGCATAAAGTTAATTGTTGAATATTGACCAATTAACCGCGTGTTACTTTTCATAGTTGTATTAAAAATGCAAAATCTATGTGAAAAACAGTTCACAGGTGTAAGAGAAAACTAAAAGGTAACGCAATTTAAGATAAAACTAGTGATACTTTATTTTCAGTGACTTTTCAAGTTACAATATAATATTTATTTAAACTTACCGCCTTTACATACCCCGTTCCTCTTGACAACATATTATCTTGTCAAAATTGACGTTTGACGTATTCTGTCAGACGAAAGAGACAACGCTATGTGCTAGACAGAATAAGAAAGACCTCTTAGTTGAATGATTAATGAATTTTATCGGGGTTGCGAGACGAATAAATAAATCATCGTAATATTTGTTAATCAGATAATTTGGAGAAAAATTGCCTTTCGGAAACCCAATAATTGTAACAGACTGTTGACTGACTGTTAATTGTGACAGTGTGTTAGCTAGTTTGGAATGTGACACGCCATTTCAGAAACCGGCGGTTAGTGTGTCTTGAGGCCGTAAGATCAATCGTAGCTCAAACCACGGAAGAGAATTTAAACTCCCGTCTTCGCACTTGGTCCTTGACCTGCTTCATAACTATTTATCCATTGGCTGTAGAGATGTAATCTGCAACTTAGTATGTAGGTACTTTTAACTCTCAGTCTAATCATAATTCACTTCAGATAGAATCATTATTTCCAAGTGTATAAATTGGTTGGCGTTGGAGTGCAATCTGTGCAGTAGTTAGATGCGCGTACGCACAACAATGCGTGAGTGAGTCACGCGCGCCTGTTCCGTGTACTTCCGACCGGTCGGTATCGACGCGGCGCACTCAGACGGCCAATATCGCACTCCCACTAACTAGTGAAAAGTTTTTACATTTCTGCTGCAGTTGTACTTGAATTGCGCAATAATAGTAATGATTTCATTAAAGTAGTAATCTAATAGGATCAATGAAAACCTCCTGAACTTGGTATAGTCCGTTCGCTTAATTAGTGTCGCATTCTAAAGGCGGCTCCTTTGATGGCTGCGGCATCGCCTTTTGACGGCGGTGGCGGTGCCTTTGTCGGCGGTGGTGGTGCCTTTGTCGGCGTCGGCGGTGTCTTTGTCGGCGCCTTTCAAAGACGACACTAAATGAACGAACAGATAATATTTCTTTTCTTAAAATTCCTCTTACAGGAGATGCTAACCTCCAATATAGACTTCTCCATTTAAGTTAAAAAAAATCTTGTTGCTTTTACAAAATAACTGCATCCCAGCAGCTCAAGAAGGTGGTTCCGTCTGATCTCATATCGATGTTTATTCCTGAATTATAGGTGTTTCCCCCAGGAAGCGTGTGATTCATTCTATTACATAAGTCACAATGATAACAATAGCCGCACAGTTACACTATCGGTGAGCTACGGGCGCCGTGACGTGTGGCGCGTCATATCACTGTGTGACGTCACACAACGGGACACGCTCGTTCCGATACCATTGTGACGTGTGCACGCATTGTTCAGATGTTTGTGTTGTTACGTACATAACTAGCCGTTACTGCTCGGATGCCGGTGGTCCGGTGGAGGAATGCATCTGCATCATGCAGTCCCGGATCTTGAATTATTTCGAGGCGGGGCAAAAACTGAAAATTGCCGCCCCCGTCTGACAATATTTTGACCTTTATCATCATCATTTCAGCTATAACACGCCCACTGCTGCTGTCGGATATAGGCCCTGGTCCAAAGTATGACCGGTCTAGCGCGGCGTCTTTGCGATTACTACGCTTGGTAAACGAATACATTACTCGGTGTATTCGTCTACCAAGCTTGAATTTGCCGCCCACTAAATGTGCCGCCGCGGCACGGGCACCTGCTAGCCCCCCCCTAGATCCGGGGCTGGCATCATGGAATGATCATTACGCATGTGTTAACGCTGGTGCGTGTGCGCAGGCCGGCGAGAACCACCACTTCCACCCGACGTGCGCGCGCTGCAGCAAGTGCGGCGACCCGTTCGGCGACGGCGAGGAGATGTTCCTGCAGGGAGCCGCCATCTGGCACCCGCGCTGCGGCCCCGCGCCGCTCGACCCCGCCGACCTCGACGACGCGCCGCACGACCGCGCCTCCGCCGACCTGCAGGTGACGCGCACACACACAACACACACCGCACGAGACACACTACTCACGCGCCGCTCGACCCCGCCGACCTCGACGACGCGCCGCACGACCGCGCCTCCGCCGACCTGCAGGTGACGCGCACACACACAACACACACCGCACGAGACACACTACTCACGCGCCGCTCGACCCCGCCGACCTCGACGACGCGCCGCACGACCGCGCCTCCGCCGACCTGCAGGTGACGCGCACACACACAACACACACCGCACGAGACACACTACTCACGCGCCGCTCGACCCCGCCGACCTCGACGACGCGCCGCACGACCGCGCCTCCGCCGACCTGCAGGTGACGCGCACACACACAACACACACCGCACGAGACACACTACTCACGCGCCGCTCGACCCCGCCGACCTCGACGACGCGCCGCACGACCGCGCCTCCGCCGACCTGCAGGTGACGCGCACACACACAACACACACCGCACGAGACACACTACTCACGCGCCGCTCGACCCCGCCGACCTCGACGGTGACGTCGCACACACCACACCCAACACATTACACACCGAACACGCTACTGACAGTTTACTTTCAGAAATGAAATACCTTACAAAACGTTCACTTGTTTTACAGATTACTAGAATACCATAATATGAATATATTTGAATATAACAGTAACTGCACAAGTAGACACAAGCTGTAAATATTTCCCAGTGCTGTGTGAGATAGTGGAGCCCGTAGATCACAGTGTTGTGTTGCACAGTAGCCGTAGTCCCACCGACGATCCTGCCGACGACATCTATATTGTTTACCAAAATATAACTATTTTCGTTGTGGATGTATTTCACACCTGACGATAAAGGGAAAGCCTTATATTTAATTGGGATTAAAGATTTCTATTAGACTGGGGCAGCTTCAACAAAAACAACAACAAAGAACTGCAATGTTTGTTTTCAAAAACAAGTCGGGAGGATCGGAGTACACATTTTATTTTTGTTTATTAATGTTTATTTTCTTTCAGTGCCGTAGTGATAGTTTAAATATTTGATGTGTCTTTTGACAGTTGCATGTCACACAAGGACTGTGAACAAAGACTTGCAGCTGTCATAGACGTAGCACACGCGAGTCGCTGTGGATATGATGCACCCTCACTGTTTTACTATTCCGTTTACAATACAGGTGTGAATGTAACTGTGGGTGGACACCCACTGTTACAGAACAAAGTTCTGCCTGCATCTTTCAACATAAAAAAAAAAAAGAATGTTTTCTCATTATACTCATTCACATCCTGTATATGTCTTGCTTGTGGATACATCATTATTATTTGCACTCTAAGATTTCGTAAATCCTTAATATTGATGCGAGTTATATCAGCTATCACAAGCAGGACTACGTTTGTTCACGGAAGTGTGTCCTACTTTATGCAAGAATATAAAAAATAACTGCTAAACGGGCATGCGTGGACAAACGTGAAAACTATATACCAGAAAACTATAAACCATGTCAATGTTTGACGTGTGTTATTATTTTCTACGAATATCCGTCGTATGTGAGGGTCCCCTGGCGCGCGTGTACCGCCCCCGACCACGCGCGCGAGCGGCCCGCGGCGCGGCGCAAGCGCACACGCCCCACCACTCAGTATTCGAGTTCCTTCACGTGACGTAACGAGTGCTATGTTGTTGAGATGCGCCTGAAGATATACGGGGGTTCCAAATAGTGACGTCAATAATTCCTCATGCCCAGAGGTAGCCGAAAATACCCCATGTCAGCTCCTCGATTCTTGATGGTTTTCGAGTTATCATTATTTTAAAAGGAGTACCTACCTAATTAACGTTCGAATAATACCGAGTCAGAATATCTGCTTCAATTTAAAAAAAAATTAAAATCCTACCTGGTTTCTAAATTATTTCAGAAACCGAGGCGGAATGTAGGCTTCCTTAATATCACAAAAACGTTGGTACTTAATCTCGAATTAGGTAATAGAAAGATGATTATTTTATCTGACAGAATATTTCATGACAATAAAAATCGCAAAAAAAAAATGAGAAAAAGACAGGTAAAATTAAAGATAGACTTTGTTTATAGCGGTTCCCATAAAAAAAATTATAACTTGTAAACTACCAAGAATCGCGGAAAACACTTGGGGTATTTTCGTCGGATACCCCTGGCCATGAGGCATTTGATTATTTTTTTGTCGTCATTATCTGGACCACCCAGTATTGTGAGGAAGGCCAGTAGTATCAACTCGAATGCCGGCCGCTGATCCTTGAATGAGTGGTGCGGCGTGAGTGTCGCGCGTGACGTGCGCTCGCCGGCTGCGCGTGACCGTCGCTTGTTGTCGGCAGTTCTCGCTGCGCTCGCGCACGCCCAGCGTCAACGGCTCCTACTGCAGCCCCTACAGTAGCTTGACCAGAAAGGTCCGTCACACACCTTTTATTTTTTTTCTTTTTATTATTAATTTACTTTTTTGTGTTTACTACTACTACTATTTTGTGTGCTCTTGAATGTTTAATAGTATAGTCATCCTCATCAATTATTTATTTTCAATTGTGCGGAATTTTGCGTCATGTCACATTTGTGCATAAAATTAGTTTTTATCTTCCTGTGAAAGATTTTATTTGTTTAAATGTTTCATTACATCTCCCTTTCGTTGTCTGAATATTACAATGGCACAGTCTGAGTAACTCCTCTCTCATAAATTCATAATATACTGGGTGTCATTTTAGTCAGTCTTGATACGAAAAGGGGTCATTGTACACATCATTATGAACAATTTTTATTAAGGGACCAACCCTGAAATCGAAAAAAGAATCAGGTGTTCCATACGTTTATGTTCACTTATCTCAACAAAATGTATGGAGCACTCGGTTTTTTTTATTCGCGATTTCAGGGTTGGTCCCATAGTATGTTGTATTGTTTCACTTCAAGCAGTTCAAGGGCTCACACTTTATATTATTTTCAGTTGACACATGTACACGTTTCAGTTTATTGTTTGTTATTTATCGTCGTTTGTTTGTTATGTTTTTACTTGTTACACCACGCTGTACTGCCTGCCGCGCACGCGACACGATGCTCGAGCATGTGGATGTGTTGACTAAGACTAACTGTTACGCTATACAATATGTATCATGGAGTTTCAGACAAAAAGGAGATAATTACACAAATCATTTGGAATTAAAAAGAAACCGGCCAAGTGCTTGTCGGATCACGCACACTGTAGGGTTCCGTAGCAAGTGTGTTTAAAAATTCTACTCCTTCAAAGTTCTTTTGAGTGTTTTTAGCTTTCTCTTACTTATGGTTTCGGATTCGGCCATCCACGCCCAATTGAAGAAATCACCCTCTATATGTATGTATCTAAATACATACATAAAGTCCATGTCAATAGAAATTGTGAACTATGTAAACAATGTCAGTATGGCAGTTTGACAAAAATTGTATACAAGTTTGTTTACATTACAAGATGTAGAGGAATAAGTGTTTTAAAATACACTACTGGCGTAGTCCACAGTAGAGTAGACACTAGACAGTGCGCTCTGCATGACGCCGCCAATTGCTACGCGCCACGCTACGGCGTAGCTCACGCTGGGCTACGATTCCGTAGGCTCAAATCCTACGAAACGATTATGAAAAGCTTTCATTTCATGCAACACTTGTATTATTGCTCTCAATTTGTCTGGAGGTCCAATATACATCTTGTATGAAATCTATTATAGGTAGGTACCGTATTTTAGGTTTCTCATAGAGTTTTAAAAATTTATAAAAAAAATATCAGTAGATTTTTTCACCTAAATTCAGATATTATTATGTTTTTCTCGTTAATAATTGCCTGTTTTAGTATGTTTCAGTTCATATTTACGAACCTGTATGATCTAAACATTAGTTGGGTAGTTCTCTTAAATTATTTTATTTTGTTCGGGAGAGTAGTCGAGTCAATGAAGCTTAAAAATTGTGAAAACCTTAACCAAAAAAATATAAATCAATTTACCCTACCAAACTGCAGCTGACCCCCCCGCCTGTACTTGACTACGCCCTTGGGAATTTGAAGTAAAAACCTTCATTGATTCGACTAGCCGGCTAGGGTATGGGGACCACGGAGGAAAATAATTCCTCTGTGGTATGGACGTATTTATAGTTGTTACAGAATATAACATATACCTACTTACAACGTAATTCTAAGGTAATGCGAAAGCCGGAAAGGGGTTATTGAAGTCATAATTATGAACAAGTTACCTTTACCACTTTGGAACCAACCCTGAAATTGGAAAAAAAAAAACAGCTGTTTCAAATATTTTGTCACAAATGTTTGGAACAGTTTAATTTTTTTTCGCTTTTCATAGTCGGTCCCATAGTAAAGATTGTTCATAATGATGAGTGGCACAATGATCCCTTTTTGTCTTTCGCATAAACTAAGAATAACGTTGTATAACACAGTTAGTGCCCTGCATTGTCTGACCCCTCTTAGAAATAGTAAGATTGTAAGTGGGGTCAGACAACGTGTGGCACTGGGGCACTGAGTGTAGAGCGTGTTGCAGTACGGGTACCGCGCGGTGTCGCCGGGGCTGCTGCTGCGCGAGTACCGCGACGCGGGCGCCTGCTCGCCGCACCGCATCACCACCTACTCCTACCTCACCAGCGAGCCCTCCTACCTGCGCCGCCCGCTGCAGCCCTACGACCGCCCGCCCACCTCGCCGCACTTCCACAGACCGCCCTGTCAGTACACTACACGGTTACATTTATATCAGCGGCACGCTATGATGGCCGGTTTGACGTTTAAGTCCGCTCATAAAGTTTCGTAAAAGTTGACAACTACTTTTGAAAGAACAATTGCAGTAGGGACTTTGTAGTTTCAATCATAGCGTGCCGCTGATATAATGAAAGAATTAGAAGTATCGGATCAGTAGTCCCGGAGCTGACGGCGTGTGTTCGCTCCGCAGCGTCGTCCAGCACGCGCGCGTCGTCGCGCGCCGGCAGCAAGGCGTCGTCGCGGCCCGGCATGCGCGCGCTCGTGGACTCCATCCGCAGCGAGACGCCGCGCCCCAAGTCGCCGCGCATGAACAACGAGGAGCCCATCGAGCTGTCGCACTACCCCGCCGCCTTCAAGCCGCCGCCCGGCACCATGCCCAAGATCGAGCGCGACGACTTCCCCGCGCCGCCCTACCCCTACACGGACCCAGGTCACTCGCGTTATACACGACTTGCCCGCGCCGCCCTACCCCTACACGGACCCAGGTCACTCGCGTTATACACGACTTGCCCGCGCCGCCCTACCCCTACACGGACCCAGGTCACTCGCGTTATACACGACTTCCCCGCGCCGCCCTACCCCTACACGGACCCAGGTCACTCGCGTTATACACGACTTGCCCGCGCCGCCCTACCCCTACACGGACCCAGGTCACTCGCGTTATACACGACTTGCCCGCGCCGCCCTACCCCTACACGGACCCAGGTCACTCGCGTTATACACGACTTGCCCGCGCCGCCCTACCCCTACACGGACCCAGGTCACTCGCGTTATACACGACTTGCCCGCGCCGCCCTACCCCTACACGGACCCAGGTCACTCGCGTTATACACGACTTGCCCGCGCCGCCCTACCCCTACACGGACCCAGGTCACTCGCGTTATACACGACTTGCCCGCGCCGCCCTACCCCTACACGGACCCAGGTCACTCGCGTTATACACGACTTGCCCGCGCCGCCCTACCCCTACACGGACCCAGGTCACTCGCGTTATACACGACTTCCCCGCGCCGCCCTACCCCTACACGGACCCAGGTCACTCGCGTTATACACGACTTGCCCGCGCCGCCCTACCCCTACACGGACCCAGGTCACTCGCGTTATACACGACTTGCCCGCGCCGCCCTACCCCTACACGGACCCAGGTCACTCGCGTTATACACGACTTGCCCGCGCCGCCCTACCCCTACACGGACCCAGGTCACTCGCGTTATACACGACTTGCCCGCGCCGCCCTACCCCTACACGGACCCAGGTCACTCGCGTTATACACGACTTGCCCGCGCCGCCCTACCCCTACACGGACCCAGGTCACTCGCGTTATACACGACTTGCCCGCGCCGCCCTACCCCTACACGGACCCAGGTCACTCGCGTTATACACGACTTGCCCGCGCCGCCCTACCCCTACACGGACCCAGGTCACTCGCGTTATACACGACTTGCCCGCGCCGCCCTACCCCTACACGGACCCAGGTCACTCGCGTTATACACGACTTCCCCGCGCCGCCCTACCCCTACACAGACCCAGGAGCTGTCGCACTACCCCGCCGCCTTCAAGCCGCCGTTTCTAGCCATATGTAGTCCGCCCGATGTCTGATGGCAAAGTGACCGCGCCGCACCGCAGTCATCCTCCCATCGACACGCACGAACGTCAAGTCAGATTCTGTCAAGCGAGACAACTTCACACTTGCGTTTCGTTGTCAATTGACATCTTGTACAAATACCTTTCCGACATATTTATATTTAAATATCTTAAACTTGAACACTTGACATTTCTTAAGTTCTGTCAAATGTGTGCGATGAACTGCTGTAAAAATATCTATAAAAGCACTATTACCTACATATCTCGTCAATGCGAACAACTTTTGTATCGTTAATTTTATTGCTTTTTTTTAAAAAAAACATACATCAAATCCATGTAAAGTAACATTATAGTATTACATTAATTCAACGGCATGGTGTGTGTATTGCAGAGCGTCGCCGGCGCTGGTCGGACACGTACAAGGGCGTGCCGGACAGCGACGACGAGGCGGACGGCAAGATGAACGGCAAGCTCAACGGCAGCGGCGGCGACCCGCAGCTGCGCCGCGAGGAACACGAGCTCGCCAAGATCGACTCCGGCATCGCGCAGGTGACGTCACACACCGAGAGTGGCCGACAGACTACGTGTATAACCCGCGCCAGTAAAGAAACGAATTAAAAATGGCGGCAATCATCATTCTTTCACTCGCAAGCTATTGCTGTCCTCATACCCGACGTGATGTGAGTAAAGACAGCAATAACGTCAGGCGCGGTCCCAGGGGGGGGTCATGAGGGTCATGACCCCCCCTCCCCCAAAATCGTACAAAAATCTGCCAAACACGATAATTCACGGTATAGCAAGTCGGCATTAAACGGTATAACCACAGATTACTGAATAGTTACTACGTAACAGATACTTCACTCAGTAGAAAATTTCCAAAACCTATTACGATAATTGCCTACTCCGTCGCGTCAACAACCACTGTATGCTAAAATGCGCCTAAATGCTCAAGCGTACAGCAGTGATTGCTTCGCACCGCGCGATTCCACAGTAATCGCAGGGCTGCCTCTTCGATAAAATTAAATTAACATAACTTTTTATCTATGTTATTGAGAACTGTGAATATGTTCTGACTTTTATGTGGCAGTTAAAAATTTTATAATTTATAAAATATTTAACCAACTTAAAAAAAAGGAGGTGATCAGACATACAGGCCAAACTGAGAAGTTTGACTTGTATGGTTTGTAGGTATGTATGTTTGTGCGCGATAATCTCGCGTTTGGCTAAACCGATATCGATGCGGTTTTCAGAAAAGGATTTGTTACATTTAGGAGAACGTTTTAAAATAAGTATAATACTTCTTAGTTTGATGATGATCTTCGGAGATGTTCACTAGAAATGAAAAGAAAAGTTTAGTAGTTTAGCAGTTTATATTCGAATGTTTTCTTTCGAAGAGTGCATCTTCTGTACCTTGTACTATTAATTATTCTGTGGTATAACGTTTCTATGTAACAAAATTATGTAAATCTGTGTCTGAAAGGCAAGCTAATGCTTAGTATATACCTATTAAACTGTCAAATTCTAAGTGGATACCGGTGTCCGCACACCTACTGTCTTTTAATTATGTCTCTAATGACGGTATGTGAATGGAAAAAAATGTAAACGACAAAAACTAGTAATAATTTATCACTTACCTTTCTTCATTGACAGGTAAATGGAAAAATTTTAGGTGTTTATCCCTTCTTTTGCTTGATTTACACCCATCTACAGCACATAAGGCACCACACGGCATCGTAATACGCGTACGAACGAACAGCACTATTAAAATTGAACGGCGTGCGCGCGCTTCGCTTGCGAAAACCGCACTGAATTTGATCCGCTGGCGGACCGAGACCGCTCGGCTGGGCGGTAGGCACTTATAGCGCGCAAGTACATGGAGTGACGGAGGCCTGGTATAACCCCCCCCTAAAGCCTTCAGCTGCGGTATGACCCCCCCCTAAAGCCTTCAGCTGCGGTATGACCCCCCCAAAATCGTCGGCTGCGACCGCGCCTGAATAACGTGCGAGTGAGAGGGAATGATTAGTGCCGCCATTTCAAATTAGCTTCTTTATTTGCGCGGGATATAGTGCTGTCGCTGTGTGTTCATCGTATTCAAGTACATTCTGAAATCGATCGTTTAATGTTTCAGGTATTCCTAAAAGAAGTGAAAGAACGTGAAAAGCTTCAGCAGTGGAAGAAACAGAACCTGGATCCTAGAAATGCAAGCAGGTGAGCGATGAGACGTTTACTAATCGTTCGCGTGCAAGTGTTAGTCACCGCCATGAAATGTTTAAAATGCATTTTCAATTTATAATATGTTATTTACGATAAAAATCTATACTATTATAAAATTGTAAAAAAGCCGTGTCTGTACATTGAAGATATTCCAGAAAAAACAATTAGGAAGCCTATCCTAATTGTTTTTTCCGGAATATCTTCAATGGGACTGGGACGTAACCATACCCAAAAAGATGTATTTTTAATTTTTGTCTGTTTGTGCGCGTATCACGCAAAAAGTAGTGAACGGATTTTGATTCGGTTTTCACAGTTCGATAGCTTGGGGTCTAACTTAAAATCTAAGCTACGTTTCATCTGATTCCGGTGGGATAAACCAGAGATACAGCTTGACCTCTTGGTAGTACTAGTCACCCTACACTACGGTCGGTCATTTAAACTGGGCATTTCACTGTAGTCCACGCGGACGGAGTCGCGGGCAAAAGTCTAGTAACTGAATATTTTTGTAAATTTTAAACATGTCAAAGCCGTGTTATGATTTTCATAATGTTATTAAATATACAGGGTGGCAGGTTAGACAGTGGAAATATTTAAAGGGGTCATTGTATACATAATTATGAACAACTTTTACTATGGGACCAACCCTGAAATAGTAAAAGTTGTTCATATACTAACTATAATGTAATTCTTTTTCTTTAATTCTTGTTGTTGCAAACCCTGTATAATGTATAATATAGATACCTAGTTTAAGTAGCAAATTTCTAATCTTAGCAGTGTGTAGGTACTTGTTTGCTCACATTCCAAACTCAAGTCAATGTCTATACGCGAAGACTTTGTGTTGTTATGCTGTCGTTAACTCAGTTTTGTTGTAGCTGTAAGTCTTCCATGTTTAAATAAATATATAAATAATGATGTGTGGTGTCCCGCAGGACGCCGTCGGCGTCGCGCGAGCCGCTGCCGCGCCTGCGCTACTCGTCGCCGGTGGGCGCGTCGCCGTCGCGCTCGCTGGACACGCGCGCGCACGACGCGTACTACGCGCACTCGCACGCCTCGCACGCGCACATCCCCACCTACAACGGTAACACACCACGTCTTGTGACGCACCGGGTAGCAGTTCCGGCGACAGCTTGCACAGCGACCGCACTGGCGGATCCAGGGTTCTGACAGATCTCAGAATAGTAATTTGGTGTTTTGATTTTTACCCTCCCAGAAATCATATCTGATAAGCCTTTAGCCATCAGCCGTCCCCTAAAATAATTCCTGGATTCGCCACTGCGCGACTACCTATTGAAACATCGTCCAGACAGACGCAGTCCGCGGTGGCGGTCAGTAATAATACTAATATTTGTCACTGAACAGTACTGACCGCCACCGCAGACGTCTGTCTGAACCACGCTTTACTTGTCAAATTACATATCACAATACGATGAAACTCTTTATGTCGCGCTGGTGTCTTCCTGAATCTGTCGCCCGAACTGAAAGGAGCGTAAAGTGAAATCTAATAAATTACAGGATAACCGTCTGTAAAGACGTGTACTCGAACAAAGTTGTCCTATATCTACTCTAATTAACTGAATGATACTGTATAATGAAATGTAACTCGCCGTGTATCGTCCACTGCCCGCGGGCGGTGGACGTTCGCACGTGACACGGCCATCACCCGCCCCCCCCCTTTCGTCTCTGCGCTCGTCGCCAGTCACCCACTTGCATTGCGTTAAAAATATACTTTCATGACAAAATATCAATTACTTGTTCAATTGAGAACCTCTTACATCGCACTTTTTAGACGACGATTAAATACTGCACAATTTAATTAAAATTTGTTGTGACTACATCGGGAAAAAAATATGCTCGTACGCGGACTGGTGAGATCGCAGCGGCGCGTGTGAATGACTAGTGGGACCCTGTGCTATGTGCAATGTGCATAGTACGTAATATCATAATAAAATATGTAAAACGTCACCTATCACCCGACTCTGTCGGCGTACTAACTGTGTCTAACTCCCGCCGAGCTCGCCACGCTACAGCTAACATACACACACTCTCCTACTACTAACTGTCGCCCTGCTATCTACGTACTGGACTACCTACACTGACCGATACCACATTTACACCATAACACACAGTTCATAGTTTAACTTCAATTTAACCGAGTTTAAAACGTGTCTGTAAAGTTAAACTGTTCAGTTTGTGTCGCCTAATGTCTGTACACTATGAACTTGTGTGTTTGTCTCTATGTGTATGAAGGACAAAGTGTTATACTTAGGCAATAAATGTTGTTGTCTCGCTCGCACGATGCTAACATTCGGTCTGTTGCAGTACACACATATACGTACTACACAGACGACGGTGAGTCACATGTATGCATTACAAACAGCCGCACTCTCGACGCCGCTCACGGCTAATACGTGCTCTACACTCATACATATAGAGTTCACAATCCAAGTGTCCCGACGTCGAGAGTAACGCACACATTTCGTAGTTTGAGCCTTGACAAGCCGTTAGCTTAGACGCGCGTTTATTTATCGCAGTAATGCGCTCGGTAAAGTATCAGCGCTTTGTCTTTCATTACATTTGTCATGATTACAAGTTACCTACAATCTCTGGGCATGCTAGCACGAACGTCTGCTCTGCTCATTGCGAGCAGTTGTCATTGTAAGTGCGGCGTTAGCGCTACGTGCGTGCGCAGCGCTGGAGCGGCCGCGGCGCGCACAGGTCGGTACCGAGTGTAGTGTCGCTTGCGCCGGGCTGGCCACTTGCTTTTGCTACACGACGCCACTTAGGCCCGTACCACAAAAAAGATAGACACGCGTTAAACGCGAATGCTACCAAAAATAATACACACTTGTTTTAGACAAGTCAGGCTAAAACTAGTGCGTATTATTTTTGGTAGCATTCGCGTTGAACACGTGTTTATCTTTTTTGTGGTACGGCCGTAAACATTTAGCTGTTGTGCACATCGAGTTTTAGAAAGAGATATCGGCTAATTTCGACTTTATAGAGCGTCATCTCTGTCGCACGAAGTACTCACAATGTAGTATCTATTAAGTAAGAGCTGTTTCAACAATTTGGCTTTTTTGTAATTGATTAAAATCCACTGACAAGTCGGCGAGACAAAACGTCACATAGGTATTGTATGAGTGACAGAGACAACGTACAGTATTTTAAAGATTATCAGCTAAAATGTAAAATAGTCAGTTCTCTATTCCAAGTAAGTTTGCTGGCATTGAATCTCTCTTATACATATGCTGTCCGGTGCAACCGTACAATACAAGCACCGTCAGTAATTCGTCAGTAGCACGCGGTCGACCGGCGTCGTAAGTTCGCGATCCAACCGCATCGGGTAAAGACACGGGCTCCACCAAACGTGCTCCGCGGTATCATTTAGTGCAAAATACAGTTTGTATCTCTATCAACTTTATCTTTTATTTGTTGACCTCCTCGCACGGCCAACAAATTGGTCCTTCGAGCCGGATATAGTTAATTAATTACGTCGGTAGTTAATTATGTCAGAGCTCTTTAAAATTCTTGATAGCAGGCTAATGTATACGTCGGCGTCGTTACAGCTTTGTTAGTGGCGTGTGTTGTTGCTGCAACTTATGTTCCGCTTGTTGTTCATTACGGCTTCATATTATATGTCACACGCACACCGCGCAGTGCTCGCGACCAAACATGAGTATTGTGGCTGCTTCACTAAAGTTTAGTAGAAAATATTTGAACGAACAGAAACGTACAGAAAACTCATACGAATATGAACATTATCTGTATAATAATCAGGTTCATATTAGGGATGTTATGCATATGAAATTTCGGATCTGGGTGTGGATACGGATATATGAATAATTTTATATCGGTTTCGGATACGGTTACGGATATGAAATTAATTTGGATTATCCGGTAGTTTCGGATAGTTTCGGTTACGGATATTACATTTTCAAGATTTTTTTAAAGTAAAATGCAAATAGATAATGATGGGGCTTTATTTTTAGGTTATCATTTGGCATTCCAATCAGTCACAAGTATTATAGCTAGGTACCTACTCATTTTAAAGCTTTTCCTCTTGACTGCAAAAACAAAATCCTGTCATAACGTGTCTCATTTAGACTCCGCCCCTATCCGAAATTATTTGAAACTTTTTATATAGGATTCGGTTACGGTTACGGATATGAAATTATTTCGGATATCCGATAGTTACGGTTACGGAGCTCCATAACATCCCTGGTTCATATTCATATACGCGAATATAAAAAGCACTTCATACAAATATGAACCTTAACTTAATACATTATAATGTTCATATTTGAATGAGTTTTTTGTACACTGTGCTATGAGTCTTCATAGTAATGCTCGTGAATACGGGTGTCAGACGCTTGCTCGTGCGTTGCGCGCACTGCGTCACAATCGCTAACTTACTAACTTGCACGTCACTGTACCTGCGGGCTGACTCTTATGTTCCCACCGCTGTCACAGAGGTCAACAAACTATTTTATTAATTTTGAGTATTTTGTGTGACCTCGTTCTATTTGTTTACTATTAACCAGGGTGTAAAAGACACATCACCAAACCAAAATCTACGCATACTGTTCATCTAACAAGTAAAATTGCGCAAAAATAATTGCTGGGAAACGACATTATTTTTAAGTATTATAAAACAACTGGGTTTTGTAGCGTAGATTTTCAAAAGCGTTATTTTATATTTGAAAGACAGTTTAGTAAAAACATTTGAAGTTTGTTTTAAAATATTGAGACTAACCTTCAATATCTCCATAACCAGTCGGTTCCCAGGTACGGTCTAGTACAAGAAAAGTATCGCAAATATGGGTACCGGTGGCTTTCGTTTTCATTAAAGGTTCTTTTACACCCAATATGTATTAGTATATATTATATTTTTGGTTTTTATCAATATTTAGTGATAAGCTTGATACGATTATATAAGTACATATAAGTATCATGATATTATTGTTGGCGTATGTCCAGTGTTGTTATATTATTAAGGGCGGTGGTACGATATTGTACTCACCTCCAATTTCTTAATGCGTATTTAATTTTAATTTGCTGTTAATCTCATATTAAGACATTTGATTGGCTGTTGTCATTTCTATCAACCAATCACAATGGCTGACATGATAAATTAAATAGGTTTTCAGAAATTGGGGGTTAAAGTTTCAGTTATGTTGCGCCTCTTTATATAAAACTGGGGGTGAATTTTTGAGTTATGTTGCGCCTCATTATATGAAACGGGGTAAATGTTTTAGTTATATTGCGGCTCATTATATGAAACGGGGTAAATGTTTCAATTATATTGCGCCTCATTGTATGAAACGAGGTAAATGTTTCAGTTACATTGCGCCTCATTATAAGATACGGGTAAATTTTTGAGCTATGTTGCGTCTCATTATATGAAACGGGGTGAATGTTTCAGTTATATTGCGCCTCATTGTATGAAACGGGGTAAATGTTTCAGTTACATTGCGCCTCATTAAATGAAACGGGTACATTTTTGAGTTATGTTGCGTCTCATTATATGAAACGGGGTAAATGTTTTAGTTATGTTGCGCCTCGTTATAATGAAATGGGGTAAATGTTTCAATTATGTTGCGCTTCTTTATATGCATGGTGGCATGTTGTACACTCGCACAGCTTCACATGACGACTGTTACATGATGTGTTTATTTACAGTGTACTATATTTCAGTAAATATGTACAAGTTATTGTTCTGAATAGAAACTGTGCGAGTGTATTATAGTATCGTAGATGATGTACAGTCAACTGAATCATTACAAAACGACCGTTTACTATTTATTATATTTTCAGTCTTATCACTTATTATAAACTTGTGTTTTATTTTTGCATGTGTGACTGTACATTGTCAGTGTCGATGTTGTTACGAGTTGTTATGATCTATGTGAGCCGAGCTGAGGTACACAACACTCGCTACAAATACACGGACTCAACATTATAAATGATTTTTTATAATCATGTAAAAAAGATTTCTATAGACAACTACATATTTTACCTATTTGGTTTTGCAGTAGCTGTTCTTTCAATGTTTCGTAAATACTTTATATTTATGACCAAAGAATTGAAAATGAAGTAAAAGTAAAATTGTAGTGTTTTTGTTGCAACAACGTGTGAAGCATGATGTTGAGTATTGAGTCCGTGCGCGAGTGTTGCGTGCCCGGAGCGCGTGGTGCGGAGTGCGTGTACTGTACGTTGTAGTGCTGCACGGCGCGCCGCGGCCCGGCTACGGCCTGCGCTCCAGCACGCTGCCCGCCGCGCTCGGCCGCCGCGCCAGGGTGAGTACGCACACACACACACGTAGCGTGGGCGGGGCGGGGGCGGGGCGTACAGCGCGCGTGTTGCAGTGGTGTCGTCGCTGCGCGCGGCGCCGCGGCCGGGCTACGGGCTGGCGCCGCGCTCGCACACCTTCAGCTCCTCCACCGCCGTGAGTATGCGGTGCAGCGGGGGACGCGCCTTATACTTTACACTGATAGTTTAAGTGACAATACAGGGTGGCAGGTTAAACAGTGGATATATTTTAAGGGATCATTGTACTCATCATTATGAACAACTTTTACTATGGGACCATCCGACCATCCGTGAAATCGCGAAAAAAGAAAATCAGCTGTTCCATACATTTTGTTGAGTTATGTGAACATAAATGTATGGAACAGCTAATTCTTTTTCGCGATTTCAGAGTTAGTCCCATAGTAAAAGTTGTTCATAATGATGAGCACAATGACCCCTTAAATATTTCAACTGCCTGCCAACCTGCCAGCCTGTATAAGTATCAAAAAGATATGAGAGAGCTCTCATGAACATAAATATTAATATAATACGAGCTCTAGTACGCTGTTTGGGTGCTACGTACACTCATTAAGATATTAGGTACATGAGATATTAAAAAGAAGTTAAGCAATTTTCACTGCATCTACAAAATACTTCATTGTCCCGGTAATTTTATTAATATCAACAGTCATGCCGACTGCGATGCCGGCATGTACCTACCTACACCCTTTTTAAATTACACTTTTGTATGTACAATAAATCACACATTGTATTATCGTCCCAAGAAATATTAAATACTATAATTTCATATTTTTCTTTACTTTGAAAGTGAAAATATCTATCTCAATAAGAAGTAATGTTTTTTCTAAACATCGCACGTCACAAACAAAAGGGTATTATCTGCAAAAACAGTGTATTGAGATATCGCGTTTTGAAATTTTGTAAAGGTAGTTCTAATTTTATTAACACTTTTCTATAGTCGATTTGATACGGTATTAATTCTAAACTAAACGTCTATTTATATTAAATGTAAGTGGCAATAAGATATTAAGTCAAAATAATATTGTATGGAATACTCACATCTTAAGTTTTCGCTCCATTTACAACAAACTCGTTGGAACCTGAAATAAGTAGGTACGTGTAACGTCTACGATCGCTGAGCGGCAACTTATTCAACTAAAATGCGATCGTTTTGAAAGAAATATAATATATTGCTATATCTCGGGAATTGTTTGTGCTAAAAATGCCATTACCTTGTCGCAGAGTGCCTCCCTCCTCTGACCTCTCTGCCTCGGCTAGCTATGAGAGGGAGCCTCTACAGACACAAATCTTGATATTGAATAAATAAAACACTGCAGGATGGTTGGAGAGGTGTATTGCGAGACGTAGGTTGTATTTTTGCACTTTATAACGTTACACAGAGGTATAAAAATAACTGTTACAAAAAGAGACTATTTGCTTATAGCTTTGCACACTCGATAAATAGGTAGTAGGTAATAAATAATAACAGTACAGCGGTTCAGCGGTCACAAGTGATGTCGTTGGAGACCAGACAAAGAATGACGAAACAATGCAAAAAAATATGAGATGTTCTAATTTTGAAATTTAAAGTTAAAATCTAAACCGAATTTAGAAGAATGGGATGAATGAAGTGGCCAGCTATGGAAGATTGCCAGCACTAAATGATGAAAGAAGGATGACTCCGTCACAATACCCCGCTCCCCCGGCGTAAAAAAAATCCTTAAAGATTTTTTTTACGAAAAGTTAAAGTAAAATAAACAAGAAATAATTAAAATTAAGAAAATGCCAAGTGAGTGTTAATTTAGTCGGTGCTAATGGTTTTTTTTTTAAATGCGTATATACAATAGATCTAAATTCCAAACGCATACAACTTTCATAAGTAACATGCATTCATCATCTGTTATAGTCTTTATTCAGTTATCTGAAAAAGACACCAGACATAGAGGAACCCTAACATTTTATACTACAGGGCACTCGCGGAATTGATCTATAATAGTGTAGGCTTATTTAAGATCAGTCACCATCCGCTGATATAGGTGATGAATGATGATGAATAGCTTAAGGCTTATTTAAAGAGTCACTAAGCCGCTCTACAATCTATAACTAATAAAATTGCCAACTAGGCTTAACGTACCTAATTAAAGTACGAAGTGTTAGTAGAACACGTAAAGAAGAATAAGATAATAATCTATCCTATAACTAGGAAAGAGTAAGTAGTAAGTACCTATGCATTCATATGCATAAAATAATAGTTTTAATTGACCTAGGCTTATTTTAAGAGTTGACGCCGCTCTTTCCGGTAAGAGAAGTTATGGTAAGTGTATAAGTAAAATTGGTTAGAGAAAAGGCTTGTTTCGAGAGTTTCTATCCGCTCTAAACTGTACATTAATGGGAAAAGGTAAGTTAAGTTTGACTAGTGTATATAGTCATAAATAATAAGTTTGACTAATGTATATAGTCATTTAAGTAATAAATTAAGTGTACCTAGTACCTAAGTAATATAGTAAATTAAAAAGTAATTATTATGTTAAATCTTTATAATGTTTTCGAAAGTTAATGATAAGTGAGTATTAAATAAAGTAAATCTAAATAATTAAAGGGAAATTATATCTAATTAATAATATGTTATGTAAATGTTAGTAGAACGAAGTAGGTAGGTAATAGTAATAATGTAGAGTAGGTAGGTAAAGAGTAAGTATTAGGAAATGAGTTAGTTACGTGGTATAGGCTTAATGTCTTTGACATGCCAACGTCCTAACGGTTTTCCTGACAAATCACTAAGATCGTAAATAAGTGGCGAGATTTTTGCCGTAATAACGCATTTAATAAATTTAGGAGCTAACTTAGCCGAAAAGAATTTGTCTGCAGAACTGAGTGGATAATTACGTCTCCAAATGACATCGCCTTCATTAAATTCTAAGTGTTGGTGACGTTTATTATAAGATTTAGCGTTCAATTCATGAGCGCGGAATAATCTTTCTTGCACCTCTGCAAATAACGGACTTAATTGACCTATGTTCTCTGCATATACATCGCGAGGGGCAAAAATTAATTCATCAGTTAAATCTGAGGAATCATAGACTGTACCTGATGTTACTAGCTCGCGACCAAATACTAAGAAAGCTGGTGTGAATTTTGTAGTTTCATTCACAGCAGAGTTAATAGCAAATTGTATTTTATTTAAATGCAAATCCCAAGTACGATGGTCATTATCAACAAACGAAGCAACTGCTGTAATAATAGTTTTGTTATAACGTTCGACAGTGTTAACCTGTGGACAGTAACGTGGAGTGTAATGTATTTTGGGTATGTTGTAAAACTGGAATAATTCATGTAGTTCAGTACTAATGAATTGGGGACCGTTATCTAAAATTATAGTTTCAGGAATGCCATACGTCATAAAGACTAAGTTTTCCAAGATGTGCTTTATAATTTTAGAGGTAGCACGTTTGATGGGAAATATCAAACAATATTTGGAAAAACAGCATGTAACTACAAAAATAAACCTATTGAGTTTACGTGTCATGGGTAATGGACCAACAAGATCGATAGAAATACATTGAAAAGGACGGGAACAATGTTTGGGTTTACCCATAAGACCAATTGTATTTTGATTTTGATGTTTATACGCGATACATGTTTCACATTTTGAAATGAACGTTGCTACGTCTTTGTACATGCCTGGCCAAAAGTATTTGTTTTTTAAACGATGGTACGTTTTAAATGTGCCAAAATGTGCTGCAGTTGGAATAGAATGATTTTCTTCAATAATTAGATTTCTGAATTCGAATGGAATTACTTCTTTCCAGCTAAATTCAGAGTTAACGAGAGTATTAGACCGAGTATATTTGTAAAGTCTATTATTTCGTATCATAAAATCAGGTGTTGATGTTGGATTGGTGTTACATTTGTAATATACAGATGTATACCAGTTATCAGAGGTAACTGAAGGGTCGTAATTAATTACATTTATTGGAATACTACGCGATAAAGCATCTGGAACAAGATGATCTTTACCTTGTTTATGTTTAATATCGAAATTAAACATAGATAAGCGTATACTCCAACGAGCAAGTCGACCAGTAGGATTATCTAAATGCAAAAACCATTGTAAAGCGGAATGATCTGTATAGATCGTAAACTTTTGGCCATTGTCTAAATAACATCGCCAATATTCGAGTGCTGTGATAACACTTAGAAGCTCACGTTCAGTGATAGAATAATTTCTTTGAGGACCTGTAAGTGATTTGCTCATATAAGCTATTGGTTTTTCAATACCATCGAAATCTTGAGTGAGCATAGCTCCAAGTCCATAAGCGGATGCGTCGCAATGGACTGAAAAAGGTTTAGCGAAATCAGGACAAGCTAATATAGGAGTAGATATTAAAGCTTGTTTGATTTTTTTAAAAGCATTATCAGCTTCAGGGGTCCATTTAAAAGGGGGTGCCTTTTTACTTGTGGAAGTTAATTTGGTTAACGGAGCGGCTAGAGTGCTAAGATTTGGCACAAAACGACGATACCAACTTGCAGTACCTAAGAATTTTTTTACTTCTTTAGCAGATTTAGGGGCTGGTATGTCTAAAATAGCTTTGACTTTATCTGGATCTGTATGGAGACCTTGTTCGTCTATAACATAACCTAAATATTTAAGTTCATTTCTAAAAAATGCACATTTTGGAAAATTAACGGTAATATTAGCTTTAGAAAGTTTTGAGTGTAAGATGTTAAGTAAGCGTACGTGTTCTTCATAGGTTTTCGTAGCTATAACGATATCGTCTAGATATGAGAACATAGAATTATCGCATGCCTCGGAAGAAAGTAAAGTATCTATAAATCTCTGTTGAGTAGCTGGTGCGTTGGTGAGGCCGAAAGGCATAACTTTAAATTGATACGTTCCACGACCTGGAACGTGAAAAGCAGTTTTGGGCCTATCTTCTAAACGTAAAGGAATTTCCCAAAAGGCTTTGGCTATATCAATGGAGGATAGATATTTACAATCTTTGAGGTGATCTATAATGTCAGAAATGAACGGCAATTTGTATGCATCTTTACGAGTTATATCGTTTAATTTACGACTATCAACGCAGAATCGCCAAGTTCCATCTTTTTTAGGTGTAATAATTACAGGATTAAGCCAAGGGCTTTCGCAAGGTTCTATGACGTCAAGTTTTAGCATTTGATCTACCTCGTTTCTAAGAGCTTTTTGTTTTTCGGGAGATAGACGATAACATCGTTGACGAATTGGGGGGTGATCACCAGTGTCAATATGATGTTCAGTAAGATGTGTTTTACCTAGTGGAAGTACGTCAGTAGATATGTCCTTGAATTTGTTTATGATTGTGTTTGCCAGTAAAGATTGAGTATCTGTAAGTGTATTTAGTGAATGTAGTTGTATGTCGTTAGTGTTGATAATGAACGTGGGAATATCGGAAGACTTGTGCAAATTAACATTGCGAAGTATATCAGGTGCAAGATTAAAAGTTTTCCAAAAATCTATACCTAGTATCAAAGATTGAGTAATACTGGGTATTACATGAGCTGTAATAATAGCAAACTTGTTTTTAAGCAAGGTAGGAAGTTTGATTGTACCAATGGAATGTATTGCTTGACCATTAGCAACCGTTCCTTTAATAATTTGGTCTCGTTCTAATTGGAAACCGTATTTAATAAGTAACTCATGAGAGTTATTACCTAAAATTGTAATAGCACTGCCACTATCTAGTAAGCCATTTAAAGTCAAATTATTTACTTTTATGTGAAGGTATGGACATTCAAAGTCCGAAGTATTATTAAAGAGGAGCGTAGAATTTTTGTATGCTTTAAAGTATATTTTAATAGTATTAAGCCAATTAGTCCAATCTGAATGATCAAAATTATTAGAATTAAGTTTTCTACGTTCCTCTGTAATTAGTTTTTTTGGTTCTGTTTATTACAAGTGGGACAATTAGTAAAGATGACATCTTTCTTGCCACAACGAAAGCAAACTTTATGACTGTAGGGACAATTATCGAGAGCATGTTTGTTATTCCTACAGCGGGGACAATAGAGTTTAAGTGGAGTGTTATTGTCTGTACGTATTGGGTGTATAGGGTAATTGGAAGAAGTTGGCTGATTTGTATTACCAAAAGGGTAGTGTGGAATAGTAGGAATTGTGGAGCTAGAAGAGGTAGAGTGTTTTTGAGGTTTGAAAGTAAGGGTAGGTAATGTAGATGGTGTATTGAAATTGGATATCTCTATACAATTTTCATACCATTTACATGATTCTAGTAATGTGTTAGTTGATTGTAAGTCGTGAGGAGTTAAGCGTGTACTGTATTCCGGTCGAAGATTGCGTCGCAATATATCAATTTTGGCCTTTTCGGATAATGGCTCGTGTAATTTGTTAAATAGCGATTCCATTTCCGAAAAATAAAATATTATACGTTCGTTTGGTTTGTGTCTTCGCGCGTCAATAATTTTCTTTAATTTATAGTCGTAATCGGTAATGCCAAAATCGTTAATAAGAGTAGTTTTGAAAGATTCCCAGTTTGGGATGGACTCCTTACGCGCGCGAAACCATTCCAGCGGGGTATCAACTAAAATATCGTATATGTGATGAAATAATTTTTCATTTGAAATATTTCTAGCAATCGCAAATTCTTCGACTTTCTGGATGAAATCTTTCGGACAGGTATTACCCTTGTACTTAAATCGTTTAATTTCTGTGTGTGACTTGTCGGAAATATTGCTGAGTTTTTGAGTGAGGACGTCAAAGTATGAAAGTGTTGAGTTTTGCTGTACCGATTCAACTGATTGATAAGCTGATGTGGTGTTATTACTGTTTTCTAACTGTAAAAATTTTGCCTGTAATTCCGAAAATTGTTGGGATTGATTTTGGTAGGAATCTAAGTCATCTGTTGAAAGTTCTGTGCTAACATTCATATGACTAAGGCGATTTTTAATGTGAGATAAATAAGTGGAAACTTTGTCTTTGTGGTTTGGGTAACCTAAAATTCGAGCCGCAATAAGGGATAAACATTTTTTGACTTCCTCTATGTCTTGGCTAAACGGATACGGACTAAATAATTGTTGATTATCATCGAAATTTTGTAGTAATAAAGTTAATTGTGCCCGTAAATCATCAGCTGTTTGCGTAGGGATCACATTAGCATTTCTCAATTTCAATTCATAAATAATTTCGGGTTTATTCAGATGTGACACATCCATGACTATTAGATAACTTATGAAATAAAAAGAAGGAAAATGATATGAATAAATAGTTAATTATATTTAATACTTTAATAAAAATAAGATAATGTGTGTAAAGTCTTCAACCACCTAGTACGGGTGCGTCTCGGTTGTCGGTTTCGGGAACCTCGAGGAATACACCCAGTAGGTCGGTGGTCTGCCTGCGCGTATACCTAAGGATATTCTCCTTAGGCACGCTGTGAGTCAGTAACCAATCTCCTTCCGAAGTGACCACGAATGGTTTTAAAAACACTCCAGAATTCGAAAGGTTTGTGATTCGGCCGTAAGCCGATTGGTGGTGTAGTGTAATATGGTAGGTAGATATTTGTAAAAGTGTTTTGTAAGTGTTAATGTATTATGGTATGCATACTTTTTTATAAATAATAGATAATATTAAATAAATTTAAGAAAAAAAGGTGAGTGACGTGATGACTTACTTGTGACAGGCAGTGACAGGAACGAAGGCTGGACCGCTGAACGTTGTTTATAGCAACACAACACAATATTATTACAATATAGATATAAAATAGTATAATAATTTATTGAATTACAGTATTAATATAAAATAATTATGAGAAGGTGGGCCAAAGTGATAAACGGTAGCGAAAAATTGCTTTTTAGAATTTTGAAAAACTATAAAAACAAGTAATTATAAAAAAATATTTCACACTTCACAAAAAAAAAATGTTCTGCAACTGTGATTGGTATTCCAAAAATTCTGTATTCCGTTCTGTGTTTCTGATTTGGTTCTATGGTTTGTACAATCTGTGTTTGTATTCTTCGATAGTAATTTGGTTGCTGGATTGCGTAAATGTTCCGTAAGTATATTATAATATCTTCAGTAGGTAATCTTCAGTAGTTCGAGTACGATTGGGCGCCAGTGTCGCAGAGTGCCTCCCTCCTCTGACCTCTCTGCCTCGGCTAGCTATGAGAGGGAGCCTCTACAGACACAAATCTTGATATTGAATAAATAAAACACTGCAGGATGGTTGGAGAGGTGTATTGCGAGACGTAGGTTGTATTTTTGCACTTTATAACGTTACACAGAGGTATAAAAATAACTGTTACAAAAAGAGACTATTTGCTTATAGCTTTGCACACTCGATAAATAGGTAGTAGGTAATAAATAATAACAGTACAGCGGTTCAGCGGTCACAAGTGATGTCGTTGGAGACCAGACAAAGAATGACGAAACAATGCAAAAAAATATGAGATGTTCTAATTTTGAAATTTAAAGTTAAAATCTAAACCGAATTTAGAAGAATGGGATGAATGAAGTGGCCAGCTATGGAAGATTGCCAGCACTAAATGATGAAAGAAGGATGACTCCGTCACAACCTTGCCACTATAAAAAAGAAAAAGTAGGTATTTTTTGAAACGCATTTTTTTGTTATTTTTCAAGTTGATTCCCTTTTGTTTGTGACGTGCAACATGTGTTACGAAATTGTAAGTGTAATTTTAGTGTAATAATAGTATGTGGACGTGTTGACTTGGTAGTTATTGCTGTTACTGTGGGCCTAAATAATCTCACTATTGGGCAAAGCCCTCCCCATGATTTCCAGTTACTTGTGTCTATAGTCACCTACTTTAATTAAAATATACCTACACTTCAGTTTGTATTTATTGTGTTCTCTTATCTGTAGTTGATAGGTAATATGCTTTCAAAAATATTTTGCATTGGTGATACATTTTAATTCGTGCAACCTTCGAGGTCTTCTTCAAGCTTGAATTATATTTATTAGCTACATTATCATACAAACACGGCGTCACAATACCGCTCGTTGCTTCTTGCCATACACCGCAATCGCCGCGGCATATGGCGGAGTGTAGTATACTTCGTCTATTTGGTCACAGTGTATCTATGTTTGTAGAAGACCTCTCAGACCTAACTACAGAAATCTAATTAATAAGTCAATAAATGATAAATGACATTTATTTTGTAAATAGGTTAAAAATAACACTTTTACACGTCAAAACATTTTTTTAAGCTAGGTGAGGTCGGTCAATGGAAATGTTGTCTACTACAAGACGTATGTCGCCGGTTCGCAGTCATGTCAGTGCATCCAATGCAATATAAATTAAACTTAATTCCGTTCACATACGTCACATTTTTAAACGCGTGCTTTCGACATTGTGGTGTCATGTAACACACCACTGCTTTACAAAAAGCGGCGACAAGGTCTGAGACTTCTATTGACTTCTTATTTAGATTTCTGGGAGCCTAACACATAATTATGTAGTATTAGTGTTGTGTGTTGTGCCTGTGTAGTGGTGTGTTGCACATTTGTGTGTTCCATTAACATTAACTGACCGGTGCGTATGTATGTATGTAGGGCGACTTCACATTCAGCGGAATGGGAGACAAGACGCATAGCACCGACTTCAGCAGCGGCAAGTCAGATAGTAAGTACCCCCCACTGTATGTACCCGCACACACTCGCCGGGCGCGCCGGCCGACGTCGCGCGCTGACGGTAGTGAACTGATATACAGATGAGCTAGAAACCAGCCACTGTTATAACATAAAGAACCAAATCTAAAATGACGGCACTAATAATTCCCTCTCACTCGCACGTTATTGCTGTCTTTACTCACACATGTCGGGTCTGAGTAAAGACAGCAATAACGTGCGAGTGAGAGGGAATGATTAGTGCCGCCATTTTTGATTCGTTTCTTTATTGACGCGGGTTATACATGTTCAGA
This sequence comes from Thalpophila matura, assembly GCA_948465475.1. Taxonomy (NCBI): domain Eukaryota; kingdom Metazoa; phylum Arthropoda; class Insecta; order Lepidoptera; family Noctuidae; genus Thalpophila; species Thalpophila matura. The sequence goes on from OX419200.1 coordinate 12,907,251, forward strand.
TTTCGTCCGACACGCCTGGTGTGACCCGCAATGAATCAAATGTAGCCACTGTTGGTATCGGTAAATAACGGCCACAACTATGTTAATACCTCACACCCTACCCTCACGGTTAAACTAACACCAGTTTAGTTGACTGTTACTTCTATAACTCAAGTAATCTGTTATCATATTACCTATGTACCAGACTGCTACACCATGAACAGCGCAGGCCGGTAGCACAGTGTTGCACGACGGTTTGTGTCTGACCGCGAGCACGGAGTTGCATTCTGTCGTATATGACGTGTCCCGCAACAACAATTCCTTGCAGGGTTGGTTGCAATCTGAGAACAGGCGGCGTACTATCTAATCGTAAGTCGCAGGCACCTCCTAAAAGATCATGAGTTAATAGATCTGTGTCCATAGCAGTGAAGGGTCTATATTACACGATTACTTTCGGCTCACCTTTCCTAAAATTTTGAGTACTTAACTGTCAAGTGTTGCACACCCCGAAGAGTTCACGTATCGAACAGACGAGCAGAGCCGCCTGCCGCACCGGGCTGTGCACTATAACACGTTACAAACACGCAGGCCGTCTTGGCGATTGTAACTTGCAGTCGGCCAGGCTCTCCTCTATGGTTAAGTTGTATTCCGCGCCAGTGTTACGACTGGCACGAGGCCGACTCTGTGTATGGCATCCATTACACGAATGTTTTGCTGTCAGTTTAACCACAGTCAAGGTGTGACTGACGGATAACCTACCGTGTAATGTGATGATACTTTGATATGTTCACCATGCAACCATCAATCATGATTGATGGTTTTGATTGAGCGTCTAATGGACGCCTGTGACTCTGTGTTGACTGACGTGCGTGGTTGTGTGTTATGCGCGCAGTGCGGACGGAGCTGTGCAGTAAGTAGCGCCGCCCGCTTGGCGCCTCACCCGCCACGCGACACACATTCACTTGTACACTATCAGTTATTGTTATATTATATGTTGGTTGGTCATCATTCATTCATCATTTTATATGTGAACTGTGCATATTTTATTATACAGGGTGGCAGGTTAAACAGTGAAAATATTTTAAGGGGTCATTGTACTCATAATTATGAACAACTTTTACTATGGGAACACCTGATTTTTTTTGAAAAAAATCAGCTGTTCCATACATTTTGTTGAGTTATGTGAACATAAATGTATGGAACAGCTGAATTTTTTTTGGCGATTTCAGCGTTGGTCTCATAGCAAAAGTTGTTCATAATGATGAGTACAATGACCCCTTAAAATATTTCCTTGTATAAAGCGACACTTTAAGTTGAAGTCTGAACTTCCCTCTGAATATTTTATGGCTCTCCTTTAGGCTTTATGCAGTTATGTTTGTAGTGTTCATAGAATAGGATATTTGACAATATTTATTTTATTTTAAAAATAAAGATATGTTACAGTTAAAAATATGATGAAATAAGTATCTTTAATAATGGCCAAGTTACAAGAAATAATTTCCTAGACAAAGACACCACTATTGGAAGCTCATAGCTCAAAAAATACAATAATTACTCGGCACCGCTCCGCTCAGTACTTACTTCTAATTTCTAAATAGTATCCATTTCATGCGACAAGGCCAGACATTTTCTATTCTCAAAACTTCTAAAGTACCGTATGTAGATTTTGAGATTTTACTATATTTTTCCATTTAGTTGATTCTAAATTATACTGTCGCACATTTGATTCAAACTAGTGGTGCCGAATTATCGATAGTGATACTATCGATGTTTTAAAAACTAATACTATCGATAGTATCGATAGTTTATGCGTAGCAATACTGTCGATAGTATTGTATTCCATCAATAGTATTGTCGCGTTTCGAGCTATCGATAGTATCGATACTATTGATAAAAAAAATATAGGTATAATGTATATTCTTGCTATCGGTTGGCTATTGATTGGCAACACTAAATCAAACACTGTACTGCTTGCCGCGGTGCACAACTTCAAGTGTCGCGTTTTCTCATGAGGTATAACTAGCAGTTATATGATGACTTGTCACGCATACGTGTACTGTCGTCAAGCAGCAGGTGTTGTTGCGTCTGTGCACCGCACCTCAGCTGTCGCTTGCGACGCGCGCTCACCTCACCTACTGTACTGTAGTGACCACTCATTCGCGGCCGCACTAGTCGCCGCTGTAAACACATTGTATTCCTTTGACTCCGTCGATCAGTATGTTTGTCTTCATCGCACTCGGGCCACGCATGCGCGCTTAGCTTCAAATAATTTAGGCAGTAATTAACAACACATATTCATTGCCTCCGCGTATGTCTCATAGTATGTTTGTTCGATCATGACTGGATATTAATTATAATTTTATCGTTTACAGTATCTGCCGGCTCCATAACTGATGTGGATCGTAGTGCTGTGGTGAGTAGCCTTCTATCCTAAAGCCTGCAATACATGTTGGCCGAGCGTTGTCGAGTGAAGGCCAATACCAACATTTAGACGGTATATTTGCCTTGTCTTGCTATCGCTCGGTGTCACTTGCCTAGTTGGTTGAGTATAGACAAGCGCCAACGTGTATAGACCTCCTTTGACGTAGCTTGCCATAACTTGCAGTCGCTCGCGATCACTTGCCTCACTTCGAAGCGGTGTCGGTTTTCTGCGCAAATCAAAGGCGCTCGCGCGCGCTCGGACAATAGTATTCACATGTTTGTCCGCGCGTTATTATGCGGTTGACGTCAAACTTGCCGAACGTCTAGACAGTAGCGCTTGCCTTATGTCAATTTGTCTAGGCTCGCGTTGGTCTAAGCTCGGCCAACATATTGTATTGCAGGCTTAAGAGAATTCATCAAACTTAAAGCGCTAGGTTCGTTTGATTCATGCTGAGTTGCATAAAAGGCCATTAAGTTTTAAAGGAGACTTGAACGAAGGAAATTGTATGGTTAATGCCTCCATTAAAATGTAATTATCTTTGTGCAACTGACGGTCAGTGTATAAAACGTAACCCGTGCGTGCAGACGACGGACGGCGGCGCGGCGGCGCGCGGGGCGGGCGCGGCGGGCGCGGGCCGCGCGGGCGGCTCCGTGCGCCGCTCGCTGCCCAACATGGCCACGTCGCACCTGCTGCACGAGCCCGCCAAGCTCTACCCCTACCACCTGCTGCTCATCACCAACTACCGCCTGCCGCCCGACGTCGACCGCCTCAACCTCGAGGTACTGCACACATGTTCTATACAACATGGCCACGTCGCACCTGCTGCACGAGCCCGCCAAGCTCTACCCCTACCACCTGCTGCTCATCACCAACTACCGCCTGCCGCCCGACGTCGACCGCCTCAACCTCGAGGTACTGCACACATGTTCTATACAACATGGCCACGTCGCACCTGCTGCACGAGCCCGCCAAGCTCTACCCCTACCACCTGCTGCTCATCACCAACTACCGCCTGCCGCCCGACGTCGACCGCCTCAACCTCGAGGTACTGCACACATGTTCTATACAACATGGCCACGTCGCACCTGCTGCACGAGCCCGCCAAGCTCTACCCCTACCACCTGCTGCTCATCACCAACTACCGCCTGCCGCCCGACGTCGACCGCCTCAACCTCGAGGTACTGCACACATGTTCTATACAACATGGCCACGTCGCACCTGCTGCACGAGCCCGCCAAGCTCTACCCCTACCACCTGCTGCTCATCACCAACTACCGCCTGCCGCCCGACGTCGACCGCCTCAACCTCGAGGTACTGCACACATGTTCTATACAACATGGCCACGTCGCACCTGCTGCACGAGCCCGCCAAGCTCTACCCCTACCACCTGCTGCTCATCACCAACTACCGCCTGCCGCCCGACGTCGACCGCCTCAACCTCGAGGTACTGCACACATGTTCTATACAACATGGCCACGTCGCACCTGCTGCACGAGCCCGCCAAGCTCTACCCCTACCACCTGCTGCTCATCACCAACTACCGCCTGCCGCCCGACGTCGACCGCCTCAACCTCGAGGTACTGCACACATGTTCTATACAACATGGCCACGTCGCACCTGCTGCACGAGCCCGCCAAGCTCTACCCCTACCACCTGCTGCTCATCACCAACTACCGCCTGCCGCCCGACGTCGACCGCCTCAACCTCGAGGTACTGCACACATGTTCTATACAACATGGCCACGTCGCACCTGCTGCACGAGCCCGCCAAGCTCTACCCCTACCACCTGCTGCTCATCACCAACTACCGCCTGCCGCCCGACGTCGACCGCCTCAACCTCGAGGTACTGCACACATGTTCTATACAACATGGCCACGTCGCACCTGCTGCACGAGCCCGCCAAGCTCTACCCCTACCACCTGCTGCTCATCACCAACTACCGCCTGCCGCCCGACGTCGACCGCCTCAACCTCGAGGTACTGCACACATGTTCTATACAACATGGCCACGTCGCACCTGCTGCACGAGCCCGCCAAGCTCTACCCCTACCACCTGCTGCTCATCACCAACTACCGCCTGCCGCCCGACGTCGACCGCCTCAACCTCGAGGTACTGCACACATGTTCTATACAACATGGCCACGTCGCACCTGCTGCACGAGCCCGCCAAGCTCTACCCCTACCACCTGCTGCTCATCACCAACTACCGCCTGCCGCCCGACGTCGACCGCCTCAACCTCGAGGTACTGCACACATGTTCTATACAACATGGCCACGTCGCACCTGCTGCACGAGCCCGCCAAGCTCTACCCCTACCACCTGCTGCTCATCACCAACTACCGCCTGCCGCCCGACGTCGACCGCCTCAACCTCGAGGTACTGCACACATGTTCTATACAACATGGCCACGTCGCACCTGCTGCACGAGCCCGCCAAGCTCTACCCCTACCACCTGCTGCTCATCACCAACTACCGCCTGCCGCCCGACGTCGACCGCCTCAACCTCGAGGTACTGCACACATGTTCTATACAACATGGCCACGTCGCACCTGCTGCACGAGCCCGCCAAGCTCTACCCCTACCACCTGCTGCTCATCACCAACTACCGCCTGCCGCCCGACGTCGACCGCCTCAACCTCGAGATACTGCACACATGTTCTATACAACATGGCCACGTCGCACCTGCTGCACGAGCCCGCCAAGCTCTACCCCTACCACCTGCTGCTCATCACCAACTACCGCCTGCCGCCCGACGTCGACCGCCTCAACCTCGAGGTACTGCACACATGTTCTATACAACATGGCCACGTCGCACCTGCTGCACGAGCCCGCCAAGCTCTACCCCTACCACCTGCTGCTCATCACCAACTACCGCCTGCCGCCCGACGTCGACCGCCTCAACCTCGAGGTACTGCACACATGTTCTATACAACATGGCCACGTCGCACCTGCTGCACGAGCCCGCCAAGCTCTACCCCTACCACCTGCTGCTCATCACCAACTACCGCCTGCCGCCCGACGTCGACCGCCTCAACCTCGAGGTACTGCACACATGTTCTATACAACATGGCCACGTCGCACCTGCTGCACGAGCCCGCCAAGCTCTACCCCTACCACCTGCTGCTCATCACCAACTACCGCCTGCCGCCCGACGTCGACCGCCTCAACCTCGAGGTACTGCACACATGTTCTATACAACATGGCCACGTCGCACCTGCTGCACGAGCCCGCCAAGCTCTACCCCTACCACCTGCTGCTCATCACCAACTACCGCCTGCCGCCCGACGTCGACCGCCTCAACCTCGAGGTACTGCACACATGTTCTATACAACATGGCCACGTCGCACCTGCTGCACGAGCCCGCCAAGCTCTACCCCTACCACCTGCTGCTCATCACCAACTACCGCCTGCCGCCCGACGTCGACCGCCTCAACCTCGAGGTACTGCACACATGTTCTATACAACATGGCCACGTCGCACCTGCTGCACGAGCCCGCCAAGCTCTACCCCTACCACCTGCTGCTCATCACCAACTACCGCCTGCCGCCCGACGTCGACCGCCTCAACCTCGAGGTACTGCACACATGTTCTATACAACATGGCCACGTCGCACCTGCTGCACGAGCCCGCCAAGCTCTACCCCTACCACCTGCTGCTCATCACCAACTACCGCCTGCCGCCCGACGTCGACCGCCTCAACCTCGAGGTACTGCACACATGTTCTATACAACATGGCCACGTCGCACCTGCTGCACGAGCCCGCCAAGCTCTACCCCTACCACCTGCTGCTCATCACCAACTACCGCCTGCCGCCCGACGTCGACCGCCTCAACCTCGAGGTACTGCACACATGTTCTATACAACATGGCCACGTCGCACCTGCTGCACGAGCCCGCCAAGCTCTACCCCTACCACCTGCTGCTCATCACCAACTACCGCCTGCCGCCCGACGTCGACCGCCTCAACCTCGAGGTACTGCACACATGTTCTATACAACATGGCCACGTCGCACCTGCTGCACGAGCCCGCCAAGCTCTACCCCTACCACCTGCTGCTCATCACCAACTACCGCCTGCCGCCCGACGTCGACCGCCTCAACCTCGAGGTACTGCACACATGTTCTATACAACATGGCCACGTCGCACCTGCTGCACGAGCCCGCCAAGCTCTACCCCTATACTAATAAATTAGTCTTAGGAAGTTGAAGATTGATCTACTAATACAGTTGTGAAAACCCCCACAACACTCCACGTCCAAGTGTAATATTGATGTGACATGATGTGCGAGTTCTATATTGATGCAACGTGTGTCTGTGTGTCCGCAGCGGCACCTGTCGGACGCGGAGTTCGAGGCCATCCTGCAGATCGGGCGGCAGGACTTCTACCGCCTGCCGCAGTGGCGCCGCAACGAGCTCAAGCGGCGCGCGCGCCTCTTCTAGGCCGCTCCCCGCGCGACCGCTCGCCACTCGCTGGCCGCAGCGGCCGCCGGCTGCGCAGGCGTGGCCCGCTCGCGTACCCGCACTATTGTCGTATTTATTTTAAAATAATTCCGTTTCACTAGGCATATGATGGTAGCAAACAAATGAACCATCGGTTCCAGTTTGGACGCGGCGAGGCCGGGTGTGCGCAGCTCGTGGCCGCGCTGCGAGTACTAGTTGTTATTATTCACGACGCTTGCGCTAGGGACCGGCGCAGGCGCAGCAGGCGGCTCTGGTTCCGTACGGATGGTGATGATATTATAGCGTTCACATAATAATATATTAAGTTAGCGGGCGCGGGCTCACAGAGCCCCCCCATGCCTTGTTTATATTGAGATATATGCAGATACCTATATATTATTATATATAATTATTGTGATTTTGTGTGGGCGCGTGGAATTCATTTTACTTTAGTGAGAACCAAATATATTACTGTACGTAAGATAAATATTTTGATTTAGACTTTAAGTTGGGACACAGATGACTATATCGCTATGTGTCGGTAGCTATTATAAGTGTAGCTTTGTGGGTAGTGGACGATTATTTTATTTTACGCAGGTGTGTACCGGGAACGGACCGTGATTCTATCGTATAAATATAATTTTGGAGTGTAAATCAGAACACAAATAATATGTCATAATATGTGCAGTGCCGACGACGCGCGGCGATACCCACTCAGCGCCTCTTACGTCTTAGTTAGCCCTCATTCGCTTTTCTACGCGCGTTAAAAAATGCGTCGAAGGCGTTTGTCAAGGCACATTCAATCCAACGATCAGCGCGGAGCGTTGAAAATCCAATAGTACGCGATTTAAAACTTGGCGTTAGAAAAAGCGCTGTCGTGCGAATAGATGTAATTTTCCCATTTCATTCGGGAGCCTTTTTTAATGCGCGTAAAATAGCAGCCGTGCGACGAGGGCTTACAGTGGCGCGTGGGTGCCGCGCCGGCCGTGTGAGTGTGCGTGCGAGTGTGCGTGCGGGCGGCCGCGCGGTGACGTCACGCCGGGCGAGCCGACCCGCACTTTACTAATTACGACGTTGTTTTTAATTTTATTCTAGGCAGATATTATTTTTGGTTGCAATATAGATGAAATTATATTCGAAGTATTGTATTTTTTTCATTGAGCATTTCGACGGCTTAAGAGATGACATGTATATGATAAGGTATGCGTAAGAGTAGATAGCTTACATACAATTGATATGCCTAATTTGTTACCATTACGAAACGAGTACTCTACTAGGGCCTGCGTCGAGGTGCGCGGGCGCAGCTCTTCATCAATAGTTCTAGTTTTACATCACAAATGTTTCACTTGAACTTGTTAGTGATGTGACACTGTGATGATCACATGATTACAATATATTACAATCAGCTAACACTATATCACTGCATAGCTTTATTGCAAACATAATCATTATCTTCACAAATATCGTACCCCAATTTTATATGCCTCGAAAAATTGTAACTTGCTTTTTTTGGAAGTGATTATTGTTTTTTTTTCCTGATGGGTTTTCAACGCAATTTGATATTATTGTCATAAATTATTAGAAAACTATGCAGTCAAATTTTCAATAGCTGATAAAAAAAATAAAAAGAATACTAAGTAAACGACATCAAATCGTTAGCTTAGCATAGAACAGATGACAGGTTAACAGCTAACATGTTAAACTTGTAAATCGAGGTACCGTGTGCCTGTTTCATTCGGCAGCAGAATGTAGGCGACGTCAACTCGTCGACTCGCAGTGCGTGTAGCGCCGGTGCGACCGACCAGAGGCTCTAGACAAGTTGCTTTTCTGTTAGCGTTCACGCCAAACGCTACGGACAAAATGTATGGAATTGACATTTGTGAGTCACGTGACTTTTCCGCAGGTAATGTCATTGCCTACATGCCTGCATACATTTTCTGTTAGCGTCCACGCTAAACGATAAGCACAAAATGTATGGCAATGACATTACTTGTGGAAAAGTCACGTGACTCACTAATGTCTCTGTCAAACATTTTGTCCGTAGCGTTTGGCGTGAACGCTGACAGAAAAGTAATTTGGTTAGGGGGGAAGCGCCGGCGCGGCGCGAACGACGCGCAGCTCTTTGTTATTGTCCGTGCAACATTAATGTTAGGAATATGCGAGCGATATTAACTTAGTCGGTCCTGAACTTAATCATTTTACCAAGTCTCATGTTTTATATATTTACTTCCTTAAGGATGTAAGTGTCCATCGGCGCGCGAACATCTGCACGTTATTGGACATGGACACGCTTTGATCGATTACCATTTTAAATAATATATCTTCACGAAACTACTATTGTTGAATAAATGATAAGCAATGTCAGCTTTCAATGTAATGTATGTGAATGAGAGAACGAGTTAAATTATTATTTATATTGAATTGACGTATCTACATGTATATATAGAGTTTATTTTGTAATAATGCTATATGTATGTATACTGGTGAGCGCTCCCGAACTGGTTCTGTCTCTGGGGGTCTACTCTCTAAGCACGAAATTCGTAGTTTCGACCTTAGTTACGGGCGTTTCTTACTCCGTATCACCTACGGACTTAAGATTAGTTCGGGGCCCGAACTAAGAATGAATGATAGCACGATTTGACAGCTGTCCCTACTCCCTATGTGTTTTTATCCGTCCGAAAAATTGAATTTGACACTTGTTTTGACGGAATCTTATGTCTATTGTACTTTCGGACGGGCCCGTATCTTCGTTGACGGACTTACAGAGTAGACCCCCTGGTTCGTGCGAATATGTTTCGCTTTTTATTATACATAGACTGCGGCGCCGCGCGGTCAGAGACGCGTACGTGTCGCACGGTCGCGCATGACCGCGTGTCGCAAAGTCGCGCGCGTCGGGTTCTGGGGGATGATTCTCGCGGGTTCGATATTGATATCGCCTTTGATATATATTGCAACAATTGTCAAAATCCCTACCATTTTGACATTTGTTGCGATATATATCGAATTCGATATCAATATATCACCCGCGAGAATCACCCCCCTGGGCGCGAAGTCTTCACACGAGGTTATACTTTGTCGCACACGACTATCACTTCGTATAATAATAAGTATTCATGCAGAATTTGAGAGATGTCATTGTGTGAGAGGAATTTATCAGTGATTTTTAACGTGAAGACTATATGCTTTTATTAAAGTAATAAACTTGCATTTCCGATTAAATCTTGAGTTTAATTTTTATACTATCCATAATCCTCCCTTCTTGTTTTTGATTCACTTTATCACGAGCGTCTCCTGTCAAAGTTAGGCTAAGTTCATATGATCGCGCGGCACAACGAACCCCGCGGTACAAGTATTCAACTAAACAGTATTATCGTTTACATGAGTGCGCGGTACAAGAATTTAATTAAACATTAACGCTAAGTTCAGATGATCGCGCGGAGAAACTAACTAAAGAGGAATCGCGCGGTACAAGATCTAAGTAAATACAAGTGTTTATCGTTGACATGAACGCCGTGCCCCGCGCGTGCGATACGGAACGCGCCGCGCACGGTGAGTAGTTCCGCGCGCACAGTCATAGTTCCGCGCGCTCATGTGAACGTGGCATCTTGTACCGCGGCACAGGGCGGAGCGTCCCGCGCGGTCATCTGAACTTAGCCTAATATCGTTTACATAAGAGCGCGGCACCGCGCGATCATGTGATCATGTGTTCCTAGCCTTACATTATTGTCCCTCGAAGCAGCGGCGAATCCGGGGTGGGGGGGGGGCTAAGAGGCTGAAGAAATAGGGTGTTGGACTAATTTTGGGAAATGGTTTTATATTAATCTTAGTTACATTAAAAGCACACTACATTAATATTTTAGGGAGATCTACTGTATTATCAATAAAAATCAATGATTAAGTTTTAATTTCCAAACACGCTGTTTCTGACACAAATGACGTAACACGCAAGTAAACGTTTAGTTTTTATCAACATAACCTAAAATGAGATTTCACAAAACTTCTGAATGATCATACATAAAGATTCGTAAATAAATATAATTATGGTAGGTAGGTACTCACACTGCTGTTTTTACATTTTTAAGTTCCGCAGCATAATAATCAGCGTTATTCTTAAAGAAAAGTGCAACTCAATGCGTCTATCTTAGGTAGGTTGTATCAGCTTGCACAAAATTTGACTCCATTTTGAGATTCGATAGGTATGAATATTTATGCCACTAGATAGAAGATTTCTATGAAAACAGCTTCAGAAAAAGCTCAAACATCGATTATAGTATCCGTATATATAATGTACTCTGTGGATTATAGTACCTAATAGATTGGGAACATAAAATAAAACGCAAACTACAATCTGTCAAAGCCAAAGCCGTGCTTAGTGCTTACTCCAATGTTGCCAAGCTAGATTTTCATTTTACCCCAATGCCTGATTAATTTTACCCTAAAATCATAACTATTTATACAAAAATAACCTAAGGCTAAAGTTTTGGTTTTAGATATATATTAAAACAAGTTCTTTCTTAATCAATGGTCATATTTCACAATAAAAATATGCTGAATTTGTTTGTTTAACTCAATTTTTTTTGTTTAACTCAAGTTTGTTCGACCGCACGGTTATCGCAGTGGCTGAGAGATTGGCTGCTGCACGACGTGTCGCGGGTTCGATTTCCGCATTGCACACTGGTCTGGCTGTTTGTGTATGTGAAAAAAAACACATTATGGTATCACTAAGAACAGTAAGAATAAATTGTGTTGATACTTGACAACAAATAATATATTAGGGGCGTATTTTTCAATTGTTTGAAAAATTAATGTGGTGGTTGGTTTGACATATTTTCTACACAAAAGATGCCAAACAACACATCTATTCCTCAGAAAAAGTTACCTGACGGTTGAAAAATTGAACGTAAGTAAATAAGGTACGTAATTATGTTTTAATTATTTTTTATTTTACATAGATGAATTTGTTATAAAGATTCTATATATTAAATAAACCATTTATTACATAATTATGCGAATAAGGTAAATATGACAATTTGAAATATTTATTAAGTTTATGTATCAAAACTATTTCGGGTAAAATAACCCTATAAAGAATGTTGCCATGTAAAAAGTTTCGATTAAATCTCAGACTCAGTTTTCGTTTGCCAGACTTAGCCCTCTAGACCTCCAGTAAAATATTCCTCCATGCGGACAGCGGATTATTATTTGTTGTGCTAAGAAGTACTGTATTATAGATTATATTCTTGGTATACACTGTAAATATCTAAGTTCGTTTGCACTATTTACATAATTTAGTCGATTTAAAATGATAATAGTAATTCTAGTGCACCACTGACTCACAGATTATAAAAGACCGATTGACATGAGAGTTCTTACTGCTCTGTGATACCGCAAAAGTCGCGCGTGCTTGATGAGAGTCGCATTTATGGAATCAATTTTGATTGTTCTAAATTTCGGATGACTTGTGATAAAAATAGTCAGTGAAAATGATACTTCTAATTCGGTAAATCAAAATCGGAACCCCTATAAATTTCCTCTAGCAGAGTTTTTTTTTTGTGCCAAGTGTCAGTATTCAGTGAGTATTATGAACTTTGAGGACTATGAAACCCTTCCGACCCAGAACTCCGTCACACACATGACTGCCGGAGCCATAGCGGGGGTGATGGAGCACTGCATCATGTACCCGCTCGACTCCGTAAAGGTAAGCATGGCCCGCAGCCGCCGCGGCCAGGGCTCTGCTGTGTGCCACCATTAGTTGTGAATCTAACCTAATCAGTGTGACAGTTGTATCGGCTGGCCTGTTACGCCACCAATTTGCGTTGTCTGGTTATGTAAAAACATGTCAATTATCTATTTAACGACTATCAAACTAATAAATGTTGCGACGAGCCCAATATTTTGACCTTTACATGTTGTATGATAACCCCTCAACTATTGCAATTTGTCATTAAAATATTATTATTACAACTATTGCAATTACATAGTTTTAAGCTGGTTTTTACTAATATCATTGATAAAAAATGATGTCTAGACACATATCCAGCCAAAACCTCACAGTAACCTCTCTAATTCAATAATGTCAGACTAATAAGACTCTCTATATGTACATAAAAATAACATTGTTATTAAATAATTATAACAATAAGATAAAAGTATCATGGCTTTGACATGATTAAAATTCATAATCATAATATGTATACCTACATTTATAAAATAACATGCCTATATGTACATACAATATGTCTAACATACCTATTTGTATTGACTTAATAAATCAAGGAACAACAAAAAATGTGCGTTACATACTTGTTTGGACAAACAAGCACAGCGTGACCTTGGTCCATGATGGCTTGTTAGTTACAATGATATAGTAGGTACCTACTGCTGCATGCTAATCATAATCTGTGTGGAATACACTGCTGTCAGTAGCTGTTTAAGCTGTTTTTGTTGTAGTCTGTATTTATTATAATGTTGGATACATAACTGCCATCTTATTAAGGAAATGTTTAGAAATAAAAAAAAATATATTTACTTACAGCAAGAATTCAACAGTGTTTATTTAATGAAGCTTAATGGTCAATCAAGACATGTTCTTAAAGAAATGGTTCAAAAGACATTTATGCCATGGTGGCCACTTTTGTCAATGTATTGTTATAATAAATTGAGTAAAGAATGCTAATATTTTTTGTTAAATTAATTTTGTATCAGCAAGCTATGGTTGGTACTCAATAGGCAGAAGTTAGTACATCCAGGACAGTGTTTTCTGTGAATGTGTTAAGTGAAGTAGTAAATAACCCATGCTTGCGTGTGGCACACCGTGGTGGCACACTCAGTGACTGACATGTTGTTATACATCATGTCATTACTGTGTAATTATTGTTGTTTTCCAGTGCAGTGTGTACCTAACATTATGTATCAATGGCTGTAACTATCTGTGAACTTTATATTTTGATAACACTGAGGAACATTACAATAAGGCTATGTATAGTCAATTAGTCATACAATAATAGTCATACTAATAATTACATTATTTGAGTTTCTTTTCTTTGGAACCCACAGTTTAAATACAAGCTGCATTTGATCATTGTACCACCTAATGTTGCACAGTTTTATGTGACTATTATATTGCGTGTCAACTGTCACACACTTGTTATTTTATCTAATGCGCCCGCCACACACTCGACGAGTGGCATGGGCAGTAGCGAGGAAAGGAGGCAGAGACATAGTGTGGCAACATTACTCGTCATGCCACACGTCATGCTACTCGTCCTCTCTCTCTCTCTCTCTCTCGTCTCGTCCGGCAGAGAGGGCAACATCGCGGCAAATCACGGCAGCGCGAGGAGCATAGCGATGAGTAGCGCAAGGAGCATAGTCTGGCAGGTGCATAAGATTTAATATTTGATATGTATAACATTACATTTCTTGAGAAAGTACCTACTCAAAATAAATATAAATAACTGCAGTTTTAAAAAATATATATGTATATATATCTTTTTTTTTATTTTATTTATTTATTTATTTAATTACATACATACAACTACCATTACAGTTTCCCAATACGATAGTGCAGTTTAAGATACAACAAAAATGTATAAATGTATAAATCTACATATCATCATCATATTCTTTATTGTGAATCAAGTCTATGTACCTAAGTATATTTTTTATCCATATAAAGGGAACAGAATTCCAAGCAGTAAGTTTAGCATAAGGTGCATCAAATGTTCCAGTAACATTGAATATTGTAAAAGAGTAATAATGATAGTCTGCTGTTCACTGACTACCCCTCCAGCAGATGTCATTGCAATGTCAATATTATATTATGTGTAATTACTTGACCTTAAAGTAAAGAATTTCATGTGATTGTACTTAGGAATAAGAAACTAAGAATATAAAGAAAATACTAGTACCCAGTATTGAAATACCACAATATTATAAATAGTCACTTTATGAAATTAAGTTGTACGGAGCATTAGGTAAACTTAGCCATAATTGCATTAATAATATTGTGCACACGATTAATAGGTAATTCAAGTTAATCTCATGTTTTTTCCTTATAGGAAAAGAAGTCGCAGTCCAATGTTTACCATTGTAATTAAAACTAATTTGTCTGTTAATTATAGAATTGGTACGTTTATTATGATATCAATAATAAATATAATAAGTAGGTAATCATTGTCATTTATCTGGAACATAATCTGGACACAAAAGAAATACATTAGGTGAATATGCTCAACTAAAATATCACAAGATGCAAATGTTTAATTAGTGTAATAATGTGCTATATAAGGAAGTAGTCCGCCTTGTTCGCGTTCTGCCAGCAGACCTGCGTGAGGTAGGCGGTGTCGCAGTGGTCGGCGCCGCGCTGCGTGCCGCACGCGCGCAGCGCCGGCGCGTTCTGCGCGGCCAGCGCGGGCGGCAGCAGCGCCAGCACCGCCTCGATGTCCACCTCGCCGTCCGCCAGCATGCCGGCCGTCTCCATGGTGCACTTGATGTAGCACTTGAGCTTCTCGTCGGGCATCAGCGCCGCGCCGCCGTTCACGCGCTCCACCAGCGCCACGTCCGCGCCCGTCTCCTCCGCGCAGTTCTCGCGCACCATGCGCGCCAGCTCCGCCATGTCCTCGTCCATCTCCACCGCCGCCAGCGCCGCCGCCGTCAACACCATCACCACCGTCGCCAGCGCCGTCCGGAAGCACATTGTCGATGCAGAGTGCGGGCACTAATGATGCAGCCCGGTCTGCACCGGTTTATATAGCGAGCTGCTCAATGTCAACCTGATCTCTGGTCACATGGACCGAGTGATGCCTAAATTACACGCTCCTCGTTAATATGCTGTGATTAAAAAATATTGTTTGTTCGCAAAGTGTACTGCTGCAGAGGAAATTGTAATTTGTCAGCGATAGTGTAGAATCATCGGAAAAAATGACATACTCGCTAAACAGAGAATTACAGGCTACTAGCGTTTATTTTTTATGGTTATACCTACTAAACATTTTAGGTTTGTCAGTAAAAATAATATTGAGGTGTCATCTTCGTTAAATACATAATAAAGGAGTGCGGAGAACTATGTGCACGGTGTAGAGCCGAAGATCAGGTATTGCTCGACGGATTGTCTGTCGGGCGAGCCTCGGCGCCGGCGCGCGCGTTCTGCCGCAGCACTCCGTATGTGGCGCACGTGCTTGTTGCTTGTTGATTCACTTGCGGTACATTGTTGCAGACTCGGATGCAGTCTCTACGGAGTGCCAACAACAGCTCCATCTCCGAGACGTTTCGGCACATGGTGAAGAAGGAGGGGCTGCTCAGGTAAGCCACATTGCCACAACTAACTGTTTCATATGGAGGACACGTATTGTTTACTAGACTCCGTCCGCGTGGTAGTCGGAGTAGCGGGAGTTCATGGTAAGTAGTCCACATAATATCGTTATTTCATAAAATAACAACTAAATATGTGTAGGTAAGTATACCTGTGGCCACTTTCTCTATATTGAGAAAGGGAAATGTATGTAATTAATTAGGCCATAGGTACTCATGGTACGTATGTATGTACCAATATTGACGCGGTGATTGCTATGTAAGAACACACGGCCCACTCAGTGAGTCAGTGCACAGCTACAGAAGCTCCGAATGCCCCGCAGTCCGCGACAACAAGCTGTACCTACACTACCTACGCGACGTCACTACACGGGCGATGCTCGTTACACGAACATTCTATAACTCCAAATCGTAAACCTCCATAGTACATATTACCCAATAGTCTGAACACTACTTCGCACCACAACGTGAACTGTTTGTACTTAACCGTGTCTGATCGCAGACATTTACAGCCTTGCATCACGGGAAGGCAACGCGAGACAGTTATTTAGGCAGTTGGTGTATGTAACTCCGCAACCCTTACTCGAGTGCGAGGCAGCTGGCGCCCGCCGATGAGCGTATGCACTATGAACACAAATTGCGTCGTTAGTGAATGGGGCTGCTGCTCCTTGTTGTGGTCGCCCGGGGTCCGCCACGCGCGCTCTGTGTGCTGGACATACGTTGCGTGTCAACAGGCTACCGTCCGCTCGCCTCCGCGTTCCACATTTTATTATTTTCTTTCAAGTATCGTAAACAGATGCAAAGTTCATGCCTAAAGTCCTTTACTTACATGATCTGTCAGAAGGATCTTATCTTCAGCTGTTTTAAAAACGTCTTTCTTTAACAGCAAGTAGACTGTATTATCGTTCAAATAAAATAAAATTGTATTGAACGTTTGAGTGCTGCTGCAGCGTGTCTTTGACACTCGTTGACCACTGCTGTCGTACAACCTCGAGCACCTCGCAAGCCGCGGTCCCACCGCGTCTGCCCGCTGCCTTCTAGCACTCTCATGACTGACTGACCTGACAGCCCTCGGCTCCTCATGGTGGTACTTATAAGGTAAGCTATCGTACATAAATGATAGCTCAGACGACTTCTTGTGCAGTCAACTTATTATAAAAAGTCCTCTCCTCCTTAGTAACCTACCTGTATTTTCTTTTGTTCTTCGTCAGCGGTAGTATAATAAAATAGCTTATTTCGTCACAGGAGCGTATATAAATAGCGACAGACCCATAAACAAAATCATAGAAATGTACAAATACGACCCACTATGCTAGAAGGGAATGGTCACCCAGATGGAAGGTGTGGTACGTAAGCAAGCCCTTAGGTGCTGGGCACTGGACGATGGCACACGAGCGCCTCTCCCGGAGCCTCACCTGTACACCCAGCCGCACTCCCAAGGTGGATGGTACAGTGGTACACCCTACTTGGGAACCAAATGAGCTGCATCAGCGTGCTGGTAATGGTCATCACGACCACATACTGTAGCGGTCTTATCTAGGAGGCTAAAGGCCCAAACACACTTGCGCTTACTAATCAATAATAATCACCAGTGGACGTTAACAGGCTGATTCAAGATTATGTAGAGCGACCCTATCACCAGTAATCGTACAACAGTATAATATTATGCATGCATTCTTTACTATCGAGTATTCAACCATTCATTGAGAAGCTATTTAAGACTGATAAGATGCGCTACGCACAGCAGGCACGGATAGCTCGCGAGGTGTAAATCTTATCACCGCTGCAGTGCCCACGCACATTTGGGTCAGTGCTGTCGTACGCTCGTAAGTCGTATCGTCGTAAGCCCGGGTTGTCAGCAAGTGTTTTCGCCAAGTTATTTAGCAACAGTTGATCAATACAAGAGATATGATTTGTGGTGGCTAGATTAGGATTCCTAAACGACAAAGGATGAATAGTAAAGACTTAAGATAATCCTACTAATATTATTAATGTGAAAGTTTGTGAGGATGGATGTATGTATGTTTGTTACTCTTTCACGCAAAAACTACTGAATGGATTTTGATGAAACTTTACAGTAATATAGCTTATACATCAGAATAACATATAGGCTACTTTTTATCCCAAAAACGCGGGCGAAGCCGCGGGCAGAAGCTAGTAATGAATATTTATGGCTTGTTACGCCACAAATAGTAAGCACAATGCCACAATGCTAAGGGCAGTCCGGCAGTCGGACGCGGCGGCGGCGGCGGCGCCGCCTCACGTACGCTGATAAGATAACAGATAGCACATATCTTGCGATAGTGCAGGCCCCGCGGTGCAGAGGGCTAAATAACACAAAGGTTTCTAAATGACTTTTTATTTAAGTGCATACTTTGTAAACTAGAAGCTCTGAAAGTCCTAAAAAATGTTCCCTCCCCCCCTTTAATTTTCCAACCGCGTTATCAAAAGATCTGAAAAAAATCAAGCTTATAGCATCTAATAAATACTCTCGATTAAAATTAGTTTGAACAAGATACGTCAATAACTTTTTGAAGTATTACTATTTTCAGTTTTGAGTTTGACAATCGCAAAAATAAGTTTGTATCTCATAATTGAATAATCAGACGAACTTACCTTAAGTGAAGTCCGATTATAATTTTATGAACGGTGATCTGAAATATAATTTATAACGATGTAGTAATCTCCATTCGCTAGTAATGGCATCGCGGTTTAGAGGTGATGATTTTTTTGATATATGGAATGGCAACCCTGCTTTGACACTTTTTTAGAGATAGCGTTGCTTTGTTGGCCCATTCGACAAGGGACTGTTATTCCAATACAGGATGGGCTGGGTGGGTAATTATATTTCAGATCACCGTTCATAAAATTATAATCGGACTTCACTTAAGGTAAGTTCGTCTGATTATTCAATTTTATTTCACGGTGATCTGAAATATAATTTATAACGATGTAGCTGTTTAGAGTATTAAGTCGACATGGGCTAGTATTATTTTGACTAAAAGGAGAAAACAGCTTTATAAGAAGCAACTTTTATTTGAGGTTTGAGTATTTGCTTAAGTACTCATAATATTATTAGCACTTCTGCTGAATTTAGTTTATATACTTAATCAGTATTTATCAAATAGCAAATAACTTAAAACATTCCACAATAATTACATAAACTTTCAAAAGAAAAGCTCCATTAGGTAGCTTAGCTTAGAAATAATTATTATTCAAAATAAATAATATTTTATATATTTCTTCTTCATATTTTTATGAATCTTGTATCATAATAACTTAATTAAATACTTTGGTAAAATTTATTAGACAAAGTACTTATAAATAATAATTGGCCAATTACCGTTGTCATAATAACTAAACCATAACACTATTTTTAAATATTTGAAAATATAATTAACAATAAACCTTTGAACGTTAGGTAAACATAAACGTTATACCTATATTTATTTTATGTGAACGCAAAAAGCTAGGTAGGTATATCTTTATGTTGGAAGTAAAGACAGCATTAATAAAGCTGTCATGTGGAACATTACATGTGGAGCAATTAACTGGTACATCACGAAATTTCGCAAACGTGAGACAGGTGTCCGACCAACCTGCCATTTTCCTAATGGTAAATATTTAATTTATTAATTAATATTTGTGAATATTATTGGTGAATATTTTTGTGTTGACTCCGCTTTCCTTCATGTTCATGACTGATTTAATCCACTTTCTAATTGTTTGTTTGGATCTTATTAATTTGTCTACTAGTTAATAGCAAATACCTATTTTTCACCATTCCTAATAGTTGATGTTTGCCCAATGTTTGTTTTAAAGCTCTAGCTGGATAAACTACGGGGTTTTGGTCACAAAATGGTAATTTAAGTGATGAAGTTGATATTTTTATAAGATCAGAAATTTTTATGTAGGTACCTATATGTATAATGTTTTGATACATGGATGTATCTTCTATTTTAATTACCGACAAAGTCTGCACCCTTTGAGCAGTAGCAAGAGCTAATTAAGTGACAAGCTTTTTACTTAATTTTCCTAAATTTAAATCCTTATTAACGGCCTAATTTGTCAGGAATCTTAGCACTATCGAAGGATCCCAAGTATTAACATACTTACAAAGTGGGTTTAATTCTATAAAGGCCTTTAAAGAAAAGCTTTATGCCTGTGATCGTCACTACCAAACTCTTCATTTATTCAGAAGGGAGAGTGCCGATCTAGCAGAATTTAACGAGCCGTAGGCTAGATTTCTTTTATTATTTCATTGAGTTAATTTATTACATCCGGTATTGAATCTGTATAGATTTCTATCCCGTGGGGTTTGCAGAATGACTACCAGCTCTTGCATGTTGTGTTGTATTGCTTTAACATACCTGGTGAAAAAAGATGATAACATAATATTTTGTGAGCCTTCTGGCAAACCTCTGCATCTGAATGTTTCCCGCAGAAGATGTTCACTGCCAGAGTAAGTGAACTGCTCAATGGGTGTTCTGTACTGGAAGGGCATAGTAACAATTGTAGTTAGTAGGTAGAACAATTAACCGGCAGGTTGAAATATTGCTGGTTTGTACCCATCAACATTTTTGCCAATGGGGTACCATGGCTGAAAAGCACCATAGGTACTATGGCTGACAAGTCCACAGGGAAGTCTCCTTAGCTTTGTCGTTTTTTATTTTTTAGACATTTTGTAATTAACGCAAAGGGTGGAAATGCCTAAAAGAAGTACCTAGTATATTCTATCTATCTATCTATCTAGTTGCTACAGTGTAGTGTAAAGGGATCTATTTGAAATGCATATACATATAGGTCTCTATGTCATGATACACAGGTATGTTTTAGCATTTTGCGTTAATCCTGGTAGCAAATAAATCAATAGGTAGGTACTTGGCTTGCCTAACCTTCTCTCAATTTGATTGAATGCATATTCTATTATTAATCCCCACTCAGAGTCAATGTTAGTCAAATTTCTTTATTCCTCATCTGCAAAATTATCTTTAGATTTTATGTAAGATGCCTGAATTGATATGAACATTTATAGCTTTGCACCAATCCCATATTTTTCTACTAACATTATTGAGATGTGGAAATTGAACCCTAAGTACCCGTTTTAATAATGCATGTTATGGTGGTGGTGTTGTCAATCCGAAGAAGAATATCAGTTATTTTTTGATTTTGCAAAGCATTTTAAGCCAAAATATACAGCCATTAGGTCTCAGTGGTATATGTGATATTTTGATTATGACCATAGGACTCCAACACTCTCACCATTGCAATGAACCCCCAACCTGATAGAGAAACATCTGTATACAGATACACATGTGAATCGAGATTTATTGGCTTAAAATGTTTGCTGTTATGCGTTATGTTATCCGTCCACCACTGGAGGTCTGACATTAACATAATATAGTTGATGATTTAGTCTTTTGATTTAGTTAATGCCAAGTATTTGTATATACCATACCATATAGTGTGGCTGGGCATGCTGCTACTAAAGTGCCCAGTAACTTAGCAAATTCTCTTATTTAGCATTTTGTAATTTTAGGAATTATAATTATATTTCATTTTCCCAAAGGTAGCTCAAGGTACAATGACATGGGGTTTCTAATCCAAGAGATTTGCAATATTTACTAGGCAAAGTGTTGGTTTTTCAAAATTAATAATGAAGCCCAAGCACTTCCGAACAAAAATATTATATGTTTGGCCGATACATCAATAATCATCAATATGGATTGTAGATAGGGAGCCTAAATTTCTTAGATTACCAACCACTGGTTTTAATAATTTGGTGAACACAATCGGTGCCATACACAACCCTTAAGGTAATGCTGTAAATTCATATAAAGTTTCATCAAATTCAAAATGGAGGTACTCCCTATGTTCATTGGCTTTATGTGCTAATAGGTATGATACCTACCATAAGATCTATGTAACACATACAATAACCATGATCAATTAACCTTATTGCAGTCCTTATATTATCCTCTGTGGTTAATGGCTAACTTCTATGAACTTATTCAAATGATTTACTACCAATATGTATTATGTTATATTTAGTATAAATATTTGTATGCCATTAGGTTTAGGTACAAATAAAATCTTTGAAATGTATTCTCTTTGTATGACAGCATGGTGTCATAGCCCCCAACTGTAAAAGATTTTTACTATTTTATAAATTATTTTTAGGGGCTATATTTTGATGAGGATTAGACATAAAAGGAATATAATATCCTTTAATTCACTACAATATAATGGGGTCATTTGTCAATGACATCCAAAAAGCAAAGTAGTTTTAAATTGGCAGCATGTACCTTATGTCCTGCTGAGTTTGTGGTGGGCACCCCGGGTTCTCTCGGAACGCTGTGGGTTGTAGGTCATCTTGTGGTGCGAAGGCTGTGGTTGGCTTCATGGCCCACCTTGGGATGAAACACTCCTGTTTCCTATGTATTATTTGTGATCTTAGCTGCTCTCCATAGAGAAGTTCATTTTTGGTTGTATTATGAGTCATTTCTAGGAAATGTCTAACTGGGGCCACTAGTGACCTTCTTGTTTAGTTTCAATTTTTCCACTGAGATTTGAGCATGTTTTTTCTATAGAGTCATTAATTATGTTTGACATGGTCTTGTCTACAAATTGGTGCAGTACCCATTTGTTTCTGCTGGTAAACAATACACTTGTCTCTAATCTTCCCACTTTCAGAGATCACTGCCCCTACTTTTCATATAGTAGGCATCCAGAAGTTGACAGATTACAGGCAAATTATGCAATTTTAGGATGTCATCTCTCCCCATCTTAGATCATGTTATATGTATATGTTAGTTCCAACATTTATAATTATCATTATTTAGGTAATAATACTTTTTTATTTTATTTGATCACTTCATACTCTTGGCCCAGCAATTGTAATGACTCTTCATTCTGCTTCTGGCGGTTCCAATTGTTGTTCAACCTCTCGGGTCTGGACATTTTGGGTCTCAGTCTGATCCCCAAGGGCCAAGTTTTGAGGGATGAATTCACACTGACCGATGACTTCATCTGAAATATGAGAAAAACCTTGGAGGTTTTCTCAAGAGCATTTTGCTTGCATTATACCGTATCTCGTACAGTTAAATGCGCATGTGATGACCTGTGCAAGCAGCAGAATCGGTATCTCGTACCGACAACAGAATTCTGTTTTACATCAAAGTTGGTATCTCGTACCAAAGTTGATCTTCGTGTTTAAAGTATCTCGTACCAACACGGTATATATGCTCGTTAACATAGCCAGGAACGTTCCTTGATTTCGTTGCACTGTAAATCCTGCAAAAAGACTTACCTTCATTATCCGGAGTATCGGTACGCAAGGGGCTCCGCTCACGGTCGGTAGGTACTGCGTCAATTAAGGCTGCGACTGCGGTTCCGCTCACTGTCGTGACTCCAACATTTGTTACGATGATGCTGCTTCAACTTTTTACTGGATTTACACAATTTTCTAAATAGTTTTTCTTCCGAAACCATTTTTGCATGCGATGCCGCGAACGCGCGAAAAAAGAAGTGTCAAAGCAGGGTTGCCATTCCATATATCAAAAAAATCATCACCTCTAAACCGCGATGCCATTACTAGCGAATGGAGATTACTACATCGTTATAAATTATATTTCAGATCACCGTGAAATAAAATAATATTATAAAATACAAACTTATATTTGAGGTAAAAAGACTGAAATACTTCTTAGGTACTACGGAACCCTAGACTGAGCGTGGTCCGGACACGCTCTTGCCCGGTTTTGTTTTATGAAACTAGATTTGCCGAGGGTGTGACAGACGGACAGATGGATGGGACGAAATTATAAGAGTTCCTAGTTTTACTACGGAACCCTAAAAATACTTTGGTTGAGCAGTTTTTTAACCAGCTTTTATTTTTCTTTTATTTATTTTTTTGAGGAAAAAAAAAAAATACCAGCTTCAATAGACACTTTAGTTACCGTACTTAGTTCACTTTGCCTATATTGATGATGTAATTATTTACACAGTGGCGTAGCGTGGGGGGGCGGGCTGGGGGGGCCATTGCCCCGGGCGGCATACGAAAGGGGGCGGTGGCAAGCGCCACGATTTTTTTTATTGGAAATAATAAAATGTTACTCGCGTCAAACCCTTAATTTTGATACCCCACATGACCCTGTATTTTTTTATTTTAGTACGACCTCATTAATGGCGAATAACATCCGCCATGTTCGTTTTTTCATAATACATATACCTACCCTATAACACTCGCGACGTCGTCGATACAAATCGAATGCTACATCATTTGTTAAAATCCGTTCTCTCGCCCCTCGCGCTCATCTCTGGGCAGTTGCCTATCTTTTATGAAGACTCTCTGCGTGCCTTTCATAATCGTTACTTATCTTTTATGAAGTCGCTCCTCGCTTTCATCTCTGTCTGGACGCCTTTCATAATCGTTACCTATCTTTTACTCATCTCTGAGCACCTTTGATCTTCATCACCTATATTTTATGAAGCCGCCTTTCGCGCTCATCTCTGGACGCCTTTCATCCTCGTCACATCTTTTATGAAGCCCTCGCGCTTACATCTGGGCGGCTTACTCGTAGGAAAACTGAAATACTCCTTACTATGTAACCTTAGACTGTGCGTAGTGCGACACGCTCTTGCCCGGTTTTTTGGGCGTTTTTATTTATAATTTATTTATGGGGTGACAAAACTTAAAACCTAGGGCGCCAAATCTCAAAATACGCACCCGGTTAAACACTATACCCCTTTTTGAGCTTCACCGCAGCCGGGTAAAAATAGGGGGGGAGGGGGGGCGGCAAATTTCCGTTCGGCCCCAGGCGGCAAAAACCCACGCTACGCCATGTAAGTAAAAGTTAAAACAGCCTTCCATTGACCTGTCAATGCCACCTTTAAAAATATCACAATAATATTGTGTGAAAGCATGAAAAGGGTGTGAAACAGTTTCGGAAGTCGGTGCGGGCCGGCGGCGGGCGTAGGCTTAGTAAGAGGGTCCCGTTGATAGGTAGGTACCCTTCAAGTACTTCAAGAACCCTAAAAACTGATTGCCACTTGCAATTTACATCTGTGACGCAAGATCATCAATGAAATAATGACTTAAGTAATTACATAATAAAAAAACCGGCCAAGTGCGAGTCGTACTCGCGCACCGAGGGTTCCGTATCATATTTGGACGTTTAAAGTGAAAAAATCCGGACCGCATAACTAAGTTTGTTTGTGAAGGAATTTTGATGATTTTGAAAAAACTGTACTAGTTAGGAACATCGTTTTATTTTTGGTGCCATATTTGGATCAATTCCTATCAACCCTAATTATTTCAGATTTTTCGCCTCGCAAACTTCGGAGATAAGGGGGGGGGAATGGTATTTTTTTGGACATTTTTCATCATATATGTCGAAAACTGTGAGACATAAAATAAAATGAAAATATATTTTTAACCGACTTCAAAAAAGGAGGTTCTGTATTCGTCCCGTATGTATGTATGTATGTTTGTATGTGCGCGATTTTCTCAAAAACTACTGATTCGATTTGGATGGGGTTTTCACTAACGTAATCTACATACTTTCAGGAAGGTTTTAGTATATAATACATTATGTAATCATTCCTATGTACAAAGTTATATGCATAAATGTACACACTACGTAGAAGATTTACTGTTGAACGAAGTCGTCAAAGTAATCTAACGCGAGATAAAGAACTAAAAAGGGAAAATTAAAAACTTTTTTAACAAATAATAACAGAAAATATATTTTGAAATGTGCAGATCAAGCCCTTTCATATGATATGTCACTTGACCTAGTAACCCCACTTTAAAATTTTGAACCCCCACTCCGGCCCCTTTTGCAATGAAAATAAAAATATTTTTTGACATTTTTCATTTGCAATAAAGTTGAACAAGCATTATTTATAACTGTTCCAAATTTCAAGTCGATAGCATAAGTAGTTGCTGAAATAAGCAGGTGTGACAGACAGACAAACAGACAGACGAAGTCGCACCATAAGGGTTCCTTTTTTACCATTTTGGTACGGAACCCTAAAAACGGTACATTAAAAAAACCCGGATACAGTCAGGTCAAAGACAGTGCGGTAATACGGCCGAGTTATAATTTCAATGATTCGAGTCGACAGTCAGTCGATCACTAAGTCATCCCCTCATGAATATGTATGGCAGCGGCGCGACGGCCGACCGTCGGCCGCGCCGCCTCATTCATACGGCGCACACTACACAGTCAGACTCCTCACAACTAGGGCTGCCATCCGTTCGAGTTTCCCCGGTTTTGTCACAGTTTGGGAGGGCGTTCGGGTATGGCAGCCCTACTCACAACCTGCATGATGAGGCGCAACAATCCTGCCAATTTATAGAAATCATATAAATTGAAAGACAAACACATTCAGTCGTGTTAACGCAACCATTGTTGGCAAAGATCATAGAATATTTCTATGATCTGAGGTTGTGTCATAGGAATTTTAAAATGTTGTCTAATATGCACATTTATTATTTATTTATGCAACTACTCTGGCATTATAATTATGTTTTTTTTTTAAATTTGATGATCTTGCACTTTGCAGGGCTTGTGTTTGTCTCGCCTGCTGTGTAGTAGTGGTGCGCTGCACGCCTGCCTAGCAGGAACCTGTTCATTCGTGGCGTATGACAGGAAACATGGTGAAATAATAACACGCCGGCTTAAAACTCTATCCTCTTAAAGTTGGACTAGTAATGCACCTATAGGTCTTACAGATTATACCTAAGTAATTTTTATATATTTTTTTTGTTTGTCCAGCTGTCGCTTTCTCCAGCCTCGCCAAGTTAATGCATAAATATTCCAAGTACCCAGGGCTAGTCACTCGCAAACTGTGCCGACACTGTTGCACAGCAGAGAGTTGTGTCGACTCTCGTCCTCATCGGACCAGTTCCATTGACAGTTGCAATGTTGCTATGTAGTATAGTAAGGCAACAATGACTTTACAGGACACCGCGTTGTTCTTGTTAGCTTGGCGTGCCTGCATGTCGGATTGTCGGCAGAGTAAGCGCGTGGCAGATGTAACAGTGCGGCCGGAGGTGAGTGCGCGCCCCCCGCGGGCCCGGCCCGGCGATCGCGAAGTCCAGGTTATTGGGTCACACACGTGACATAGCCACCGTTATCTCGGGCGGGCGTGATTCGCAGCCGCCTTCGTCTAGTAATCGCCGATACTGTAATCGCTCATTATCATGTCGCGTGCACTGATACGGACCAGTGAAAGTGCCGCAGCGTCATGAATGTGATCGAGTGTGTATGAGGAAAGGACGCCGCTGTCCGTTGCTGCGTCTCCAATGTCAGTTGCGCAACTTTTTAAATTATATTTCTACTTTTACCAAATGAGAAACTGGTAGATATTTTTTCCAACTTTTCCTCAGTTTATTCATGTATTGTCGAGTTCCAGTTTATTTCCTAGCTGGGCTGCATATCATCCACAAAGGCCCATCCCTTTTTGGAGTCGAAGCGTGTATTATTTGGAGCCTATCTGGTATACCTATCTACTAATAAGGTGGTCTGTGTAGGATACATGTATTTGTCATTTTGTATCTAATTTGAATTGTGTCGCGACTGGCGCGGCCAGCTCTGCCGTCTCTGCCGTCGGACTCTAACAACTGCAGACGCTACAGTTGTTAGAGTCCGACGGCAATTAGATAATATTATTTATCTTGGTGTGGACCTCAGATCATAGAAACAAGGAGATATGCCATCATAGCAAATTAGTACGGGAACAACTGATGCCACTTTTAGTACATTTTTCGACACAATTACGCGCATAATTAAGCGCTCCTTGTGAATAAAAAAATCTCCCATGCATTAAACATTCCGCACACCCTAAATCTAACACTGTTAATCGTCACTCAACACCAGCACTAAACTAAAACACTGTATTTATACCATCGATCGTGTTCGGTTCGTCGCCAGCACGTACGTTTTTAGGGTTCCGTAGTAAAACTAGGAACCCTTATAGTTTCATCCCGTCCGTCTGTCCATCTGTCACACCCTCGTCAAATCTACAGTTCATAACCAATCTGTATGAAACTTCGCAGTTAGATGTCTTCTGTGAGCCGCCATAAAGGCATGTAGTGAAATTACGTAAAATAAAATAATTAGGGGTGACCCCCATACATTAAACTGAGGGATGAAAAAAAATATTTGCGGGCACCCCTTCGTGTGGGGCATCGTTGAATAGGTCTTTGAAAATAATTTAGAGTTTTCTAAATTACTTTTTTATTTAAGTCCATATTAAGTGAACTAGGAGCTCCGAAAGTCGTTAACAATGTGTCCCCCCCCCTGTAATTTTCCAACCGCGTAATCAATAACTCTGAAAAAAATCAAGCTTATGGCATTCAATAAACTCTCGATTAAAATTTGTTTAAACAAGATACGTCAATAACTTTTTGAAATATTCTATACTTTCGATTTAAATTGGTTTGAACACGATATGTCAATAACTTTTTGAAATATTCACTATTTTCAGTTTTGAGTTTGACAACCGTAAAAATAACTTATGTTGGTAGTCGGAAGACTGAAATAGTTCTTGCTACGGAACCCTAGACTGAGCGTGGTCCGACACGCTCTTGCCCGGTTTTTAGTATGAGCAATTTGCTCAAAATCGGACATCAAGCTCGATAGCGCCTTGGCACATCTCTCTTGTTTCTATGATCTGAGGTGTGGACTGTGGGGGCTCAGAGGTCGCACACTACCGAGTGGCACGATTGTTGTGAACGACCCGTGCACCAATTAAAGTTTCTGAAATAACTTTGATGATGACGTCGTAACAGGACCTCCAAGTATATATTATTACAACTAATAACGTTTGCCCATTTATGGTTGACAAATTGCATAAATATCGTCACGCGTCGCCAACCCCACGCCCCTATAATACTTGCATGGGCTGTGAAGCGTGAAGTCTAAATAAACGTTTGGTCGGGTTCTCTTCACAGGCTTGAAAGTACTGGTAGGTATATAAATGACATTAGTTATCTCAGTGTGTCACCACTGGTCGCCAACGTCTGGTGTATAGAGTGCGCTGGGGCAGTCGAGCGGCACTCCGTGTTGCGATACATGTTCTCGGCGTGGCAGCCACAGCCGCCGCACGCCTCTACACTGTGCCCTTCCACCCTAACAGATCCTGCAAAATACCATCGTTCAGTCAAATAGCCTGGGCGTGCCATTATAACATCGTATCGAACCTCTTGCGTCGAAATATCGATAAGACGCTCGAGACTACTTACACCAGGATGTGGATCATATTTGCAATAAATACAAATATCTGTATGTTTTTGTAAAGAGGAATAATTGGCAAACCAGTCTCTCATGGTCGGAAGTCAGCTGGTGATCAATGTTCAGCACAATAGTACTGCGTTATGTTAAGAGTCCTTGTTGAGGGAACATACCGACGTGAACCAAATAGGTATAAACGTTAGAAACGTTTCAATAATCCTTTTGACATAACACTCGTTTAAGCGCTGTGCACTGCCCTGTGCGCCGTGTGTCGCGCTGCCCGTCATTGCAGCCCGTCTTAATTACACAGTAGCAGCCAGTTATCAGTGTCAGTACGTGACGTTCGTGCAAGCAAACAGACCGTAAGAGTTATAAATTAAATAAACACCAATTACAGGGCCAAAGAGGCGACGACGTATGTAGTTAAGTATACGGAATAGCTACTTATTAAAAAAATATACAGATCGGACTAACTTACGTAGTGATGTCCTGATCCTAAATTACGTAAAGTAATCGCGTTCTCACTGAATACCATGTATGTTGTAATGTAAGCTTGTGTGTGTCGTCGGTGGCATCATCCACAGTACAGCTGTCAGTATCTCGCTACTGGGTATTTGCTTCTTCTGGACTATGCCATTGCCAGGTGCCTCCTGCTTATTGACAATATAGTCGACCCACGGCTGTATGTAACCCTTGCGCACAGTCCACTACTGGGCATTGTAACAGGATTCCTCTCCCCTCAGGCGTGTTTCCAACACAGATTCAGTGGTCTCGCACTGGTGACCGCTGCCCCTCATGCGGCCTGACAAGTAGATGGCTGCTGCTGGTACTACGTGCCATCTATTGATCTTTTCAGTCTCTCCCTCAGTCTCTCCCACAGTTTCTAAAAGCCTGGTCAAGCAGTTTAATCTAATTAGTTAATCTGTTGTCAAATCTCAGCTTTTGTTATTGATTTAACGAAATAATAACACTGGCCAATTATATACATATTATATCACTAGACATGAGATCTGATGATAGATTACATTGAACGGGCTTTCAGAAACTGGAGGTCAGTCTCACTTGTGAGTGCAGGAGCGTTAACATTTTTGGCAAGGTGTATGTCGTACGTTTACATCGCTATCTGAGAACTAATTAGTAAAACTGTTCAGAGTTTGTAATACACATCTCATACGATTTCACGCGTTATCAACGCGCAGCTAGTTGGTATAATCAGTGTTTGTGTAGCTTGCTATGCTATTGATGTAGTAATGTACCTACAAACTGCAAATGCAGTAAATATTTGTAGAGTCGTGTGCATCCGCGGAGTAAATATTCTCAAATAGATAAAACTATGTCAATGTACTGGGCGCGCGGTGACGACTGCTACGATCCCGCCTACTCGTCGTGTAGTCCCAGCTCTAAATAGGCCAAGCCGCATGCCGTCGGTGCCAGTCTAGGCTTTAATATTTGAGACCTTAATTGAACACAGATACAGATTCCAGCCGGGCTAACATGCGCGCCGCGACAAATTTTGTCGACTGTTTTGTCTCGTTCTTACTCGTGCGGATACGAGACAAATGCACGATAAAGGCGTCGACAAAATTTTGTCGCGGTGCGCATGTTAGGCGCTCAGGTAAGTGATAATAAAAGGCGAATATATCTGCATAGTTATAGCTGAGCACAAAAGGTAGAAGTGAACACAGCGTTCACGTTGCGTGCTTCATAGAAATCGTGACGGGTGACGCCTGCCAGGAGCCGCTGTTTCGCGCTATCCTCGTTATCGATCATCGATCCGTCTGCCTGCTCTCGCTCATTCAGCTTGTAGTCAGTTAACACATTTTTTTTTTGGTGTCGCCAATAATTAGGAAAAAAAATAGTAAAATGAACCACAAACCACAATCCAACGGAAACTCGATTTTACAAACGTAAAGGAAACTGTTAATGGTGAAGGATAAAGTGTTTTTGCAACAACGGTCATTAGAAATTGCGCGCAAGTGTCGGAGCGATTCACGCGAGCCTCGCGCACTGTGGAATCGCCAGCTCTTGTGGAATCGATTACACTGAACGATGGACCGGGAGGTTATGCACGATCTGCCTGCTTTCAGACGCCCATTTTCAGAGAGGTCACGCTTATCTAAATTGAAACTAAAAGCGTTTAATACATTTCGACGGGAGTACATGTAAAATTGTTAACTGTGGTCCACTACCTGCATGCTTTCTGCGTTTCGCGTGTAATGACTAATGGAGCCGTGACGTCAATACAACCAGCTCGCCACTCCGACGTCATGCCCCCTTGACCTTACCTTCCTCGATTGTTTCACTTAGGTGTGCGTGTATTATGTCAAACTATGTACTACATTCAATCAATTTGAATGCCTTTACAAAATGTATCGATTGATCGCAGCGCAGAACTTAATGTCGTGTAGAAATCCCCACATGGAGGTTGTCATTGAATTAAATATTTGTAGATTCCATGTTGCAGGCGCTGTAGCAACAGATCGGTTCAACGTTATTGTTATCAACATTCGTTACTGATCGATCATTTCCAAAGAAGAACAGCCTGTGAATAATAATATATGAAAGTAGTCATGGTAACGAAAGAAAAACATTAAATAGGGACTTACTCTGTATTACTTACCTACCCATTCAATACCGTACCTAAATACTTAGGTACCGGTCATTTTAACTAAGTTTGAGAGCTGTAACGACGTTTTTAACTGACTTCCAAAAAGGAGGAGGTTCTGCATTCGGTTGTTTTTTTTTTTTTTTTAAGTATGTACACCGATTACTCTGTGATCTGTAAGCCGATTTACGTGATTTTTTTTTCATATGGTAGAAGAAGCTCGCGCGGTGGTCCCATATAAATTGTATTAACTTAGGTTGAATAGTTTTGTAACCAGCTTCAATAAACGGAATTTTTCGTGTATATCGATGACATCATGACGATAATAAAAAAGTCATATTATGTAGGTACACGAATTCCTGCCGGCCTAGCATGACCACGATAGAAACGGGTTTTGTCTACATAGAAATAGACAAAGTGACAGATTGTAGAAACATTTCTACGTTTTATGAATGAAACGGTAGAAATGTTTCTACAATCTGTCACTTTGTCTATTTCTATGTAGACAAAACCCGTTTCTATCGTGGTCATGCTAGGCCGGCTGTAGGGCTAACATGCGCGCCGTGACAAAATTTTTGCGACGCTTTTATCGTGCATTTGTCTCATAATCGCACGAGTAAGAGCGAGACAAAACAGTCGACAAAATTTGTCGCGGCGCGCATGTTAGCCCGGCTGGACGCAATCGATCTCGATATTATACATGCATAACATCACGCTAGTATTTTCCGCAAGGTTAGGCAGAGGTGTATAGTACACACAGCTTTTTTTATGTTCAAGTCTTATTTGATAGAAGGTTAGGGAAAGAGCTATGCTGAAAAAACATTGTTTTCGATTACTGAAACGCACTTATCCACTAATATCTTAGTAGGTAAGTAGGTACCTATTTAAATTCGTGAAAGCAATCGATCTCGGTAAAAGTACATACAAAATGTGTGTCAAAGGCAGTATATTATTAAAGTCGCTCTATCCATGATTTTATGGTACTTTTATATACGTAAGGTATTATTATAAAAAAAAAACATGCCATGTTACACTACACTAAAAAGTTAAAAATAAAAAACAGGTTTTAAAAAAAAACGACTTCCAAAAACTACACTAAAACTATGAAATAAAAAGTTTAAACTTCCATAATTAAAAATCTAAATGTATATTGAAGTCGGCAAAAATAAGCAAAATTGCAGATTAACAAGGAATAAAAGGAAATCTTAATTTCCACGTGCACACACTGCGCACACGAGGCAAAAACCTGAAGAGGCCCCGCCGGCTTCAATATACATTTAGATTTTTAATTATGGAACTTTAAACTTTTTATTTCATAGTTTTTAGTGTAGTTTTTGTAGTAATAGATGTCTAGTAGAGATTGAGCGACGTCGACGATATCAATTCAGGTTCGTCTGTAGCGAGGAGAGGTCGCCGCCGACCGCCTCATGGTGACCTTCAGCCTCAAGGCCGGGCGTCCGCGGCCGTGCTCGTGCGGCTGCCCGCGCCGCGCAGCGCTCGCTTCCAAGCGCTTTTCTCAACTATGTTACGCAATTACCTACCATGATACCATGACGTCGCCGTCACTCCAGGGGTGCACTGTTCAAATCTCGATTAGTTATTTCAACATTAAACCCATAGTTCGTATATCTTTGTACCATATCTATTACATTATTGAGTGACTAAAAGCTTAAGATCTATACCTTACGAAGATTGTTCCGCATTTGTGTTTGTGTTGCCACTGTGCCAGCCTGCCAACTGGATTTGACCCTGATTTTTTATCCGGTGAATTAAAAAAACTAGATAATCTGAATGAAATCATGACGGTTCACGGTAATCGCCAGTTGGTCGGTTAATCTAATAAAAACTGTGATGACGTAAGCGTAACGTTACGTGTTCACGAAGAGCGGCAGTCCACCTCCGGACTATCCGAATAAATATTCTAAACCTTAGCTGGAAACAATAGGTACAATGAGATAAAAAAACATAAAAGCTTGACAAATGTTTCGCGAGCCGACTGCAACCTTTAAGAAGATTGTGTTATGTAAATGTACTAAATGTACGTAATTCTACTCCTGTCTCATACCTACTAGAGGTGAGAAGTTTGACTTACGTAAGTGTGCAAGCAGTTCGACCGTTCCATAGTAATGATGAATGCCACACTTACCATGGTAAATGTGGCATTAATGACAATGACAATGCAAATGAGTTTTAGGTGAGTTAAACATCCTAATGTATGTTTCCTGCCCAGTTAGCATTGATTCTGTTTTTTTTTCTAGCACTATGGCTATGCCAAACAGGCTTATGATTAACTGTGGCCATTTGGGGCCTTTGATTAAGTTGTCCATGATCTATCATCAAAGAAATTACTTCCCTATGGTTTTGGAGGCAAAGGGTCTTATCCTTTAAACTGATTTGAACTATACATATACATTATATCACACACTCTGTAGATATTTTAAATATATCGAGATTTAATTGCGGTCATTGTGAGCGTTCCGCAGGGTTCAATTCTTGGTCCCTTTTTCTTTTCGATCCTCTAGTATGTGGTAAGGTGAATCATGAAAAGGTTGATAAGATCCAATTTTATCGATTTACGCTGAAACAGCTAATTAGTTTACAACTCCGAGATGAAGCGTATTATTGACTCCACACAAGTTAGTTGAAGAGCACCCGCAGTTACTCTATGATCACTTGATCAGTCTACGTTTGAACAAGTTCTGACGCAAACAAGCTTTTTTTTAAACATTTTTTTTTAAGCAACTTACATCAGTTTGAGCCTCGCCCGTGTCAGTTGTTTTTAAATCTTTTATACCTTAGGTATTCCATAATTATTAATTATGTATGTACATACATCAGTTCGGTTGAATTATTTAGATGTACCTACTTACCTATCTACGTTTTGTAATACGGTTGATTTCATCAATAATAACAACTTTAATTAGCGGCACGCCACGTATCTTAATTAGTGATGAATCGATTGTCACTTAGCGATTACGATTCGGATTATTTCTCGAGCAACCCCGACTGCGGAAGTACCTACATCAAACAGAATACCACAGTTAAATAACGCTACTCTTCCCTAGTCTTGTGTTCCTGTGGTGAGTAAGGTTGCTAGAGCTCCTGAGGATGCGCTGTGTTCATAGCGGAGTACCTGCTTGTCTCCTCGGCACAGCGAATCCTTATTTGAAAGGGTCGGCAATGCGCATGTGATAGGTGTTGCGCACGTTTCAAAGGCTACCGTAACCGCTTGCCATCGGGCGGGCGGTAACGTATGCCTGTTTGCCACCATCGTGGTAGAAAAAAAAAACCATTACGATTAAAAAATAATCTTTCTTATTGTGTGGGAAGTAAATTAACTATTTTTAGCGGGAGTTTTAAAATTTTAGGTAAAGCTACTGATTTTTCAAAAATACTTTCCGGAGACAGTTGCCTACGACAATCACACCGTCTTGGTATCATCTATCGGTCCACAGGTACATCTGTAATACTCCACAACTTTATATACATATATTAGATAGTATCACACAGAGACAACACTTTACGACAACGAACTATATCTTAAAGTAATAGAGTGCTTTTGATATTCGGTACTTTTTGGAGGTATTTTCCGAGCAGCCGACCATGTAAGAGTTATGAACTATTGAGTGATGGCGAGAACTTACGATGACCAAACTATAAACTGTTTGGAATAATACTTTTATTTAGGTTGCTTTATGGTAGAAAGCTATACGTTTGTATTTGCCGGCAGGCCTATCCGCGGCATGTCGGCGGTGGTGATGGGCGCGGGCCCGGCGCACGCGTGCTTCTTCGCCACCTACGAGTACTGCAAGCACTCGCTGTCGCACCTCACCCGGCACCGGCACGACCACATCACACACGGTGAGCCCACACTCCTACATCTTACATCCAGGGAGGTGATTCTCGCTTTGTGCGATAAATCAGTGATATAATCAATATCGTATCATGTAGATATCGCATTCGATCAAGATCATATCTACTGAAAATATCGGTCCCATGCTAAAATCGGTATTCTCGCGGGCACCAGATATTTTTGTAATAGATATTGACGTATTATTATGTTCATTCAATCCTTTTCGAGTTTTTGTCTCTGCCAAGACACGTTCCGTGTTTGTTGGTAAGTGCTCGGACCAAGAATTAATAATAAATTTCGATAATTTGTCTTCAAATAAATTTTTCTAGTCATTTGGGCTAAAAGTATGATTAAGTTATCATTTTACAGTAAACCACCATTAGAATTTAGTCAAGTAGGGAGTAATTTTTTCATACTAATTAAAAAAAAAATCTTAACATGCGTATACTTTTTGTGGAACGGAGTGTCAATGTTTTGACAGTGACTTTTATGGACATCTGTCAAAAATTCTATATTTTTATTCGTGTGTAATTGTTATTAAACATAATTATGTTTATTTTTTGTAAAATTGTACTCATACTTACATAATTTTAGCTAAATTGAGAATTGAATCATTTTAAGTACCTAATAATGCCATAGCCAAAAAGTGAAGTGAAATCGTTTGTTTTTGTTTGTTAGTTTTGATTTGGGAATTTTTGTGTTATACAAGCCTCGACAACGGACAAATTTGTCTGTAAAGATGATTTTCTTTCGAAATTCATAGTTTTGATCAATTGGAAGCAAAATGAATTTACCAATCTGACAACAATTCTACAACTTTTTTTACGCGCGTACGATAATTCATTCGATATGACATTATCGACTGCTCCATACCACGCGATGCATGTCGAACGCTTTACCATCGATATATATCTGCAGTGACTTCACGAGAATACCGAAATCTACATTCGATCGATATTTTGACAGTTGTTGCTATATATATCGAAAGTGATATTAAATCGAACCCGCGAGAATCACCTCCCAGCGCCTCCAGCCATGCTCCACTCGCGCAACTGAGCCAACATTCCGCGTGGCGTGGCTGACGATCCTCTGACACCGGTGGCTTCTGCTAATCACGGATTAAAAGCCTTTACTACCGAGCTTACACCAAGAAAAAAAAAAAAAGTTAAAATCGCTTCCAAAAAGATCAGAGAACAATAATATTGTGTGATGTGTGATGTTCGGAAGTCGGTGCTGAATTGCCGATCCTAATCCAACAAACGTTTATTTGTATCTAATAATAGTGCATCGCATGATGCGGTGTTGTGTGGTGGTGCTGACGCTCGTGTGTTTACTGTTGCAGGGTTGTCGGGGTGCATCGCGTCGCTCATACACGACGCGGTCTCCAACCCGGCTGAGGGTGAGTACTATCACTTATCTCTATATTAAAAAAAAACCGGCCAAGTGCGAGTCGTACTCGCGCACCGAGGGTTCCGTATAATTTTTGGACGTATAAAGTGAAAAAATCCGGACCGCATAACTAAGTTTGTTTGTAAAGGAATTTTGATGATTTTGAAAAAACTGTACTAGTTAGGAACATCGTTTTATTTTTGGTGCCATATTTGGGTTAATTCCTATCAACTCTAATTATTTCAGATTTTTCGCCCCGCAAACTTCGGAGATAAGGGGGGGGGAATGGTATTTTTTTTGACATTTTTCATCATATGTCGAAAACTGTGAGACATAAAATAAAATAAAAATATATTTTGAAATGTGCAAATCAAGCCCTTTCATATGATATATCACTTGACCTAGTAAACCCACTTTAAAATTTCGGACCCCCACTCCGGCCCCTTTTGCAATGAAAATAAAAATATTTTTGGACTTTTTTCATTTGCAATAAAGTTGAACAAGCATTCTTTATAACTGTTCTAAATTTCAAGTTGATAGCATAAGTAGTTGCTGAAATAAGCAGGTGTGACAGACAGACAGACAGACAGACAGACAGACGAAGTCGCACCATAAGGGTTCCTTTTTTACCATTTTCGTACGGAACCCTAAAAATCATGAAATCTATTACGAGTCCGTCCGGCCGTTCTATCCAACCGATTAGTTTTTTTTTTTTTTTTAAATATTGAAGCACAGATTTGCCATCAAGAATTGGAAATCACCAAACTTTCACCCTTCTCTAGTTATACTCAAACGCGATTTCCCCCTGTACATTTCTTATGTTGTCATAGCTTTCTTTCTCTATATCTCCGGTTCTAATTATTGAGGTACGCGGTTCGTTTTGGTCTAACTCGCTGGAACTAGTTCTTTCATTTGAGCTTTTGCTCACTTAAATTGGTTAAGTTGGAAAGAAGCTGGGTGTTAACATTCAACTTGACTTTCAACATGCATTTAAAATAGGTCACAATTAGTCATCATAAGAGCGTTATTTTTATGGTTCCGTACCAAAATGGTAAAAGAGGAACCCTTATGGTGCGACTTCGTCTGTCTGTCTGTCACACCTGCTTATTTCAGCAACTACTAATGCTATTGACTTGAAATTTGGAACAGTTATAAAGAATGCTTGTTCAACTTTATTGCAAATGAAAAAATGTCCAAAAATATTTTTATTTTCATTGTAAAAGGGGCCGGACTGGGGGTTCGAAATTTTAAAGTGGGGATACTAGGTCAAGTGACACATCATATGAAAGGGTTTGATCTGCACATTTCAAAATATATTTTCATTTTATTTTATGTCTCACAGTTTTCGACATATGATGAAAAATTTCCGAAAAAATACCATTCCCCCCCCCCTTATCTCCGAAGTTTGCGAGGCAAAAAATCTGAAATAATTAGAGTTGATAGAAATTGACCCAAATATGGCACCAAAAATAAAACGATGTTCCTAACTAGTACAGTTTTTTCAAAATCATTAAAATTCCTTCACAAACAAATTTAGTTATGCGGTCCGGA
Organism: Thalpophila matura; assembly: GCA_948465475.1. Taxonomy (NCBI): domain Eukaryota; kingdom Metazoa; phylum Arthropoda; class Insecta; order Lepidoptera; family Noctuidae; genus Thalpophila; species Thalpophila matura. The sequence continues at coordinate 12,946,037 of OX419200.1, forward strand.
TTTTTTCACTTTATACGTCCAAAAATGATACGGAACCCTCGGTGCGCGAGAACGACTCAGACTTGACCGGTTTTTTTTAAATTATCAACACAATGCTGCGGAGCAGCACGAATTCTCTAGTAGGTAACTAGAGAATCCTTGTCTAGTTAGTTAAGTTTTTCTCTCTATTAAGCTATTGCGCTACGATGCGCACTACCATAGAAATCTAAAGTGAGATCTGTCCGCATTTCAGACTTTACAGGCATCTGCTTCTGACTGCCTCTGGTGTCTCAATCAACACTCGTACTGGCATTCACTGAACAGGCTTCGTCGTATCCAATACCTACTCGATGACAGCGGCGCTGCCTCCGCTGATAACATTCAAATCATATTCCGCGTATTTAACTCATTGTAGAAACAATTAATATTGCAAGTCATTTAAGTGTTCAAGTGTTCTTTTATATAAGTTTTCTGTGAAATGTCGATATGCGCACAACTTGTCCAGTGTTTGTATCAGCGTGAATAACGCGCTCTACAACTGTGTCTGCTTATCAGACGTCCGAGTTTCCTTTGTCACGACGAGCTGGACGTGTCGGCCGCTATGGACGCTAAATTGGCACTTGCTTACATAGTAACAAGATACGATATAGGTCTGTGCTATGGCTTATCAATGATGTTTATTTTTACGGTCGTACACGTGACGTCCAAGTATAACTCATAGGTAATTGATATACAAACACGAATATCCCTGAGATATGAGCACTGTGACGTGTGACCCCATGTTGATAAGAGTGTGTAGCAATGGGTTACGGCGAGTCGGCGCGTCTGAGGGCAACACTATTCGTGACGCGTGCCGCCCCGTGCCGTGTACGCGCCGCGACAGTGCCGGAGTTCAACGATTCAGTTATTATACCTACTTATATAAACACGACTTTATCATTATTCAAATATAGCTTTATCAGTTCACCACAATGGTCTGGCGGCGCTATCGTGCCCCTAAAACATGTTTATTTGCAACTTGCTCCTATCAAGTACGAATATATACATGCTACTTAGGTATACCTTATTTACCCATACCTAAAGATGCAATAAAGAACACGCGACATTACGTGTTCGTTCATGTTATAACTAAGTTGTGCAGTCTTCTTTTATGATAGGTACCTACTTCTACTAGGTACGGTTTCTTATGCATATCGTAAGGGACATCCTCCCACAAGCGCATCGCGACGATGAACTTATTGAGTTAACAGCACCTTATAAGGCTCGTCAGTGGCGCTGCGCACTACTGGGCAGGCTTCCCGACAGGCAGGCCGAGATAATGACGTGGCCTGTTGCGTCACCTTGCTGTCTTCTCGGTGGTATATCGCCTCCTGCAGTACTGCGCTCTATGTACTAATACTTGTGGCTGACATCGCGTCTGATGATAAAACTGGCACCCGGGAGTGTACCGCGGGCTGCGCAGCAACGCGCTGAGTGGCCATTTCACTGACGACAGAACCAGGTGCCTAGGTACCTACTGCTCCACTCACAAATATACATTATATTCAGGTACCAGTCTGTAACTGGGCGACCGAACTCCGCTCGGGATTTTTTCAGGGATGACACCTTAGTTTAATAAACTTGGAAAGCAAAACATTATCTAAATAGGTACAAAGTTTCATGTAAACCGGTAGAGCCGTTTCCGAGAAACCAATTATAAATATAAAATACCTATACTTACTTGTATACAAGAATTGTAGATGTGAAGTCATACTCTCGTGAGCAGGATGAACGTGCTCGAGCAGAGCCGGTACCAATGATATCGTGCTCGTAGAGTACCGCACTCGATGAATGTGACGACTCATTATCTACAAGTAATTCAGCTGTTCATCCACATTAAGTGTTCTTTGAATATTTATATTGATACTAGTACATGTGTAATTAAACGAGTCTCTTTTACCAAGTCATTATCAGTATGAACAATTATACAATCAACAGGTAGGTATCTGCTCTACTGCCGGCCTAGCATGACCACGATAGAAACGGGTTTTGTCTACATAGAAATAGACAAAGTGACAGATTGTAGAAACATTTCTACGTTTTATGAATGAAACGGTAGAAATGTTTCTACAATCTGTCACTTTGTCTATTTCTATGTAGACAAAACCCGTTTCTATCGTGGTCATGCTAGGCCGGCTGGCCTCTATGCCAAGGTTGCCAGATGGCCTCGAAATCCGGAAAAGTCCCGGAATTTTGTGTCTGGTCCCGTGTTCAGTAATTCCACTTTACTGTCCCGAAATTCCCACATTCTATCATCCGTCCCACAGTTGCAGTTGGAACTTGGACACCAACTCAGAAAACTTCAAGCCTGTGTCTGGCTACTCAACTCTATACTAAACTATGGTTAGCTGCGCGATTTCATTAACTTATTCTTAATTGATCGATTGCAGACGATTGTCCCCTTCCCCACATTCCTTCTTAAATACTGGAAGACCTAATGACGTAAAAGCACATGGGAAAAAGCTATGAAAATACAGATCACAATATTGACAATAGGTATAGCCCATTGTCAATATTGTGATCTGCATTTTCATAACTTAGCCGCGGTAGTGTTGACGCACGAACATCCCGGCGATTGTACCGCAGTCCCGGAAGTGTTAGTGCAACATTAGACGGTGGCACCAACTTGCGCCGGAGCTGAGCTGGCTCGCACCGCGCCCGTATTGGACGGAGAGTGTAGCACGCCACGTGTGTCCAGCGCGCCGCCCGCCACGCGCACGTTCTGGCTCGTGGCGTCGGACTCACGTTCAAGTACTGGTGAATCCGCTGTCCTATCGTGACCAAGTGTACGCATAGCCAGCTTCCATAGAGCGGTAAACGGAAACACTTGATATGGTCACTAAATGTGCCACTGAAGCACTGCGGCTCGTGACGAATGGTAGCAGCTTTCATATAGCCCTCAGAGGCCCAGAAGACGAAACGACGTCAAATTAATAATGAAGCAAGCTACACCAGGCCAGCGAGTGCTGTGACCAGATCAGTTGATGACTCGTGTTATTGCATCGCGAGGTGCCAGTAGCTAACATATTTATTGCGAATCAGGAGGCGGTGACACGGGACACCGGGAGTGCGGGACCTCTGCGCTAGGTGCACAGACGGCGCGGTACGCTCGCGGGTGGGTTGAGCTGCCTGCTGCAAGGCAACGTACACTAGCTTGATATGGTAACATTTTCGTCTTCTGCCGAATATTATGTACTGTCATAGCAAGTTAATTATTATTCGATCGGTTGTACTTGGAGTCAATTTATACGCTTCACTTGCAAACAACTTGTTTGTGCGAAGCTTGCCATTTGCACAGGTGTCAATACTTTTGTATTTGTATAACAATTAGGTTGGTCTGCTCAGGTGCCAGCCAGAATGTTCGATCGTTTGACCTTCAATATAATTAGTACCTATCATCGCCGTTGTCTTACGCGCATAGTGCGCCTCTATGTGGTATTCTGAAATATTGAAAGAAGCCGTAATCTTCATAACGCTTTAGGAAAATCTTGGCTCAAATATCTGAAAAACTTGAATCTAGTCCACATCAAAAGTGTATAACTACACAAATGGGTTGTAAATGAATGAATGAATAGATTAATGTGTAATTCCATGTGCATTGTTTTCCTGTTAGCGCGTGTTCTCGGAATAGGCGCGATCTATTATCTAGCTGCACTCGCTACTTCCCACTCCGGCGCATTAACACGTAATAGCTGTGCATTGCATGAGGGGTGAGCCACGGGCCACTCCGTCGTGGACGGTCACCAACATACATACCTAATAATGGTGCTGATTCTGTTGAACATCGCACTAAACTAATTTTAATCACCCTATATATCTTTCTTACAAAATAATATAATTGAAAAAGGACAGAAAACATTTAGAACTGTCAAATTAGTCTACGCCCTTGTCATTTACGGGAAAATAGTCGTGACCTTTTGCGTTTAAGACTAAACTGACATTAAAACTATTCAGGTGGACTAATTTGACAGGTTTAAATATCTGCTATCCCTCTCATGTTTTTAGGGTTCCGTAGTAAAACTAGGAACCCTTATAGTTTCCTCATGTCTGTCTGTCTGTCTGTCCGTCCGTATGTCACAGCTATTTATTTCCGAAACGATAAGAACTATACTGTTGAAACTTGGTAAGTAGATGTATTCTGTGAACCGCATTAAGATTTTCACACAAAAATAAAAAAAACAAAAATTTTTTGGGGTTCCCCATACTTAGAACTGAAACTCAAAATGTTTTTTTCATCGAACCCATACCTGTGGGGTACCTATCTATGGATAGGTCTTCAAAAATATAAAATATCAAATATATGGTAAAATGTGTCCCCCCCCCTGTAACTTCTAAAATAAGAGATAGATAAAACTAAAAAATATATATTATGGTGTACATTACCATGTAAACTTCCACCGAAAATTGGTTTGAACGAGATCAAGTAAGTAGTTTTTTAGGGTTCCGTAGTAAAACTAGGAACCCTTATACTTTCGTCCTGTCCGTCTGTCACACCCTCGTCAAATGCACAGATCATAACCAATTTGCATGAAACTTCGCAGGTAGATGTCTTCTATGAGCCGCCATAAAGGCCTGTAATAAAATTATGAAAAATAAAATAATTAGGGGGGGCTCCCATACATGAAACTGGGGGATGAAAATAAATATTTTCGCGCACCCCATCATGTGGGGTATCGTTGGACAGGTCTTTGAAAATAACATAAAGGTTCCTAAATGACTTTTTTGTTTAAGTGCATATTTAGTGAACTAGGAGCTCCCAAAGTCGGTAACAATGTCCCCCTCCCCCTGCAATTTTCCAACCGCTGTATCAGAAAATCTGAAAAAAATTAAAGCTTGTGGCATCTAATAAATACTCTCGACTAAAATTGGTTTGAACAAGATACGTTAATAACTTTTTGAAATATTCACTATTTTCAGTTTTGAGTTTTGACAACCGCAACATTAACTTTGTATTTCATAATGATATGAAATACAAACTTATATTTGCGGTCGGAAGACTGAAATACTTCTTGCTACGGAACCCTAGACTGTGCGTGGCCCGACACGCTCTTGCCCGGTTTTTTTAAAATCATCAAAGTTCCTTCAAAAACAAAGTTTGTTATGCGGTCCGGTTTTTTTCACTTTATACGTCCAAAACTGAACCCTCGGTGCGCGAGTACGACTCGCACTTGGCCGGTTTTTTTATCAGAAAGAGACATAATAAGACTAAATTAGTTTAGTTCGTAAACAACAGAATCGGCACCAATATTATCTTTTAGAGAGCTATTTGAGAAGGAGCTACAGCATAATTTATTGATAAGGTATTATTATAACGATAACCGGTGAGGTCCGACTCCTCGATGATCAGTCGCGGGCAAGCGTCATAGTGATACGATCCCATTCTGCATACCTAGTAGGTAACTAATAGGTGACGACTCATTCGCCAAATATTTTATCCTCGAATGCGACGTCGCACTTTTCTATTTTTTAGGCGACGAATCATCCGCAAGTGGTGTCGTTATGCGATGTTGACACCCGACAGGGATTCTCGGAAATATGGGGATATCTGGACTTCTGGACGGATGGCAGGCCTAGTTACAATTCTGCCTCACTGTGTCGCCCCTGTCTTTTGTTATTAACATGATTGTGTTATTACGATTACTCTTTTCTAGAGGAACAGTTCATACCGGCCCTCAGCCCCTCACGAGTTTTTGTTTAATCAATTAAATTAGCTAGCTACCACAGTCAATTGCGTCGTTGTGTCGTTATTACTAGTTCGCCAGTTCGTCTGCTGCACCCAATCCCACCCGACGACTTTATCGTCAGGCGCCGGTTTCACTTCATTTGCAGATCTTCTATTTCATTATGTCACATGTACGGCACTCGTCTTATTTCTCAGCACGTTCTCCCGATGAGAAAAACGTGGCGCAGTAAAGGCGACGTGACTCAGCACTGCCGCCGCAAGAAAATCCCGGCTGTGAATATGTGCCAGCGTAATGCACTAGGTATTCACTGTAGTAGGTACCTATTCTTATTTATAGTGCAAACTGCGATGAATTGTATAACTGTACCCGTGTCACAACACGACCGCAGCCGCAACCTCGGGCGCAGCTCGCTATTTCACACAAAGAAACCGGACAAGTGCGAGTACGACTTGCGCCCTGAGGGTTCCCAAATATGCAATAGCGCCATCTATGCCGCTATTAGGTGCATCATAGTACCTAGATGTATCATTATCTTGATCATAGATGGTGCTACTGCATACTTCTAGTGGCGCCATCCATCATTCTCATGGTTATGAGTTGACAGACGGTCAACAAAGTGATCCTATAAGGGTTCCGTTTTTCCTTTTGAGGTACGGAACCCTAAAAATGTACACGTGCGCCGGCTCGGCCACTGTATGCTGTGCTCGTGCACGCGCAGAGCTCACTGCCTGTGACCAGTGCGGGTTTACATAGCATGTTGTGGTCGAGCGAATGGGGTGTGGTCACTAACCGCTTGTGTTGTTGCAGTGGTGAAGCAGCGCATGCAGATGCTGAACTCGCCGTACCGCGGCGTGGTGGAGTGCGCGCGGCACGTGTACCGCACGGAGGGCGCGCGCGCCTTCTACCGCTCCTACGGCACGCAGATCGCCATGAACGTGCCCTTCCAGGTACCACACCACCACACTAGCACACCGCCACACCGTCACCCAGTGGCGAGCATTGCATATAGGCAAGTAGGCAGTACCTACCTCAAAAGATTCAATAAAACTATTTAACTATTACATAAAACTATGAAGTAGGCACTGCCTCCTTGCCTATATATGCAATGCACACCACTGCTGTCACCCACCACACCAGCCAGCACCACAGCTCCACTTATTTGTAAAGTCCTCCACCTCGGCTACACCGCGAAAACCCGTTCCATTTTGCTTGAATGTGGAATGCGTCTGCGTCGAAGGACGATTTCAAGAAACAATAGTGTGAGAATTTAGCCCAGCCGGCCTAGCATGACCACGATAGAAACGGGTTTTGTCTACATAGAAATAGACAAAGTGACAGATTGTAGAAACATTTCTACGTTTTATGAATGAAACGGTAGAAATGTTTCTACAATCTGTCACTTTGTCTATTTCTATGTAGAATTAGAAATTAGTGAATGGATTTTCATGGCACTTTTTTTATCGAGTTTCTAGAAGTAAACATTGCAGAGTAAAAAGGGGATGAATTGGTTGCCTGCCGCCTATAGGTCACTGCCCACTGCTGTGCCTATAGATTATAAAAAAAGTCGGAGATTTTTTAATTTTGTAATGCTTAATCTAGAAATATTTGACCACATTCCATCCCTCAAAAATCATTATAATGACACTCATGAGGCACGACAAAAACCTTTTATTTTGTGACCATGGAAACGACACATGACCATTACCTATTTAGTTTTTTTTATGACTGCCATATTGGTTTCTGATTTCGATCCCAGTTTCGGCGTCACCGTCAGCGCCATTGAAACTCACGGACGTCATGTTTATCAACCAGCTCGGCCTGCCACGGTGCACCGCTGGACACGGGCCTCCCCGGGGCGGTATTCTGTGGCACACCACAGTGTAGTGTCGTGTTGCAGGCGCTGCACTTCGTGACGTACGAGGCGTGCCAGCAGAAGCTGAACCCGGAGCGCGCGTACTGGCCGCTGGCGCACGCGCTGTCGGGCGCGGCGGCGGGCGCGCTGGCGGCGGCCGCCACCACGCCGCTGGACGTGTGCAAGACCGTGCTCAACACGCAGGAGCGCGCCGCGCGCGCCGCCGGCCTGCTGGACGCGGCGGCGCACGTGCGGCGCGCGTCCGGCGCCGCCGGCTTCTTCAAGGGCGTGCAGGCGCGCGTGCTGTACCAGATGCCGGCCGCCGCCATCTGCTGGCTCACGTACGAGAGCTTCAAGCACGCGCTGGCCGACGAGGCGCCGCTGGCGTGCGCCGCGCTGCGCCTGGCCGCCGCCGACGTGCCCTAGCCGCCCCGCGAGACTGGTGCACGCGTCCTGTGTGTCGTTCGTGTACGTTCGGTACGCGCCGCGCGGCCGCGACGGGCGCGCCGGCCAAGGGGCGAGCGCCCGCGGCGACGTTGTTTTCCATTGTTTTTGTAAATGATTTGTTACCGCAGTCCACGATTGCAGCTAGTACTTGTTACGTGAAACACTTTTGGCTTTCGATACAAACTGTTCGGTTCACATCCTGACGGATGAAAAATATGTTGGAGGTGCTATGTATAATGTATATTGTGATGGAGGGAACGGTTTGCGCTGAGCTCGTTGGGATGCGTCGAATTATGTTGTTGTTTGTGTAAATTACTATTATTATTAATTGTATTTGTTGTATTTATGAGTTGTATATTATGTGAGTGATAAACGCGGTATAAATTGAGAGTTATAAACTATTTGTATAGAGTTAACGCGGCGAGGCGCGGCCCGCCCGCGCCCGCCGAGCTGTAAAATTGCAAATTGAAAAGAACATTATAAAATAAACAGTAAGTGAATAAAATGTTGGACAATACGGGCGGCTGTTTCATTTCTCGCTATGCAGGTTGAAGTTTGCAAGTGTGCGCGGATGGCCAAATCCGGGGTCTATTTTGATGAAATCTAAAGGCTACACACAATGCCGGCGGGTTGCGCGGGGTGCCAGGGTCAGTTCGTTCTACACGACTGTCACAACTGGATTGATACTTGGCGGCTTTATACGACATGTGCCGCATATGCCGGCGGCATGGCCGCTCGGCAAAAACCCGGCGGCACGGAATTGTGTGTAGGAGCCTTTAAACGATATCTTGCTGCCGATAGGGCGCTCGACTAGTAGCGCTAGGGAAACTGCATTCGCTGGAAAAAGTACTACCTTATTTTTGTAACGACGGTGATAATAAATAATTTAACACATACTATGGTTAATATGCTTTAATAGAAAAATAAAATCTTCCAAAAATTTATTGATTATAATTATTATGCAATTATGTACTTCATAAGTTCCTCAGTACATAATATATCGCTCAAATTCTCACAAACGTCGCTGTCGCGGTTCGTTCCATTCTAAACAGCGAGGCGGGCCTAGCGCTTGGCCACCAGGCCGAAGTGCGCGGCCAGCGCCAGCAGCGGCGCGGCGGTGGGCGCGGCCGGCAGCTCGCCCGCGCTGCCCGCCACGTCCAGGTGCGCGTACGGCAGCGGCGCCGCGGCCAGCCCCGACACCAGCAGCAGGAAGGCGGCCGGCGCCTGGTGGCCGCGCGGCGTGGCCGCCGACGGCCGGCTGTCGGCCTGGTGCACGTGGTCGCCGGCCGCGCGGCCGCCGTGCGCCGCCAGGTCCTCGCGCCGCACCGTGGACACCTCCACCATGTCGCCGAGCCGCTCGGCGGCGGCGCGGAAGGCGGCGGCGTGGCCGGCGGCGCGCGCCGCGTGGTTGTCCAGCACGGCGGTGTAGCCGGGCCCGTACGCGCGCACGGCGTGGCCGGTGAGCGTGGCCACGGTGTACAGCTGCGGGCGGCGCTCGCCGGCCGCGCGCTCGCACATCTCGGCCAGCAGGTCGCCCATCACCAGGCGGCCCTCGGCGTCCGTGTTGCCCACGCGCACGGCCAGGCCGCGCCGGCAGCGCAGCAGCTCGTCGGCCACGTAGGCCTCCTCGCCCACCGAGTTGCGCACCATGCCCAGCGCCGCCACCACCTTCAGCGCCGGCTTCAGCTCGTCGCACGCCTGCAACACGACAACGGTCACGGCGCCGCCGGTCGGAGGCTCCGAGTCCTTGGTGGTGACGAGCCTCCCGGTCGGATCGTAGCTCTAGCTTCGGGATGCGAAAATTTTCGCGTCGCTGCATGATGCAGGAGGTGCACTGGAGTGAGCGCTGGATCGAGAGAGAAGGCCCAACTCTATGGGCTTTTATTTTTGGTGCAATATCAACTCTAATTATTTCAGATTTTTCTCTTTACAAACTTCGGAGAGAAGGGGGGAATGGTATTTTAGACATTTTCCATTATAATAAGTATGCCACTTTTATATGTTGCTGAAATAACCAACTGTGACAGACAGACAAAGTCGCACCAGGATTCTTTTTTAGGGTTCCGTAGTAAAACTAGGAACCCTTATAGTTTCGTCATGTCCGTCTGTCCGTCTGTCACACCCTCGTCAAATCTACAGTTCATAACCAATTTATATAAAACTTCGCAGGTAGATGTCTTCTATAAGCCGCCATAAAGGGCGGTAGTGAAATTACGAAAAATAAAATAGGGGGGGCTCCTATACATGAACTTGGGGGTAGAAAAAAAAATTTTGCGCGTACCCCGTCATGTGGGGTATCGTTGAATAGGTCTTTGAAAATAACATAAAGGTTTTTAAATAACTTTTTCATTTAAGTGCATATTGAGAGAACTAGGAGCTCCAAAAGTCGCTAACAATGTGTTCCCCCCCTGGAATTTTCCAACCGCGCTATTAAAAAATCTGAAATAAAATCAAGCTTATGGCATCTAATAAATACTCTCGATTAAAATTGGTTTGAACAAGATACGTCAATAACTTTTCGAAATATTCACTATTTTCAGTTTTGAGTTTGACAATTGCAAAAATAACTCATATTTTTGCGGTCGGAAGACTGAAATACTTCTTGCTATGGAACCCTAGAATGAGCGTTGTTCGACACGCTCTTGCCCGGTTTTTTTTTAGCCCTAAAAATTAGTGTGGTGTTACCTTAAGGAACCCGGCGACGGCGGCGGCGCCGCACTTGTCGCGCGACATGCCGGCCATCGCGCCGCCCGCCTTGATGTCGCAGCCGCCCGTGTCGTACGTCACGCCCTGCAACACACCGTCCGCGTCACTCCGCCGCCACCCGCCGCATACTCACCTGCCCGCCGGCCGCCGCACTCACCTTCCCCACGAGCATCACGGTGCGCTCGTAGCTGTGCGGCACGTACTCCAGGAAGATCACGCAACCTGCGAACACGAAGCGAACGTCAAGTCTCGGGCCGGGTCGCGCGGCGCCTCATGCTAGGTCGCGGGTCGCACCGCGGTGCCGCTCCACGGAGGCGGCGGCGCGGTCGACGGCGGCCAGGAGCGGGTACTCGCGCTCGATGGCGGCGCGGTCGTCCACGACGCGCACGCTGACGGCGGAGCCCGCGAACACGTCGCGCAGGTACGCCGCCGTGCGCAGCGGCGTCATGCGCTCGGGGTCGGCGCCGCCGATGTCGCGCGCCACGCCCCTGCAACAGTCCTCCGTCAGAGGCAACCGCGGGCCGGCCGGGCCGCGAGCGGGGAGCGGCGCGCCCGCCGGGCCGCGAGCGGCGCGCCCGCCGGGCCGCGAGCGGCGCGCCCGCCGGGCCGCGAGCGGCGCGCCCGCCGGGCCGCGAGCGGCGCGCCCGCCGGGCCGCGAGCGGCGCGCCCGCCGGGCCGCGAGCGGCGCGCCCGCCGGGCCGCGAGCGGCGCGCCCGCCGGGCCGCGAGCGGCGCGCCCGCCGGGCCGCGAGCGGCGCGCCCGCCGGGCCGCGAGCGGCGCGCCCGCCGGGCCGCGAGCGGCGCGCCCGCCGGGCCGCGAGCGGCGCGCCCGCCGGGCCGCGAGCGGCGCGCCCACCTGGCCACGTCCAGCGCGGCGGCGTCGCGCAGCAGCTCGTCGAGCGTGCCGCGCAGCCCCTCGCCGTACACGCCCAGCGCCGTCAGCTTGTGCGCCTGCTCCGGGAACGACTCGCGGATCTGCAGCGGCTGCACACATAGCAATACCGACCGTTACCGACCACTTACTCGCTCGGTGCCATGCTCAGTATTCCATAGAAATACATAGAAACCAATTATGTCGCGACGACGTGTCGTCGGGTACCAACTCGTACCTTTACTATTTTCATAAACATAAAGAGAGGCGATTAGCTAATTCGTTATGTCAGTACCAAATAAGGTAACAAGCAGATAAATCCAGGCGACTCACGACGTAGAGCACTTCGAGCGCGGCGAGCAGCGCCACCAGGTCGGCGTGCGGCCAGGCGGGGTGCGGCTGCAGCACCAGCGCCGGCCGCGCCGCGCCCGCCGCCGCCGCGCGCAGCACGCCGGCGCGCGCCGCCTCGCCCACGGCGCGCACGTCGTCGTACGGCGACAGCGCGCCCGTGGGCGACAGCACCAGGCGGCCGCCCGACACGCGCGCGCAGCGCAGCACGCCGGCCGTGCGGTCCAGCTCGGCGTCCAGCTGGCGCGCGTCCGCCACGAAGTCCTCCAGCGCCTGCGGCGGCGCCACGCCCGGCGACGTCACCAGCACCAGCGCGTCGTAGTGCGCGCTGTTCACCTCGCTGACGGCGGCCACGCGCACGCCGTGCACCACGCGCTCGATGCCCATCGCGCCCTCACACTTGTACCTGCCACCTGCCGGAGTGCACGCCGGACGCAATCAATATTGGACCTAATGTCAAGTTTGGTTGAATGCTATGGAACAGCCTCAGATAGTACACACACATGCTCACTATTAGCTAAAAAGTTTTCAAGCAAATGCAACCAACTTGTATGCATGTGTAACTTAGTAACTTGACTGTGCTGAACTGGCACGCACCGCCCGGCGGTCGCTCTCAAAAAAGCCGTTGACTGGCACGCACCGCCGGGCGGTCGCTCGTAAACGCAACGTTCGCAATTTTTGAAAACCTTTATATCTTTGTCTATGGTTGTCCAATCGCCTTCGTTAATGTCTTAAAATCTAGAGGATTTGCTACTCCTTCATAATATATATGCTCTTTTTTCCTACTCAAAAGGCAAGTATTTAAAATATCGAAACGCGCAAAAAAAAAAAAAACGTCACCAAAAACAAAAATGACAGTTGTCAACGTAACGGGGAGTCGGATGATGCAACTCGGGTCTAATATTACTAATTATGTGAATAATGTGATTAAATGAGTTAAATACATTGCCCAACGATATATAAGACTTTCAATAACAATATAATTAGCTTTCGCGAAGATTTCGATATGTAAAAGGGTAAAAGTGCAAAAAATGGCGGTGTGCAAAAATCCTTTGTTGTTGTTCCGTATGACAATTTGTTGAAATTAGTGAAGTGTATATACAATGCATCCGCAATCTAATTAGTTATCGTAATATATAAGTGTCGTGTATGTGAAGTGTAACAACATAAATATATAAACATCGCATTATTATGTGGCGAAACGCACGGCGTTCGCACGACGCGCCACTAGAACAAAGGCGCCCGGGGTCACGGAAGTCGTAAATCAAGGTACTTAACCATGACTCATGGTGATAAGCTCGGTCCCCTGAGTCACTTGAAACTTTTTATGGAATAACATAAACATGTGGTCGGGTTTCGTAAACTTTTTGTGATACTTGAGACGAATGTTTTTATAGAGAGTTCACGGTGTTATCTTAATGGCCTGTAGGTGTAAACAAATGTGGGTCGACGTGCCGTGTTTGTAAAGATTATTTTATTTTATTATATAAACATTGTGTTTTAGAGGTTTTAATCGTTTTATTAGTATGTTAAACTAATATAGATTGTAAATAAATTATGTTTTGATAAAAAAACGGGTTTTATATAGACGACCTAGGACATGCAAAAATTCATTAAAAAAAAATGGCAAATATCTGGGTTCTCTTATTTTTAATATTTAATCTATTAGTATAATAGCCAATAAAAAAATATATAAATGAAGGAAATATTATATAGATTCAGAAAAAAAAAAAAATCTTATAGGTTTCATATTGGAATTTTTTTCTAATTGGAAAATAGCGAGTATAGGTAAACCGCGCCGATTTTTTGCATTTTTTGCAAGGCTAGTGCGCCAGGTCAGGCCTCGTTTTCCCCCGGCCGTGTGACGCCTGATGGGGGGTTATTTTGAGTTGCATTCTACTGGTACAATACTAGAACTGTCACCCCATTTTACTGTACCTACCTACCAAGGTGCCTACCTACCTACCTACCTATTGTACACACTAGGGTTGACAACTTTTTTTTAAAAAGCGTGAAAGAGAAAGAACAAAAATCCATACATATATCTATACATCCTCACAAACTTTCACATTTATAATATTAGTAGGATAGTACTTTGCATGCCATAAAGTAAAATGTATTGGAACTCTCCACAAAATAACCATATGATAATATATGTATAGGACCTACATTATTGGCAATTAAGTGATTCCCGATAGTACATAGGTAGTTGGACTTGTATTATAGAAGGAACCCTACTATATTATAGGTTTAACTAGAAGGTGACAACCCTAGCACACACCTATTAATAATGGAGTACTAATTGTATTACACAATTATATTTATCTAATGATACAGAATGTAAATGTAAAGCAATATTCTTATCTTGTAATTAAATTTTAGATAGGTACCTAGTGGTATTTTTACTAACAGAGTATGTACTGATGTATCATGATTCATGCGTTATGGCAATGTAATTACAAAATATGAAAGACCATGTTTTCAACCTGTGTAGATATGTGGTACTTACAGACTGGAATGTGTTTGTGCGCGCCGGTAAACGCGTTCAGTGCCGCGGTTGGCTAGGAGTAGCTAGGACTGGGCAGTGGTGACTGGTGTGCCGTCGTGGCGCTGGACGCCCCCTCCGAGTCGCTGTAGCCGCGCCGCGACTCCTTATCACAGTTATCACACTGGTGACACTACGTCGCTTGTATGTGTTTATCCAATCACCGACCACACGACACTAAACTTGACTAAACTGTATTACAATGAAATGACAAAGCAAAACAATAACCGTGTCAGTTAGAATTACGTACCTACTACTACTAAAGTGCCACAATATCAAATTACTGAGGAAATAATGGACGAACAACTACTATGTATAATGAAGATGAGAATAAAAATTACTTCACAAGTTCACATTTTCTAGTCGAAAACTTATAGTAGGTAGTCTTTGTCGAAAACCAAACAATCTTCAATCTATCGAAAACAGAAAACCTGACAGTAGTAACTAGTGTTGCCAGGGCCCTTGAGTCGAAAGTTACGTTTCGTTTCCTGAAATGTTACATTTTTGCTGCAAAAGTTACATTATTGATTTTTTTTTTTATTTACGTGTTTTTGGGGTCGGAGGTCGGAGGCAAATTGATGTCAGCAAAATTGCGGAATTAAATGTAATCTTAGGATAAACCAGACTCTAGTTTCATTTGTTCGCAGCACCATCTTCACTGTTGTTGCTATCTAGTCTAGCTAAGCTACCTGTTAGTGAAAATCGCATCTGAGTTTATCGCGCACAGACAGAATGACGCGGGCGGCGACTTTAGTTTATACCTCTCGTTAGAGAGTAGATATGTTCCTTGGTTCATACGATAGAGAGAGAACATAGAAGAAGTACTTAGGATTACTTAGTACTGAATACTTGAATAGTGAATAGGCAACTAATAATCGTGAAAACTGCTTTAGTGAATTATAAATAAATTATACCTAAATTATGTATGCTAAGGCGCGAACTTTCAAAAATCATTTTTTTATTTAAGTATATATAGGTAAATAACGTAGTAAATAATCATTTTATATACCATATACTTAGCATTTTTTTTCGTAAAAAAATTCAGCATAAGTATCTAAGTCTGCACCCCAGTCTTTACGGAAACAAAAAAAATCATAGGATCTTAGATCGTCACGATGTATTAAACCTACTGGGTAATAATTATTTTGGAGTATCTAAATTACGTGTTAACAAGACTATTAGATGAAATACATACCTCACGAAATAAAATAACCTATTAATATCGTAGAAATATCGGGAGCTCGTAAATAATAATAATTCCCGACCCGACTTTATAGTACTTAACTGAAATAGCTGATAGGTACATAGGCACGAATATACTCTATAGCATAGTACGGCTCTTCGAGCCTTGACGATATTAATAATCATAATCTTTTACGGAACTTTGATTGATTTCGGAATGGTCAAAGAGAATTTATTCAAACAATTATAAGATGCTCGCTCATAAATATTAACGTATCATTTACAAAGGTACGTAGGTAATAAGATACTTATGCACTCGTATCACGACAATTTGAAAAACTATAACGATAAACTTACCTACCAAACAATAAATGTAATCATCGGAACTTCACTCACGCACTTTTCTCACAGTTGTACGACAACAAACAATAATCAAAACAAATCACATATAGTGTGCCTGGCCTATAGGCATTTCTATAGCTCTACGAAACTGCGAACGGCGGGAACTCGCGAAGTAGGAAACGTGCGCGCACACGCTCAAGCAACATCAAGTTTTAAATAACCCAGGATACGATTCATTTTGTCATGGCGCTTTCCATTCAGAGCCATCTCTGAGTGTGAAAGAGTGAAATACTTTTTAGACGCGCCAGTTTTAGGTGCGTTCAATTTGGATGCGTTGAATTGAAATGCGTTCGTAAACTGCGTGCAATAAAAATCTAGTATTACAAATCTCGTTGTTCTCAAAAGTTACGAAAATTGCCTTAAATATAAAAATTACTTACATGTTACGCGAGGGGTCAAAAGTTACGAAAAATGTAAGAAATGTAACCTTCTGGCAACACTGGAGTAACCTAGTACTGACAGTGCCAGTGGCATAGCCACAACAATAAAAAAAAAAAAAAAAAAGTACTGACAGTCAAGAAAAGAACTCGTTCAGTGTTGCCAACTGGCGCCTTTATCTTGTAACTAAATATTGTGTAATAAAAGTTGCTAGATTGCTTGAATTTTTTGCTGGAACTAAATGTTTTTGTAGTAGGAAGGCAATAAATATCTATATACTTTGCGATCAAAATGAGAATAGGACTGACCTTACGCCATATTGTGACGTTTTGTAAAGAAAAGGAGTTGTTTCAGAAATGTATGAAGCCGGGGAGTGGTCTACATACGCACTAAGTATTATAGCTATATACGTAACCGGTTTCTAATGCTTATTTTCTTTATGGAAAATGTATGTAAGTACTTATGCCCACCTTTATGAATAGATATTATTTTATTGTCATAAACTGTCAAAATAATATCTATTCTAGGTGGGCATATAATTTTTTTCACTGGATTTACTGTGATCACAAAAGCAAATTCGTCTCACATTTTTACTATGAAGTTGGGCTAGCGGCGGCTAACGGCGGCTAACGGCAGCTGCAAACCGTTGGGATATCTTTGGCGGTTGCTCGGTATAGTGCGAACGCGATAGCAGACTAGCCAGCTAGCTAGCTATCGTGCTGTCGAATACCAAAGCCGTGGCAATTTTTTGGATAGCCGGTATTCTGCTAGTTATAAATAAAAAACAGCTACCATTTCTAGATCTCTAGTTTCGTTATCTGTAGTTTAAAATGTAATGTACGGCAATGCGGCAATCGGCGGCAATGTTTTGAACCATTGAGTCAAGTCAAGTAGTTACGGTGGAATCATGGTGGAATCAAATAATTTAAGAAATTAAGTCTCTCTCAGGGAACATTGAATGCAGCAGTTTGGCGGCAGTATTGAGCATTAGTCTGTGAGCTATTGAAACTGCACGTAATTTGTAAACAACAGTACATTGACGTAACTTTTCACTAGATTCCTTCGTTTTTGTAGTGGAATACTCATTATCGTATGATTATTATTTGATAGTTGAACTAGAAACGAGCATGAGTGTAAAGACAGGCTTTCAAGCGCGAGTGCGGGCCGGCGGGGGCGGCTCGGCGGTGTGGCGCGAGGCGCGGCGGCGCTGGCTGGTGGGCGGCGTGCTGGTGGCCGTGGCGGCGGCGGTGCTGGCGCCGCGCCTGGGCGCGCCCGGAGGCAACTACTGCATGCTCAGGCTCACTCAGTAGAACATCATACCGCATTGCACCTCATCATGTAATTGAATACCTACATTTTATTATTTCTTCAGGCTTGTCTGTGGAGTGCTGTCTGCTTGTTCAAATGTATACCTATTACCTATAGACTCACAACATATTTCTATTAAAGCTTGAAAACTTATATTTTGTGTAGGTTCACCTTGTCGAGTGACTGGCGGGCAGGCAGCACCACGGCTGTTGTGCATCCTACATTATGTTGACTTAGCATTGAAACGCATACAATCTAAAGAAAGTACAAACTTATAGTTTCAACAGTGCCAGCACATGGTTCAGAGAGTCAGGGGCGGAGTAGCACAAGATAAGAACAACTCTGGATGTAAGACTTATTTTCTGAATAATTACATTGTCCTAAAAGTCATGCAATTTAAATGTACCTAGGTACTACTTTCTTAAAAACCAACTGTGTGCTTAGGTAGGTGTATGAAGAAGCTGCTCATCTTGGAGTCTGTTAATTGTTACAAACAGTTGACAGTCTCAAAAAGAATGACTTAGAAGTCCTGCAAAGTAAGTAAATATTTAGAGCCCCGCCATCAACTGTGTATGTTTGCACAACATCTGCATACACTCCTCGACACTGCATTTACAACAAACTAATACCTTCCTCACATCAGTAACTCATCAAGCATTAAAACCCTGTCTACTAGAACAATCATACTCTGACAGTGAAACCTGATTCCCATTCCCTAATATTATTTTAGTCAAATCATCATCAACGCCACATCAGCCCGAGTTTTCCACTGCTGGACACCGGGCTCGCCCGAGCAACCAGCGGGTTCCTGTAGTACTAGGGCTGCCATCACCTAAATTGCTGACGCCAGACAAAAACTTTAAAAACCCCGGACATTTGGCTGAAATTGCGTATTTTTACCGGACGCCCCTGAAAAAATATTTCAACAATCAGGATTCCCCTGACACAAAGTGTCACCCGGACACTTTTTGAAAGCCCTACCGGACGCTTCCCGGACGCCCTCTAAACTAGGACAAATCCAGGGAACCCCGGACGGTGGCAGCCCTATGTAGTAGGTACCTATAGTTATATAGAATCACAAAATTATAAAAACCTCTTTTTCATAATAATATGCACAAATTAACATACCTACTATTTATTAGTGATGTTCCGGATATCCGTATCCGTATCCGCCGATATCCGCAGGAAAAAAAAGATCTGTATCCGTATCCGTTACATTTTAGACGGATCATTTACGGATCTTTTACCACACGAAATAATTCCAAATTGGTGGTGATTCTTTTGAACATCGCACTAAACTAATTTTAATCACACTAGGCATATCTGTTTGTTACAAATATTATTGAAAAAAAACCGGCCAAGTGCGAGTCGTACTCGCGCACCGAGGGTTCCGTATCATTTTTGGACGTACATATAAAGTGAAAAAAATCGAACCGCATAACTGAGTTTGTTTGAGAAGGAATTTTGATGATTTTGAAAAAACTGTACTAGTTAGGAACATCGTTTTATTTTTGGTGCCATATTTGGGTCAATTCCTATCAACTCTAATTATTTCAGATTTTTCGCTCCGCAAACTTCGGAGATAAGGGGGATATGGTATTTTTTCGGACATTTTTCATCATATGTCGAAAACTGTGAGACAGAAAATAAAATAAAAATATATTTTAAAATGTGCAGATCAAGCCCTTTCATTTGATATGTCATTTGACCTAGTAACCCCACTTTAAAATTTCGGACCCCTACTCCGGCCCCTTTTGCAATGAAAATAAAAAAAATATTTTGACTTTTCATTTGCAATAAAGTTGGGCAAGCATTCCTTATAACTGTTCTAAATTTCAAGTCGATAGCATTAGTAGTTGCTGAAATAAGCAGCTGTGACAGACAGACAGACAGACGAAGCCGCACCATAAGGGTTCCTTTTTTACTATTTTGGTACGGAACCCTAAAAAGACAGAAAATATTTAGAACTGTCAAGTCAGTCTACGCCCTTGTCATTTACGGGACCGGGAAATAGTCGTAACCTTTTGCGATTACGACCACATTGACTTTATTTTTATTAGAAAGAGAACGAAGAAGAAGAGAAAAAACTTTATAGACATTTTTTAACTCGTACAACAAACACAAACGTTATCTATGTTGCCCAGTGTCACACTAAACTAAACTATAAACAAAACTAAAAAAAGACCCGCGCAACGCAAGTCGAAACATTGTCTGTCACGCAAAGCGTCAAGTGTCGTCAACTATCGTTTCAAGGTCACTCGCACCGACACCGATTGAGAAGGAAAGTTAAGATCCGTATCTGTATCCGTATCCGCGGATCTTGACGCCAATTATCCGTATCCTGATCCGTAACCGCGGATCTACATTTTTAATGATCATCATCACTACAATTTATATATTTTAATTAAAATTGTATCATTCATGTTATGTAATTTCCACTGTACTGTGTAAAGAACTCATCCATCGCAATGATAGTGTGAACACCACCATATCACTAACATTTAACACCACACTAATATGGGAAATCTTTTGTAAAGGGAGCGGACCGGGTGATCATTGAAAACCTCAGGTCAATTTCTTAATTCAAAAACTATACAATATGATTCAAATTCAAAACCTGTAATAACTAAAACCGGGCAAGAGCGTGTCGGACCACGCACAGTCTAGGGTTCCGTAGCAAGAAGTATTTTAGTCTTCCGACCGCAAATATAAGTTTGTATTTCATATCATTATGAAATACAAAGTTAATTTTGCGGTTGTCAAAACTCAAAACTGAAAATAGTGAATATTTCAAAAAGTTATTAACGTATCTTGTTCAAACCAATTTTAATCGAGAGTATTTATTAGATGCCACAAGCTTTAAGTTTTTCAGATTTTTTGATTCAGCGGTTGGAAAATTACATGGGAGGGGAGGGGGACACATTGTTACCGACTTTGGGAGCTCCTAGTTCACTAAATATGCACTTAAACAAAAAAGTCATTTAGGAACCTTTATGTTATTTTCAAAGACCTGTCCAACGATACCCCACATGATGGGGTGCGCGAAAATATTTATTTTCATCCCCCAGTTTCATGTATGGGGGCCACCCTTAATAATTTAATTTTTTGTAATTTCACTACAGACCACTACAGACCTTTATGGCCGCTTACAGGAGACATCTAAATGCGAATTTTAATACAATTTGGTTATGAAATGTAGATTTGACGATGGTGTGACAGACGGACAGACGGACATGACGCAACTATAAGGTGAAGTATAGGCGTATAGTTTCGTCAGTCGTAGTGCTACGGAACCTCAGATCATAGAAACAAGGAGATATGCCATCATAGCAAATTAGTACGGGAACAACTGATGCCACTTTTAGTACATTTTTCGACACAATTACGCCCATAATTAAGCGCTCCTTGTGAATAAAAAGATCTCCCACGCATTGAACATTCCGCACACCCACAATCTAACACTGTTAATCGTCACTCAATACTAGCACTTAACTAAAACCCTGCATTTATACCATCGATCGTGTTCGGTTCGTCGGCAGCGCGTTATGAGCAATTTGCTCAAGATCAGGCATCAAGTTCGATAGCGCCTTGGCACATCTCCTTGTTTCTATGATCTGAGTACGGAACCCTAAAAAAGAATACAAAATTAAAGTTAAAATAAACTAAAAATAAGTCTATGTTGGCACAGTAGTTAGCACTATTTGTAGCATGTCCTGGGCCTTTTCCACCGTTCCCTATCTCTTGCCATCCTGTGCCGTAGTAGGCTAGTGGAGTTGTTCAGTTCGTCTGGCCATCTCATGAGCTGCCTATACCTCTGTTTCTCTTTGTTTTAATATCGCCGATGACTCGAGCTTCTAATTATTCGAGATTTTGATGCATCGAGGCAGTGAACTGTCGCGCTTATAATTTATCGATTTCAAGTAGGTAGGTACTATCGAGTTCACGTTTTCGAGCAAGTTGTATTCGATCTAACGGCAGGGAACCCACCATGCTACAGCTTGTCGCAATCCCCCCTTACTTATAGACGCCTCTTAACTTTATCCACTGATTAAATATACAACTATCCTCGTCATTTGTATGACAATGAATACTTGAATAGAGATGACAATTGACATAAGAGCTGTTTAATTTAATCATCGTCTATAAGTAAGGGGGATAGCGTTATTTGTGACAGTAAGTTGACTACTTAAAGTAGGGTGCACAGACATAGAGTTAGTTCTTATCCGTAAGCAAAGCATGAAACAATGATGGTAAGAGTGCACTGCAATGCCATTTAATGCAAAATAATGCAAAGCTGCATTATGAATGGCATACTGCATACTTACCTACCTATTTTTAACCGACTTCCAAAAAGGAGGAGGTTCTGCATTCGGTTGGTTTTTTTTTTTTTTTTAATGTATGTACACCGATTACTCTGTGATCTGTGAGCCGAATTACGTGATTTTTTTTTCATATGGTAGAAGAAGCTCGCGAGGTGGTCCCATATAAATTGTATTAACTTAGGTTGAATAGTTTTGTAACCAGCTTCAATAAACGGAATTTTTCGTGTATATCGATGACATCATGACGATAATAATAAAGTCATATTATGTAGGTACACGAATTCCTGGACGCAATCGAACTCGATATTTATACATGCATAACATCACGCTGGTATTTTCCACAAGGTTAGGCAGAGGTGTATAGTACACACAGCTTTTTTTATGTTCAAGTCTTATTTGATAGAAAGTTAGGGAAAGAGCCTATTGCTGAAAAAACATTGTTTTCGATTACTGAAACGTACTTATCCATAAATATCTTAGAAGGTAAGTACCTATTTAAATTCGTGAAAGCAATCGATCTCGGTAAAAGTACAAACAAAATGTTTGTCAAAGGCAGTAGGTATATTATTAAAGTCGCTATCCATAATTTTATGGTACTTTTATATACGTAAGGTTATAAAAAAAAACATGACATGTTACACTACACTAAAAAGTTAAAAATAAAAAACAGGTTTTAAAAAAACCGACTTCCAAAAACTACACTAAAAACTATGAAATAAAAAGTTTAAACTTCCATAATTAAAAATCTAAATGTATATTGAAGTCGGCGGGGCCTAGCATGAAAATAAGCAAAATTGCAGATGAACAAGGAATAAAAGGAAATCTTAATTTCCACGTGCGCACACTTCGCACACCCTTCCTGTTTATAGACTGAGAGGCAAAAACCTGAAAAGGCCCCGCCGGCTTCAATATACATTTAGATTTTTAATTATGGAAGTTTAAACTTTTTATTTCATAGTTTTTAGTGTAGTTTTTGGAAGTCGGTTTTTTTAAAACCTGTTTTTTTTTTACAGTAAGGTCAGGGTGGCATGTTCCGTCTATGGGGCGTAACCGTCTACTTGAAATTATGCTCGTTACAGTCGAGCTGCAGCGTTTGTAGAAGTGTCGGTGAAACAGCATTACTTTCAACTTCAAATAAAATTTCCTAGATGGCGTTAGTCGCTATAGAAATGGGTAAAACAGTCTTCAAAGTTCAGTTGCTTTTTTAAAGTGAAATGTGAGTGTCCTACGCTGCTGTATTTTCGAAGGTAAGTTTAAAATTATTTAACTTACAGTGTCGAATGAATTCAATGTATTATAGTGTAGGGTCCTTGTAAACGTTTCGTGTATTATTTTGCAAGATAACGCTGCAAATGATTAGATTATTCAACGTAACAAATTTATAACCTCGAAATCGTTAAGTGCATAATTCCGTCTATTTTGAACGGGGCTAGATCGTCATATGACAAATTTGCCCCATTTCTGAGATCGTCAACCTTTTTTGTCCCAACTTTTTAAAAGAGAACCAATCAATATTCAGATGTACTTATTTGGAGTTCAATTGAAAGAGAATAGATATACTAAATAATCGCCACCACAATCAATTTTAGGGACATTTCTTTTGATAATTTTTTTTATGATCACAAATAGTCGTTGTTAAATACAACGACTATTTGTGATATATACACACGTACGAGAAACATTAACATCCTGACGCAGTCGGGTAAATATGTTGACGACCCCTGCTTGCTAACGCATGCCGAAATAGCCCCCAAAAATGATTTTTACGTATTAAACCTAACAGAGACTTTATTTTTAAGATCGTTAAGCACAGAATTGACTGTCTCTTACGAACGCATGTCATTATTACGTATTTCCTTAAAACCACTAAAGATTTCAATCAATTCTTTCAGTATGACGGATTTTCCCGATTTAGAAGGAAAAATCCGTCTACTGGTCAAGTTTTAAAAAAAGTTGTATATCCTAGTACTGGTGATAGTTTAATGAAATAAGATCACTGTATTTGAAAGTTTAAAACATTATTATTTTCATGAGACCATAAAGCCTGCAATACACGTTGGCCGAGTGTTGTCGAGTGAAGGCCAATACCAACATGTAGACGGTATATTTGCCTTGTCTTGCCATCGCTCGGTGTCACTTGCCTAGTTGGTCGAGTATAGACAAGCGCCAACGTGTATAGACCTCATTTGACGTAGCTTGCCACAATTGGCAGTCGCTCGCGATCACTTGCCTCACTTCAGAGCGGTGTCGGTTTTTCTGCACACATCAAACCTGCAATACATGTTGGCCGAGCGTTGCCGAGTGAAGGCCAATACCAACATGTAGACGGTATATTTGCTGATTTGCATTATCTTGCTATCGCTCGGTGTCACTTGCCTAGTTGGTTGAGTATAGACAAGCGCCAACGTGTATAGACCTCATTTGACGTAGCTTGCCACAATTGGCAGTCGCTCGCGATCACTTGCCTCACTTCGGAGCGGTGTCGGTTTTTCTGCACAAATCAAAGGCGCTCGCGCGCGCTCAGCCAATAGTGTCAGGGCTGCCAGATGTACGATTTTAATCATACTCCTACGATTTTTTGTCATTTTTACTCATGTAGGATCGCTAGACCAAGATTGTACGGAAAATGTACGATTTTTATATACCTAGCAAATCTGGCAACATTTCATAATGAAACGAACGTGCTCAACTGGCAAGTATGAGTTTCCGGGAATTCCCCAACAACCTAACGCGTACGCAGATCTTTTACTTGAATGAAGACTCTTTGTAGAGTCATTTAAAGGCTGTATTTGTTTGCATTTTTACGAAATTTATTATTTTTTTCTTTCGGTAATAATTGCGACTTGTTAAAAACCCTTTTTTCTTGTCAGTCTCGAGCGAGACTCGCTCGATCTGTACATAGTTTATATTAAATCTAATAGTTTTTTTATTTGTGTAGTTTTATGTTTTTTTTTTTTTGTTTTGTTGTGTAGGTATACATAAGGCATGTGCCAAATAAATATGTTTTCTTTCTTTGATTCTTTTATTGCATTTCCTTACTAAAACTACGATTTTTTGTTATTTTTAATAAAACTTTGTACTTTTAGGTTGTACGATCTTTTATTTCAAAATATCCTTGGCATACGATTTTTTTGCAGTTGTCGTACGATCACACCATTTTTGCACCTGACAGCCCTGCCCTGAATAGTGTTCACATGTTTGTCCGCGCCAGTGCTGCCATTTTAGCGCTTTCGGCGCTAGATCTAGCGGTTTTTTGACATGTTTAGCGCCGAATCTGAGAATTTAGCGCAATGTAGCGCTTTTTTGGATCCGGCCCAAGGGGCAAGGAATATACTATAGGTACTATACTAACTCTTCCGAGAAACGTGAACTAAGCTAAAAAGACAAGTTTTCAAACAACAGTCTTCTTTTTTAAATCCGACGACAAAATTTATCTTCAGTTGTCGCACATACTTGTCACGCGTACCGACTGTGAATACTTAACATCCACCACCTTCTTTTTACCCGACTGCGCAACGCAAAGGAGGGTAATGTGTTTATCAGTCTATGTATGTATGCATGTATGTATGTATGTTTGTTTCTATGTGGCGTTCGAGAATTATCAAAATCGGCCTACGCATTTGGTCTCTAAATGCGTAGGCCGATTTTGATAATTTATTCTTACGTCAATCGATTCGTCTTAACCTTGCGAGTGTTACTAAAGACATAACAGTAATCAAAATTCACCACAGCGACAACCAGACGCCATATTGTCAAAATGAAAAAAAAAAGTTGATGAACTATGTCAAGTGGGGTGTCGTTGAATAGGTATTTTAAAATGATATTTAGGTTCCTTTTATCATTTTTCATTTAAAATAATAGTTTAGGATATATAACGATTTAAAGTTGTTTAACAAAGCAATCATTCTCGCTAATTCTTACTTATTGATTTAAGTTTTTATTTCAAGTATTAACGATATACAAACAAAAAAACAGCGAATAACTAAAAAGTATAAAATAAAAAATTATAATTTATAGAAAAACAAAAACCCGACTGTGTAAAAACTAATTTTAAAAAATACGTGAACGAATTAACTTAAATAAAAACTAAAAAGAAAGAAACAAGCCCTGTAGTTTAGAATTCTGTTAAGTAATACTAAATAACTACACAATTGAAATAGTTTTATAATCGATACACACATAAAACAAATCATAAATTCTAATGCAGAACAGGACGACTCACAGTCGGGGCCCATTTAAATTTTACCAATCTTCCCAAGGGGCCCCGACTGTGAGTCGTTCTGTTCTACATTAGAATTTATGATTTGTTTTATGTGTGTATCGATTATAAAACTATTTCAATTGTGTAGTTATTTAGTATTACCTAACAGAATTCTAAACTACTGGGCTTGTTTCTTTCTTTTTAGTTTTTATTTAAGTTAATTCTTTCACGTATTTTTTAAAATTAGTTTTTACGCTGTCGGGTTTTTTGTTTTTCTATTTTTTTTTTTATCGTTTCTTTTTCACAACTTTAGTGCGGTATACACTGACATAATAATTGTAAGCGCTCATTAAATAAATAGCAGCGGCTGAGATAATTACGACGTCGTCGTCCATGTTGTTTCGATGCACAATAAAAACTGACAGTGCCCATCATGTGGGCGTCTCCTCAAAACTCGCCTATATTGGCCATTTGCATTGGCTTCCTTCAAACTTGCCGAACGTCTAGGCGCTTGCCTTGTGTCAATTTGTCTAGGCTCGCGTTGGTCTAAACTCGGCCAACATGTATTCAACGTCTAGACAGTAGCGCTTGCCTTGTGTCAATTTGTCTAGGCTCGCGTTGGTCTAAACTCGGCCAACATGTATGCAACGTCTAGACAGTAGCGCTTGCCTTGTGTCAATTTGTCTAGGCTCGCGTTGGTCTAAACTCGGCCAACATGTATGCAACGTCTAGACAGTAGCGCTTGCCTTGTGTCAATTTGTCTAGGCTCGCGTTGGTCTAAACTCGGCCAACATGTATGCAACGTCTAGACAGTAGCGCTTGCCTTGTGTCAATTTGTCTAGGCTCGCGTTGGTCTAAACTCGGCCAACATGTATGCAACGTCTAGACAGTAGCGCTTGCCTTGTGTCAATTTGTCTAGGCTCGCGTTGGTCTAAGCTCGGCCAACGTGTATTGCAGGCTTAACATTGATCATAAATCAAAACGTTCATTGGATACGGGCACTCAAATGTAAAGCCTGCAATACACGTTGGCCGAGCTTAGACCAACGCGAGCCTAGACAAATTGACACAAGGCAAGCGCTACTGTCTAGACGTTGCATACATGTTGGCCGAGTTTAGACCAACGCGAGCCTAGGCAAATTGACACAAGGCAAGCGCTACTGTCTAGACGTTGCATACATGTTGGCCGAGTTTAGACCAACGCGAGCCTAGACAAATTGACTCAAGGCAAGCGCCTAGACGTTCGACAAGTTTGAAGGAAGCCAATGCAAATGGCCAATATAGGCGAGTTTTGAGGAGACGCCCACATGATGGGCACTGTCAGTTTTTATTGTGCATCGAAACAACATGGACGACGACGTCGTAATTATCTCAGCCGCTGCTATTTATTTAATGAGCGCTTACAATTATTATGTCAGTGTATACCGCACTAAAGTTGTGAAAAAGAAACGATAAAAAAAAAAATATATATAGAAAAACAAAAAACCCGACTGCGTAAAAACTAATTTTAAAAAATACGTGAAAGAATTAACTTAAATAAAAACTAAAAAGAAAGAAACAAGCCCAGTAGTTTAGAATTCTGTTAAGTAATACTAAATAACTACACAATTGAAATAGTTTTATAATCGATACACACATAAAACAAATCATAAATTCTAATGCAGAACAGAACGACTCACAGTCGGGGCCCCTTGGGAAGATAAGATTGGTAAAATTTAAATGGGCCCCGACTGTGAGTCGTCCTGTTCTTTCACTTCTTTCACGTATTTTTTAAAATTAGTTTTTACGCAGTCAGGTTTTTTGTTTTTCTATAAATTATAATTTTTTATTTTATACTTTTTAGTTATTCTTTGTTTTCATGTTTGTATATCGTTAATACTTGAAATAAAAACTTTAATCAATAAGTAAGAATTAGCGAGAATGATTGCTTTGTTAAACAACTTTAAATCGTTATATGTATATCTTAAACTATTATTTTAAATGAAAAATGATAAAAGGAACCTAAATATCATTTTACCTATTCAACGACACCCCACTTGACATAGTTCATCAACTTTTTTTTTTTCATTTTGACAATATGTCGTCTGGTTGTCGCTGTGGTGAATTTTGATTACTGTTATGTCTTTAGTGACACTCGCAAGGTTAAGACGAATCGATTGACGTAAGAATAAATTATCAAAATCGGCCTACGCATTTAGAGACCAAATGCGTAGGCCGATTTTGATAATTCTCGAACGCCACATAGAAACAAACATACATACATACATAGACTGATAAACACATTACCCTCCTTTGCGTTGCGCAGTCGGGTAAAAAGAAGGTGGTGGATGTTAAGTATTCACAGTCGGTACGCTTGACAAGTATGTGCGACAACTGAAGATAAATTTTGTCGTCGGATTTAAAAAAGAAGACTGTTGTTTGAAAACTAGTCTTTTTAGCTTAGTTCACGTTCCTCGGTAGAGTTAGTAGAATACCTATAGTATATTCCTTGCCCCTTGGGCCGGATCCAAAAAAGCGCTAGATTGCGCTAAATTCTCAGATTCGGCGCTAAACATGTCAAAAAACCGCTAGATCTAGCGCCGAAAGCGCTAAAATGGCAGCACTGGCGCGGACAAACATGTGAACACTATTCAGGGCAGGGCTGTCAGGTGCAAAAATGGTGTGATCGTACGACAACTACAAAAAATCGTATGCCAAGGATATTTTGAAATAAAAGATCGTACAACCTAAAAGTACAAAGTTTTATTAAAAATAACAAAAAATCGTAGTTTTAGTAAGGAAATGCAATAAAAGAATCAAAGAAAGAAAACATATTTATTTGGCACATGCCTTATGTATACCTACACAACAAAACAAAAAAAATAAAAACAAAACTACACAATTAAAAAAACTATTAGATTTAATATAAACTTTGTACAGATCGAGCGAGTCTCGCTCGAGACTGACAAGAAAAAAGGGTTTTTAACAAGTCGCAATAATTACCGAAAGAAAAAAATAATAAATTTCGTAAAAATGCAAACAAATACAGCCTTAAATGACTCTACAAAGAGTCTTCATTCAAGTAAAAGATCTGCGTACGCGTTAGGTTGTTGGGGAATTCCCGGAAACTCATACTTGCCAGTTGAGCACGTTCGTTTCATTATGAAATGTTGCCAGATTTGCTAGGTACCTATATAAAAATCGTACATTTTCCGTACAATCTTGGTCTAGCGATCCTACATGAGTAAAAATGACAAAAAATCGTAGGAGTACGATTAAAATCGTACATCTGGCAGCCCTGACACTATTGGCTGAGTGCGCGTGAGCGCCTTTGATTTGTGCAGAAAAACCGACACCGCTCCGAAGTGAGGCAAGTGATCGCGAGCGACTGCCAATTGTGGCAAGCTACGTCAAATGAGGTCTATACACGTTGGCGCTTGTCTATACTCAACCAACTAGGCAAGTGACACCGAGCGATAGCAAATCAATGCAAATCAGCAAATATACCGTCTACATGTTGGTATTGGCCTTCACTCGGCAACGCTCGGCCAACATGTATTGCAGGTTTGATGTGTGCAGAAAAACCGACACCGCTCCGAAGTGACGCAAGTGATCGCGAGCGACTGCCAATTGTGGCAAGCTACGTCAAATGAAGTCTATACACGTTGGCGCTTGTCTATACTCGACCAACTAGGCAAGTGACACCGAGCGATAGCAAGACAAGGCAAATATACCGTCTACATGTTGGTATTGGCCTTCACTCGACAACACTCGGCCAACGTGTATTGCAGGCTTAAGAAAAAAAAAACTATGCCGGAATTAGCCACCCTGACCTTATGTGAACTTGTAGTATTTCTAGTGTTCACAGAAAATCACAGATTGGCGGTAATTTTTCTAACCTTTTTTGTAGTGTGCGCGTAGCCTGATAATTTTAAAATAATAAAAATCTAAAAAAATCATTCATTCTATTATCTAAGCTATGTAATTCAATATTACTAACGATAACTTTGTTACTATTATTCCAGTAGTTGCATTTTTAAACCTGGTATTTCAGGCCAGAGTAACTGTCACACAGCATAATAAAGCAAAGAGATAATTAAAAACTATAACCCGACTACGAAAAAAATCTAACTGAAAAGCATGAAACAAGAAAACATTCTTGTCTGACAGCCTGAAAAACTTAGTAAATCAACTGAATAGTCGTGGTCGCATGCCCTGTTGGAGTTTTCAGGGCGACCAATATTATCTTGTTACACTGGCCATAAGCTTAGCCACAATATTATTCTTTGATGTCAGCCATCGTGTTGGTTGGTGAAGCCGCACGGCAGCAATAGTGCGATGTGGTGGTGTGTGCGCAGGCGGGCTGCGCGCCGAGTACACGGCGTGGGTGCTGGTGAGCTACGTGCACTACAGCGCGGGGCGGCGCGCGCGCGGCGTGCTGCCGGCGCGGGCGAACGCGCGCGCGCACGCCGCCTGCGTGGTGCACGCGCAGCTCGTTTCGCCCGCGCTCGCCGCCGCGCTCGTGTGCGCGCTCACCGACGGCGTGGACTACCGCATCGTGCAGGGGTGAGTGCGGCGAGCGCGCGGCCTCGGGGCGGGCGGCCCGCGCTCACCGAGCTGTGTTGCAGCGTGATGCTGTGGTCGTGCGGCGGCGGCTGCGCGTGGCTGCCGCTGGCGATGAGCGCGCGCGGCGCCGCGCCCGCCGCCAGCGCGCTCGTCTACGCCGCCTCGCTGCTCGCCACGCCGCTGCACACCGCGCTGCTCGTGAGTTACCTCCCGCTCCCCTTGTACCTACCGGCCGATGAGCGCGGCGTACCTACTGAGCCCTGTAGGGCTAACATGCGCGCCGCGACAAAATTTTGTCGACGTTTTTATCGTGCATTTGTCTCATAATCGCACGAGTAAGAGCGAGACAAAATAGTCGACAAAATTTGTCGCGGCGTGCATGTTAGCCCTACTGAGGAGCTTAGGCTCGTGTCGAGGCTGACTGCCGGATACTAGAATGAGATGGATGAGTTGTTAAGATTGAGATTGAAGCGGAGTACCTGGTCGGCAGTGCGGGCGGGCGGCGCTGCCGTCGCTGCCGGGCGTGGTGTGCACGCTGTGCACGACGGCGCTGCCGTTCGCGGCGGGCGCGCTGCTGACGGCGCTGGGCGGCGCGCGCCTCCCCGCGCCCCCCGCGCCCCCGCCGCGCAGTGTGCAGCTGGCGGCGCTGGCGCTGCTGTACGCGGAGTGCTGCGAGCGGCTGTGCGACGCGGAGGCCATCCTGTACCTCACCGATGTCCTGGTGGCGTTCGCGCTGGGTGAGTGGCCCGCCCCGCCCCCGCCCTTGTTGCGCTGCGCCGTGTCTGATAGCGCGTGTGTCGCAGAGGTGTGCTGCGTGGTGGTGTCGGCGGCGTGGTGCGCGCTGTACGCGCGCGCCGGCGTGCTGTCGCGCTCGGAGGCGCGGCTGGTGGCGCTGTGCGCGCTGCCGCGCTCGCTGGACACGCGTGAGTACGCCGCGGTGTGCGTGCGCGACGTGCGCGGTGCAGGTGGGTGGTGACGCGTGCGGTGCGCAGGCTGGTCGCTGGCGTGCGCGGCGCGCGGCATGTGCCGGCTGCCGGGCGTGTTCGTGGCGCCGATGCAGGCGCTGCTGCTGGCGGCGCTGGCGCCGGCGCACTCCGCCGACTGCGACGAGCGCGGCGAGCGGGACGGCGCGGACGACGCGCTGCCCGCTGCTTCCTGAAGCGCTCGCGCCGCTCGATGCGCGCCGTGCAGGGATCGCGGCGATACGATTCGGTTCTCTTGCCGTACAGTGTACACTTGTACTGTAGGTACCTCTAGCGGCACTAGCACGTATAATTTTGAAGTTCCGTATCGTAACGTAAGGGCTCAGCTAACAATCAGCGCAGGGTTTAGCCTAGCGCTGACAGCGCTCGCTAGGCTAAACCCTATATAGTAGCATATCTAATGTTAAACTTGGTTCCCATTTGGTGCGATAGAGACACTTAGATACCTACAATTTATTTTATGTTACCTATTAATTTATTTTTGTAAATTTTTTGTCTATTAGGGTTCCGTACCAAAATGGTAAAAAAGGAACCCTTATGGTGCGACTTCGTCTGTCTGTCTGTCTGTCTGTCTGTCACACCTGCTTATTTCAGCAACTACTTATGCTATCGACTTGAAATTTGGAACAGTTATAAAGAATGCTTGTTCAACTTTATTGCAAATGAAAAAAGTCCAAAAATATTTTTATTTTCATTGCAAAAGGGGCCGGTCCAAAATTTTAAAGTGGGGTTACTAGGTCAAGTGACATATCATATGAAAGGGCTTGATCTGCACATTTCAAAATATATTTTTATTTTATTTTGTCTCACATATGATGAAAAATGTCCAAAAAAATACCATTCCCCCCCCCTTATCTCCGAAGTTTGCGGGGCGTAAAATCTGAAATAATTAGGGTTGATAGGAATTGACCCAAATATGGCACCAAAAATAAAACGATGTTCCTAACTAGTACAGTTTTTTCAAAATCATCAAAATTCCTTCACAAACAAACTTAGTTATGCGGTCCGGATTTTTTCACTTTATACATACGTCCAAATATGATACGGAACCCTCGGTGCGCGAGTACGACTCGCACTTGGCCGGTTCTTTTTTAATGGTTACCTTCCGTTTTAAATGTAGATAAATACCTAAGTACATAATTACGTAAGTACCTAATTATATATATAGTACAAAACTTAGAATAATTGACCTAGTCTTAGGGACGAAACATATTTTTGGCGATAGTTATAATTCTGTGCCTCCTGTGCGTTTTTGCTGTCCTGTTAAATGACGTTTTTTGACTTGTATCACTTATCACAGGAGGCACAGAATTATAACTAGACTTTTGCCCGCGACTCCGTCCGCGTGGACTACAATGATATGACCAGTTTAAACGACCTCCGTAGTGTAGGGTGGCTAGTACTACCAAGAGGTCAAGCTGTATCTCTGGTTTATCCTACCGGAATTAGATGAAACGTGGCTTAGATTTTAAGTTGAACCGAATTATTTTCGGGCATGGTTACGTCCCAGTCCCCTATCCCGACTATTTTTAGGGTTCCGTACCAAAATGGTAAAAAAGGAACCCTTATGGTGTGACTTCGTATGTCTGTCTGTCTGTCTGTCTGTCTGTCACACCTGCTTATTTCAGCAACTACTTATGTTATCGATTTGAAATTTGGAACAGTTATATATAATGCTTAATCAACTTTATTGCAAATGAAAAAAATCCAAAAATATTTTTATTTTCATTGCAAAAGGGGCCGGAGTGGGGGTCCAAAATTTTAAATTGGGGTTACTAGGTCAAGTGACATATCATATGAAAGGGCTTGATTTGCACATTTCAAAATATATTTTCATTTTATTTTATGTCTCACAGTTTCCGACATATGATGAAAAATGTCCAAAATAATACCCTTATCTCCGAAGTTAGCAGGGCGAAAAATCTGAAATAATTAGGGTTGATAGGAATTCACCCAAATATGGCACCAAAAATAAAACAATGTTCCTAACTAGTACAGTTTTTTCAAAAACATCAAAATTCTTTCACAAACAAACTTAGTTTTGCGGTCCGGTTTTTTTCACTTTATACGTCCAAATATGATACGGAACCCTCGGTGCGCGAGTACGACTCGCACTTGGCCGGTTTTTTTTGGAATATCTTCAATGTACAGACACGGCTTTTTTAACCGACTTGAAAAAAAGGAGGAGGTTCTCAATTCGTCGGATTTTTTTTTTTAGGGTTCCGTACCTCAAAAGGAAAAACGGAACCCTTATAGGATCACTTTGTTGTCCGCCATCAGTCACCGGACCATAAGTGGAGCCATCTGCTCATAGATACGACTCGCACTTGGCCGGTTTTTATGTATGTTCCACGATTACTCCGTCAATTGTGACGGAGGAGTAATCGCTGAACATACATAAAAAAAAAAACCGACGAATTGAGAACCTCCTCCATTTTCTGAAGTCGGTTACAAAGGTATTTGTATGGCAGTAATTAATGAATATCATATTATGTTATAATTTATGGGGTACCTACCTTCTTATTTTAAGCTTTTTAACCGACTTCATTAACCGACTTCAAAAAAGGAGGTTCTGTATTCGTCCCGTATGTATGTATGTATGTATGTAAGTATGTATGTAAGTATGTATGTAAGTATGTATGTATGTAAGTATGTATGTATGTAAGTATGTATGTATGTATGTATGTATGTTTGTATGTGCGCGATTTTCTCAAAAACTACTGATTCGATTTGGATGGGGTTTTCACTAACGTAATCTACATACTTTCAGGAAGGTTTTAGTACATACATTATGTAATCATTCCTATGTACAAAGTTATAGGCATAAAATGTACACACTCCGTAGAAGATTTACTGTTGAACGAATTCGTGAAAGTAATCTAACACGGGATAAAGAACTAAAAACGGAAAAATAAAAAACTTTTTTAACAAAAAACAGGTTTAAAAAAAACCGACTTCCAAAAACTACACTAAAAACTATGAAATAAAAATGTTAAACTTCCATAAATAAAAATCTAAATGTATATTGAAGTCGGCGGGGCCTCTTCTTCAGGTTTCTACCTCTCAGCCTTTGAACAGGAAGAACGTGCGCAGTGTGTGCAGCGAACGTGCAGCTTGCTTTGCGCCTCGACAAATTAAAATTTTCTTTCATTCCTCCTTAATCTATAATGTTGCTTATATTTATGCTAGGCCCCGCCGACTTCAATATACATTTAGATTTTTATTTATGGAAGTTTAACATTTTTATTTCATAGAGTGTAGTTTTTGGAAGTCGGTTTTTTTTAAACCTGTTTTTATTTTTATCTTTTTAGTGTACTGTAACCATTTTTGTTGTTGTTAATTTATTACAATAAAGTACCATAAAATCATGGACAGAGCGACTTTGATCATTTATGTACTTTTACCGAGATCGATTACTTCCACGAATTTAAATAGGTATGTACTTATATTTATAGATGTTGGTGGATGAGAGCATTTCAGTAAACAAAAACCGGGCAAGAGCGTGTCGGACCACGCAGTGTAGGATTCCATAGCAAGAAGTATTTTGAGTGTTCCGACCGCAAATACAAGTTTGTATTTCATAATATTATTATGAAATATTATTATTTTTACGGTTGTCAAACTCAAAATGGAAAATAGTGAATATTTCAAAAATTTTGTGACGTATCTTGTTCAAACCAATTTCAATCGAAAGTATTTATTAAATGCTATAAGCTTAATTTTTTCCAGATTTTTTGATAGCGCGGTTGGAAAATTACAGGGGGACACACATTGTTAACGACTTTGGGAGCTCCTAGTTCACTCAATATGCACTTATATAAAAAAGGTATTTAGAAACCTTCATGTTATTTTCAAAGACCTATCCAACGATATCCCACATGGTGGGGTGCGCGAAAATATTATTTTTCATCCCTCAGTTTCATGTATGGGAGCCCCCCCTAATAATTTTATTTTTCGTAATTTCACTATAGGCCTTAATGGCGGCTTGTAAAAGACATCTACCTACGAAGTTTCATATAAATTGGTTATGAACTGAAGATAGTAGTAATAGCAATAGGCTCGCTCCCTAGCCTTCTATCAAATGCGACTTAAGCATAAAAAAATTGTGTGTACTATACACCTCTGTCTAACCTTGCGGGAAATATCGGCGTGATGTTATGTATGCATAATATCGAGATCGATTGCGTTCAGGAATTCATGTACCTACACAATATCACTTTTTCATCATCGTCATGATGTCATCGAGATACACCAAAAATACCGTTTATTACACCTCGTTAAAAATCTACTCAACCAAAGTTAATAAAATTTATATGGGACCACCTCGCGAGCTTCTTCTACCATATGAAAAAAGAATCACGTAAATCGGCTCATAAACCACGGAGTAATCGGTGTACATACATGAAAAAAAAAAAAAAAAAAAAAAACCAACCGAATGCAGAACCTCCTCTTTTTTGGAAGTCGGTTAAAAAATAACCGACTTCAAAAATCCACTACAAAGAAAATAATAATTTTGGTTTCGGAAGTCGGTGCCAAAAAAAAGCAAACAAAAGCCAAAGCCACCGACTTCCGAAACCAAAATTATTATTTTCTTTGTAGTGGATTTTTGAAGTCGGTTATTTTTTGTTAAAAAAGTTTTTATTAGTGTTTTAGGGATTTGTTTTGAAGTCGGTTTTATTTTTTTTGTTAGAAAGAAAGAGACGTAGTGAGAATAAATTAGATAAGTTCAAGTTAGTGTGCAACATTTGAAAGGTACTTTGTAGTAAATATTTATAGGAACAAAGTTGTGTACCTGGTACAATAGGAATATAAATGCTTACTTACTAGTTCCTTAATGTTATTCCCGCTTCAAGTACGTACCTATTAGATAAGTT
Organism: Thalpophila matura; assembly: GCA_948465475.1. NCBI lineage: Eukaryota > Metazoa > Arthropoda > Insecta > Lepidoptera > Noctuidae > Thalpophila > Thalpophila matura. The sequence continues at coordinate 12,982,701 of OX419200.1, forward strand.
GGTGCCTACCTACCCAGAATAATTCGATAAAATGCGTTATATATATAATAGGGTTTTACTTGAATAAATATTGTTTCATAAATAAATGTGTTTAATTTATTGTCACTTGTCATCTGAAGCCTTGCAACCAGCCTCTATCTACTAGGTTTGAAATGGCGATAGCTGCGATTACTTGCTGGAATCACACACACGTTGGAGCTGCGCGCACACTCGGTACAACATAACCGCGCGGTGTGCACGTGATGGCCGGTGATGCGATGAGTTTTAAACAAGTGATATTTTTAGGGTTCCGTACCAAAATGGTAAAAAAGGAAAACCCTTATGGTGCGACTTGGTCTGTCTGTCTGTCTGTCACACCTGCTTATTTCAGCAACTACTTATGCTATCGACTTGTGATACAGTTATAAAAATACTTGTTCAACTTTATTGCAAATGAAAAAAGTCCAAAAATATTTTTATTTTTATTGCAAAAGGACCCCGGACCCCCACTCCGGCCGGAGTGGGGGTCCGAAATTTTAAAGTGGGGTTACTAGGTCAAGTGACATCATATGAAAGGGCTTGATCTGCACATTTCAAAATATATTTTTATTTTATTTTGTCTCACAGTTTTCGACATATATGATGAAAAAAATCCAAAAAAATACCATTCCCCCCCTTATCTCCGAAGTTTGCGGGGAGAAAAATCTGAAATACCTAATTAGTTGATGGGAATTGACTCAAATATGGCACCAAAAATAAAACGATGTTGCTAACTAGTACAGTTTTTTCAAAATCATCAAAATTCCTTCACAAACAAACTTAGTTATGCAGTCCGGTTTTTTTCACTTTAGGTATATGTCCAAAAATGATACGGAACCCTCGGTGCGCGAGTACGACTCGCACTTGGCCGGTTTTGTTTTTTAGGGCTCTACAGGGTGGCAGGTTAGACAGTGGAAATATTCTAAGGGGTCATTGTACTCATCATTATGAACAACTTTTACTATGGTGTAACGTTGTATACTTAGGTACCTACTAATATTAAATATCTACCAATAAAACAACAAACATACAAAAACATCTCCGTAGTAATCAGCTGTAGGAACAAAGAAATATTTTTTCTATGTATGTAGGTGATGCTATAATAATTCGGCCGCAAATATAAACCTACCCGGGCGCGAGTAACAAATTGCGCCGGAACAGACCGGTCGAAGTGCATACGCTCCGCCTCCATACTTAGTGTTATTGTAACAGCCAATGACGACGGCTAGTCTTTCGATTTTTCTGAAACGAATCGCCGTTCTTTCGCGAAGATCACCTAATATGGTAATCTTCTAAATAGGTGAACGTCCCAGGAGGTTATAAAAAACCTCTGGGATTTGCCAGGTGCATTCTAACCTGTACTCTGCGCCTGCGACTACGTACTTTGACCTACCTTGTTACCAAGTCTAAACACTAAGTAAATTACCGTGTTGTGAAAGTACCTAATTGTTTTGGAAGCAAGCAAGCAAGCAAGCAAGCAAGCAAGCAAGCAAGCAAGCAAGCAAGCAAGCAAGCAAGCAAGCAAGCAAGCAAGCAAGCAAGCAAGCAAGCAAGGTTAGGTTAGGTTAGGTTATGTTTTTTTTTTTTTTTTTTTCTACTTCCTCTGACAGAATCAGAGCCTATTTTATCTAGTTCTACTCTTACAATCCAGTTCTATCAATTATTCCTTTCGCACTTTTATTCCGCATACTTTATCTTTCTTTCACTCTATCTCTATCACGCAATTTACCGGTGGGATTCCGGTCTTATCCTTCTATCTATTCTAGCTATTTATATTTTATCTTGTTATGGGTATCGGGTTAACAACATACACAGTTCCTTTATTATATTAGGGTACAGCCATATTTGATACATTATCTTCTTAACTATCTAATTTACAATTTATTACTTATTTCTATCTTATAATACGCTTATTACTACTATTACAATCAATTAGCTAATTTATTTAATCTTCGGGGTTTACAATGCCCACAATTTTTCTTGGGTTTCTATTAGCCCAGTATAGTTTTATTCTTATACACAGTGTTCTTACACAATTGGTTCTAAACTAATACTAATTATACTTAAACTAAGCTTATTCTTACTTTTAATGTATTATACTTAATAAATTTCCGTGTATGATGTACGATATATTTCATAATATACGGTCATCATACTTTTATTGCTTATTTCTCCTTACGACTGTTTCTATTAGTTTTAAGCTATAGTCCATAAATTTTTCCCTTCTTTTATCTATCATAATACATTTTATACTTTCAATTGTGATTTCCGTGTCCAAAATATGTTCAATTTTGTATCTTTCGTTTACAAACACTGGGCATTCCATGATAATGTGGGGGACAGTTTCTTTCACATCCGGGTCACAAGTGCAAGCGGGACTCTCTTTGCGCTTAAAGCGGCATAAGTAATCAGAGAATCCCCCATGGCCGGTTAAGAGTTGAGTGCTGAAATATGTTGGCGTAAACTTGCGAATCACTTTATATGCATCGATCACGTTCGGGAAGAAAAGCTTCGTAATTCCAGCTACTTCTCCCGACCTGTATCTCACGTCCCACTCGCGAATCGTCTCCATTCGGAGTTGTCGCTTCGCGAATGAGACGGGAACCAAGTCGTATACTGGTTTCCTTTTGCTTGATGCTACTGCGGCTTTTTTGGCAAGCTGATCGGCTCTTTCATTTCCCTCCAATCCTGCGTGTGCCTTTATCCAGAACAGAGACACCACTTTGTTCTGTCGAGATAATGTTGCTAGGTTCTCGCGAGTTTCCACAGCTAATGGATGGAGGGAGCCGAGGTTGGTTACCGTTTGTAAGGCTGCCATAGAGTCGCTGTATATGCCGAACGTGATCGCGCCGTGGTTCTTTATTCGCCTCGTGGCTTCGCGAATAGCTAGTAATTCTGCTTGGTAGACTGTGCAGTATGACGGCAAGCAAAGCTTGAGGGTCCACGCTTCCGCTTCGTCTTCCCACGCCGTCAACGCGGCGCCGACCCTACCCCCAATCTTGCTGCCGTCTGTGAAGATTTTTACTGCACAGCTACTGTTCGCGTCCACGTCGTTCTGGTCTCTGAGACATATCAGTCTGAGGTCTGAGACCGCAGCAGGGTGAGGCGCTTCTATTGCTGGCATTAAACGCTCGATCTCTCTGTCCCCCAGTCCTGGCAGAGGCGCCCCCTTCCTGATCCTGTATAGCGAGGCTACCTCACGTACACGAAGATCAAGCGGGAGCACTCCCGCCAAGACCAGTGCTGAGTTCAGAGAGACCGTGCGATAAGCCTTGCACATTTTTTGTGCGAAGCCCCTCTGCACAGTTCCCAGCTGTTTCTGCACTCCTAGTTTTTCAGCAGCTGGTGCCCAGATGCTTGCCGCATATAAAATGATGGGTTCGATGGTTGCAATATAAATTGTTCTTATCACTTCGGGATGAAGGCCCCAACTCGCCTTTGCCGCTCTTGCGAGCTGCTTATAAATGTTTATGGCTTTCCTACAAACACTAGCCACGTGTGCATTAAAGGTGAGCTTCTCGTCGATTATTACGCCCAACATCTTAATTTGCTTGGACATGCCAATGTCCACCCCACCCATGCTCAGGTGTGGAGTATCGAACTTCAGCTTGCGCGTTATTACCATCGCATTGGTCTTGTGAGGCGCGAATTTGAGCTTGTTTTCGACGCCCCACACCCGAACAAGCTCGAGGGCGGCATTGGCATGTCTTTGCACTGTTTGTGCGGTCTGTCCATCAAACACCATCACGACGTCATCAGCAAAAGCTTGTACGTAATGTCCTGCGGATTGGAGCGTGTTTAGCAGAGGATCCAGTAGAACGTTCCATAGGATAGGCCCACCTATGGATCCTTGGACACATCCCTTGTTGGTCGCCTTTGTAAACGTTTCCCCATTGTACCTCACCGTAACTCTTCTTTGGTCGAGGTAACTGTCGAACACTTTCCTAATGTTAAGAGGACAGTTCAATTTTGCCAGTTGGACCCTGATCGCTGGCTACCAAGCGCTGTCGAAGGCGCCCTCTATATCCAGCGACACGACGGTTATAATTCTCTTCTCGTCCAGTTTGGTCTTAATGTGTTGCATTAATTTATAGAGGGCGTCTTCGCAGCTTTTTTGGGGCATGAATCCGAACTGGTTGGGGTTTAACCTCGGTAGAAGGTGGAATTTGAGTCTGGCGACCAACATTTTTTCATACACCTTACCCATTACCGGTAGCAGCCCTATGGGGCGGTAGGACTTGGGCGTAGTGTATGACTCTTTTCCTGGTTTCCTCAGCACAATTACCGTCGCTTCCTTCCAGATGGCTGGGAAATAATGGAGCTTTAGGCATGTGTTGAGTACTTCCAGGAAAAGCTTGGGGTCACTCTTTATGGCGTGGGCGCATATGTCAGCGGTGAAGCCATCTGCACCAGGCGCTTTCTTCGGATTCAATGACTCCAAAGCGGCGAGCATCTCTGTAGCTGTAAACGGGGGATCATTTTGTCCCTCGGGCTGCTGGAGATTCACTACTGTCGCTTGGTCTCTTATCTCCTGGTGCGTCAAGCTGTCATTCTCCCTTTGGTCTTCTGGGTAGAACGTCTTCGCCAGCAACTCCACCGAGCCCTTCGCATCTAGAGTGTTACCGCCATCCTTCAGGGGTATGTCCTCTTCCCTTTTTGCCGTTCTCCCTATAACCCGGTAGATCCCTTCCCACAGGCCCTCCCTGTCCTGTTTGTTGCAGAATTCCTTCCAACTGCCAATGTAGGCCTCCATAGCTCTGGCTTCATATTTCTCTTTGGCGATTTTGTAAGCATTCACCACACCTTGTTTCCGTATTGGTGCGGCGTTCCTGATTCTGCGTTTCCTGGTGGTGACTTCTTGCTTCATCTTCGCGAGCTCCTCTGACCACCATGGTAGGGTAAGTGTTTCAGCGTTCTTTTTTTTTTTTTTTAGCAGGTAGGTTAGGTTAGGTTAGGTTAGGTTAGGTTCCCCACCGAGGGTGTCTCCACGTTGTCGTCGTGGTGGGGCTTGCGTGCCTTCAATGATCCTTGGGGCTATGCCGGCTAGAGTTACTCATGCCGGACAGGTCCAAGGGGAGAGGCCAGACTAAGAGAGACACGGGGTGGGCCGCTCCTGTTCGATCGACGCCGGTCGATTGACAAGGATGCGGCTACGCTGCAGCGGTGCGGGCGCACCAATGCGGCGTGTGTTTGTCTCCTCGATCCTCGAGGAGCAAACTTTCGGCGGGTTCGCTGAGCCTGGTTGGCCGGACAGCGAACGGAGGCATGTCTAATGCCGCCGTCGGGGGCTTGGCTTCACCGCCCGGCCCAGAGGAAGGACACCTCTAAGATAAAAAACCATCGGGGACATTCGCTCCTCAAATTCTTCGGGGAGCGAGTCTGGGGGGTTTCCTGTCGCACGTTGTCCGATGGCCCGTCGACGGAGCGGGTCATCGGGCGACCTGTGACAGGTGATTCGCATAGCGAGTTTGGGGGGGGGCGGGGTTTTCCGTCACGCGCTGTCCGGCGACCCGATGACGGAGCGGGTCGCCGGGTGATGCGTGATCGAAGGGGTTCTACCTGTCGTGCGCTGTTCGATGACTCGTAGACGGAGCGGGTCATCGAGCGGCACAGGGCGGGCGACTCGCTCGTCGTATTCTACGAAGAGCGAGTCTAGGGGGGGTTTTAAACCAGTAAGGCGGAGGCTCGCTCCCGGTACGCGTCTGATCATCAGACGTGACTGCGCGAGCGAGCTAACACCACAAAAAAAAAAAAAAAAAAAAAAAAAAAAAAACAAAAAAAAAAAAAAAAAAAAAAAAAAGAGGTGATAGGGAGGAGATAGGGACCTCACCCTTCAAAGGACAAAACCAATGGCTAGTGAAACTACACGTAATATTCCCCAGGGCGGTCCCGGTTGCTCAGCAACCGGGGAATCCGCCACGGAGCCCTCGGGTTCCGTCTGCCCCTCGTATGCTGGGGGGGGCAACACTCGCCATCCGTCCGCTCAGACCGACGATGCTCTGAGCGCGAAGAGCCGAGGAGGCTCCAGTCCCTTCGGGGACCTAATTGACCGGTCCGACCAGGAGCTGGGCGGGCGTCCCTCCAAATTTTGGAGGAAGCGTCCGCGCGGCGAAGTCTCGGACCGCGAGGGAGGAGCGCTTGCGCTTGTGTTCTCCTCTTCGGAGGAGAATTTGCCGGCACCTAAAGTGCCGACCAACCGCCGAGGGCGTGGTCGCGCGACCTCGGGCGGGGCATCTGCTCCGCCTCCGTCGCGCGACTCAAAAGGCCGCTTTAAAAAGCGCCACGGCACCCCGGTGCCAAGCAGCGCAAGCGCCTCTAGCGGCGAAGACTCCGGGGCCATGCAGACAGATTCTGCCCTGCCTGCCCTGGTAAACACCAAGGCAGAAATAAACGCCGCGAGGCGAGAGGAGCGCCGAGCGGTTGCGCTCGAGGAGGTGGCCGAAATGGCCAGACTGGCCAAAGAGAGGCGGAACGCTCGCGCAACTGCCTCGGAGGCCCTGACGGCGGCTGCCCTCAGCCGCCAGGTGACGGACGGCGTGGACGTCGTTCTGAAGGTTGCCACCAAGTCCGGCAACCTGAAGAGCACGTTCACGCGTGCCCTTAAGGAGGCGGCTGCGGGCATCAAGGAGGCAGTGGAGGTCCTTCTGAACCGCACTACTTCAGAGGAGACGGCAAAGCTGCAGGAGGAGAACGGCCGTCTCCATGACGAGTTAGAGGATCTCCGGCGGGAGGTCGCCGCTCTAAGGGCTGATTTTAGTCAGCAGCAAGAGCGTGCGGCTCCCGCGGCTGCCGACCCCGCTCCGGTGCCTGGCTCCCTGCCGGGCCTGGATGACATAGCGCGGGCCATCATGCTCCAGGTGGGAGATATGGTAAATGCCCGCCTGGAGGCGATGGAGCCGAGGCTCCTCCCCGCCGAAAACCTTCGGCCGCCGCTCGCGGCGGACAAACGGAGGAGGGAGGAGTCAAGGCTTGAGCAGGGAGCCAAAAAGCCCGCTGAGGGCAAGAAGCCCGCGGAGGGGAGGAAGAAGGCTACGGAGGGGGGCAAGAAGCCCGCGGAGGGAGCCCCCCATCAAAACCAAGCCGCGCAGCCTGCGGCCACGTCCGGTGAGACCTGGGCGACGGTCGTGGGCAGAAAAAAGAAAAAGAAGAAGGCACCGGTACCGCAAGGTCGGGATGCCAGGGACGGACAGGCGCCGAAATCGCAGGGCCGGACCGGCAAGGGCAAGAAGAAGCCGCCCATGGTTCGCGCCCCACGCTCCGCGGCTGTGGTAATTACGCTACAGCCCGGAGCCGTTGAAAGGGGCGTGACCTACAAGTCGGTCCTGGCGGAGGCAAAGGCCAAGATCCGGCTGCCCGATCTTGGCATCCCGAACGTGGTCATTAAGACGGCCGTTACGGGTGCGCGGCTTCTGGAGGTGTCCGGCACCTCCAGCAGCGAGCAGGCGGACGCCCTGGCAGCTAAGCTCCAGGAGGCCCTGGGGTCGGAGGATGTCCGAGTGTCCAGGCCCATCAAAACGGCAGAAATGCGCGTTAATGGGCTGGACGACTCAGTGACCCCAGAGGAGGTAGCGGCTGCCATCGCTCGAGACGGTGGGTGTCCGTCTGCGAGCGTGCAGGCGGGTGACGTCCGCGCCGACGCCTCCGGACTAGGCACTATTTGGGTGCGATGTCCGGTGGCGGCGGCGAAGAAGGTCGCCGACAGTGGGCGTGTGCTGGTGGGGTGGGTTGCGGCAAGAGTTAAGTTGCTGCAGCCCCGGGCCATGCAGTGCTTCCGGTGCCTGGACTACGGGCATGTCCGGGCACAGTGCACTGCCGAAGTTGATCGCAGCGACCAATGTTTCCGCTGCGGTCAACCCGGCCACAAAGCGGCCCGTTGCTCCGCGACGCCAAACTGCAGCCTTTGTGCAGCTGCAGGAAAGCCCGCGGAGCACAGAGCAGGCGGCAAAGCCTGCGGCGCGCCCCTCTCCAAGCGCAAGCGTAAGCGCAAGGGGAAGGGCAAAAAATTGAAGGGGACCGCGGCTGCGGGGGGATCAGCACCCCCCACGCAGCCTAGCTGTCCTGCGGCCGACTCCCGGCCTGAACAAGAGGTTGCTGAGGAAATGGAGTGCTAATAACGGCGCTCCAACATTTCCTCCAGAGCAACATCAACCACTCTGCCAGAGCTCAGGATCTTTTGCTCCAGAGCATGGCAGAGTGGTCGATCCGTGTGGCTGTGGTCGCTGAGCCGTACTTTGTCCCCCCCAGGGATAACTGGGCGGGAGATCTCGACGGCTCGGTGGCCATCATTGGCGGGACTCTTGTGAACGCGTCCCGAGGTCGCGGCTGGGTGGCTGCCCTCGTGGACGACATAGTCACCATCGGGGCATACTTCTCGCCCAACAAGAGTCTCTCCGACTTTGAGGGTTTCCTTGTCGAGTTGGGGGCCGTCGTGGGCCAGCACCACCCTCGCCCTGTGTTGCTGCTCGGGGATCTCAACGCCAAGTCAGCGGCTTGGGGATCCCCGATCACCGACCCCAGGGGTGAGGCGTTGGAGGAGTGGGCGCTCACGACGGGCCTGGCCGTCCTCAATCGGGGCTCGGCCTACACGTGCGTGCGGCAGCGGGGCGGGTCCATAGTGGACGTGTCGTTCGCTAGCCCCGTTGTCGCGCGACGCGTCCGTGGATGGCGTGTCGCTGTGGAGGTGGAGACGTTGTCGGACCACCGTTACATTCGGTTCGACGTCTCCGCCCAGACCGCAGGTGGCCCATCGGCCCCGCATACGGACGGTCCGCGCTGGGCGTTGAAGCGTATCGACAGGGAGGCCCTCGAGGAGGCCGCCATTGTTCAGGCTTGGAACCGGGAGTCGGCGATAGGCGAACCCGTCGACGTCGAAGAGGAGGCGCAGTGGTTCCGCGGGGCGATGACGCAAATCTGCGACGCGTCCATGCCCCGGGTTCGCACTCAGTCTGCGAGGCGCCGGGTGTACTGGTGGTCCGACGAGATTGCGCAGCTGCGCGTCTCGTGCGTAGCGGCTAGACGCCAGTACACTCGGTACCGGAGGAGACGTCGACGGATTCCCGAGGAGGAAACCGCGCGGTATGAGGTGTACCGCGCGGCGAAAGAGGCTCTGCGGCTGGCCATCGGCGAAGCCAAGACGCGTGCCAGGGAGGAGCTGTTGGCGACCCTAGACGGGGACCCGTGGGGGCGCCCCTACCGGATGGTCAGAGGAAAACTCCGTCCTTGGGCGCCCCCGATCGCGGAGGGTCTCCAGCCCCAGCTGCTGGAACAAGTGGTCGCAACCCTCTTCCCTGCGAGGGATGAGCACGTACCACCGCCGATGGCGCTGCCTGCAGCCGCAGAGTCAGACGAGGAGAGCGCAAGCTCCCCTGAGGTGACACAGCCGGAGATGAGGGCAGCCGTGATGCGGCTCCGGGCCAAGAACGTTGCCCCGGGGCCCGATGGAATACCCGGCCGCGCTCTCGTCCTCGCCCTGAGGGCTCTAGAGCCCCAGCTGAGAGGACTCTTCTCCGCGTGCCTCGAGCGGGGCCAGTTTCCTGCCGTATGGAAGGCGGGTCGACTGGTCCTGCTCAGGAAGGCGGGGCGCCCTGCGGACTCGCCGTCCGCATACCGGCCCATAGTGCTGCTAGACGAGGCGGGCAAGCTCTTCGAGCGGATCATCGCGGACCGCCTCGTCAGCCACTTGTGCAGAGAGGGGCCGGACCTGGACGACAGCCAGTTCGGGTTTCGGCATGGGCGCTCCACTATCGACGCCATCACGCGAGTGAGAGTCCTGGCGGAGGAAGCGGTGTCCCGGGGCGGGGTGGTGCTGGCGGTGTCCTTGGACATCTCCAACGCGTTCAACACCCTGCCCTGGAGTTGCATAAGGGAGGCACTGCGATATCATCGGGTGCCTTCCTACCTCCGCCGCGTGGTTGGGGCCTATCTGGCAGAGAGGTGTGTCACCTACAGGGGACGCGACGGCAGAGGCCGGCGCGATATGTCGTGCGGTGTTCCACAGGGTTCGGTATTGGGGCCGCTCCTGTGGAACATCGGGTACGACTGGGTGCTGAGGGGCGAGCTCCAGCCGGGGGTGGACCTGACGTGTTACGCGGACGACACGCTGGTCACCGCCCGGGGGAGCTCGCACAGGGAGGCAGCGTTGCTGGCTACGGCTGCGGTCTCGCAGGTGGTGAGCCGCATCCGGCGCCTGGGCCTGGAGGTGGCCCTCAACAAGTCGGAGGCCATCGTTTTCCATGGCCCCCGACGGGCGCCGCCGCCGGGATCACACATCGTGGTCGGGGGGGCTCGAATCGCTGTCGAGTCTACCATGAAGTACCTGGGATTGGTGCTCGACAGCCGGTGGGACTTCGGCCCCCACTTCCGGCGGCTGGCGCCGAGGTTGTTGGGCGCGGCGGGCGCGCTGTCAACGCTGCTTCCCAATCTGGGGGGCCCGAGCACCGCCTGTAGGCGGTTGTACGTGGGGATCGTGCGATCCATGGCCCTGTATGGGGCCCCGGTGTGGGCTGCTGACCTGACGGCCCGCAGCATCGCGGTGCTGCGAAAACCGCAGAGGGCGATGGCCGTCAGGGTCATCAGAGGGTATCGCACGATCTCCTACGAGGCGGCTTGCGCACTGGCCGGATCCCCGCCCTGGGACCTGGAGGCGAGAGCCCTCGCGTCGCTGTATCGGTGGCGCGAGGAGGCGCGGACGCGGGGCGAAAGACTGGTGCCGCGGCAGATTGCGCGGCGCCGGTCCGAGCTCCGTAGGGCCCTGGTGGCGGAATGGCGGGACAGGCTTTCGCGCCCTACCGCCGGCCTCGCAACCGTCGAGGCGATCCGGCCGGTGCTCGACGACTGGCTCGGGAGGAGGCACGGCTCCCTGTCGTTTCGGGCGGCGCAGGTGCTCTCGGGGCATGGTTGCTTCGGGAAGTACCTGTGTCGCATAAACAGGGAGCCGGACGCTCGGTGCCATCACTGCGTCCATTGTCGGGAGGACACGGCGCGGCATACGCTGGCAGAGTGTGCCGCATGGGAGGAGCCGCGCCGTGCCCTCGTTGCGGAAGTGGGACCCGACCTGTCGCTGCCGGCCGTCGTTCGCGCGATGGTTGGCGGCGCAGAGTCGTGGGACGCGGTGATCTCCTTCTGCGAAACTGTCATGTCGCAGAAGGAGGCTGCGGAAAGGGAGAGGGAGATGACGAGTGCTCTCCCGGCCCGCAGCAGGCGCACCGGGCGTCGGCGGAGGGCGGACAACGCCCTCTTCCAACCCCCCTAAACGGGTCCAGGGGCGGCGGACTCGGGGACGTCCGCCGCCCCCCATCCAGCAGGACCCGAGGCGGTGGCGCGTAGTGTTCCACGCGCGCCCTTCAGAGACGTGACGTCACGGGGGGAGTCGAACACCTCACTCCCCCCTTTGACCGGGACGGGGCCCGCAGCGGCGGGCCGGCACTAGTCGGAGGCTGCGGAAGAATACTTATGTGTTCCCGTGGCCTCCGGTTCACGTGTGTGACGGAACACCGGGGTGGTTTTAGTCAGTAAGAGTCTGACAGACCCCCCCGCCCTCCCCAGGGCGGGGGACATCCATGAGGATTTCCACCCCGAGAACAAAAAAAAAAAAAAAAAAAAGGTTCCCCACCGAGGGTGTCTCCACGTTGTCGTCGTGGTGGGGCTTGCGTGCTTTCAATGATCCTCGGGGCTATGCCGGGTAGAGTTACTCATGCCGGACAGGTCCGAGGGGAGGGGCCAGACGAAGAGAGACACAGGGCGGGCCGCTCCTGTCCGATCGACCATGGTTGATTGGCATGGATGCGGCTAGGCTGCTGCGGTGCAGGCGCACCAAAGCGGCACGTGTGTTTGCTCTTTTCAGAGCAAACTTTTTCGGCGGGTCCGCTGAGTCGGGTTGGCCGGACAGCGGACGGAGGCATGCCTAATGCCACCGTCGGGGGCTTGGCTTAACCGCCTGGCCCAGAGGAAGGACACCTCTAAGATAAAAAACCACCCAATCCCAAGTTTCGAAGCGCGGCGAGGGGATGAGTGGCTGGTGGGAATCCGGTCGCGAGCGCTTCCCCTGTAGATACCTGCCGCCCTCTACAGTATATAGGCTTACCTTTTTAAGGGCATGGAGCACTGCCCGGGTTGACTCTTATTTCTTCCATCACTCGTGGGAACAAAATGGATACAATTAACAACAAAAACAAAAAATCGACGTCGGTACCAGTGGTACAGCTGGAGAGGTGTGATGCAGTGTCAGATTCGGACACTGCATCCATGGTTAGTGTCGCTAGTGCGATGAGTGCGGAGAGCATTAGCTCTAAACACCTGAGGAAACGCGCGCGCACTAGCGTGGATCACTCGGGGTCGGACACGGCCCTGAGTGATATGGAAGATCCGGCCGCTAAGGTCGCGGCCAAAGCCACAGGCAAATATGTTGGCCTGGCCAAGGCCAGAAGAGAGCTGAAGGCCGCCCAAAAGGCAGCAGCGGCCGAGGAGAAGCGCGCGGAGGACGAGCGGCAAGTTGCCGCTCTGACAGAGAGGGTGACTATTGGTCGAGTCACCAGACTGTCAGAGTCCTCCGCAGCTTCAATGACGAAAGAGGTCACAGCAGTTGACATGACTGCTGCTGACCTCAACACGGGGATGTTGGAGGCTGTAGCAGCCATTAAAAGGGTTGGCAAGGTCTCTAAAGGCCTCAGCGGGTGCAGCCAGAAGGCTCTGAAGGAGGCAACGGCGTCAATTGTTGCCTATACCGAAGTCCTCCTTCAGCGCACTTCCTCTGAGGAGACCCTAAAGCTGCAGGCGGAAAACGCCCGGCTAGCAGCCAAAGTGGCGGAGCTCCGTAAGGAGCACGACGCATTCAAGGCGGAAATGGAGTCCTTCCGCCTGAGTCGTCTTAGGGCGGAAATAGGCCTTCCACCGCCCCAAGAGTCAGAGCTGGCCTCCTTGCTCCGAAAGGAACTGGCCAGTCTCAATACTCGGTTTGGGGTTTTGGAGGGCAGGCTTCTGCGCCCGCCCTTGGCTGCAGACCAAAGAGTGGCGTCGGCGATGACATATGCGGCAAAAACCGCAGCCCCGGCACTAACAGCGCAGCCAAGCCAAATGGCCGCGTCTACTTCCGCCTCCTCAGCGGCTCCCGCAGCCCCCATATCCCAAAAGGGCAAAGGGAAGGGAAAGGGGAAGGGGAAGAAAGCGGCAGCGGCAGTGGCAACACATGGGACCTCCACCCAAGTCCCCTCACAGGAACGCCTCGAGCCTGCTGGGCCCAGTGCTGATAATTGGGAGACAGCTGGGTCCAAGAAGAAGGCCAAAAAGGCAAGCCGCAAGGCAAAGAAGACTGCCCAAAAAGCAGAAAAGGCGGCCAAAAAAGTTGGTGCCAGGCTCCGTGGCCCACGTTCAACGGCCGTGGTGTTGACGCTGCAGCCTGGAGCGGTGGAGCGGGGAGTCAGCTATGCCGAGATCCTTGCGAAGGCCAAAGCTGAGATTTCGCTCCCCGATCTCGGCATAGCGGGCATCCGGTGCAAAACAACTGCTACCGGTGCTCGCTTGCTGGAAATTTCCGGCTCCACTAGCGGCTTGAAGGCGGACGCCCTTGCCGAAAAACTGAGGGCGTCACTCGGACAGGAAGACGTTCGAGTGTCCAGGCCGATCAAGTCTTTGGACTTGCGCGTTTCTGGCCTGGATGACTCAGTGACGCCCGAAGAGGTGACAGCCGCCGTCGCAAGGGTCGGGGAGTGCCCACAAGAGCACGTGAAGACGGGTGCTATTCGGCCGGGCTTTACAGGCCTTGGGACAGTTCTGGTGAGCTGCCCCGTTGCGGCGGCCCAAAAACTGTCAAAGGGCAACAGGCTGTTGGTGGGCTGGGTCTCGGCGCAAGTGAAGCTCCTGACGCCCAAGCCCCTGAGGTGCTACCGATGCATCGAGGAGGGGCACGTCGGAGCACGGTGCACCGCGGGGGTCGACCGCAGCCAGCTTTGCTTCCGCTGCGGTCAGCCCGGTCACAAAGCCGCCTCTTGCAGTGCCGCGCCGCACTGCGTAGTTTGTGCGGCGGCGGGCAAGCCGGCGGAGCATCGGGTGGGCAACAAGGCTTGCGCTGGGACCAAGCGCAAAAAGAGGCCTACCAAACCTGGATTGGGAGCAACTGATTCCTCGCAGCCGACTCACCCACCGGCTGCGGGGAACAAAGAGCCGCAAAAGGCTGTGGAGGAGACGATAGCCATGGAAACCCAGTAATGGCCCCACACCTTCGTCTCCTCCAAGCCAACATCAACCACTGCGCCAGAGCTCAGGATCTTTTGCTCCAGAGCATGGCGGAGTGGTTCATCAATGTCGCCATCGTCGCCGAGCCCTATTTTGTCCCCCCCAGGAATGACTGGGTGAGCGACACTAGCGGCTCGGTGGCGCTACTCACGCACGTCGCCGCTGGGTCCCCGTCCCTCGAGACCGTCACCCGGGGACGGGGATATGTCGCGGCGATGTGTGATGAGGTCATGGTCGTGGGGGTTTACTTCTCCCCCAACCAATCTCTCGCCGACTTCGAGGGCTCTGTAGCAGAGCTGGGCACTGTCGTCAGTCGCCGCCGTCCTCATCCCGTTCTCGTCGCGGGGGACTTCAACGCCAAGTCTACGGCTTGGGGTTCCCCGACGACGGATGCACGAGGGGAAGTGCTGGAGGAGTGGGCTGTGGAGTTAGGCCTACTTCTCTTAAACCGGGGCTCCGCGCAAACGTGCGTGCGCCAGCGGGGCGGGTCCATAGTGGACATTTCGTTCGCTAGCCCCGCTCTCGCGCGCCGTGTGCAGGAGTGGCGCGTATTGGAGGAGGTGGAGACGTTGTCGGATCACCGATACATTCGGTTCAACGTCTCCGCCCAGACCTCGAGCGGTCCGCTCCAAGCGGCCCCGGTTGGGGTGGGGGACGGCCCGCGTTGGGCACTAAAACGGCTGGACCGGGAGGCCCTTCTGGAGGCTTCAATCGTGCAGGCCTGGTTGGAGTCGCCCGACAGGCCTGTCGACATAGACGTGGAGGCAGAGTGGTTCCGGAAGGGCATGTCGCATATTTGCGATGCGGCGATGCCCCGTGTTCGGCCGATACCTGCCAGGTGCCAGGTGTACTGGTGGTCGCAAGAAATCGCGCAGTTGCGCATCGCCTGTGTGGCAGTGCGGCGCCGGTACACCAGGTACCGCAGAAGGACCTATCGCGACGAGGTCGAAGAGGCGGAACTGTACGAGGGGTACAGAGTGGCGAAGAAAGCCCTCAAGCTGGAAATAAAGCGGGCCAAGATCCAGGCCCGCGAAGAGCTGCTGGCGACTCTGGACCGTGATCCGTGGGGGCGCCCTTACCTCATGGTGAGGGGCAAATTACGCCCGTGGGCCCCCCCACTGTCCCGGAGTCTCCAGCCGCAGGTGCTTGAGGGCGTGGTGAGCGCTCTGTTCCCTTCCAGGGCGGAGCACACGCCACCGCCCATGGTTCCGCCTCACATGGTGCCTAACGCCGAAGTCGACGACGACGAAGTGCCCGAAGTGACCCGGGTAGAGCTGAGAGTGGCGGTGGATAGGCTTCAGGCCAAAAACACCGCCCCAGGGCCCGACGGCATTCCAGGCCGTGCATGGGTCCTGGCCTTAAGGGCTCTCGGGCCCCGATTAGCGGGACTCTTTAGCGCATGTTTGGAGCGGGGCCAGTTTCCACGCCGGTGGAAGACGGGGAAGCTGGTCCTGCTGAAGAAGGAGGGGCGCCCTGCGGACAGTCCGTCCGCCTACCGGCCCATCGTGTTGCTGGACGAGGTGTGTAAGCTCTTTGAGCGAATTATCGCGGACCGCCTCGTCCAGCATCTGAGTGGGGAGGGGCCGGATCTGGCGGACAACCAGTTTGGTTTCCGCCGGGGGCGCTCCACGGTGGATGCCATTATGCGCGTAAGGGTCCTGGCGGAGGAAGCAGTTGCCCGGGGCGAGGTCGTCTTGGCGGTGTCTCTGGACATCGCCAATGCCTTCAACACCATGCCCTGGAGTTGCATTAGGGAGGCACTCCTCTATCATGGGGTGCCGAACTACCTCCGTCGCATCATCGGGGCCTACTTGACGGACAGAGCCGTCATATACCCGGGTCGAGAAGGATGGGGTCGGCGAGAAATGTCGTGCGGTGTTCCACAGGGATCGGTACTGGGGCCGCTCCTGTGGAACATCGGGTACGACTGGGTGCTGCGCGGTGCGCTTCTCCACGGCGTCGGCGTCATTTGTTACGCCGACGACACGCTAGTGACAGCGCGTGGGAAGACGCACCGGCAGGCGACCATATTGGCGACAGCTGGGGTCGCGCAAGTCGTAGGTAGGATCCGGCGGTTGGGTCTCGAGGTGGCCCTGCACAAATCTGAGGCCCTTTGTTTCCACGGGCCTCGGAAGGGGCCGCCTCCGGGATCCAACATCGTGGTGGGAGGGGTCTCCATCGGTGTCGAGTCGACGATGAAGTACTTGGGACTCGTCCTCGACAGCCGGTGGGACTTCGGGCCGCACTTCAAGCGGCTGGCCCCCAGATTGATGGGCGCCGCGGCCGCACTGTCGCGGCTGCTGCCCAATTTGGGGGGGCCAAACACCTCCTGCCGGAGGCTCTACGTGGGGATCGTACGGTCCATGGCGCTCTATGGGGCGCCAGTATGGGCGAACAACCTGACGGCCCGCAATATCGCAGTGCTGCGGAGACCGCAGCGGGCGATGGCCGTCAGGGTTGTAAGGGGATACCGTACGATCTCCTTCGAGGCGGCGAGCCTCTTAGCCGGAACACCGCCCTGGGATCTCGACGCAGGCCTCCTTGCGTCACTATATCAGTGGCGCAAGGACGCATTGGAGCGGGGCGAGCGTCTGGTGCCTCGGCAGGCTGAGGCACACAGGACCGAGCTCCGCCAGATCCTGGTGGCGGATTGGGAGCAACGACTTGCGCGACCCAGCGCAGGGCACGCCGCAATAGCGGCGGTAAGACCCGTCATGAAGGAGTGGCTGGAGAGAAGGCATGGCGCCCTCAGCTTCCGGCTCACACAGGTGCTTTCCGGACATGGGTGCTTCGGAAAGTACCTGTGCCGCATAGGTCGGGAGCCGGCGCCCGGTTGCCATCACTGCGACTGCCGCGAAGACACGGCGCAGCACACCTTGGAGGTGTGCCCAGCTTGGGCAGAGCAGCGTCGTGTCCTGCGTGCGGCGGTCAACGCTGCGGGTGACCTCTCGCTGCCGGCCGTGGTTCTATCCATGGTCGGCGGTGAGAGCGCTTGGAACGCCGTCGCCTCCTTCTGCGAGGAGGTGATGGACGCCAAGGAGGCGGCGGAAAGGGAGAGGGAGGCACTATCCCCTCTCTCCACCCGCAGCAGACGCACCGGGCGCCATAGGGCGGCCAATGACCTCCGGCCACCGTAGGGTGCGGCCTGCGGGCGGCGAACTAGGGGGTTCGTCGCCCGACCAGATGCAGGCCCTGTGAAGGTTGCGCGCCGTGTTCCGCGCGCGCCTTGGGAGTGCGGCCGTAGGGTGACGGCCGCATAGGGTGACGGGGCCCGCCTTAGTTGGCGGGCCAAGACCTGCCGGGGGGTGCGGAAGAATGTGCGAGTATCTCTCGGCCCCCCCCCGCTTAAGGTAGATGGAGGAACACCGTGTGGGGTTTAGTCAGTAAAAGTCTGACAGACCCCCCCGCCCCCCCTAGGGCGGGGGACATCCTATGAGGATTCCCCACACGTACAAAAAAAAAAAAAAAAAAAGGTTAGGTTAGGTTATGACGGCATCCGATCTAAATACCGGAATGATGGACGCAGTGGCAGCCATCAAAAGAGTGGGCAAGGTGTCCAAAGGCCTGAGCGGGTGTAGTCAGAAGGCGTTGAAGGAAGCCACGGCATCAATTGTGGCTTACGCAGAGGCACTCCTTCAGCGCACTTCCACAGAAGAGACGGCTAAACTGCAGGCCGAGAACACCCGGCTGGCTGCCAAGGTTGCGGAGCTCCGCAAGGAGCACAACGAGCTCAGGGCGGAGATGGCGAGCTTCCACCTGGCTCATCTTAGGACGGAGATAGGCCTACCACAACAGCCCCAGGAGTCGGAGCTGGCTTCCCTGCTCCGACAGGAACTCGCGAGCCTGAATTCTCGATTCGGAGCTTTAGAAGGCAGGCTTTTGCGCCCGCCATTGGCTGCAGACAGCCGAGGGGGACCGACGCCAATTAATTCGGCTAAAGCTGCGGCCACAACGGCGACATATGCGGCGAAAGCTGCAGCTGTACAGTCAGAAGCAAAGACTGGTCGAGCGGCTACCACATCGTCTTCCTTGATAACCCCGATGGCCTCAACGTCAAAGAAGGGCAAAGGGAAGGGAAAGAAGACGGTGGTACCGGTGGCCCCGGGCACATCCACCCAAGGCCCTTCACAGGGACACTCCGAGGCTCCCAAACCCAGCGGAGGAGAGTGGGAGGAGGTCGGGGCCAAGAAGAAAGCCAAGAAGACCAAAAACAAGGCTAAGAAGGCGGAGAAGAAAGCGGCAAAAGCGGCCAAAAAAGATGCCACAAGGCTCCGTGCCCCTCGATCCACCGCGGTCGTTTTGACACTGCAGCCTGGAGCAGAGGAGCGGGGCCTTAGCTACGCCAGCATCTTGGCGAAGGCCAAAGCCGAGATTTCGCTCCCCGATCTCGGCATAGCGGGCATCCGGTGCAAGCCTACTGTTACCGGAGCTCGTTTGCTGGAGATTTCCGGCGCGACTAGCGGTCCCAAGGCGGATGCACTCGCCGAAAAGCTGCGGGCGTCGCTTTCTGCGGAGGACGTTAAGGTGTCCAGGCCAACAAAATGTGCGGATCTGCGCATCTCTGGCCTGGACGATTCCGTCACGCCGGAGGAGGTCGCGGGCGCCGTCGCAAGAGCCGGAGAGTGCCAGCAAGACCAAGTAAAGGTGGGCACGATACGTCCGGGCTTCTCCGGCCTTGGGACGGTGCTAGTGGGCTGTCCCGTTGTGGCGGCCCACAAGATCACGAAAGGCTGCAGATTGCTTGTGGGCTGGGTCTCGGCACAAGTCAAGCTACTGACGCCCAAGCCCCTGAGGTGCTACCGATGCATCGAGGAGGGGCACGTCGGAGCGCGGTGCACCTCGGGGGTCGACCGCAGCCAGCTTTGCTTCCGCTGCGGTCAGCCCGGACACAAAGCCGCCTCTTGCAGTGCCGCGCCGCATTGCGTAGTTTGTGCGGCGGCGGGCAAGCCGGCGGAGCATCGGGCGGGCAGCAAGGCTTGCGCTGGGACCAAGCGCAAAAAGAAGCCTGCCAAAAAGGGACTGGGAGTAATTGATTCCTCGCAGCCGACTCACCCACCGGCTGCGGGCAATAAAGAGCCGCAAAAGGCTGTGGAGGAGACGATAGCCATGGAAACCCAGTAATGGCCCCACACCTTCGTCTCCTCCAAGCCAATATCAACCACTGCGCCAGAGCTCAGGACCTTTTGCTCCAGAGCATGGCGGAGTGGTTTATCAATGTCGCCATCGTCGCCGAGCCCTATTTTGTCCCCCCCAGGAATGACTGGGTGAGCGACACTAGCGGCTTGGTGGCGCTACTCACGCACGTCGCCGCTGGGTCCCCGTCCCTTGAGACCGTCACCCGGGGACGGGGATATGTCGCGGCGATGTGTGATGAGATAATGGTCGTGGGGGTGTACTTCTCCCCCAACCAATCTCTCGCCGACTTCGAGGGCTCTGTAGCAGAGCTGGGCACTGTCGTCAGTCGCCGCCGTCCTCATCCCGTTCTCGTCGCGGGGGACTTCAACGCCAAGTCTACGGCTTGGGGTTCCCCGACGACGGATGCACGAGGGGAAGTGCTGGAGGAGTGGGCTGTGGAGTTAGGCCTACTTCTCCTAAACCGGGGCTCCGTGCAAACGTGCGTGCGCCAGCGGGGCGGGTCCATAGTGGACATTTCGTTCGCTAGCCCCGCTCTCGCGCGCCGTGTGCAGGAGTGGCGCGTATTGGAGGAGGTGGAGACGTTGTCGGATCACCGATACATTCGGTTCAACGTCTCCGCCCAGACCTCGAGCGGTCCGCTCCAAGCGGCCCCGGTTGGGGTGGGGGACGGCCCGCGTTGGGCACTAAAACGGCTGGACCGGGAGGCCCTTCTGGAGGCTTCAATCGTACAGGCCTGGTTGGAGTCGCCCGACAGGCCTGTCGACATAGACGTGGAGGCAGAGTGGTTCCGGAAGGGCATGTCGCACGTCTGCGATGCGGCGATGCCCCGTGTTCGGCCGATACCTGCCAGGCGCCAGGTGTACTGGTGGTCGCATGAAATCGCGCAGTTGCGCATCGCCTGTGTGGCAGTGCGGCGCCGGTACACCAGGTACCGCAGAAGGACCTATCGCGACGAGGTCGAAGAGGCGGAACTGTACGAAGGGTACAGAGTGGCGAAGAAAGCCCTCAAGCTAGCCATCAAGCTGGCAAAGATCCAGGCTCGCGAGGAGCTGCTGGCGACTCTGGACCGTGATCCGTGGGGGCGCCCTTACCTCATGGTGAGGGGCAAATTACGCCCGTGGGCCCCCCCACTGTCCCGGAGTCTCCAGCCGCAGGTGCTTGAGGGCGTGGTGAGCGCTCTGTTCCCTTCCAGGGCGGAGCACACGCCACCGCCCATGGTTCCGCCTCACATGGTGCCTAACGCGGAAGTCGACGACGACGAAGTGCCCGAAGTGACCCGGGTAGAGCTGAGAGTGGCGGTGGATAGGCTTCAGGCCAAAAACACCGCCCCAGGGCCCGACGGCATTCCAGGCCGTGCATGGGTCCTGGCCTTAAGGGCTCTCGGGCCCCGATTAGCGGGACTCTTTAGCGCATGTTTGGAGCGGGGCCAGTTTCCACGCCGGTGGAAGACGGGGAAGCTGGTCCTGCTGAAGAAGGAGGGGCGCCCTGCGGACAGTCCGTCCGCCTACCGGCCCATCGTGTTGCTGGACGAGGTGTGTAAGCTCTTCGAGCGAATTATCGCGGACCGCCTCGTCCAGCATCTGAGTGGGGAGGGGCCGGATCTGGCGGACAACCAGTTCGGTTTCCGCCGGGGGCGCTCCACGGTGGATGCCATCATGCGCGTAAGGGTCCTGGCGGAGGAAGCAGTTGCCCGGGGCGAGGTCGTCTTGGCGGTGTCTCTGGACATCGCCAATGCCTTCAACACCATGCCCTGGAGTTGCATTAGGGAGGCACTCCTCTATCATGGGGTGCCGAACTACCTCCGCCGCATCATCGGGGCCTACTTGACGGACAGAGCCGTCATATACCCGGGTCGAGAAGGATGGGGTCGGCGAGAAATGTCGTGCGGTGTTCCGCAGGGATCGGTACTGGGGCCGCTCCTGTGGAACATCGGGTACGACTGGGTGCTGCGCGGTGCGCTTCTCCACGGCGTCGGCGTCATTTGTTACGCCGACGACACGCTAGTGACAGCGCGTGGGAAGACGCACCGGCAGGCGACCATATTGGCGACAGCTGGGGTCGCGCAAGTCGTAGGTAGGATTCGGCGGTTGGGTCTCGAGGTGGCCCTGCACAAATCTGAGGCCCTTTGTTTCCACGGGCCTCGGAAGGGGCCGCCTCCAGGATCCAACATCGTGGTGGGAGGGGTCTCCATCGGTGTCGAGTCGACGATGAAGTACCTGGGACTCGTCCTCGACAGCCGGTGGGACTTCGGGCCGCACTTCAAGCGGCTGGCCCCCAGATTGATGGGCGCCGCGGCCGCACTGTCGCGGCTGCTGCCCAATTTGGGGGGGCCAAATACCTCCTGCCGGAGGCTCTACGTGGGGATCGTACGGTCCATGGCGCTCTACGGGGCGCCAGTGTGGGCGAACAACCTGACGGCCCGCAATATCGCAGTGCTGCGGAGACCGCAGCGGGCGATGGCCGTCAGGGTTGTAAGGGGATACCGTACGATCTCCTTCGAGGCGGCGAGCCTCTTAGCTGGATCACCGCCCTGGGATCTCGACGCAGGCCTCCTTGCGTCACTATATCAGTGGCGCAGGGACGCATTGGAGCGGGGCGAGCGTCTGGTGCCTCGGCAGGCTGAGGCACACAGGACCGAGCTCCGCCAGATCCTGGTGGCGGATTGGGAGCAACGACTTGCGCGACCCAGCGCAGGGCACGCCGCAATAGCGGCGGTAAGACCCGTCATGAAGGAGTGGCTGGAGAGAAGGCATGGCGCCCTCAGCTTCCGGCTCACACAGGTGCTTTCCGGACATGGGTGCTTCGGAAAGTACCTGTGCCGCATAGGTCGGGAGCCGGCGCCCGGTTGCCATCACTGTGACTGCCGCGACGACACGGCGCAGCATACCTTGGAGGTATGCCCAGCATGGGCAGAGCAGCGCCGTGTCCTCCGTGCGGCGGTCAACGCTGCGGGTGACCTCTCGCTGCCGGCCGTGGTTCTGTCCATGGTCGGTGGCGAGAGCGCTTGGAATGCCGTCGCCTCCTTCTGCGAGGAGGTGATGGACGCCAAGGAGGCGGCGGAAAGGGAGAGGGAGGCACTATCCCCTCTCTCCACCCGCAGCAGACGCACCGGGCGCCGTAGGGCGGCCAATGACCTCCGGCCACCGTAGGGTGCGGCCTGCGGGCGGCGAACTAGGGGGTTCGTCGCCCGAACAGATGCAGGCCCTGTGAAGGTTGCGCGCCGTGTTCCGCGCGCGCCTTGGGAGTGCGGCCGTAGGGTGACGGCCGCATAGGGTGACGGGGCCCGCCTTAGTTGGCGGGCCAAGACCTGCCGGGGGGTGCGGAAGAATGTGCGAGTATCTCTCGGCCCCCCCCGGCTTAAGGTAGATGGAGGAACACCGTGTGGGGTTTAGTCAGTAAAAGTCTGACAGACCCCCCCGCCCCCCCTAGGGCGGGGGACATCCTATGAGGATTCCCCACACGTACAAAAAAAAAAAAAAAAAAAAAAGGTTAGGTTAGGTTCCCCACCGAGGGTGTCTCCACGTTGTCGTCGTGGTGGGGCTTGCGTGCTTCAATGATCCTCGGGGCTATGCCGGGTAGAGTTACTCATGCCGGACAGGTCCGAGGGGAGGGGCCAGACGAAGAGAGACCCAGGGAGGGCCGCTCCTGTTCGATCGACCATGGTCGATTGGCATGGATGCGGCTAGGCCGCTGCGGTGCAGGCGCACCAAAGCGGCACGTGTGTTTGCTCTTTTCAGAGCAAACTTTTTCGGCGGGTCCGCTGAGTCGGGTTGGCCGGACAGCGGACGGAGGCATGCTTAATGCCGCCGTCGGGGGCTTGGCTTAACCGCCTGGCCCAGAGGAAGGACACCTCTAAGATAAAAAACCACCCAATCCCAAGTTTCGAAGCGCGGCGAGGGGATGAGTGGCTGGTGGGAATCCGGTCGCGAGCGCTTCCCCTGTAGATACCTGCCGCCCTCTACAGTATATAGGCTTACCTTTTTAAGGGCATGGAGCACTGCCCGGGTTGACGAATACTTCTTCCTTACTCGTGGGAATCAAATGGAATTAAATTTAAACAAAAAAACAAAAACGACGTCGGTACCAGTGGTACAGTTGGAGAGGTGTGATGCAGTGTCAGATTCGGACACTGCATCCATGGTTAGTGTGGCTAGTGCGATGAGTGCGGAGAGCAGTCACTCAAAACATCTGCGGAAACGCATGCGCACTAGCGTGGATCACTCGGGGTCGGACACGGCCCTGAGTGATACGGAAGATCCGGCTGCTAAGGTTGCGGCCAAAGCAACAGGCAAGTATGTCGGCCTGGCTAAGGCCAGAAGGGAGTTAAAGGCCGCCCAAAAGGCGGCAGCGGCCGAGGAGAAGCGCGCAGAGGACGAGCGGCAAGTTGCCGCTCTGACAGAGAGGGTGACCATTGGCCGAATCACCAGACTGTCAGAGTCCTCTGCGGCCTCAATGTCGGCAGAAGTCACAGCAGTTGACATGACCGCTGCCGACCTCAATACGGGGATGTTGGAGGCTGTAGCGGCCATCAAAAGAGTAGGCAAGGTCTCCAAAGGCCTCAGCGGGTGCAGCCAGAAGGCACTGAAGGAGGCAACGGCGTCAATTGTTGCTTATACCGAAGTCCTCCTTCAGCGCACTTCCTCAGAGGAGACCTTAAAATTGCAGGCGGAAAACGCCCGGCTAGCAGCCAAAGTGGCGGAGCTCCGTAAGGAGCACGACGCGTTCAAGGCGGAAATGGAGAACTTCCGCCTGACGCGTCTTCGGGCGGAAATAGGTCTGTCACAGCCCCAAGAGTCGGAGCTGGCCTCCCTGCTCCGAAAGGAACTGGCCAGCCTTAACGCTAGGTTTGGGGTTTTGGAGGGCAGGCTTCTGCGCCCGCCCTTGGCTGCAGACCACAGAGCGGCGTCTGCGCCGACTTATGCGGCAAAAACTGCAGCCTCGGCACCATCAGCGCAGCCAAGTCAAATGGCCGCTTCCACCTCTGCCTCCTCAGCGGCTCCCGCAGCCCCCATGTCCCAGAAGGGCAAGGGGAAGGGAAAGGGGAAGGGTAAGAAAGCGGCAGCAGCAGTGGCAACACCTGGGACCTCCACACAAGTCCCTTCACAGGAGCGCCTAGATCCTGCTGGGCCCAGTGGAGATAGTTGGGAGACAGTTGGGGCCAAGAAAAAGGCCAAAAAGGCAAGCCGCAAGGCTAAAAAGACGGCCCAAAAAGCCGAAAAGGTGGCCAAAAAATCTGGTGCCAGGCTCCGTGCCCCACGCTCAACGGCTGTGGTATTGACGCTGCAGCCTGGAGCGGAGGAGCGGGGAGTCAGCTATGCCGTGATTCTTGCGAAGGCTAAAGCTGAAATTTCACTCCCCGATCTCGGTATAACGGGCATCCGGTGCAAACCAACCGCTACCGGTGCCCGCTTGCTGGAAATTTCCGGCGCCACCAGCGGCTCGAAGGCGGACGCCCTTGCCGAAAAACTGAGGGCGTCACTCGGACAAGACGATGTTCGAGTGTCCAGGCCAATCAAGTCTCTAGACTTGCGCGTTTCTGGCCTGGACGACTCAGTCACGCCCGAAGAGGTGACAGCCGCTGTCGCAAGGGTCGGGGAGTGCCCGAAAGAGCACGTGAAGACGGGTGCTATTCGGCCGGGCTTTACAGGCCTTGGGACAGTTCTGGTGAGCTGCCCCGTTGCAGCGGCCCAAAAACTGTCGAAGGGCAACAGGCTGTTGGTGGGCTGGGTCTCGGCGCAAGTGAAGCTCCTGACGCCCAAGCCCCTGAGGTGCTACCGATGCATCGAGGAGGGGCACGTCGGAGCGCGGTGCACCGCGGGGGTCGACCGCAGCCAGCTTTGCTTCCGCTGCGGTCAGCCCGGTCACAAAGCCGCCTCTTGCAGTGCCGCGCCGCACTGCGTAGTTTGTGCGGCGGCGGGCAAGCCGGCGGAGCATCGGGCGGGCAGCAAGGCTTGCGCTGGGACCAAGCGCAAAAAGAAGCCTGCCAGACCTGGATTAGGAGCAACTGATTCCTCGCAGCCGACTCACCCACCGGCTGCGGGCAATAAAGAGCCGCAAAAGGCTGTGGAGGAGACGATAGCCATGGAAACCCAGTAATGGCCCCACACCTTCGTCTCCTCCAAGCCAACATTAACCACTGCGCCAGAGCTCAGGACCTTTTGCTCCAGAGCATGGCGGAGTGGTTCATAAATGTCGCCATCGTCGCCGAGCCCTATTTTGTCCCCCCCAGGAATGACTGGGTGAGCGACACAAGCGGCTCGGTGGCGCTACTCACACACGTCGCCGCTGGGTCCCCGTCCCTCGAGACCGTCACCCGGGGACGGGGATATGTCGCGGCGATGTGTGATGAGATAATGGTCGTGGGGGTGTACTTCTCCCCCAACCAATCTCTCGCCGACTTCGAGGGCTCTGTAGCAGAGCTGGGCACTGTCGTCAGTCGCCGCCGTCCTCATCCCGTTCTCGTCGCGGGGGACTTCAACGCCAAGTCTACGGCTTGGGGTTCCCCGACGACGGATGCACGAGGGGAAGTGCTGGAGGAGTGGGCTGTGGAGTTAGGCCTACTTCTCCTAAACCGGGGCTCCGTGCAAACGTGCGTGCGCCAGCGGGGCGGGTCCATAGTGGACATTTCGTTCGCTAGCCCCGCTCTCGCGCGCCGTGTGCAGGAGTGGCGCGTATTGGAGGAGGTGGAGACGTTGTCGGATCACCGATACATTCGGTTCAACGTCTCCGCCCAGACCTCGAGCGGTCCGCTCCAAGCGGCCCCGGTTGGGGTGGGGGACGGCCCGCGTTGGGCACTAAAACGGCTGGACCGGGAGGCCCTTCTGGAGGCCTCAATCGTGCAGGCCTGGTTGGAGTCGCCCGACAGGCCTGTCGACATAGACGTGGAGGCAGAGTGGTTCCGGAAGGGCATGTCGCATATCTGCGATGCGGCGATGCCCCGTGTTCGGCCGATACCTGCCAGGCGCCAGGTGTACTGGTGGTCGCAAGAAATCGCGCAGCTGCGCATCGCCTGTGTGGCAGTGCGGCGCCGGTACACCAGGTACCGCAGAAGGACCTATCGCGACGAGGTCGAAGAGGCGGAACTGTACGAGGGGTACAGAGTGGCGAAGAAAGCCCTCAAGCTCGCCATCAAGCTGGCGAAGATCCAGGCTCGCGAGGAGCTGCTGGCGACTCTGGACCGTGATCCGTGGGGGCGCCCTTACCTCATGGTGAGGGGCAAATTACGCCCGTGGGCCCCCCCACTGTCCCGGAGTCTCCAGCCGCAGGTGCTTGAGGGCGTGGTGAGCGCTCTGTTCCCTTCCAGGGCGGAGCACACGCCACCGCCCATGGTTCCGCCTCACATGGTGCCTAACGCGGAAGTCGACGACGACGAAGTGCCCGAAGTGACCCGGGTAGAGCTGAGAGTGGCGGTGGATAGGCTTCAAGCCAAAAACACCGCCCCAGGGCCCGACGGCATTCCAGGCCGTGCATGGGTCCTGGCCGTAAGGGCTCTCGGGCCCCGATTAGCGGGACTCTTTAGCGCATGTTTGGAGCGGGGCCAGTTTCCACGCCGGTGGAAGACGGGGAAGCTGGTCCTGCTGAAGAAGGAGGGGCGCCCTGCGGACAGTCCGTCCGCCTACCGGCCCATCGTGTTGCTGGACGAGGTGTGTAAGCTCTTCGAGCGAATTATCGCGGACCGCCTCGTCCAGCATCTGAGTGGGGAGGGGCCGGATCTGGCGGACAACCAGTTCGGTTTCCGCCGGGGGCGCTCCACAGTGGATGCCATAATGCGCGTGAGGGTCCTGGCGGAGGAAGCAGTGGCCCGGGGCGAGGTCGTCTTGGCGGTGTCTCTGGACATCGCCAATGCCTTCAACACCATGCCCTGGAGTTGCATTAGGGAGGCACTCCTCTATCATGGGGTGCCGAACTACCTCCGCCGCATCATCGGGGCCTACTTGACGGACAGAGCCGTCATATACCCGGGTCGAGAAGGATGGGGTCGGCGAGAAATGTCGTGCGGTGTTCCACAGGGATCGGTACTGGGGCCGCTCCTGTGGAACATCGGGTACGACTGGGTGCTGCGCGGTGCGCTTCTCCACGGCGTCGGCGTCATTTGTTACGCCGACGACACGCTAGTGACAGCGCGTGGGAAGACGCACCGGCAGGCGACCATATTGGCGACAGCTGGGGTCGCGCAAGTCGTAGGTAGGATCCGGCGGTTGGGTCTTGAGGTGGCCCTGCACAAATCCGAGGCCCTTTGTTTCCACGGGCCTCGGAAGGGCCCGCCTCCGGGATCCAACATCGTGGTGGGAGGGGTCTCCATCGGTGTCGAGTCGACGATGAAGTACTTGGGACTCGTCCTCGACAGCCGGTGGGACTTCGGGCCGCACTTCAAGCGGCTGGCCCCCAGATTGATGGGCGCCGCGGCCGCACTGTCGCGGCTGCTGCCCAATTTGGGGGGGCCAAATACCTCCTGCCGGAGGCTCTACGTGGGGATCGTACGGTCCATGGCGCTCTACGGGGCGCCAGTGTGGGCGAACAACCTGACGGCCCGCAATGTCGCAGTACTGCGGAGACCGCAGCGGGCGATGGCCGTCAGGGTTGTAAGGGGATACCGTACGATCTCCTTCGAGGCGGCGAGCCTCTTAGCCGGATCACCGCCCTGGGATCTCGACGCGGGCCTCCTTGCGTCACTATATCAGTGGCGCAAGGACGCATTGGAGCGGGGCGAGCGTCTGGTGCCTCGGCAAGCTGAGGCATACAGGACCGAGCTCCGCCAGATCCTGGTGGCGGAATGGGAGCAACGACTTGCGCGACCCAGCGCAGGGCACGCCGCAATAGCGGCGGTAAGACCCGTTATGAAGGAGTGGCTGGAGAGAAGGCATGGCGCCCTCAGCTTCCGGCTCACACAGGTGCTTTCCGGACATGGGTGCTTCGGAAAGTACCTGTGCCGCATAGGTCGGGAGCCGGCGCCCGGTTGCCATCACTGTGACTGCCGCGACGACACGGCGCAGCATACCTTGGAGGTATGCCCAGCATGGGCAGAGCAGCGCCGTGTCCTCCGTGCGGCGGTCAACGCTGCGGGTGACCTCTCGCTGCCGGCCGTGGTTCTGTCCATGGTCGGTGGCGAGAGCGCTTGGAATGCCGTCGCCTCCTTCTGCGAGGAGGTGATGGACGCCAAGGAGGCGGCGGAAAGGGAGAGGGAGGCACTATCCCCTCTCTCCACCCGCAGCAGACGCACCGGGCGCCGTAGGGCGGCCAATGACCTCCGGCCACCGTAGGGTGCGGCCTGCGGGCGGCGAACTAGGGGGTTCGTCGCCCGAACAGATGCAGGCCCTGTGAAGGTTGCGCGCCGTGTTCCGCGCGCGCCTTGGGAGTGCGGCCGTAGGGTGACGGCCGCATAGGGTGACGGGGCCCGCCTTAGTTGGCGGGCCAAGACCTGCCGGGGGGTGCGGAAGAATGTGCGAGTATCTCTCGGCCCCCCCCGGCTTAAGGTAGATGGAGGAACACCGTGTGGGGTTTAGTCAGTAAAAGTCTGACAGACCCCCCCGCCCCCCCTAGGGCGGGGGACATCCTATGAGGATTCCCCACACGTACAAAAAAAAAAAAAAAAAAAAAAGGTTAGGTTAGGTTCCCCACCGAGGGTGTCTCCACGTTGTCGTCGTGGTGGGGCTTGCGTGCTTTCAATGATCCTTGGGGCTATGCCGGGTAGAGTTACTCATGCCGGACAGGTCCAAGGGGAGGGGCCAGACGAAGAGAGACACAGGGCGGGCCGCTCCTGTTCGATCGACCATGGTCGATTGGCATGGATGCGGCTAGGCCGCTGCGGTGCAGGCGCACCAAAGCGGCACGTGTGTTTGCTCTTTTCAGAGCAAACTTTTTCGGCGGGTCCGCTGAGTCGGGTTGGCCGGACAGCGGACGGAGGCATGCCTAATGCCGCCGTCGGGGGCTTGGCTTAACCGCCTGGCCCAGAGGAAGGACACCTCTAAGATAAAAAACCACCCAATCCCAAGTTTCGAAGCGCGGCGAGGGGATGAGTGGCTGGTGGGAATCCGGTCGCGAGCGCTTCCCCTGTAGATACCTGCCGCCCTCTACAGTATATAGGCTTACCTTTTTAAGGGCATGGAGCACTGCCCGGGTTGACTTTTATTTCTTCCTTACTCGTGGGAATCAAATGGATTTAAACTTAAAAAAACAAACAAAAACGACGTCGGTACCAGTGGTACAGTTGGAGAGGTGTGATGCAGTGTCAGATTCGGACACTGCATCCATGGTTAGTGTCGCTAGTGCGATGAGTGCGGAGAGCAGTCGCTCAAAGCACCTGAGGAAGCGTGCGCACACTAGCGTGGATCACTCGGGGTCGGACACGGCCCTGAGTGATACGGAAGATCCGGCCGCTAAGGTCGCGGCCAAAGCAACAGGCAAATATGTCGGCCTGGCCAAGGCCAGGAGGGAGCTGAAGGCCGCCCAAAAGGCAGCAGCGGCTGAGGAGAAGCGCGCGGAGGACGAGCGGCAAGTTGCCGCTCTGACAGAGAAGGTGACCATTGGTCGAATCACCAGACTGTCAGAGTCCTCCGCAGCCTCAATGACGAATGAGGTCACAGTTGTCGACATGACCGCTGCTGACCTCAACACGGGGATGTTGGAGGCTGTAGCGGCCATTAAAAGGGTTGGCAAGGTCTCCAAAGGCCTAAGCGGGTGCAGCCAGAAGGCACTGAAGGAGGCAACGGCGTCAATTGTTGCCTATACCGAAGTCCTCCTTCAGCGCACTTCCTCTGAGGAGACCCTAAAGCTGCAGGCGGAAAACGCCCGGCTAGCAGCCAAAGTGGCGGAGCTCCGTAAGGAGCACGACGCATTCAAGGCGGAAATGGAGTCCTTCCGCTTGACTCGTCTTAGGGCGGAAATAGGCCTTCCACAGCCCCAAGAGTCAGAGCTGGCCTCCTTGCTCCGAAAGGAACTGGCCAGTCTCAATACTCGGTTTGGGGTTTTGGAGGGTAGGCTTCTGCGCCCGCCCTTGGCTGCAGACCGAAGAGTGGCGTCGGCAATGACATATGCGGCAAAAACCGCAGCCCCGGCACAAACAGCGCAGCCAAGCCAAATGGCCGCGTCCACTTCCGCCTCCTCAGCGGCTGCCGCAGCCCCCATATCCCAAAAGGGCAAAGGGAAGGGAAAGGGGAAGGGAAAGAAAGCGGCAGCGGCAGTGGCAACGCCTGGGACCTCCACCCAAGTCCCCTCACAGGAGCGCCTCGAGCCCGATGGGCCCAGTGCTGATAATTGGGAGACAGCTGGGGCCAAGAAAAAGGCCAAAAAGGCAAGCCGCAAGGCAAAGAAGACGGCCCAAAAAGCCGAAAAGGCGGCCAAAAAATCTGGTGCCAGGCTCCGTGCCCCACGCTCAACGGCTGTGGTATTGACGCTGCAGCCTGGAGCGGAGGAGCGGGGAGTCAGCTATGCCGCGATTCTTGCGAAGGCTAAAGCTGAAATTTCACTCCCCGATCTCGGTATAACGGGCATCCGGTGCAAACCAACCGCTACCGGTGCCCGCTTGCTGGAAATTTCCGGCGCCACCAGCGGCTCGAAGGCGGACGCCCTTGCCGAAAAACTGAGGGCGTCACTCGGACAAGACGATGTTCGAGTGTCCAGGCCAATCAAGTCTCTAGACTTGCGCGTTTCTGGCCTGGACGACTCAGTCACGCCCGAAGAGGTGAGAGCCGCTGTCGCAAGGGTCGGGGAGTGCCCGAAAGAGCACGTGAAGACGGGTGCTATTCGGCCGGGCTTTACAGGCCTTGGGACAGTTCTGGTGAGCTGCCCCGTTGCAGCGGCCCAAAAACTGTCGAAGGGCAACAGGCTGTTGGTGGGCTGGGTCTCGGCGCAAGTGAAGCTCCTGACGCCCAAGCCCCTGAGGTGCTACCGATGCATCGAGGAGGGGCACGTCGGAGCGCGGTGCACCGCGGGGGTCGACCGCAGCCAGCTTTGCTTCCGCTGCGGTCAGCCCGGTCACAAAGCCGCCTCTTGCAGTGCCGCGCCGCACTGCGTAGTTTGTGCGGCGGCGGGCAAGCCGGCGGAGCATCGGGCGGGCAGCAAGGCTTGCGCTGGGACCAAGCGCAAAAAGAAGCCTGCCAGACCTGGATTAGGAGCAACTGATTCCTCGCAGCCGACTCACCCACCGGCTGCGGGCAATAAAGAGCCGCAAAAGGCTGTGGAGGAGACGATAGCTATGGAAACCCAGTAATGGCCCCACACCTTCGTCTCCTCCAAGCCAACATTAACCACTGCGCCAGAGCTCAGGACCTTTTGCTCCAGAGCATGGCGGAGTGGTTCATAAATGTCGCCATCGTCGCCGAGCCCTATTTTGTCCCCCCCAGGAATGACTGGGTGAGCGACACTAGTGGCTCGGTGGCGCTACTCACGCACGTCGCCGCTGGGTCCCCGTCCCTCGAGACCGTCACCCGGGGACGGGGATATGTCGCGGCGATGTGTGATGAGATAATGGTCGTGGGGGTGTACTTCTCCCCCAACCAATCTCTCGCCGACTTCGAGGGCTCTGTAGCAGAGCTGGGCACTGTCGTCAGTCGCCGCCGTCCTCATCCCGTTCTCGTCGCGGGGGACTTCAACGCCAAGTCTACGGCTTGGGGTTCCCCGACGACGGATGCACGAGGGGAAGTGCTGGAGGAGTGGGCTGTGGAGTTAGGCCTACTTCTCCTAAACCGGGGCTCCGTGCAAACGTGCGTGCGCCAGCGGGGCGGGTCCATAGTGGACATTTCGTTCGCTAGCCCCGCTCTCGCGCGCCGTGTGCAGGAGTGGCGCGTATTGGAGGAGGTGGAGACGTTGTCGGATCACCGATACATTCGGTTCAACGTCTCCGCCCAGACCTCGAGCGGTCCGCTCCAAGCGGCCCCGGTTGGGGTGGGGGACGGCCCGCGTTGGGCACTAAAACGGCTGGACCGGGAGGCCCTTCTGGAGGCCTCAATCGTGCAGGCCTGGTTGGAGTCGCCCGACAGGCCTGTCGACATAGACGTGGAGGCAGAGTGGTTCCGGAAGGGCATGTCGCATATCTGCGATGCGGCGATGCCCCGTGTTCGGCCGATACCTGCCAGGCGCCAGGTGTACTGGTGGTCGCAAGAAATCGCGCAGCTGCGCATCGCCTGTGTGGCAGTGCGGCGCCGGTACACCAGGTACCGCAGAAGGACCTATCGCGACGAGGTCGAAGAGGCGGAACTGTACGAGGGGTACAGAGTGGCGAAGAAAGCCCTCAAGCTCGCCATCAAGCTGGCGAAGATCCAGGCTCGCGAGGAGCTGCTGGCGACTCTGGACCGTGATCCGTGGGGGCGCCCTTACCTCATGGTGAGGGGCAAATTACGCCCGTGGGCCCCCCCACTGTCCCGGAGTCTCCAGCCGCAGGTGCTTGAGGGCGTGGTGAGCGCTCTGTTCCCTTCCAGGGCGGAGCACACGCCACCGCCCATGGTTCCGCCTCACATGGTGCCTAACGCGGAAGTCGACGACGACGAAGTGCCCGAAGTGACCCGGGTAGAGCTGAGAGTGGCGGTGGATAGGCTTCAAGCCAAAAACACCGCCCCAGGGCCCGACGGCATTCCAGGCCGTGCATGGGTCCTGGCCGTAAGGGCTCTCGGGCCCCGATTAGCGGGACTCTTTAGCGCATGTTTGGAGCGGGGCCAGTTTCCACGCCGGTGGAAGACGGGGAAGCTGGTCCTGCTGAAGAAGGAGGGGCGCCCTGCGGACAGTCCGTCCGCCTACCGGCCCATCGTGTTGCTGGACGAGGTGTGTAAGCTCTTCGAGCGAATTATCGCGGACCGCCTCGTCCAGCATCTGAGTGGGGAGGGGCCGGATCTGGCGGACAACCAGTTCGGTTTCCGCCGGGGGCGCTCCACAGTGGATGCCATAATGCGCGTGAGGGTCCTGGCGGAGGAAGCAGTGGCCCGGGGCGAGGTCGTCTTGGCGGTGTCTCTGGACATCGCCAATGCCTTCAACACCATGCCCTGGAGTTGCATTAGGGAGGCACTCCTCTATCATGGGGTGCCGAACTACCTCCGCCGCATCATCGGGGCCTACTTGACGGACAGAGCCGTCATATACCCGGGTCGAGAAGGATGGGGTCGGCGAGAAATGTCGTGCGGTGTTCCACAGGGATCGGTACTGGGGCCGCTCCTGTGGAACATCGGGTACGACTGGGTGCTGCGCGGTGCGCTTCTCCACGGCGTCGGCGTCATTTGTTACGCCGACGACACGCTAGTGACAGCGCGTGGGAAGACGCACCGGCAGGCGACCATATTGGCGACAGCTGGGGTCGCGCAAGTCGTAGGTAGGATCCGGCGGTTGGGTCTTGAGGTGGCCCTGCACAAATCCGAGGCCCTTTGTTTCCACGGGCCTCGGAAGGGCCCGCCTCCGGGATCCAACATCGTGGTGGGAGGGGTCTCCATCGGTGTCGAGTCGACGATGAAGTACTTGGGACTCGTCCTCGACAGCCGGTGGGACTTCGGGCCGCACTTCAAGCGGCTGGCCCCCAGATTGATGGGCGCCGCGGCCGCACTGTCGCGGCTGCTGCCCAATTTGGGGGGGCCAAATACCTCCTGCCGGAGGCTCTACGTGGGGATCGTACGGTCCATGGCGCTCTACGGGGCGCCAGTGTGGGCGAACAACCTGACGGCCCGCAATGTCGCAGTACTGCGGAGACCGCAGCGGGCGATGGCCGTCAGGGTTGTAAGGGGATACCGTACGATCTCCTTCGAGGCGGCGAGCCTCTTAGCCGGATCACCGCCCTGGGATCTCGACGCGGGCCTCCTTGCGTCACTATATCAGTGGCGCAAGGACGCATTGGAGCGGGGCGAGCGTCTGGTGCCTCGGCAAGCTGAGGCATACAGGACCGAGCTCCGCCAGATCCTGGTGGCGGAATGGGAGCAACGACTTGCGCGACCCAGCGCAGGGCACGCCGCAATAGCGGCGGTAAGACCCGTCATGAAGGAGTGGCTGGAGAGAAGGCATGGCGCCCTCAGCTTCCGGCTCACACAGGTGCTTTCCGGACATGGGTGCTTCGGAAAGTACCTGTGCCGCATAGGTCGGGAGCCGGCGCCCGGTTGCCATCACTGTGACTGCCGCGACGACACGGCGCAGCATACCTTGGAGGTATGCCCAGCATGGGCAGAGCAGCGCCGTGTCCTCCGTGCGGCGGTCAACGCTGCGGGTGACCTCTCGCTGCCGGCCGTGGTTCTGTCCATGGTCGGTGGCGAGAGCGCTTGGAATGCCGTCGCCTCCTTCTGCGAGGAGGTGATGGACGCCAAGGAGGCGGCGGAAAGGGAGAGGGAGGCACTATCCCCTCTCTCCACCCGCAGCAGACGCACCGGGCGCCGTAGGGCGGCCAATGACCTCCGGCCACCGTAGGGTGCGGCCTGCGGGCGGCGAACTAGGGGGTTCGTCGCCCGAACAGATGCAGGCCCTGTGAAGGTTGCGCGCCGTGTTCCGCGCGCGCCTTGGGAGTGCGGCCGTAGGGTGACGGCCGCATAGGGTGACGGGGCCCGCCTTAGTTGGCGGGCCAAGACCTGCCGGGGGGTGCGGAAGAATGTGCGAGTATCTCTCGGCCCCCCCCGGCTTAAGGTAGATGGAGGAACACCGTGTGGGGTTTAGTCAGTAAAAGTCTGACAGACCCCCCCGCCCCCCCTAGGGCGGGGGACATCCTATGAGGATTCCCCACACGTACAAAAAAAAAAAAAAAAAAAAAGGTTAGGTTAGGTTGGGCACGCCGCAATAGCGGCGGTAAGACCCGTCATGAAGGAGTGGCTGGAGAGAAGGCATGGCGCCCTCAGCTTCCGGCTCACACAGGTGCTTTCCGGACATGGGTGCTTCGGAAAGTACCTGTGCCGCATAGGTCGGGAGCCGGCGCCCGGTTGCCATCACTGCGACTGCCGCGAAGACACGGCGCAGCACACCTTGGAGGTGTGCCCAGCTTGGGCAGAGCAGCGCCGTGTCCTGCGTGCGGCGGTCGACGCTGCGGGTGACCTCTCGCTGCCGGCCGTGGTTCTATCCATGGTCGGTGGCGAGAGCGCTTGGAATGCCGTCGCCTCCTTCTGCGAGGAGGTGATGGACGCCAAGGAGGCGGCGGAAAGGGAGAGGGAGGCACTATCCCCTCTCTCCACCCGCAGCAGACGCACCGGGCGCCGAAGGGCGGCCAATGACCTCCGGCCACCGTAGGATGCGGCCTGCGGGCGGCGAACTAGGGGGTTCGTCGCCCGAACAGATGCAGGCCCTGTGAAGGTTGCGCGCCGTGTTCCGCGCGCGCCTTGGGAGTGCGGCCGTAGGGTGACGGCCGCATAGGGTGACGGGGCCCGCCTTAGTTGGCGGGCCAAGACCTGCCGGGGGGTGCGGAAGAATGTGCGAGTATCTCTCGCCCCCCCCGGCTTAAGGTAGATGGAGGAACACCGTGTGGGGTTTAGTCAGTAAAAGTCTGACAGACCCCCCCGCCCCCCCTAGGGCGGGGGACATCCTATGAGGATTCCCCACACGTACAAAAAAAAAAAAAAAAAAAGGTTAGGTTAGGTTAGGTTAGGCGAGTCGGTCGGGTGTCGAAGGGCCTGAGCGGTTGCAGCCAGAAGGCGCTGAAGGAGGCCACGGCAGCGATTGTGGAGGCTGCTGAAGTCCTTCTTCGG
Source organism: Thalpophila matura (assembly GCA_948465475.1). Lineage (NCBI taxonomy): Eukaryota > Metazoa > Arthropoda > Insecta > Lepidoptera > Noctuidae > Thalpophila > Thalpophila matura. Next base: position 13,018,718 of record OX419200.1, read on the forward strand.
CGCACCTCCTCGGAGGAAACGGCGCGGCTGCAGGCCGAAAATGCCCGACTGGCAGCCCAAATGACGGAGCTCCGCAAGGAGCATGACGAGCTCAAGGTGGAGGTGGCGAATCTCCGCCGGGCTCGTCTGCGGGAAGAGATAGGCCTGCCTCAGCCCCAAGAGTCGGAGCTGGCTCGCCTGCTCCGAGAGGAAATGGCGAGCCTTAATGCCCGCTTTGGGGCCCTAGAGGGCAGGCTTCTTCGCCCGCCCTTGGCTGCAGACCGCCGGGATGCCCCGGCGGCAACCCATGCGGCCAAAGCCACTGCCGCTGTGCCGACTTATGCGGCCAAAGCCGCAGCTGCGGCGCCGCGCACAGCAGCGCAGTCCATTCATGCGGCCGCTCCGTCGACGGCCCCGACGTCCCAGAAGGGCAAGGGGAAGGGGAAGGGTAAGAAGACGAAGGACCCGGCGATCCCGGGGCCATCCACCCAAGCCCCTACTCAGAAGTCTTCCGAGGCTCCCAAACCCAGCGGAGAAGACTGGGAGGTGGTCGGGGCCAAGCAGAAGGCCAAGAAGGCCAAGAACAAGGCCAAGAAGGCAAAAAAAAAAGCGGCGAAGAAGGCCAAAAAGGATGCTGCTAGGCTCCGTGCCCCCCGTTCCACAGCTGTTGTGCTAACACTGCAGCCTGGAGCGGAGGAGCGGGGCCTCAGCTACGCTGGCATTCTGGCGAAGGCGAAGGCCGAGATAAATTTGGCAGACCTCGGCATAGCGGGCATCGTTTGCAAACCTACTGCTACCGGTGCCCGTTTGCTGGAGATATCCGGCACCACCAGCGGTCCAAAAGCAGACGCCCTGGCTGAAAAGTTGCGGGCGACGCTCATCGAAGGGGACGTGAAGGTGTCCAGGCCGATCATGTGCTTAAAACTGCGCATCTCTGGCCTGGACGACTCCGTCACGCCGGACGAAGTAGCAGCCGCCGTCGCAGTGGCCGGAGAGTGCCCGCCAGACCAGGTCAAGGCGGGCACTATTAGTGGGGGCTCCTCTGGCCGGGGGACGGTTCTGGTGAGCTGTCCCGTTGCGGCGGCCCAAAAATTAGCCAAGGGCTGCAGGCTGCTGGTGGGCTGGGTCTCGGCACGGGTGAGGCTCTTGACGCCCAGGCCCCAGAGGTGCTACCGATGCCTCGAAGAGGGGCATGTTGGAGTGCAGTGCACCACGGGGGTCGACTGCAGCGGACTATGTTTCCGCTGCGGTAAGCCCGGTCACAAGGCCGGCTCATGTGAAGCCACCCCGCACTGCGTAGTATGTGCGGCGGCGGGCAAGCCGGCAGAACACCGGGCGGGCGGCAAGGCATGCGCAGGGACCAAGCGCAAGCGCAAGCGCAAAAAAAAGACCACCGCTAAGGAGACGAGTGATCCCCCGCAGCCGACTCATCCACCGGCTGCCGGGGACCAAGAGCCGAAAAGGGCTGAAGAGGAGGCGATAGCCATGGAATCATGAATACGCCCCAGCTACGCCTCCTCCAAGCAAATATTAACCACTCCGCCAGGGCTCAGGACCTTCTGCTCCAGAGCATGGCGGAGTGGCTTATTAATGTCGCTATCGTCGCCGAGCCGTATTTTGTCCCACCCAGGGATGACTGGGTGAGCGACACTAACGGCTTGGTGACGCTAATCACGCAGGTCGCCGCCGGGTCCCCGTCCCTTGAGACCGTCACCCGGGGGCCGGGATACGTGGCGGCAATATGCGGAGAATACATGGTCGTGGGGGTATACTTTTCCCCCAACCGATCTCTCGCCGACTTCGAGGACTTCGTTTTGGAGTTGGGCACTGTCGTTAGTCGTAGTCGTCCTCGCCCCGTACTCGTCTTGGGGGACTTCAACGCCAAATCCACGGCTTGGGGTTCCCCGACAACGGATGCACGGGGTGAAGTGCTGGAGGAGTGGGCTGTAGAGTCAGGCCTTCTCCTCCTGAACCGGGGTTCCGTCCAGACGTGCGTGCGACAGCGGGGTGGGTCCATAGTGGACATAACGTTCGCTAGCCCCGCTCTCGCGCGCCGCGTCCAGGACTGGCGCGTGCTGGAGGGGGTGGAGACGCTGTCGGATCACAGATATATTCGATTCAGCGTCTCTGCCCAGACCTCAGGCGGTCCGCTACAGGCGGCCCCGGTCGGAGTAGGGGACGGCCCGCGTTGGGCACTGAAACGGCTGAACCGGGAAGCCCTCCTGGAGGCCTCCATCGTTCAGGCATGGCTGGATTCACCGGCCAGGCCTGTCGACATCGATGAGGAGGCGGAGTGGTTCCGGGAGGGCGTGTCGCATATCTGCGATGCGGCAATGCCCCGGGTTCGGCCGATACCTGCCAGGCGCCAGGTGTACTGGTGGTCGCAGGACATTGCGCAGTTGCGCATCGCCTGTGTGGCGGCGCGACGCCAGTACGCCAGGCACCGCAGGAGGCGCTGTCGCAACCCTAATGCGGCGGCCAGGGAGGCGGAACTGTACGAGGGGTACAGAGAAGCTAAGAAGGCCCTCCAGCTGGCGATAAAGCGGGCCAAGGTGCAGGCCCGCGAGGAGCTGCTGGCGACTCTGGACCGAGATCCGTGGGGGCGCCCCTACCTTATGGTGAGGGGCAAACTGCGCCCGTGGGCCCCCCCACTGTCCCGGAGTCTCCGGCCGCAACTGCTGGAGGACGTGGTGAGCGCTCTGTTCCCTTCGAGGGCGGAGCATGCACCACCGCCCATGGTTCCGTCTTATATGGTGCCTAACGCGGAAAACGACGACGACGAAGTGCCCGAAGTGACCCGGGTAGAACTGAGAGCGGCGGTGAATCGGCTTCAGGCCAAAAACACCGCCCCGGGACCCGATGGCATTCCAGGCCGTGTATGGGTCCTGGCCTTAAGGGCTCTCGGGCCCCGATTGGAAGGACTCTTGAGCGCATGTTTGGAGCGGGGCCAGTTTCCACGTCGGTGGAAGACGGGGAAGCTGGTCCTGCTGAAGAAGGAGGGGCGCCCTGCGGACAGTCCGTCCGCATACCGGCCCATCGTGTTGCTGGACGAGGTGTGTAAACTCTTCGAGAGAGTTATCGCAGACCGCCTCGTCCGGCACTTGACTGGGGAGGGGCCGGATCTGGCGGACAACCAGTTTGGTTTCCGCCGGGGGCGCTCCACGGTGGACGCGATCATGCGCGTAAGGGTCCAGGCGGAGGAAGCAGTGGCCCGGGGTGAGGTCGTCTTGGCGGTGTCTCTAGACATCGCCAACGCCTTCAATACCTTGCCCTGGAGTTGCATAAGGGAGGCACTCCTGTATCACAGGGTGCCGAACTACCTCCGCCGCATCATCGGGGCCTACCTGACGGACCGAGCCGTCATCTATCCGGGTCAGGAAAGATGGGGTCGGCGAGAGATGTCGTGCGGTGTTCCACAGGGATCGGTGCTGGGGCCGCTCCTGTGGAACATCGGATACGACTGGGTGCTGCGCGGTGCGCTTCTCCACGGCGTCGGCGTGATTTGTTACGCCGACGACACGCTGGTAACAGCACGTGGGAAGACGTACCGGCAGGCGACCATACTGGCGACAGCTGGGGTCGCGCAAGTCGTTGAAAGGATCCGGCGGCTGGGTCTCGAGGTGGCCCTCCATAAATCTGAGGCCCTTTGTTTCCACGGGCCTCGGAGGGGGCCACCTCAGGGATCCAACATTGTGGTGGGAGGGGTCTCCATCGGTGTCGAGTCGACGATGAAGTACCTAGGACTCGTCCTCGATAGCCGGTGGGACTTCGGGCCGCATTTCCGGCGGATGGCCCCCAGGTTGATGGGAGCTGCGGCTGCATTATCGCGGCTGCTGCCCAATCTGGGGGGGCCCAACACCTCCTGCCGGAGGCTCTACGTGGGGATCGTACGGTCCATGGCGCTCTACGGGGCGCCAGTGTGGGCGGAAACCCTGACGGCCCGCAACGTCGCAATACTGCGAAGACCGCAGCGAGCGATGGCCGTCAGGGTTATAAGGGGGTACCGTACGATCTCCTTCGAGGCGGCGAGCCTCTTTGCCGGATCCCCGCCCTGGGATCTCGAGGCGGAACTCCTCGCGTCACTATATCGGTGGCGCGGGGATGTAGCGGAGCGGGGCGAACGCCTGGTGCCTCGACAGGTTGAGGCACAAAGGGCTGAGCTCCGCCAGATCCTTGTGGCGGAATGGGAGCAGCGACTTGCGCGACCCAGCGCCGGGCACGCCGCAATAGCGGCGGTAAGGCCCGTGATGAGGGAGTGGCTCGGAAGACGGCATGGCGCCCTTAGCTTCCGGCTTACACAGGTGCTTTCTGGACACGGGTGCTTCGGAAGGTACCTGTGCCGTATAGGCCGGGAGCCGACGCCCGGTTGCCACCATTGCGGTGACTGCCCCGACGACACGGCGCAGCACACACTGGAGGAGTGCCCAGCTTGGGCAGTGCAGCGCCGTGACCTCGTCGCGGCGGTCGGAGCTGCGGGTGGCCTCTCGCTCCCGGCCGTGGTTGAGGCCATGGTCGGCAGCGAGAGCGCTTGGAACGCCGTCGCCTCCTTCTGCGAGGAGGTGATGGACGCCAAGGAGGCGGCGGAAAGGGAGAGAGAGGCGGTGTCCTCTCTCCCCATCCGCAGCAGACGCACCGGGCGCCGTAGGGCGGCCAACGATCTCCGGCCACCATAGGGTGCGGCCTGCGGGCGGCGGACTTGGGGCGTCCGTCGCCCGAACGGAAACAGGCCCGAGACGGTGGCGCGACGTGTTCCGCGCGCGCCTCTCTAGAGGAATTGCGGCCGTGCATGACGGCCGCATAGGGTGATGGGGCCCGCCTTTCATTTGGCGGGCCAATACCTGCCGGGGGTGCGGACGAATGCGCAAGCGACTCCCGCGCCCCCGGCGTAAGGTAATTGGAGGAACACCGGGGTGGTTTTAGTCAGTAAGAGTCTGACAGACCCCTCCGCCCTCCCCAGGGCGGGGGACATCCATGAGGATTTCCACCTCGAAAAAAAAAAAAAAAAAAAAAAAAAGGTTAGGTTAGGTTAGGTTAGGTTAGGTTTTTTTTTTTTTTTTTTTTTTTTTTCTGTTTTATACTTCTACCTCCAACAAGATCGGAGTCTATGTCTGCCTATGCTTCACTTCCATTCCAGTTCTATCATGTATGCTTCTCGTACTTCCATTCCTCATCCTTTATCTTTCTTTCATTCTTCCTCAATTACGTCTTTTATGGGTGGGATTCCCAACTATCGTCTGATCTCTAACTAACTATATTTACTTTATTTTCTACATTTCAGGGTTATTTTAGTAAGGTACACAACACAATTCTTTATTTTAACAGTTTCCAATTTTTGCACTTAATCTAGTTATTATCTATTTCATACAGCTTTTCTTTATTACTAATTCAACTTATATTTCTATACTTATTTTCCCCTACAATATAATGGGGCAGTTCTTATTTTACTCTACCTTATACATTTTTTCTTATTCATATATTTACATTTTATTATTTACTGTTTAACTTAATTACACATTTTCTACTCTTATATTTCTATGCTATTCTAGGATATAACACTATATCATGATAGCATATTTTCTTATGCAGTTTTGTTTCGATCTATGGTTATTTTTACTATTTGTTTACAATAATCCAAAAACGTTTGAGCATCTTTTCCCTTTATTATGTCTCTTATATTGTCCGGTGAAATTTTTATATTCAATTTATTTTCAGCAACGAAGCGGTGATACGCAAATTGTGGGCAGTGGAAAATTAAATGTGGGATATTCTCCGCTGCTTCCGGGTCGCAAATGCATGATGGATTCTCCTTACGCTTGAATCTGTACAAGTATTCGGAGAATCCACCATGCCCTGTCATTATTTGCGTTTTTAGCCCGTCGATCCCCACTCTGCGAATTGCGCTATAAGCTGCACGCACGTCCGGGAAGAACAGCTTAGTAACTGATGCAGTGTCGCTGGTTATATATCTATTGTTCCATTCATCAAGCGTCCCCATACGTATGTTCCGCTTGATGAATGAAATTGGACATCGATCATAGGCGGGTTTTCTCTTGGAGTCCTCAGCGGCTTCTTTTGCTAACTGGTCGGCCCTCTCATTTCCCGGTAACCCCACATGGGCCTTAACCCAGAACAAGTTAACTACCTTGTTCAGGCGGGATGCGGTCTTTATGTTATCCCTGGCTTCTACCGCGAGAGGATGGAGCGATCCGGGATTTACTACTGTTTGTAGGGCCGCCATTGAATCGCTGAAGACTCCAAAGGATGATGCCTCAAGCTTTGTTACCTCCCTAGTTGCCCTCGCTATCGCTAGCAGTTCTGCCTGGTAAACCGTGCAATAGTCCGACAGAGCAAGTTTGAGGGCTCTGGTCTCGGTCCCATCACGCCATATGGACAGTGAAGCACCGACCCCTCCTCCAATTTTGCTCCCATCTGTAAAGATCTGGACGTCAACGTTGCAACTATCCAGTTCTTCCTGATTCACCAGGTTCCTATATTGCAGAGTGCTTAGCGTAGCAGGGTGGGGACTCCCGGCTGCGGCGGTCATTCGCTCGGCCTCCCTGTCCCCAGGCAGCGCCGCCCGGGACACACCCTTCTTGGCCTCATATAGTAACGCCGCCTCGCGGACTCGGAGGTCAAGGGGGAGCAACCCGGACAGCACCAAAGCTGAGTTCAAGGAGACCGTGCGGTACGCCTTGCACAGTTTTTGCGCGAAGCCGCGCTGAACCACCGCCAGCTGCTTTTGTACACCTACCTTATTCGCTGCAGGTGCCCAGGCACTTGCCGCGTACATTATTATGGGCTCCACCACTGCCACGTAGATGGTCCTGATTATCTCAGGGCTCAATCCCCAATGAATTTTTGCGGCTCGCGACAGCTGCTTATATGTATTAATTGCCTTCCGGCATACGTTAGATACATGTGATTTGAAGGTTAGGTTAGGTTAGGTTAGGTTAGGTAATGCCGCCGTCGGGGGCTTGGCTTAACCGCCTGGCCCAGAGGAAGGACACCTCTAAGATAAAAAACCACCCAATCCCAAGTTTCGAAGCGCGGCGAGGGGATGAGTGGCTGGTGGGAATCCGGTCGCGAGCGCTTCCCCTGTAGATACCTGCCGCCCTCTACAGTATATAGGCTTACCTTTTTAAGGGCATGGAGCACTGCCCGGGTTGACTTTTAATTCTTCCATCACTCGTGGGAATCAAATGGATATAAATTTAAAACAAAAAACAAAAACGACGTCGGTACCAGTGGTACAGTTGGAGAGGTGTGATGCAGTGTCAGATTCGGACACTGCATCCATGGTTAGTGTCGCTAGTGCGATGAGTGCGGAGAGCAGTCGCTCAAAGCACCTGAGGAAGCGCGCGCACACTAGCGTGGATCACTCGGGGTCGGACACGGCCCTGAGTGATACGGAAGATCCGGCCGCTAAGGTCGCGGCCAAAGCAACAGGCAAATATGTCGGCCTGGCCAAGGCCAGGAGGGAGCTGAAGGCCGCCCAAAAGGCAGCAGCGGCTGAGGAGAAGCGCGCGGAGGACGAGCGGCAAGTTGCCGCTCTGACAGAGAAGGTGACCATTGGTCGAATCACCAGACTGTCAGAGTCCTCCGCAGCCTCAATGACGAATGAGGTCACAGTTGTCGACATGACCGCTGCTGACCTCAACACGGGAATGTTGGAGGCTGTAGCGGCCATTAAAAGGGTTGGCAAGGTCTCCAAAGGCCTAAGCGGGTGCAGCCAGAAGGCACTGAAGGAGGCAACGGCGTCAATTGTTGCCTATACCGAAGTCCTCCTGCAGCGCACTTCCTCTGAGGAGACCCTGAAGCTGCAGGCGGAAAACGCCCGGCTAGCAGCCAAAGTGGCGGAGCTCCGTAAGGAGCACAACGCGTTCAAGGCGGAGATGGAGAACTTCCGCCTGAACCGTCTTCGGGCGGAAATAGGCCTTCCACAGCCCCAGGAGTCAGAGCTGGCCTCCCTGCTCCGAAAGGAACTGGCTAGTCTCAACACTCGGTTTGGGGTTCTGGAGGGCAGGCTTCTGCGCCCGCCCTTGGCTGCAGACCACAGAGTGGCGTTGGCGCCAACTTATGCGGCGAAAACTGCAGCCTCGGCACCATCAGCGCAGTCAAGTCAAATGGCCGCTTCCACCTCTGCCTCCTCAGCGGCTCCCGCAGCCCCCATATCCCAAAAGGGCAAAGGGAAGGGAAAGGGGAAGGGCAAGAAAACGGCAGCGGCAGTGGCGACACCTGGGACCTCCACCCAAGTCCCCTCACAGGAGCGCCTCGAGCCTGCTGGGCCCAGTGCTGATAATTGGGAGACAGCTGGATCCAAGAAGAAGGCCAAAAAGGCAAGCCGCAAGGCAAAGAAGACTGCCCAAAAAGCCCAAAAGGCGGCCAAAAAAGTTGGTGCCAGGCTCCGTGCCCCGCGTTCAACGGCCGTGGTGTTGACGCTGCAGCCTGGGGCAGTGGAGCGGGGAGTAAGCTATGCCGAGATCCTTGCGAAGGCCAAAGCTGAGATATCGCTCCCCGATCTCGGTATATCGGGCATCCGGTGCAAACCAACCGCTACCGGTGCCCGCTTGCTGGAAATTTCCGGCGCCACCAGCGGCTCGAAGGCGGACGCCCTTGCCGAAAAACTGAGGGCGTCACTCGGACAAGACGATGTTCGAGTGTCCAGGCCAATCAAGTCTCTAGACTTGCGCGTTTCTGGCCTGGACGACTCAGTCACGCCCGAAGAGGTGACAGCCGCTGTCGCAAGGGTCGGGGAGTGCCCGCAAGAGCACGTGAAGACGGGTGCTATTCGGCCGGGCTTTACAGGCCTTGGGACAGTTCTGGTGAGCTGCCCCGTTGCGGCGGCCCAAAAGATCGTAAAAGGAAACAGGCTGTTGGTGGGTTGGGTCTCGGCGCAAGTGAAGCTCCTGACGCCCAAGCCCCTGAGGTGCTACCGATGTATCGAGGAAGGTCACGTCGGAGCGCGGTGCACATCGGGGGTCGACCGCAGCCAACTCTGTTTCCGCTGCGGTCAGCCCGGTCACAAGGCCGCGTCTTGCAGTGCCCCGCCGCATTGCGTAGTTTGTGCGGCGGCGGGCAAGCCGGCGGAGCACCGGGCGGGCAGTAAGGCTTGCGCTGGGACCAAGCGCAAAAGGAGGCCTGCCAAAAAGGGAGCAAGTGATTCCTCGCAGCCGACTCACCCACCGGCTGCGGAAAATAAAGAGCCGCAAAAGGCTGTGGAGGAGACGATAGCCATGGAAACCCAGTAATGGCCCCACACCTTCGTCTCCTCCAAGCCAACATTAACCACTGCGCCAGAGCTCAGGACCTTTTGCTCCAGAGCATGGCGGAGTGGTTCATAAATGTCGCCATCGTCGCCGAGCCCTATTTTGTCCCCCCCAGGAATGACTGGGTGAGCGACACTAGCGGCTCGGTGGCGCTACTCACGCACGTCGCCGCTGGGTCCCCGTCCCTCGAGACCGTCACCCGGGGACGGGGATATGTCGCGGCGATGTGTGATGAGATTATGGTCGTGGGGGTGTACTTCTCCCCCAACCAATCTCTCGCCGACTTCGAGGGCTCTGTAGCAGAGCTGGGCACTGTCGTCAGTCGCCGCCGTCCTCATCCCGTTCTCGTCGCGGGGGACTTCAACGCCAAGTCTACGGCTTGGGGTTCCCCGACGACGGATGCACGAGGGGAAGTGCTGGAGGAGTGGGCTGTGGAGTTAGGCCTACTTCTCCTAAACCGGGGCTCCGTGCAAACGTGCGTGCGCCAGCGGGGCGGGTCCATAGTGGACATTTCGTTCGCTAGCCCCGCTCTCGCGCGCCGTGTGCAGGAGTGGCGCGTATTGGAGGAGGTGGAGACGTTGTCGGATCACCGATACATTCGGTTCAACGTCTCCGCCCAGACCTCGAGCGGTCCGCTCCAAGCGGCCCCGGTTGGGGTGGGGGACGGCCCGCGTTGGGCACTAAAACGGCTGGACCGGGAGGCCCTTCTGGAGGCTTCAATCGTGCAGGCCTGGTTGGAGTCGCCCGACAGGCCTGTCGACATAGACGTGGAGGCAGAGTGGTTCCAGAAGGGCATGTCGCATATTTGCGATGCGGCGATGCCCCGTGTTCGGCCGATACCTGCCAGGCGCCAGGTGTACTGGTGGTCGCAAGAAATCGCGCAGTTGCGCATCGCCTGTGTGGCAGTGCGGCGCCGGTACACCAGGTACCGCAGAAGGACCTATCGCGACGAGGTCGAAGAGGCGGAACTGTACGAAGGGTACAGAGTGGTGAAGAAAGCCCTCAAGCTAGCCATCAAGCTGGCAAAGATCCAGGCTCGCGAGGAGCTGCTGGCGACTCTGGACCGTGATCCGTGGGGGCGCCCTTACCTCATGGTGAGGGGCAAATTACGCCCGTGGGCCCCCCCACTGTCCCGGAGTCTCCAGCCGCAGGTGCTTGAGGGCGTGGTGAGCACTCTGTTCCCTTCCAGGGCGGAGCACACGCCACCGCCCATGGTTCCGCCTCACATGGTGCCTAACGCGGAAGTCGACGACGACGAAGTGCCCGAAGTGACCCGGGTAGAGCTGAGAGTGGCGGTGGATAGGCTTCAGGCCAAAAACACCGCCCCAGGGCCCGACGGCATTCCAGGCCGTGCATGGGTCCTGGCCTTAAGGGCTCTCGGGCCCCGATTAGCGGGACTCTTTAGCGCATGTTTGGAGCGGGGCCAGTTTCCACGCCGGTGGAAGACGGGGAAGCTGGTCCTGCTGAAGAAGGAGGGGCGCCCGGCGGACAGTCCGTCCGCCTACCGGCCCATCGTGTTGCTGGACGAGGTGTGTAAGCTCTTCGAGCGAATTATCGCGGACCGCCTCGTCCAGCATCTGAGTGGGGAGGGGCCGGATCTGGCGGACAACCAGTTCGGTTTCCGCCGGGGGCGCTCCACGGTGGATGCCATCATGCGCGTGAGGGTCCTGGCGGAGGAAGCAGTTGCCCGGGGCGAGGTCGTCTTGGCGGTGTCTCTGGACATCGCCAATGCCTTCAACACCATGCCCTGGAGTTGCATTAGGGAGGCACTCCTCTATCATGGGGTGCCGAACTACCTCCGCCGCATCATCGGGGCCTACTTGACGGACAGAGCCGTCATATACCCGGGTCGAGAAGGATGGGGTCGGCGAGAAATGTCGTGCGGTGTTCCGCAGGGATCGGTACTGGGGCCACTCCTGTGGAACATCGGGTACGACTGGGTGCTGCGCGGTGCGCTTCTCCACGGCGTCGGCGTCATTTGTTACGCCGACGACACGCTAGTGACAGCGCGTGGGAAGACGCACCGGCAGGCGACCATATTGGCGACAGCTGGGGTCGCGCAAGTCGTAGGTAGGATCCGGCGGTTGGGTCTCGAGGTGGCCCTGCACAAATCTGAGGCCCTTTGTTTCCACGGGCCTCGGAAGGGGCCGCCTCCGGGATCCAACATCGTGGTGGGAGGGGTCTCCATCGGTGTCGAGTCGACGATGAAGTACTTGGGACTCGTCCTCGACAGCCGGTGGGACTTCGGGCCGCACTTCAAGCGGCTGGCCCCCAGATTGATGGGCGCCGCGGCCGCACTGTCGCGGCTGCTGCCCAATTTGGGGGGGCCAAATACCTCCTGCCGGAGGCTCTACGTGGGGATCGTACGGTCCATGGCGCTCTATGGGGCGCCAGTATGGGCGAACAACCTGACGGCCCGCAATATCGCAGTGCTGCGGAGACCGCAGCGGGCGATGGCCGTCAGGGTTGTAAGGGGATACCGTACGATCTCCTTCGAGGCGGCGAGCCTCTTAGCCGGATCACCGCCCTGGGATCTCGACGCAGGCCTCCTTGCGTCACTATATCAGTGGCGCAAGGACGCATTGGAGCGGGGCGAGCGTCTGGTGCCTCGGCAGGCTGAGGCACACAGGACCGAGCTCCGCCAGATCCTGGTGGCGGATTGGGAGCAACGACTTGCGCGACCCAGCGCAGGGCACGCCGCAATAGCGGCGGTAAGACCCGTCATGAAGGAGTGGCTGGAGAAAAGGCATGGCGCCCTCAGCTTCCGGCTCACACAGGTGCTTTCCGGACATGGGTGCTTCGGAAAGTACCTGTGCCGCATAGGTCGGGAGCCGGCGCCCGGTTGCCATCACTGCGACTGCCGCGAAGACACGGCGCAGCACACCTTGGAGGTGTGCCCAGCTTGGGCAGAGCAGCGTCGTGTCCTGCGTGCGGCGGTCAACGCTGCGGGTGACCTCTCGCTGCCGGCCGTGGTTCTATCCATGGTCGGCGGTGAGAGCGCTTGGAACGCCGTCGCCTCCTTCTGCGAGGAGGTGATGGACGCCAAGGAGGCGGCGGAAAGGGAGAGGGAGGCACTATCACCTCTCTCCACCCGCAGCAGACGCACCGGGCGCCGTAGGGCGGCCAATGACCTCCGGCCACCGTAGGGTGCGGCCTGCGGGCGGCGAGCTAGGGGGTTCGTCGCCCGACCAGATGCAGGCCCTGTGAAGGTTGCGCGCCGTGTTCCGCGCGCGCCTTGGGAGTGCGGCCGTAGGGTGACGGCCGCATAGGGTGACGGGGCCCGCCTTAGTTGGCGGGCCAAGACCTGCCGGGGGGTGCGGAAGAATGTGCAAGTATCTCTCGCCCCCCCCTGGCTTAAGGTAGATGGAGGAACACCGTGTGGGGTTTAGTCAGTAAAAGTCTGACAGACCCCCCCGCCCCCCCTAGGGCGGGGGACATCCTATGAGGATTCCCCACACGTACAAAAAAAAAAAAAAAAAAAAAAGGTTAGGTTAGGTTAGGTTCCCCACCGAGGTGTCTCCACGTTGCCGTCGTGGTGGGGCTTGCGTGCTTTCAATGATCCTTGGGGCTATGCCGGGTAGAGTTACTCATGCCGGACAGGTCCAAGGGGAGGGGCCAGACGAAGAGAGACACAGGGCGGGCCGCTCCTGTTCGATCGACCATGGTCGATTGACATGGATGCGGCTAGGCCGCTGCGGTGCAGGCGCACCAAAGCGGCACGGGTGTTTGCTCTTTTCAGAGCAAACTTTTTCGGCGGGTCCGCTGAGTCGGGTTGGCCGGACAGCGGACGGAGGCATGCCTAATGCCGCCGTCGGGGGCTTGGCTTAACCGCCTGGCCCAGAGGAAGGACACCTCTAAGATAAAAAACCACCCAATCCCAAGTTTCGAAGCGCGGCGAGGGGATGAGTGGCTGGTGGGAATCCGGTCGCGAGCGCTTCCCCTGTAGATACCTGCCGCCCTCTACAGTATATAGGCTTACCTTTTTAAGGGCATGGAGCACTGCCCGGGTTGACTTTTATATCTTCCAATACTCGTGGGAACTATATGGATAATTTAAATGAAAATACAAACCAAATGACGTCGGTACCAGTGGTACGCTTGGAGCGATGCGATGTGTCAGATTCGGATACCGCATCGAGCATGGTCAGCATGACGAGCATGAAGAGCGCGGAGAGCGTAAGCTCAAAGCGCCTGCGTAAGCGTGCTCGCAATAGCGCAGAACACTCGGGGTCGGACACGGCCCTGAGTGACAAGGAAGACCCAGCCCCTAAAGTCGCGGCCGGTCCTGCAATGGCAGGTCAATATGTTGGCTTGGCAAAGGCTCGAAGGGAGCTGAAGGCCGCCCAGAAGGTGGCTGCGGCGGAAGACAGACGTGCGGAAGACGAGCGGCAAGTGGCCGCTCTCACGGAGAAGGTGATTACCGGTCGCATCACCCGATTATCGGAGTCGTCTGCCGCGTCGACTGCGGCTTCTGTCGACGTCGCAGTCGCAGATATGACGGCATCCGATCTAAATACCGGAATGATGGACGCAGTGGCAGCCATCAAAAGAGTGGGCAAGGTGTCCAAAGGCCTGAGCGGGTGTAGTCAGAAGGCGTTGAAGGAAGCCACGGCATCAATTGTGGCTTACGCAGAGGCACTCCTTCAGCGCACTTCCACAGAAGAGACGGCTAAACTGCAGGCCGAGAACACCCGGCTGGCTGCCAAGGTTGCGGAGCTCCGCAAGGAGCACAACGAGCTCAGGGCGGAGATGGCGAGCTTCCGCCTGGCTCATCTTAGGACGGAGATAGGCCTACCACAACAGCCCCAGGAGTCGGAGCTGGCTTCCCTGCTCCGACAGGAACTCGCGAGCCTGAATTCTCGATTCGGAGCTTTAGAAGGCAGGCTTTTGCGCCCGCCATTGGCTGCAGACAGCCGAGGGGGACCGACGCCAATTAATTCGGCTAAAGCTGCGGCCACAACGGCGACATATGCGGCGAAAGCTGCAGCTGTACAGTCAGAAGCAAAGACTGGTCGAGCGGCTACCACATCGTCTTCCTTGATAACCCCGATGGCCTCAACGTCAAAGAAGGGCAAAGGGAAGGGAAAGAAGACGGTGGTACCGGTGGCCCCGGGCACATCCACCCAAGGCCCTTCACAGGGACACTCCGAGGCTCCCAAACCCAGCGGAGGAGAGTGGGAGGAGGTCGGGGCCAAGAAGAAAGCCAAGAAGACCAAAAACAAGGCTAAGAAGGCGGAGAAGAAAGCGGCAAAAGCGGCCAAAAAAGATGCCACAAGGCTCCGTGCCCCTCGATCCACCGCGGTCGTTTTGACACTGCAGCCTGGAGCAGAGGAGCGGGGCCTTAGCTACGCCAGCATCTTGGCGAAGGCCAAAGCCGAGATTTCGCTCCCCGATCTCGGCATAGCGGGCATCCGGTGCAAGCCTACTGTTACCGGAGCTCGTTTGCTGGAGATTTCCGGCGCGACTAGCGGTCCCAAGGCGGATGCACTCGCCGAAAAGCTGCGGGCGTCGCTTTCTGCGGAGGACGTTAAGGTGTCCAGGCCAACAAAATGTGCGGATCTGCGCATCTCTGGCCTGGACGATTCCGTCACGCCGGAGGAGGTCGCGGGCGCCGTCGCAAGAGCCGGAGAGTGCCAGCAAGACCAAGTAAAGGTGGGCACGATACGTCCGGGCTTCTCCGGCCTTGGGACGGTGCTAGTGGGCTGTCCCGTTGTGGCGGCCCACAAGATCACGAAAGGCTGCAGATTGCTTGTGGGCTGGGTCTCGGCACAAGTCAAGCTACTGACGCCCAAGCCCCTGAGGTGCTACCGATGCATCGAGGAGGGGCACGTCGGAGCGCGGTGCACCTCGGGGGTCGACCGCAGCCAGCTTTGCTTCCGCTGCGGTCAGCCCGGACACAAAGCCGCCTCTTGCAGTGCCGCGCCGCATTGCGTAGTTTGTGCGGCGGCGGGCAAGCCGGCGGAGCATCGGGCGGGCAGCAAGGCTTGCGCTGGGACCAAGCGCAAAAAGAAGCCTGCCAAAAAGGGACTGGGAGTAATTGATTCCTCGCAGCCGACTCACCCACCGGCTGCGGGCAATAAAGAGCCGCAAAAGGCTGTGGAGGAGACGATAGCCATGGAAACCCAGTAATGGCCCCACACCTTCGTCTCCTCCAAGCCAATATCAACCACTGCGCCAGAGCTCAGGACCTTTTGCTCCAGAGCATGGCGGAGTGGTTTATCAATGTCGCCATCGTCGCCGAGCCCTATTTTGTCCCCCCCAGGAATGACTGGGTGAGCGACACTAGCGGCTTGGTGGCGCTACTCACGCACGTCGCCGCTGGGTCCCCGTCCCTTGAGACCGTCACCCGGGGACGGGGATATGTCGCGGCGATGTGTGATGAGATAATGGTCGTGGGGGTGTACTTCTCCCCCAACCAATCTCTCGCCGACTTCGAGGGCTCTGTAGCAGAGCTGGGCACTGTCGTCAGTCGCCGCCGTCCTCATCCCGTTCTCGTCGCGGGGGACTTCAACGCCAAGTCTACGGCTTGGGGTTCCCCGACGACGGATGCACGAGGGGAAGTGCTGGAGGAGTGGGCTGTGGAGTTAGGCCTACTTCTCCTAAACCGGGGCTCCGTGCAAACGTGCGTGCGCCAGCGGGGCGGGTCCATAGTGGACATTTCGTTCGCTAGCCCCGCTCTCGCGCGCCGTGTGCAGGAGTGGCGCGTATTGGAGGAGGTGGAGACGTTGTCGGATCACCGATACATTCGGTTCAACGTCTCCACCCAGACCTCGAGCGGTCCGCTCCAAGCGGCCCCGGTTGGGGTGGGGGACGGCCCGCGTTGGGCACTAAAACGGCTGGACCGGGAGGCCCTTCTGGAGGCTTCAATCGTACAGGCCTGGTTGGAGTCGCCCGACAGGCCTGTCGACATAGACGTGGAGGCAGAGTGGTTCCGGAAGGGCATGTCGCACGTCTGCGATGCGGCGATGCCCCGTGTTCGGCCGATACCTGCCAGGCGCCAGGTGTACTGGTGGTCGCATGAAATCGCGCAGTTGCGCATCGCCTGTGTGGCAGTGCGGCGCCGGTACACCAGGTACCGCAGAAGGACCTATCGCGACGAGGTCGAAGAGGCGGAACTGTACGAAGGGTACAGAGTGGCGAAGAAAGCCCTCAAGCTAGCCATCAAGCTGGCAAAGATCCAGGCTCGCGAGGAGCTGCTGG
Organism: Thalpophila matura; assembly: GCA_948465475.1. Taxonomy (NCBI): domain Eukaryota; kingdom Metazoa; phylum Arthropoda; class Insecta; order Lepidoptera; family Noctuidae; genus Thalpophila; species Thalpophila matura. Next base: position 13,035,163 of record OX419200.1, read on the forward strand.
CGACTCTGGACCGTGATCCGTGGGGGCGCCCTTACCTCATGGTGAGGGGCAAATTACGCCCGTGGGCCCCCCCACTGTCCCGGAGTCTCCAGCCGCAGGTGCTTGAGGGCGTGGTGAGCGCTCTGTTCCCTTCCAGGGCGGAGCACACGCCACCGCCCATGGTTCCGCCTCACATGGTGCCTAACGCGGAAGTCGACGACGACGAAGTGCCCGAAGTGACCCGGGTAGAGCTGAGAGTGGCGGTGGATAGGCTTCAGGCCAAAAACACCGCCCCAGGGCCCGACGGCATTCCAGGCCGTGCATGGGTCCTGGCCTTAAGGGCTCTCGGGCCCCGATTAGCGGGACTCTTTAGCGCATGTTTGGAGCGGGGCCAGTTTCCACGCCGGTGGAAGACGGGGAAGCTGGTCCTGCTGAAGAAGGAGGGGCGCCCTGCGGACAGTCCGTCCGCCTACCGGCCCATCGTGTTGCTGGACGAGGTGTGTAAGCTCTTCGAGCGAATTATCGCGGACCGCCTCGTCCAGCATCTGAGTGGGGAGGGGCCGGATCTGGCGGACAACCAGTTCGGTTTCCGCCGGGGGCGCTCCACGGTGGATGCCATCATGCGCGTAAGGGTCCTGGCGGAGGAAGCAGTTGCCCGGGGCGAGGTCGTCTTGGCGGTGTCTCTGGACATCGCCAATGCCTTCAACACCATGCCCTGGAGTTGCATTAGGGAGGCACTCCTCTATCATGGGGTGCCGAACTACCTCCGCCGCATCATCGGGGCCTACTTGACGGACAGAGCCGTCATATACCCGGGTCGAGAAGGATGGGGTCGGCGAGAAATGTCGTGCGGTGTTCCGCAGGGATCGGTACTGGGGCCGCTCCTGTGGAACATCGGGTACGACTGGGTGCTGCGCGGTGCGCTTCTCCACGGCGTCGGCGTCATTTGTTACGCCGACGACACGCTAGTGACAGCGCGTGGGAAGACGCACCGGCAGGCGACCATATTGGCGACAGCTGGGGTCGCGCAAGTCGTAGGTAGGATTCGGCGGTTGGGTCTCGAGGTGGCCCTGCACAAATCTGAGGCCCTTTGTTTCCACGGGCCTCGGAAGGGGCCGCCTCCAGGATCCAACATCGTGGTGGGAGGGGTCTCCATCGGTGTCGAGTCGACGATGAAGTACCTGGGACTCGTCCTCGACAGCCGGTGGGACTTCGGGCCGCACTTCAAGCGGCTGGCCCCCAGATTGATGGGCGCCGCGGCCGCACTGTCGCGGCTGCTGCCCAATTTGGGGGGGCCAAATACCTCCTGCCGGAGGCTCTACGTGGGGATCGTACGGTCCATGGCGCTCTACGGGGCGCCAGTGTGGGCGAACAACCTGACGGCCCGCAATATCGCAGTGCTGCGGAGACCGCAGCGGGCGATGGCCGTCAGGGTTGTAAGGGGATACCGTACGATCTCCTTCGAGGCGGCGAGCCTCTTAGCTGGATCACCGCCCTGGGATCTCGACGCAGGCCTCCTTGCGTCACTATATCAGTGGCGCAGGGACGCATTGGAGCGGGGCGAGCGTCTGGTGCCTCGGCAGGCTGAGGCACACAGGACCGAGCTCCGCCAGATCCTGGTGGCGGATTGGGAGCAACGACTTGCGCGACCCAGCGCAGGGCACGCCGCAATAGCGGCGGTAAGACCCGTCATGAAGGAGTGGCTGGAGAGAAGGCATGGCGCCCTCAGCTTCCGGCTCACACAGGTGCTTTCCGGACATGGGTGCTTCGGAAAGTACCTGTGCCGCATAGGTCGGGAGCCGGCGCCCGGTTGCCATCACTGTGACTGCCGCGACGACACGGCGCAGCATACCTTGGAGGTATGCCCAGCATGGGCAGAGCAGCGCCGTGTCCTCCGTGCGGCGGTCAACGCTGCGGGTGACCTCTCGCTGCCGGCCGTGGTTCTGTCCATGGTCGGTGGCGAGAGCGCTTGGAATGCCGTCGCCTCCTTCTGCGAGGAGGTGATGGACGCCAAGGAGGCGGCGGAAAGGGAGAGGGAGGCCATATCCCCTCTCTCCACCCGCAGCAGACGCACCGGGCGCCGTAGGGCGGCCAATGACCTCCGGCCACCGTAGGGTGCGGCCTGCGGGCGGCGAACTAGGGGGTTCGTCGCCCGAACAGATGCAGGCCCTGTGAAGGTTGCGCGCCGTGTTCCGCGCGCGCCTTGGGAGTGCGGCCGTAGGGTGACGGCCGCATAGGGTGACGGGGCCCGCCTTAGTTGGCGGGCCAAGACCTGCCGGGGGGTGCGGAAGAATGTGCGAGTATCTCTCGGCCCCCCCCGGCTTAAGGTAGATGGAGGAACACCGTGTGGGGTTTAGTCAGTAAAAGTCTGACAGACCCCCCCGCCCCCCCTAGGGCGGGGGACATCCTATGAGGATTCCCCACACGTACAAAAAAAAAAAAAAAAAAAAAAAAAAAAAAGGTTAGGTTAGGTTCGGGCACGCCGCAATAGCGGCGGTAAGGCCCGTGATGAGGGAGTGGCTCGGGAGACGGCATGGCGCCCTTAGCTTCCGGCTTACACAGGTGCTTTCTGGACACGGGTGCTTCGGAAAGTACCTGTGCCGTATAGGCCGGGAGCCGACGCCCGGTTGCCACCATTGCGGTGACTGCCCCGACGACACGGCGCAGCACACACTGGAGGAGTGCCCAGCTTGGGCAGTGCAGCGCCGTGACCTCGTCGCGGCGGTCGGAGCTGCGGGTGGCCTCTCGCTCCCGGCCGTGGTTGAGGCCATGGTCGGCAGCGAGAGCGCTTGGAACGCCGTCGCCTCCTTCTGCGAGGAGGTGATGGACGCCAAGGAGGCGGCGGAAAGGGAGAGGGAGGCGGTGTCCTCTCTCCCCATCCGCAGCAGACGCACCGGGCGCCGTAGGGCGGCCGACGACCTCCGGCCACCATAGGGTGCGGCCTGCGGGCGGCGGACTTGGGGCGTCCGTCGCCCGAACGGAAACAGGCCCGAGACGGTGGCGCGACGTGTTCCGCGCGCGCCTCTCTAGAGGAATTGCGGCCGTGCATGACGGCCGCATAGGGTGACGGGGCCCGCCTTCATTTGGCGGGCCAATACCTGCCGGGGGTGCGGACGAATGCGCAAGCGACTCCCGCGCCCCCGGCGTAAGGTAATTGGAGGAACACCGGGGTGGTTTTAGTCAGTAAGAGTCTGACAGACCCCTCCGCCCTCCCCAGGGCGGGGGACATCCATGAGGATTTCCACCTCGAAAAAAAAAAAAAAAAAAAAAAAAAAAAAGGTTAGGTTAGGTTAGGTTAGGTTAGGTTCCCCACCGAGGTGTCTCCACGTTGCCGTCGTGGTGGGGCTTGCGTGCTTTCAATGATCCTCGGGGCTATGCCGGGTAGAGTTACTCATGCCGGACAGGTCCGAGGTGAGGGGCCAGACGAAGAGAGACACAGGGCGGGCCGCTCCTGTTCGATCGACTATGGTCGATTGGCATGGATGCGGCTAGGCCGCTGCGGTGCAGGCGCACCAAAGCGGCACGGGTGTTTGCTCTTTTCAGAGCAAACTTTTTCGGCGGGTCCGCTGAGTCGGGTTGGCCGGACAGCGGACGGAGGCATGCCTAATGCCGCCGTCGGGGGCTTGGCTTAACCGCCTGGCCCAGAGGAAGGACACCTCTAAGATAAAAAACCACCCAATCCCAAGTTTCGAAGCGCGGCGAGGGGATGAGTGGCTGGTGGGAATCCGGTCGCGAGCGCTTCCCCTGTAGATACCTGCCGCCCTCTACAGTATATAGGCTTACCTTTTTAAGGGCATGGAGCACTGCCCGGGTGGACCTTTATATCTTCCAATACTCGTGGGAATTATATGGATACTTTAAATAAAAACACAAACAAAAAGACGTCGGTACCAGTGGTACGCTTGGAGCGATGCGATGTGTCAGATTCGGACACCGCATCGAGTATGGTCAGCATGACGAGCATGAGGAGCGCGGAGAGCGTAAGCTCAAAGCGCCTACGTAAGCGTGCTCGCACTAACGCAGAACACTCGGGGTCGGACACGGCCCTGAGTGACAAGGAAGACCCAGCCCCTAAAGTCGCGGCCGGTCCTGCAATGGCAGGTCAATATGTTGGCTTGGCCAAAGCTCGAAGGGAGCTGAAGGCCGCCCAGAAGGTGGCTGCGGCGGAAGACAGACGTGCGGAAGACGAGCGGCAAGTGGCCGCTCTCACGGAGAAGGTGATCGCCGGTCGCATCACCCGATTATCGGAGTCGTCTGCCGCGTCGACTGCGGCTTCTATCGACGTCGCAGTCGCAGATATGACGGCATCCGATTTGAATACCGGAATGATGGACGCAGTGGCAGCCATCAAAAGAGTGGGCAAGGTGTCCAAAGGCCTGAGCGGGTGCAGTCAGAAGGCGCTGAAGGAAGCCACGGCATCAATTGTGGCTTACGCAGAGGCACTCCTTCAGCGCACTTCCACAGAAGAGACAGCTAAGCTGCAGGCCGAGAACACCCGGCTGGCTGCCAAGGTTGCGGAGCTCCGCAAGGAGCACAACGAGCTCAGGGCGGAGATGGCGAGCTTCCGCCTGGCTCATCTTAGGACGGAGATAGGCCTGCCACAACAACCCCAGGAGTCAGAGCTGGCTTCCCTGCTCCGCCAGGAACTGACCAGCTTAAATGCACGATTCGGGGTTTTAGAAGGCAGGCTTCTGCGCCCGCCCTTGGCTGCAGACAGTCGAGGGGCACCGACGCCAACTAATTCGGCTAAAGCTGCGGCCACAACGGCGACCTACGCGGCCAAAGCTGCAGCTGTACAGTCAGGAGCAAAGACTGGTCGAGCGGCTACTTCATCGTCTTCCTTGATAACCCCGATGGCCCCAACGTCAAAGAAGGGCAAAGGGAAGGGAAAGAAGACGGTGGTCCCGGTGGCCCCGAGCACATCCACCCAAGGCCCTTCACAGGGACACTCCGAGGCTCCCAAACCCAGCGGAGGAGAGTGGGAGGAAGTCGGCGCCAAGAAAAAAGCCAAGAAGGCCAAAAACAAGGCTAAGAAGGCGGAGAAAAAAGCGGCAAAAGCGGCCAAAAAAGATGCCACCAGGCTCCGTGCCCCTCGATCCACCGCGGTTGTGCTGACACTGCAGCCTGGAGCGGAGGAGCGGGGCCTTAGCTACGCCGGCATCTTGGCGAAGGCCAAAGCCGAGATTTCGCTCCCAGATCTCGGCATAGCGGGCATTCGGTGCAAGCCTACTGCTACCGGTGCCCGTTTGCTGGAGATTTCCGGCGCGTCTAGTGGTCCAAAGGCGGACGCACTCGCCGAAAAGCTGCGGGCGTCGCTTTCTGCGGAGGATGTTAAGGTGTCCAGGCCAACAAAATGTGCGGATCTGCGCATCTCTGGCCTGGACGATTCCGTCACGCCGGAGGAGGTCGCGGGCGCCGTCGCAAGAGCCGGAGAGTGCCAGCAAGACCAAGTTAAGGTTGGCACGATACGTCCGGGCTTCTCCGGCCTTGGGACGGTGCTAGTGGGCTGTCCCGTTGCGGCGGCCCAAAAAATCATGAAGGGCAACAGGCTACTGGTGGGCTGGGTCTCGGCGCAAGTAAAGCTCCTGACGCCCAAGCCCCTGAGGTGCTACCGATGTATCGAGGAAGGTCACGTCGGAGTGCGGTGCACCTCGGGGGTCGACCGCAGCCAGCTATGCTTCCGCTGCGGTCAGCCCGGACACAAGGCCGCGTCTTGCAGTGCCCCACCGCATTGCGTAGTTTGTGCGGCGGCGGGCAAGCCGGCGGAGCACCGGGCGGGCAGCAAGGCTTGCGCTGGGACCAAGCGCAAAAAGAAGCCTCCCAAAAAGGGACTGGGAGAAATTGATTCCTCGCAGCCGACTCACCCACCGGCTGCGGGAAATAAAGAGCCGCAAAAGGCTGTGGAGGAGACGATAGCCATGGAAACCCAGTAATGGCCCCACACCTTCGTCTCCTCCAAGCCAACATTAACCACTGCGCCAGAGCTCAGGACCTTTTGCTCCAGAGCATGGCGGAGTGGTTCATCAATGTCGCCATCGTCGCCGAGCCCTATTTTGTCCCCCCCAGGAATGACTGGGTGAGCGACACTAGCGGCTCGGTGGCGCTACTCACGCACGTCGCCGCTGGGTCCCCGTCCCTCGAGACCGTCACCCGGGGACGGGGATATGTCGCGGCGATGTGTGATGAGGTCATGGTCGTGGGGGTTTACTTCTCCCCCAACCAATCTCTCGCCGACTTCGAGGGCTCTGTAGCAGAGCTGGGCACTGTCGTCAGTCGCCGCCGTCCTCATCCCGTTCTCGTCGCGGGGGACTTCAACGCCAAGTCTACGGCTTGGGGTTCCCCGACGACGGATGCACGAGGGGAAGTGCTGGAGGAGTGGGCTGTGGAGCTAGGCCTACTTCTCCTAAACCGGGGCTCCGTGCAAACGTGCGTGCGCCAGCGGGGCGGGTCCATAGTGGACATTTCGTTCGCTAGCCCCGCTCTCGCGCGCCGTGTGCAGGAGTGGCGCGTATTGGAGGAGGTGGAGACGTTGTCGGATCACCGATACATTCGGTTCAACGTCTCCGCCCAGACCTCGAGCGGTCCGCTCCAAGCGGCCCCGGTTGGGGTGGGGGACGGCCCGCGTTGGGCGCTAAAACGGCTGGACCGGGAGGCCCTTCTGGAGGCTTCAATCGTGCAGGCCTGGTTGGAGTCGCCCGACAGGCCTGTCGACATAGACGTGGAGGCAGAGTGGTTCCAGAAGGGCATGTCGCATATTTGCGATGCGGCGATGCCCCGTGTTCGGCCGATACCTGCCAGGCGCCAGGTGTACTGGTGGTCGCAAGAAATCGCGCAGTTGCGCATCGCCTGTGTGGCAGTGCGGCGCCGGTACACCAGGTACCGCAGAAGGACCTATCGCGACGAGGTCGAAGAGGCGGAACTGTACGAAGGGTACAGAGTGGCGAAGAAAGCCCTCAAGCTAGCCATCAAGCTGGCAAAGATCCAGGCTCGCGAGGAGCTGCTGGCGACTCTGGACCGTGATCCGTGGGGGCGCCCTTACCTCATGGTGAGGGGCAAATTACGCCCGTGGGCCCCCCCACTGTCCCGGAGTCTCCAGCCGCAGGTGCTTGAGGGCGTGGTGAGCGCTCTGTTCCCTTCCAGGGCGGAGCACACGCCACCGCCCATGGTTCCGCCTCACATGGTGCCCGACGCGGAAGTCGACGACGACGAAGTGCCCGAAGTGACCCGGGTAGAGCTGAGAGTGGCGGTGGATAGGCTTCAGGCCAAAAACACCGCCCCAGGGCCCGACGGCATTCCAGGCCGTGCATGGGTCCTGGCCTTAAGGGCTCTCGGGCCCCGATTAGCGGGACTCTTTAGCGCATGTTTGGAGCGGGGAGTTTCCACGCCGGTGGAAGACGGGGAAGCTGGTCCTGCTGAAGAAGGAGGGGCGCCCTGCGGACAGTCCGTCCGCATACCGGCCCATCGTGTTGTTGGACGAGGTGTGCAAGCTCTTCGAGCGAATTATCGCGGACCGCCTCGTCCAGCATCTGAGTGGGGAGGGGCCGGATCTGGCGGACAACCAGTTCGGTTTCCGCCGGGGGCGCTCCACAGTGGATGCCATAATGCGCGTGAGGGTCCTGGCGGAGGAAGCAGTGGCCCGGGGCGAGGTCGTCTTGGCGGTGTCTCTGGACATCGCCAATGCCTTCAACACCATGCCCTGGAGTTGCATTAGGGAGGCACTCCTCTATCATGGGGTGCCGAACTACCTCCGCCGCATCATCGGGGCCTACTTTACGGACAGAGCCGTCATATACCCGGGTCGAGAAGGATGGGGTCGGCGAGAAATGTCGTGCGGTGTTCCACAGGGATCGGTACTGGGGCCGCTCCTGTGGAACATCGGGTACGACTGGGTGCTGCGCGGTGCGCTTCTCCACGGCGTCGGCGTTATTTGTTACGCCGACGACACGCTAGTGACAGCGCGTGGGAAGACGCACCGGCAGGCGACCATATTGGCGACAGCTGGGGTCGCGCAAGTCGTTGGTAGGATCCGGCGGTTGGGTCTCGAGGTGGCCCTGCACAAATCTGAGGCCCTTTGTTTCCACGGGCCTCGGAAGGGGCCGCCTCCGGGATCCAACATCGTGGTGGGAGGGGTCTCCATCGGTGTCGAGTCGACGATGAAGTACTTGGGACTCGTCCTCGACAGCCGGTGGGACTTCGGGCCGCACTTCAAGCGGCTGGCCCCCAGATTGATGGGCGCCGCGGCCGCACTGTCGCGGCTGCTGCCCAATTTGGGGGGGCCAAATACCTCCTGCCGGAGGCTCTACGTGGGGATCGTACGGTCCATGGCGCTCTATGGGGCGCCAGTGTGGGCGAACAACCTGACGGCCCGCAATGTCGCAGTACTGCGGAGACCGCAGCGGGCGATGGCCGTCAGGGTTGTAAGGGGATACCGTACGATCTCCTTCGAGGCGGCGAGCCTCTTAGCCGGATCACCGCCCTGGGATCTCGACGCAGGCCTCCTTGCGTCACTATATCAGTGGCGCAAGGACGCATTGGAGCGGGGCGAGCGTCTGGTGCCTCGGCAAGCTGAGGCACACAGGACCGAGCTCCGCCAGATCCTGGTGGCGGAATGGGAGCAACGACTTGCGCGACCCAGCGCAGGGCACGCCGCAATAGCGGCGGTAAGACCCGTCATGAAGGAGTGGCTGGAGAGAAGGCATGGCGCCCTCAGCTTCCGGCTCACACAGGTGCTTTCCGGACATGGGTGCTTCGGAAAGTACCTGTGCCGCATAGGTCGGGAGCCGGTGCCCGGTTGCCATCACTGCGACTGCCGCGACGACACGGCGCAGCATACCTTGGAGGTATGCCCAGCATGGGCAGAGCAGCGCCGTGTCCTCCGTGCGGCGGTCAACGCTGCGGGTGACCTCTCGCTGCCGGCCGTGGTTCTGTCCATGGTCGGTGGCGAGAGCGCTTGGAATGCCGTCGCCTCCTTCTGCGAGGAGGTGATGGACGCGGAAAGGGAGAGGGAGGCACTATCCCCTCTCTCCACCCGCAGCAGACGCACCGGGCGCCGTAGGGCGGCCAATGACCTCCGGCCACCGTAGGGTGCGGCCTGCGGGCGGCGAACTGGGGGGTTCGTCGCCCGAACAGATGCAGGCCCTGTGAAGGTTGCGCGCCGTGTTCCGCGCGCGCCTTGGGAGTGCGGCCGTAGGGTGACGGCCGCATAGGGTGACGGGGCCCGCCTTAGTTGGCGGGCCAAGACCTGCCGGGGGGTGCGGAAGAATGTGCGAGTATCTCTCGGCCCCCCCCGGCTTAAGGTAGATGGAGGAACACCGTGTGGGGTTTAGTCAGTAAAAGTCTGACAGACCCCCCCGCCCCCCCCTAGGGCGGGGGACATCCTATGAGGATTCCCCACACGTACAAAAAAAAAAAAAAAAAAAAAAAAAAGGTTAGGTTAGGTTAGGTTTTTTTTTTTTTTTTTTTTTTTTTTTTTTTTTTTATACTGCTACCCCCAACATAATCGGAGTCTATTCTAAACTTACTCATTCATACTAGTTCTCGCATTAATTCTTCTCGCACTTTCATTCAGCATACTTTATCTTTCTGTCATACTTTCACCTTCCTGTCTATAAGGGTGGGACTCCCTTCTACTTTCCCTATACTTTCGTCTATCCTTTCTTATTTATTTATTTCGGGAATAATACATGAACACAAGGTTTTTTATTTTGTTATACAGTGGTTCTTAGGTATCTAGTTAACAATTCCAGCTTATTCTATTTCTTATTGCTATTTCATGTTTACTTGCTATTTTATATCTGGTTACACCATAATTATTATATCTAGTTACATTTTCCTAGGACTACTTTTATTGTTCTACTTCTTACTTACTATTACATCTTTCTTAGGGTTGTTACACTCTACATTTAATATGCTGGTTAGGTTATTTACATAGAATGGGAGCAGTCTTACTTCTACATTTATTCTAATTTTAAGCTTTTTTATATTACACATATTTTTCTTATTTCCTATTTAACTTAATACATTATACATCTTCTTAAAGCTATGCTGGCCAGTAATATAATACACTATATTATGTCAGCATATTTTCTTATACACTTTTATTTCTTTCTATGACTTTTTTGGCAATATGTCTACAATACTCTACCAATATTTCTGCGTTCTTACTCTTTATTATTTCCTGCAAACTATTGGGTGTAATTTGTGCGCATAGGGCATTTTCGGTATTAAAGCGGTGCCTAGCGAATTGTGGGCAATAAAATATTATATGTGGGACCGTTTCCCTTGCATCCGGGTCACAGATGCACGATGGACTCTCCTTGCGTTTGAAACGATTCAAATACTCGGAGAATCCACCGTGCCCTGTCATTATTTGGGTATTCAAGCTGTTTGTTCCCAACTTCCGGATCACGCCATAGGCTGTCCGCACATCCGGGAAGAACAACTTGGTGACGGCTGCAGTGTCACTGGTTTCATACCTCCGGTTCCATTCATCAAGCGTTGCCGCGCGTATGCTTCGCTTGATGAATGATACCGGGCAGCGGTCGTAATCAGGCTTTCTTTTGGGATTCTCAGCGGCCTCTTTTGCTAGCTGGTCAGCTCTTTCATTCCCAAGTAACCCTACGTGAGCTTTGATCCAGAACAAGTGTATAACTTTGTTCTGGCGGGATGCAGATCTTATGTTATCCCTAGCCTCTACGGCAAGAGGGTGGTGGGAACCGTGATTTATGATTGTTTGAAGAGCTGCCATTGAGTCACTGAAAATCCCAAAAGAAGATGCCTTGATCCTAGTCACCTCCCTAGTCGCCCTTGTAATAGCTAGGAGCTCGGCCTGGTATACTGTGCAGTATTTATATAGGGCAAGCTTTAGGGCTCTGGTCTCAGCCTCACTGTTCCATATGGACAGTGAGGCGCCGACCCCTCCTCCAAACTTGCTCCCATCCGTAAATATGCGGACATCAAAACTGCCGATGTTATCCAGCTGTTCCTGGTTCGCCAAGCTATCAAATCGCAGCATGTCGCGCGCCGCGGGATGAGGGTCCTCGATTGCCGGCGACATACGCTCAACCTCCCTGTCACCCAGCAACGCCTGGGGCACTCCCCTCTTGGCCTCATACAGTGATGCCGCCTCGTGCACTCGGAGGTCAAGGGGGAGGATCCCAGATAGCACTAGTGCTGAGCACAAGGAGACCGTGCGATACGCTTTACACATTTTTTGAGCGATTCCGCGCTGGACCGTACCAAGCTGCTTTCTTATGCCCATCTTTTTGGCAGCCGGTGCCCAGATGCTAGCCGCATAGAGAATTATCGGCTCCATAGTTGCTACGTAAATAACCCGTATTATCTCCGGGTGGAGCCCCCAGCTGACCCTTGCAGCTCTACATAGCTGCTTGTAGATCGCAATTGCCTTCCTACAAACAGTCGAGACATGCGTGTTAAAGGTCAGCTTCTCATCCAATGTGACACCTAGGAGCTTCATCTCCTTTGACAGAGCAATGTCGATCCCCCCCATGCTCAGACGTGGAGTGTCGTATTTCAGTTTTTTAGTTACTACCATTGCGGTAGTTTTATGCGGAGCAAATCTTAACTTGTTTGCAACACCCCACGCCAGAACATGGCCAAGAGCGACATTGGCTCGTTCCTCCACCTCTAGTGCGGTCTCTCCGTCGAAGACCAGGAGAACATCGTCCGCGAAAGCTTGAATGTAGTGTCCCATACTTTCTGCTGTTTTCAGGAGAGGGTCTAGTAGAAGGTTCCATAAAATGGGGCCCCCGATTGAGCCCTGGACACAGCCCTTGTTTGTTCCTTTGCTATATTCCTCTCCACTGTATCTTACTGACACCTTCCGGTTTTTAAGGTAACTATCAATGACCCGCCTAATGTTAATTGGACACTTTTCCTCAGCCAGACGGACTCTTATGGCTGGCCACCAGGCGCTATCGAAGGCCCCCTCTATGTCCAAAGATACGAGCGTAACTATTTTCTTCTGTGCAAGTTTTTTATAGACATGCTGCATTAGATCATAGAGGGAGTCTTCGGTGCTCCTTTGGGGCATGAATCCGTACTGGCGAGTACTCATCCTCGGTATAAGATGGAATTTAAGGCGGGCCACCAACATCTTTTCAAAGATTTTCCCCAAAATAGGCAATAGTCCAATCGGCCTATATGATTTGGGCGTGGAGTAAGTGTCTTTCCCAGGTTTCCGCAATATCACCACTGTTGCCTCCTTCCAGGCTGTCGGGAAATGGTGGCATTCCAAGCACTTATTCATCAGATTTAGGAACACGTCCGGGCTGTTGCCCACGGCGTGGCGACAAATATCGGCGGTAAAACCATCGGAACCCGGCGCTTTCTTCGGGTTAAAGGACTCCACTGAATTTATTAATTCTGCCATAGTAAACAGCGGTTCGCAAGCCTCATCTTGTTCGCCGTTGTTCACATTTTCGGCTTCATTTCTTATGGATCGGTGATGAGCATTATCGCTTTCTGGGAGGTCTTCCGGATAGAAAGTTTCAGCTAAAAATTTCACGGAACCTTTTGCATCCAGCGCATCACCGTTTCTTTCCAGTGGCAAGTCCTCTTCCCTGCGCCGTGTCCTTCCGATCACCCTGTATATTCCTTCCCAGACCCCCTCCCTGTCCTGCTTCCCACAAAACTCCTTCCAACTCTCGGTTTGAGCTTTGGCCACTTCTAATTCATACTTTTCTTTCTCTTTCAGGTACTCTTCTATGACCTTCGACTTCCGAATTGGGGCGGCACAGCGGATCCGGCGCTTTCTGGTGGCGACGGTCCTCTTCATCTCAGCGAGTTTCTCGGACCACCACGGCAAGGTAAGTTCCTCTTTAGACTTTTTGGTTGGTATTGCATGTTTGCATGCTTCATTTAGGGCTTTAGTTAGGGTTTCTACTACAGTATCTATTTGTTCTATATCTTTAATTTTGACTAATTCTGCTAATGTTAATTTATATTCTATAATTAATTGGCTTAGTTTCTCACGAAACTTAGGCCAATTTGCTTTTTTAGTGTTAAATTTCCTGGTCGTTCTCTCAATTTTGATGCCCTTCGATTTCTGCAAGAGGATCTCAAACCTTATGCCGTTGTGGTCCGAGCTCGTGAGTGTTTCGTCGACCCTCCAATCGTCCACCATGTCCAAGATGTCGTTGGAACAAGCGGTTACGTCAACGTGGCTACTGTACCGTTTCCCTCCTCGGATTGTGTCGAAGGTCGGGGTGTTTCCCTGATTGAGTATGTTAAGGTTTAGCTCACCGAGAGTTCCTACCATATCTTCCCCCCTATGGTCAGTTGTCGGGCTGCCCCACCAAGTACTCTTGGCGTTGGCATCCCCTCCAACGATCAATTTTCTAGGACCAACCACGCGCTCGATTTGTTTAAGGTGCTCTAAGTAGGGCTCGATGGGCTGGTCTGGCTCGAAGTAATAGGAGACAAGCGTGATCTCCCAGGCACTGGTCCGGATTCCCACCACTACGATGTTAGTTGTGGTGAGTTGCGGGTACTGTCTGACAGTGAGGTCACTGTTAAAAACGGCTATTGCCGCCTTGACAGTCCCATCTCCTGTACCAGTGCTCTGGAAGATTCTAACGCCCCTGTGACTCCTCATTACTTTCGCTCCGGCCACATACGGTTCCTGTATAAGAGCAACCGCTATACCGCGCTTTGTGGCTTCTATTAGAAGTTCATTGGTCGCTAGTTTCTTGCGCTGGAGGTTTGCCTGCACTACACCATAGGGGGTGTTTTCCATCGAGGTGCCCTTAGCAGTAAGCTACAGTCGATCTGGCCACGTCATCCCATCTCCTGCGTACCGGGCAATCATGGCTAAATGCGTTATGCTGCGCTCCGCTCTCGATCTTTGCTTTAGTGCAGTTTCGGCAAGCGGGTGATGAGCCAGAGAGCCAGTCCGGACATTGAGACCTCATATGGGGATCGCCGCAATGGCTACAGAGGTCTGCAGACTCCTTGCAGAACCGCTTACCGTGTCCAAAACCTAGGCAACGCGTGCATTGTACGAGCGGGGTCTGGTCTTCGACCCTTATGCGCTGGAGATCTATGTGCACGGTTCCAATCCCTATTACTCGACGCCAGATGATGGGTGAGACGCTTATGATGACATGGCCGATATGAGGATTCTGCGTCCTTCTCCTGTACTTTACCACCACTCTATTTTCCTCACTGTCGAGGCCGTCAAAAACACCCCGGTTCTGGTTTCTTAACCCTTTGACGTAAATTGGACACCGGTGTCCCCTAAATATTATTGGTATTTTTTCTTAAAATAAAGCAATATATTTCATTTATTCTAACTTGAAACCGTAGTATATGAACCCATGTTCAATTATGTGTAAGGTTGGTACTCATTGCGTGCAGAAAAAAAACAAAGTTGTTTGTTGACATATCAGTGTTCTAGCGCGCATTTACGATTTTTTTCGGAAATTATATAAAATATATTTATTCAGTTTTTAGAAGTATTCAGTGCTGTATTTTCTTAGAATGGTAAGTAATTATACTGGCTCTATTATTATTTATGATAATTTATTCAAATTTAGATGTCAAAATATGAAATTATATGCGAGGGATACGGTTGTCCCAATATGCGTAAAAGGTCAATGAATGAAATTTTGCATATTATGCATTTTATGGAATTTTATTTGTGTTTATTGTATTTTTATACATACATACGTCTTTTTATTGTTCTAGGCTCGAAAGGGAACCAGACTATTTAATTTGAAAGAAAATTAAATAGAGGAACATCTCATGTCCGACAATATCGAAGATGCCCTCGTCTTAGGCGAGAAAGACCATGCTCATTCATTGGACCAGATATGAAAGCGGGGCATCTGAAGTGATCATTGTGCCTGCAGATGCACCACAATCTAAAGCTTCACATCTTTGACCTCTGATCCACCACGGTTCAAGTGGAAAAGCAACTCATACTCACCTAACAGCTTTCTGACCACCAACTACCAATTTGGTTAGATAAATATACTCCAAAATTCAGAATCTCCGACACCAACAGGTCTTTGAGCCAGTTACTCATATCAATTCACTAATTGAAAAAAATAATAATAACTGAATCCATGAGATATGCTTACTAAAATGGCTCAATTTTTACTACAGACCTCTAAAGACGGTCTCTATTGGTATGAACGGCATAATATGTTACTATATTTTACCTAGTTTGAGAAACTATAACTGATCTACTGAACCTGATGGCTATGCCTTACGTGGCTAAAGTTGTGCCTCATTCAAGATTTGAAGAAATAAGAAGAAAACTTACATTTCTGTAAAAACGCGGTGGACCATTACCAATTTACCCTCCACATTTTGTGCTTTACCACTATTAGAAACTGCTTTGCAATTTTTCACACAAGAAATGATAAATAAATATATATTTTATAAAAATAACTTGCATTTCATTTAGAAATGTCCCAAAATATGTAATATTACTTCATGTTATAAATACAAACATATACTGGGAATGGCGTCCTTTGTCGCATATTGGGATAACGATGTCCCACAGTTTTCCAAAAGATCTACGAAATTATTTTTATTTTTTATGCTAAATATGTTTAATATACTATATAATAAAGTAAATAACTCAATTATATTCTTAAAAAAATGTTCACATCAGTTTTGTGCGTCAAAGGGTTAACGCTTTGAGGATGTCTTCGTCAGTGTTTACCACCAAGACATTTCTTAAAATCAGAAGCGGGTCCTTATTTTTTACTTCCTCGACAGTGAGGTCAGTTCCTTCTCTCTGGAGTCGGTCCTTTATTTTGCTCCTTTCCTCTTCAGTTTCCAAGCCTATTATTATTTTCCTGTCCTTGGCTTTCCTTATTTTCTCCACCTTAATCCAGCCATCTTTAGCATCAACTGCTTTCCTTATTTTATTGAGAACCTCGTCACCCGTCTCTGTCTCGTCTTTAGACGTGACCACAACCGAGTGCAGGGTACTGCACCTTGGCAGTGACCCTACACCCTGAGCTGCGGCCACGCTCGCATAGGTGACATTTTTCTCCAGGAGTCCCTTTTGGTGGTCAATCGTCTCCTTTAACTCGTCCATCTTTTTATTGTTCTCAACTAGAAGCTTCGTGTTATATTCGATTTTCTGCAATAGCTTTCCAGTATCAAATGTTTCGGGAAGAATTTGCTTTGTGGCGACTGACTCTGACTCTGTCACCACAGGCCCTTCCCTAGTCATCTTTTGCTTTATCCCTTTCAGCTCCGATTCCACTTCTCTAACTAACTGGTAGAGTCGTTCGGTGGCCTCAAAGACAGCTGTCTTTATTTCGGTTTTGGTATTTCTGGAGCTATTAAGGTGCAGTTTAGCTTTTGTTAGGCAGGCTTTAGCCTCCGATGTTCGGTCTACGTATTTAATTGTTTTTGGCGGTGAACTTAGGTCAACGGACTTTCTTATTGCAGGCGCAGCTTTGCTCTCCTGCGTCAGGGCAGGCTTACTTCTAGTTCTGACAGGGTCGGCCTGCGACGTCTTTTCGGTTGTGGAGCAGGTAGGACTAGTATTTGTGGCTTCCCACTCCCCTATGCTACGCCTAACATTTGTAGAGGCAACTGCCCCGGGTTTTGTCGGTGATTTTTCACCTTCCACCGCCGCCTTTGCTGGTGTTCTAAAGCCGAACATGTTGGTAGGTATGCGTCAAAAAATAATAAGTAGGACGTCAATAAGGACGTACTAGTAAACTAATTGAGATAATAAACTGTCAAATAAAACGAAGTAAAAGTGTATAAAAACGAAAAGTAAATTATAATATAATATAAATCTCTGTAAAGGAGATTACACAGTCAATGTGCCCTTATAGGCACGTTGTCCGAATAAAATAGAGTGGAGTGAACTAAAATTTTACTTCCAGGCGTCAATTTTGGCGTATGTAGAGCAAAAAACTCAAAAGAACGGGTCAATATAAATACAGCAAGTGGCTAAAAACCGCAAAAACCGCCAAAATTAGAGCGATATTTATTGTGACTCTATGTAGAGTCGTCAGACTAAGTTCAAACTAGGTTCAGTGGATGGCCCTCGGCAAGCCCTTCCAGCTGACTCCAATCCAGTGGTTATTACCCAAAGGGTTGCAGAGATATGTCGATTTTAGGCAGTGGCTCTATGTAGAGCCAATCTGGTGGACTCCAAAGATAGGTCTCGTCGAGCCCTTCAAAAAGACACCAAGCACGGCACCGTAGCTCTAAGGGTTCGGGCGGTACAGCCCTTCCAAAATTCCGGATATGTTCGGTGAAAAACCCGGGTATAGGCTGTATCTCCCGAACGCCCCGGCCGAATTGCCCCGAGTTTGGGTTCAATTTGAAGTACTCGTCGAGCCGAAACCGTTGCACGGGTTTTCAGCACTGAAAAACTTTTTCAGGCTGAAAACTCCTGAAACAAGTCTAACCCTGTAGCCGAGGTCCAGGCAGTACCCTCTGAGAAAACCCCGGTCTTCTACGACCCACCGTTCCGGAGATATACGTGTTTAAAATTTTTCAAAATGGCCGCCGTAAACGTCAGTCACTCTTTGAACAGCTGTATCTCCGGTCGTATGCGTCGTAGGAGACCCGAGTTTGGGTTTGTTAGTGTCAGACCGACGAGCCCTATCTGCTGAAATTGTTTTCAGGAGTCTGAAAATTTTCAGCCCCGATCCTCCTGAAACCGAGGGGGGGGGGTAGGTGATGGACTCCCGAACACAATCCCGCAATCAGAATTTAAATACCTCTGTCGGTTCGGGAGTTAGAGCCGTTCCAATCTAAACAAGATGGCCGCCGAGCTGTCAAAAAGCAATTAAAAATAAGGTTATCTCGGCAACCAGTGGCCCTATCGCGACCGGGTTTTGGATGTACTTGTTGGCTCCACCTCCCGCACCCGACAAGGGGGTTTCCAGGCCTGAAAAAATTTTCAGCCTGAAACTTCCTGAAATTTGTCTTATCTAATACTACGAAATGTGCTCCCCCTAGCTTCGAAAACCGCTGCCCGGTACGCCCAACGGTTTCGGAGCTATTTAATTTACAAACTATACCCGGGTCTATCCAAAATGGCCGAAATTTTCAATTCCCGCCAATTTTGAAGCTACACGGGTCGAGTTTCGGCTCAAATAGGTCCAAATAACCTTAGAGGACACAACACAATGATAAAAAAGTAATTTTTACCTATTTATTAGGAATTATAACGAAAAAACACATAAAAATCTATAACTTTGGAACCGCTTGACCGAAAATTTTGAGAAAAATACTAAAATTAATAATGAATAAGCGGCTACAAGACAACAATAAAGTTTTTATTTTCAGGCAAAAGTTTGCCCCTGAAATTCAGGTTTTAAAAATTTTTTGGTTTTTTTTTTTTTTTAATTACTACTACTACATAGGTTGGTCAAAAATTTTAAAACTAATAACTAAGGGTCCTCTCATGAGCGCGCAGCAGACTGCAGTTGCAGATCTTCGAAATTTTTCTTCAGTCTGGAGTTATGATGATCGAAATTTATAATATTTGAAGTGTTATTAAAAAAGTTCTAAAAGTCCTAAAAATCTGGTTTAACTGGCACTCGCCTTGTATGGTGGTGTTCTATGAAGGTGCCGATTTTCAGGTCGCCAGCTCTTCTGCTTCCGGTTTTTCAGGCCACGTGCTTTTCGTAAACTCCTGAATTTTTCGCGAACCCGCGATGTCGCGGTGGTCTTGGGTGGTCTAGATGGTGTGTGACCACGTTGTCCACAGGATGCCGAAGGAAAAACAGGGGGTCGTCGATCTTGTTTCGCAGATAACACGTGAAATGTCGCCAACTTGATAAACTTAACCTCAAAATGAGGGTTTTCCGGCTTTTCCACTACACTGCACTGCAATCCGGGTGTACACTGTCACTTTCGAGGATGGAGAACAATTTCCTCTACCCAACGACACTTCTTTCGTAAAGATCGGAGCACTTTTAACCACTTTAACGAATTTTTGTATGCGGAGCGACTCTGAAAACGATCCGACCGCCACGGGAGCTGGGGGGGAACTGGGTTAGGTTAGGTTAGGTTAGGTTAGGTTAGGTTAGGTTAGGTTAGGTTAGGTTTCCCCACCGGGGTGTCTCCACGTTGCCGTCGTGGTGGGGCTTGCGTGCCTTCAGTGATCCTTGGGGCTATGCCGGGTAGAGTTACTCATGCCGGACAGGCCCAAGGTGAGGGGCCAGACTAAGAGAGACACGGGGAGGGCCGCTCCTGTTCAATCGACCGTGGTCGATCGACATGGACGCGGCTACGCTGCTGCGGTGCAGGCGCACCAAAGCGGCGTGTGTTTGCTCCTCGAGGATCGAGGAGCAAACTTTCGGCGGGTTCGCTGAGCCGGGTTGGCCGGACAGCGGACGGAGGCATGTTTAATGCCGCCGCCGGGGGCTTGGCTTAACCGCCCGGCCCAGAGGAAGGACACCTCTAAGATAAAAAACCACCTAATCCCAAGTTTAGAAGCGCGGCGATGGGATGAATGGCTGGAGGGACTCCAGTCGTTAGCGCTTCCCCTGCAGATACCTGCCGTCCTCTGCAGTATGTAGGCTTACCTGTTGGCATGGAGCACTGCCCAGGTTGACGTTTAGTTCTTCCAATTCTCGTGGGAATCAAATGGAAACTGAAACAATAAAAACAAAAGAGTTGGTACCAGTTGTACTGGTGGAGAAGTGCGATGCGGTGACAGACTCTGACACCGCGTCGAGCATGATGAGTGTGGCGAGCGCGGCGAGCAGGAGCTCAAAGCGCTTGCGCAAGCGTCCGCGCTCTAGCGCGGAGCACTCAGGGTCGGACTCGGCCCTGAGTGATAAGGAGGACCCGGCCCCCAAAGTGGCAACCGCACAGAGGGGAAGAGGCCGAACCACGTTTGGAGAGTACGTGGGTTTGGCGAAGGCCCGGAAGGAGCTGGCGGCGGCTCAGAAAGCGGCTGCGGCTGCGGAAAAGCGCGCGGAGGATGAGCGACAGATAGCCGCTCTGACGGAGAAGGTGACCGCAGGTCGCGTCACCCGTCTGTCGGAGTCCTCTGCCGCTTCAGTTGAGGTCGCGACCGTAGACATGTCTGCTGCCGCGTTAAATGAGAAGGTTGCCGATGCAGTGGCGGCCATTAGGCGAGTCGGTCGGGTGTCGAAGGGCCTGAGCGGTTGCAGCCAGAAGGCGCTGAAGGAGGCCACGGCAGCGATTGTGGAGGCTGCTGAAGTCCTTCTTCGGCGCACCTCCTCGGAGGAAACGGCGCGGCTGCAGGCCGAAAATGCCCGACTAGCAGCCCAAGTGACGGAGCTCCGCAAGGAGCATGACGAGCTCAAGGTGGAGGTGGCGAATCTCCGCCGGGCTCGTCTGCGGGAGGAGATAGGCCTGCCTCAGCCCCAAGAGTCGGAGCTGGCTCGCCTGCTCCGAGAGGAAATGGCGAGCCTTAATGCCCGCTTTGGGGCCCTAGAGGGCAGGCTTCTGCGCCCGCCCTTGGCTGCAGACCGTCGGGATACCCCGGCGGCAACCCCTGCGGCCAAAGCCACTGCCGCTGTGCCGACTTATGCGGCCAAAGCCGCAGCTGCGGCGCCACGCACAGCAGCGCAGTCTAGCCAAGCGGTCGCCCCATCGACGGCCCCGACGTCCCAGAAGGGCAAAGGGAAGGGGAAGGGCAAGAGGACGGTGGTCCCGGTGACCCCGGGCCCATCCACTCAAGCCCCCCCTCCCCAAAAACCCTCCAACGCTCCCAAGCCCAGTGGAGGAGAATGGGAGGAGGCCGGGGCCAAAGCGAAGGCGAAAAAGGCCAAAAATAAGGCCAAGAAGGCTGCAAAAAAGGCGGCGAAGAAGGCGAGGAAAGATGCCGCCAGGCTCCGCGCCCCCCGTTCGACGGCTGTCGTGCTGACACTGCAGCCTGGAGCGGAGGAGCGGGGCCTCAGTTATGCCAGCATTTTGGCGAAGGCCAAAGCCGAGATCAAACTCGGGGATCTCGGCATAGCGGGCATCGTGTGCAAGACCACTGCTACCGGTGCCCGTTTGCTGGAGATTTCCGGTACCACCAGCGGTCCTAAAGCCGACGCCCTGGCTGAAAAGCTGCGGGCAACGCTCGTCGAAGGGGACGTGAAGGTGTCCAGGCCGACCATGTGCTTAAAGCTGCGCATCTCTGGCCTGGACGACTCCGTCACGCCGGACGAGGTCGCAGCCGCCGTCGCAGCGGCCGGAAACTGCCCGCCTGACCAGGTCAAGGTGGGCAACATCAGTGCGGGTTCCGGCTTGGGGACGGTTCTAGTGACCTGTCCCGTTGCGACCGCCCAAAAGCTAGCCAAGGGCTGCAGGCTGCTGGTGGGATGGGTCTCGGCGAAGGTGAGGCTCTTGACGCCCAGACCCCAGAGGTGCTTCCGCTGTCTCGAAGAGGGACATGTTGGAGTGCGGTGCGCCGCAGGGGTCGACTGCAGCGGACTCTGTTTCCGCTGCGGTAAGCCCGGACATAAAGCCGGCTCGTGCGAAGCCACGCCGCACTGCGTAGTGTGTGCGGCGGCAGGCAAGCCGGCGGAACACCGGGCGGGCGGCAAGGCCTGCGCTGGAAAAGGCAAGCGCAAGCGGAAAAAGAAGGCCGCTAATACTAAGGGGAAGACTGATCCCTCGCAGCCGGCTCACCCACCGGCTGCTGGGGACCAAGAGTCGAAAAGTGCTGAGGAGGAGGCGATAGCCATGGAATCGTAAATACGCCCCAGCTACGCCTTCTCCAAGCCAATATAAACCACTCCGCCAGGGCTCAGGACCTTCTGCTCCAGAGCATGGCGGAGTGGTTAATCAACGTTGCTGCCGTCGCCGAGCCGTATTTTGTCCCACCCAGGGATGACTGGGTGAGCGACACTAGCGGCTCGGTGACGCTAATCACGCAGGTCGCCGCCGGGTCCCCGTCCCTTGAGACCGTCACCCGGGGACCGGGATACGTGGCGGCATCATGCGGAGAGTTTATGGTCGTGGGGGTATACTTCTCCCCCAACCGATCTCTCGCCGACTTCGAGGACTTCGTTTTGGAGTTGGGCACTGTCGTTAGTCGTAGCCGTCCTCGCCCCGTTCTCGTCTTGGGGGACTTCAACGCCAAATCCGTGGCTTGGGGTTCCCCGACAACGGATGCACGGGGTGAAGTGCTGGAGGAGTGGGCTGTAGAGTCAGGCCTTCTCCTCCTAAACCGGGGTTCCGTCCAGACGTGCGTGCGACAGCGGGGTGGGTCCATAGTGGACTTAACGTTCGCTAGCCCCGCTCTTGCGCGCCACGTCCAGGACTGGCGCGTGCTGGAGGGGGTGGAGACGCTGTCGGATCACAGATATATTCGATTCAGCGTCTCTGCCCAGACCTCAGGCGGTCCGCTACAGGCGGCCCCGGTCGGAGTAGGGGACGGCCCGCGTTGGGCACTGAAACGGCTGAACCGGGAAGCCCTCCTGGAGGCCTCGATCGTGCAGGCCTGGCTGGAATCACCGGACAGGCCTGTCGACGTTGACGAAGAGGCGGAGTGGTTCCGGGAGGGCGTGTCGCATATCTGCGATGCGGCGATGCCCCGGGTTCGGCCGATACCTGCCAGGCGCCAGGTGTACTGGTGGTCGCAGGACATTGCGCAGTTGCGCATCGCCTGTGTGGCGGCGCGACGCCAGTACACCAGGTTCCGTAGGAGACGCCGTCGCAACCCAAATGCGGCGGCCAGGGAGGCGGAGCTGTACGAGGGGTACAGAGAGGCGAAGAAGGCCCTCCAGCTGGCGATAAAGCGGGCCAAGGTGCAGGCCCGCGAGGAGCTGCTGGCGACTCTGGACCGAGATCCATGGGGGCGCCCCTACCTTATGGTGAGGGGCAAATTGCGCCCGTGGGCCCCCCCACTGTCCCGGAGTCTCCAGCCGCAACTGCTGGAGGACGTGGTGAGCACTCTGTTCCCTTCGAGGGCGGAGCATGCACCACCGCCCATGGTTCCGCCTTACATGGTGCCTAACGCGGAAAACGACGACGACGAAGTGCCCGAAGTGACCCGGGTAGAACTGAGAGTGGCGGTGAATCGGCTTCAGGCCAAAAACACCGCCCCGGGACCCGATGGCATTCCAGGCCGTGTATGGGTCCTGGCCTTAAGGGCTCTCGGGCCCCGATTGGAAGGACTCTTGAGCGCATGTTTGGAGCGGGGCCAGTTTCCACGTCGGTGGAAGACGGGGAAGCTGGTCCTGCTCAAGAAGGAGGGGCGCCCTGCGGACAGTCCGTCCGCATACCGGCCCATCGTGTTGCTGGACGAGGTGTGTAAACTCTTCGAGAGAGTTATCGCAGACCGCCTCGTCCGGCACTTGACTGGGGAGGGGCCGGATCTGGCGGACAACCAGTTTGGTTTCCGCCGGGGGCGCTCCACGGTGGACGCGATCATGCGCGTAAGGGTCCAGGCGGAGGAAGCAGTGGCCCGGGGTGAGGTCGTCTTGGCGGTGTCTCTAGACATCGCCAACGCCTTCAATACCTTGCCCTGGAGTTGCATAAGGGAGGCACTCCTGTATCACAGGGTGCCGAACTACCTCCGCCGCATCATCGGGGCCTACCTGACGGACCGAGCCGTCATCTATCCGGGTCAGGAAAGATGGGGTCGGCGAGAGATGTCGTGCGGTGTTCCACAGGGATCGGTGCTGGGGCCGCTCCTGTGGAACATCGGATACGACTGGGTGCTGCGCGGTGCGCTTCTCCACGGCGTCGGCGTGATTTGTTACGCCGACGACACGCTGGTAACAGCACGTGGGAAGACGTACCGGCAGGCGACCATACTGGCGACAGCTGGGGTCGCGCAAGTCGTTGAAAGGATCCGGCGGCTGGGTCTCGAGGTGGCCCTCCATAAATCTGAGGCCCTTTGTTTCCACGGGCCTCGGAGGGGGCCACCTCAGGGATCCAACATTGTGGTGGGAGGGGTCTCCATCGGTGTCGAGTCGACGATGAAGTACCTAGGACTCGTCCTCGATAGCCGGTGGGACTTCGGGCCGCATTTCCGGCGGTTGGCCCCCAGGTTGATGGGAGCTGCGGCTGCATTATCGCGGCTGCTGCCCAATCTGGGGGGGCCCAACACCTCCTGCCGGAGGCTCTACGTGGGGATCGTACGGTCCATGGCGCTCTACGGGGCGCCAGTGTGGGCGGAAACCCTGACGGCCCGCAACGTCGCAATACTGCGAAGACCGCAGCGAGCGATGGCCGTCAGGGTTATAAGGGGGTACCGTACGATCTCCTTCGAGGCGGCGAGCCTCTTTGCCGGATCCCCGCCCTGGGATCTCGAGGCGGAACTCCTCGCGTCACTATATCGGTGGCGCGGGGATGTAGCGGAGCGGGGCGAACGCCTGGTGCCTCGACAGGTTGAGGCACAAAGGGCTGAGCTCCGCCAGATCCTTGTGGCGGAATGGGAGCAGCGACTTGCGCGACCCAGCGCCGGGCACGCCGCAATAGCGGCGGTAAGGCCCGTGATGAGGGAGTGGCTCGGGAGACGGCATGGCGCCCTTAGCTTCCGGCTTACACAGGTGCTTTCTGGACACGGGTGCTTCGGAAAGTACCTGTGCCGTATAGGCCGGGAGCCGACGCCCGGTTGCCACCATTGCGGTGACTGCCCCGACGACACGGCGCAGCACACACTGGAGGAGTGCCCAGCTTGGGCAGTGCAGCGCCGTGACCTCGTCGCGGCGGTCGGAGCTGCGGGTGGCCTCTCGCTGCCGGCCGTGGTTGAGGCCATGGTCGGCGGCGAGAGCGCTTGGAGCGCCGTCGCCTCCTTCTGCGAGGAGGTGATGGACGCCAAGGAGGCGGCGGAAAGGGAGAGGGAGGCGGTGTCCTCTCTCCCCATCCGCAGCAGACGCACCGGGCGCCGTTGGGCGGCCAACGATCTCCGGCCACCATAGGGTGCGGCCTGCGGGCGGCGGACTTGGGGCGTCCGTCGCCCGAACGGAAACAGGCCCGAGACGGTGGCGCGACGTGTTCCGCGCGCGCCTGTCCAGAGGAATTGCGGCCGTACATGACGGCCGCATAGGGTGACGGGGCCCGCCTTTCATTTGGCGGGCCAATACCTGCCGGGGGTGCGGACGAATGCGCAAGCGACTCCCGTGCCCCCGGCGTAAGGTACTTGGAGGAACACCGGGGTGGTTTTAGTCAGTAAGAGTCTGACAGACCCCTCCGCCCTCCCCAGGGCGGGGGACATCCATGAGGATTTCCACCTCGAAAAAAAAAAAAAAAAAAAAAAAAGGTTAGGTTAGGTTTACAGTTGGAGAGGTGTGATGCAGTGTCAGATTCGGACACTGCATCCATGGTTAGTGTGGCTAGTGCGATGAGTGCGGAGAGCAGTCACTCAAAACATCTGCGGAAACGCATGCGCACTAGCGTGGATCACTCGGGGTCGGACACGGCCCTGAGTGATACGGAAGATCCGGCTGCTAAGGTTGCGGCCAAAGCAACAGGCAAGTATGTCGGCCTGGCTAAGGCCAGAAGGGAGTTAAAGGCCGCCCAAAAGGCGGCAGCGGCCGAGGAGAAGCGCGCAGAGGACGAGCGGCAAGTTGCCGCTCTGACAGAGAGGGTGACCATTGGCCGAATCACCAGACTGTCAGAGTCCTCTGCGGCCTCAATGTCGGCAGAAGTCACAGCAGTTGACATGACCGCTGCCGACCTCAATACGGGGATGTTGGAGGCTGTAGCGGCCATCAAAAGAGTAGGCAAGGTCTCCAAAGGCCTCAGCGGGTGCAGCCAGAAGGCACTGAAGGAGGCAACGGCGTCAATTGTTGCTTATACCGAAGTCCTCCTTCAGCGCACTTCCTCAGAGGAGACCTTAAAATTGCAGGCGGAAAACGCCCGGCTAGCAGCCAAAGTGGCGGAGCTCCGTAAGGAGCACGACGCGTTCAAGGCGGAAATGGAGAACTTCCGCCTGACGCGTCTTCGGGCGGAAATAGGTCTGTCACAGCCCCAAGAGTCGGAGCTGGCCTCCCTGCTCCGAAAGGAACTGGCCAGCCTTAACGCTAGGTTTGGGGTTTTGGAGGGCAGGCTTCTGCGCCCGCCCTTGGCTGCAGACCACAGAGCGGCGTCTGCGCCGACTTATGCGGCAAAAACTGCAGCCTCGGCACCATCAGCGCAGCCAAGTCGAATGGCCGCTTCCACCTCTGCCTCCTCAGCGGCTCCCGCAGCCCCCATGTCCCAGAAGGGCAAGGGGAAGGGAAAGGGGAAGGGTAAGAAAGCGGCAGCAGCAGTGGCAACACCTGGGACCTCCACACAAGTCCCTTCACAGGAGCGCCTAGATCCTGCTGGGCCCAGTGGAGATAGTTGGGAGACAGTTGGGGCCAAGAAAAAGGCCAAAAAGGCAAGCCGCAAGGCTAAAAAGACGGCCCAAAAAGCCGAAAAGGTGGCCAAAAAATCTGGTGCCAGGCTCCGTGCCCCACGCTCAACGGCTGTGGTATTGACGCTGCAGCCTGGAGCGGAGGAGCGGGGAGTCAGCTATGCCGTGATTCTTGCGAAGGCTAAAGCTGAAATTTCACTCCCCGATCTCGGTATAACGGGCATCCGGTGCAAACCAACCGCTACCGGTGCCCGCTTGCTGGAAATTTCCGGCGCCACCAGCGGCTCGAAGGCGGACGCCCTTGCCGAAAAACTGAGGGCGTCACTCGGACAAGACGATGTTCGAGTGTCCAGGCCAATCAAGTCTCTAGACTTGCGAGTTTCTGGCCTGGACGACTCAGTCACGCCCGAAGAGGTGACAGCCGCTGTCGCAAGGGTCGGGGAGTGCCCGAAAGAGCACGTGAAGACGGGTGCTATTCGGCCGGGCTTTACAGGCCTTGGGACAGTTCTGGTGAGCTGCCCCGTTGCAGCGGCCCAAAAACTGTCGAAGGGCAACAGGCTGTTGGTGGGCTGGGTCTCGGCGCAAGTGAAGCTCCTGACGCCCAAGCCCCTGAGGTGCTACCGATGCATCGAGGAGGGGCACGTCGGAGCGCGGTGCACCGCGGGGGTCGACCGCAGCCAGCTTTGCTTCCGCTGCGGTCAGCCCGGTCACAAAGCCGCCTCTTGCAGTGCCGCGCCGCACTGCGTAGTTTGTGCGGCGGCGGGCAAGCCAGCGGAGCATCGGGCGGGCAGCAAGGCTTGCGCTGGGACCAAGCGCAAAAAGAAGCCTGCCAGACCTGGATTAGGAGCAACTGATTCCTCGCAGCCGACTCACCCACCGGCTGCGGGCAATAAAGAGCCGCAAAAGGCTGTGGAGGAGACGATAGCCATGGAAACCCAGTAATGGCCCCACACCTTCGTCTCCTCCAAGCCAACATTAACCACTGCGCCAGAGCTCAGGACCTTTTGCTCCAGAGCATGGCGGAGTGGTTCATAAATGTCGCCATCGTCGCCGAGCCCTATTTTGTCCCCCCCAGGAATGACTGGGTGAGCGACACAAGCGGCTCGGTGGCGCTACTCACACACGTCGCCGCTGGGTCCCCGTCCCTCGAGACCGTCACCCGGGGACGGGGATATGTCGCGGCGATGTGTGATGAGATAATGGTCGTGGGGGTGTACTTCTCCCCCAACCAATCTCTCGCCGACTTCGAGGGCTCTGTAGCAGAGCTGGGCACTGTCGTCAGTCGCCGCCGTCCTCATCCCGTTCTCGTCGCGGGGGACTTCAACGCCAAGTCTACGGCTTGGGGTTCCCCGACGACGGATGCACGAGGGGAAGTGCTGGAGGAGTGGGCTGTGGAGTTAGGCCTACTTCTCCTAAACCGGGGCTCCGTGCAAACGTGCGTGCGCCAGCGGGGCGGGTCCATAGTGGACATTTCGTTCGCTAGCCCCGCTCTCGCGCGCCGTGTGCAGGAGTGGCGCGTATTGGAGGAGGTGGAGACGTTGTCGGATCACCGATACATTCGGTTCAACGTCTCCGCCCAGACCTCGAGCGGTCCGCTCCAAGCGGCCCCGGTTGGGGTGGGGGACGGCCCGCGTTGGGCACTAAAACGGCTGGACCGGGAGGCCCTTCTGGAGGCCTCAATCGTGCAGGCCTGGTTGGAGTCGCCCGACAGGCCTGTCGACATAGACGTGGAGGCAGAGTGGTTCCGGAAGGGCATGTCGCATATCTGCGATGCGGCGATGCCCCGTGTTCGGCCGATACCTGCCAGGCGCCAGGTGTACTGGTGGTCGCAAGAAATCGCGCAGCTGCGCATCGCCTGTGTGGCAGTGCGGCGCCGGTACACCAGGTACCGCAGAAGGACCTATCGCGACGAGGTCGAAGAGGCGGAACTGTACGAGGGGTACAGAGTGGCGAAGAAAGCCCTCAAGCTCGCCATCAAGCTGGCGAAGATCCAGGCTCGCGAGGAGCTGCTGGCGACTCTGGACCGTGATCCGTGGGGGCGCCCTTACCTCATGGTGAGGGGCAAATTACGCCCGTGGGCCCCCCCACTGTCCCGGAGTCTCCAGCCGCAGGTGCTTGAGGGCGTGGTGAGCGCTCTGTTCCCTTCCAGGGCGGAGCACACGCCACCGCCCATGGTTCCGCCTCACATGGTGCCTAACGCGGAAGTCGACGACGACGAAGTGCCCGAAGTGACCCGGGTAGAGCTGAGAGTGGCGGTGGATAGGCTTCAAGCCAAAAACACCGCCCCAGGGCCCGACGGCATTCCAGGCCGTGCATGGGTCCTGGCCGTAAGGGCTCTCGGGCCCCGATTAGCGGGACTCTTTAGCGCATGTTTGGAGCGGGGCCAGTTTCCACGCCGGTGGAAGACGGGGAAGCTGGTCCTGCTGAAGAAGGAGGGGCGCCCTGCGGACAGTCCGTCCGCCTACCGGCCCATCGTGTTGCTGGACGAGGTGTGTAAGCTCTTCGAGCGAATTATCGCGGACCGCCTCGTCCAGCATCTGAGTGGGGAGGGGCCGGATCTGGCGGACAACCAGTTCGGTTTCCGCCGGGGGCGCTCCACAGTGGATGCCATAATGCGCGTGAGGGTCCTGGCGGAGGAAGCAGTGGCCCGGGGCGAGGTCGTCTTGGCGGTGTCTCTGGACATCGCCAATGCCTTCAACACCATGCCCTGGAGTTGCATTAGGGAGGCACTCCTCTATCATGGGGTGCCGAACTACCTCCGCCGCATCATCGGGGCCTACTTGACGGACAGAGCCGTCATATACCCGGGTCGAGAAGGATGGGGTCGGCGAGAAATGTCGTGCGGTGTTCCACAGGGATCGGTACTGGGGCCGCTCCTGTGGAACATCGGGTACGACTGGGTGCTGCGCGGTGCGCTTCTCCACGGCGTCGGCGTCATTTGTTACGCCGACGACACGCTAGTGACAGCGCGTGGGAAGACGCACCGGCAGGCGACCATATTGGCGACAGCTGGGGTCGCGCAAGTCGTAGGTAGGATCCGGCGGTTGGGTCTTGAGGTGGCCCTGCACAAATCCGAGGCCCTTTGTTTCCACGGGCCTCGGAAGGGCCCGCCTCCGGGATCCAACATCGTGGTGGGAGGGGTCTCCATCGGTGTCGAGTCGACGATGAAGTACTTGGGACTCGTCCTCGACAGCCGGTGGGACTTCGTGCCGCACTTCAAGCGGCTGGCCCCCAGATTGATGGGCGCCGCGGCCGCACTGTCGCGGCTGCTGCCCAATTTGGGGGGGCCAAATACCTCCTGCCGGAGGCTCTACGTGGGGATCGTACGGTCCATGGCGCTCTACGGGGCGCCAGTGTGGGCGAACAACCTGACGGCCCGCAATGTCGCAGTACTGCGGAGACCGCAGCGGGCGATGGCCGTCAGGGTTGTAAGGGGATACCGTACGATCTCCTTCGAGGCGGCGAGCCTCTTAGCTGGATCACCGCCCTGGGATCTCGACGCGGGCCTCCTTGCGTCACTATATCAGTGGCGCAAGGATGCATTGGAGCGGGGCGAGCGTCTGGTGCCTCGGCAAGCTGAGGCATACAGGACCGAGCTCCGCCAGATCCTGGTGGCGGAATGGGAGCAACGACTTGCGCGACCCAGCGCAGGGCACGCCGCAATAGCGGCGGTAAGACCCGTCATGAAGGAGTGGCTGGAGAGAAGGCATGGCGCCCTCAGCTTCCGGCTCACACAGGTGCTTTCCGGACATGGGTGCTTCGGAAAGTACCTGTGCCGCATAGGTCGGGAGCCGGCGCCCGGTTGCCATCACTGTGACTGCCGCGACGACACGGCGCAGCATACCTTGGAGGTATGCCCAGCATGGGCAGAGCAGCGCCGTGTCCTCCGTGCGGCGGTCAACGCTGCGGGTGACCTCTCGCTGCCGGCCGTGGTTCTGTCCATGGTCGGTGGCGAGAGCGCTTGGAATGCCGTCGCCTCCTTCTGCGAGGAGGTGATGGACGCCAAGGAGGCGGCGGAAAGGGAGAGGGAGGCACTATCCCCTCTCTCCACCCGCAGCAGACGCACCGGGCGCCGTAGGGCGGCCAATGACCTCCGGCCACCGTAGGGTGCGGCCTGCGGGCGGCGAACTAGGGGGTTCGTCGCCCGAACAGATGCAGGCCCTGTGAAGGTTGCGCGCCGTGTTCCGCGCGCGCCTTGGGAGTGCGGCCGTAGGGTGACGGCCGCATAGGGTGACGGGGCCCGCCTTAGTTGGCGGGCCAAGACCTGCCGGGGGGTGCGGAAGAATGTGCGAGTATCTCTCGGCCCCCCCCGGCTTAAGGTAGATGGAGGAACACCGTGTGGGGTTTAGTCAGTAAAAGTCTGACAGACCCCCCCGCCCCCCCCTAGGGCGGGGGACATCCTATGAGGATTCCCCACACGTACAAAAAAAAAAAAAAAAAAAAAAAAAGGTTAGGTTAGGTTCCCCACCGAGGTGTCTCCACGTTGCCGTCGTGGTGGGGCTTGCGTGCTTTCAATGATCCTCGGGGCTATGCCGGGTAGAGTTACTCATGCCGGACAGGTCCGAGGTGAGGGGCCAGACGAAGAGAGACACAGGGCGGGCCGCTCCTGTTCGATCGACTATGGTCGATTGGCATGGATGCGGCTAGGCCGCTGCGGTGCAGGCGCACCAAAGCGGCACGGGTGTTTGCTCTTTTCAGAGCAAACTTTTTCGGCGGGTCCGCTGAGTCGGGTTGGCCGGACAGCGGACGGAGGCATGCCTAATGCCGCCGTCGGGGGCTTGGCTTAACCGCCTGGCCCAGAGGAAGGACACCTCTAAGATAAAAAACCACCCAATCCCAAGTTTCGAAGCGCGGCGAGGGGATGAGTGGCTGGTGGGAATCCGGTCGCGAGCGCTTCCCCTGTAGATACCTGCCGCCCTCTACAGTATATAGGCTTACCTTTTTAAGGGCATGGAGCACTGCCCGGGTGGACCTTTATATCTTCCAATACTCGTGGGAATTATATGGATACTTTAAATAAAAACACAAACAAAAAGACGTCGGTACCAGTGGTACGCTTGGAGCGATGCGATGTGTCAGATTCGGACACCGCATCGAGTATGGTCAGCATGACGAGCATGAGGAGCGCGGAGAGCGTAAGCTCAAAGCGCCTACGTAAGCGTGCTCGCACTAACGCAGAACACTCGGGGTCGGACACGGCCCTGAGTGACAAGGAAGACCCAGCCCCTAAAGTCGCGGCCGGTCCTGCAATGGCAGGTCAATATGTTGGCTTGGCCAAAGCTCGAAGGGAGCTGAAGGCCGCCCAGAAGGTGGCTGCGGCGGAAGACAGACGTGCGGAAGACGAGCGGCAAGTGGCCGCTCTCACGGAGAAGGTGATCGCCGGTCGCATCACCCGATTATCGGAGTCGTCTGCCGCGTCGACTGCGGCTTCTATCGACGTCGCAGTCGCAGATATGACGGCATCCGATTTGAATACCGGAATGATGGACGCAGTGGCAGCCATCAAAAGAGTGGGCAAGGTGTCCAAAGGCCTGAGCGGGTGCAGTCAGAAGGCGCTGAAGGAAGCCACGGCATCAATTGTGGCTTACGCAGAGGCACTCCTTCAGCGCACTTCCACAGAAGAGACAGCTAAGCTGCAGGCCGAGAACACCCGGCTGGCTGCCAAGGTTGCGGAGCTCCGCAAGGAGCACAACGAGCTCAGGGCGGAGATGGCGAGCTTCCGCCTGGCTCATCTTAGGACGGAGATAGGCCTGCCACAACAACCCCAGGAGTCAGAGCTGGCTTCCCTGCTCCGCCAGGAACTGACCAGCTTAAATGCACGATTCGGGGTTTTAGAAGGCAGGCTTCTGCGCCCGCCCTTGGCTGCAGACAGTCGAGGGGCACCGACGCCAACTAATTCGGCTAAAGCTGCGGCCACAACGGCGACCTACGCGGCCAAAGCTGCAGCTGTACAGTCAGGAGCAAAGACTGGTCGAGCGGCTACTTCATCGTCTTCCTTGATAACCCCGATGGCCCCAACGTCAAAGAAGGGCAAAGGGAAGGGAAAGAAGACGGTGGTCCCGGTGGCCCCGAGCACATCCACCCAAGGCCCTTCACAGGGACACTCCGAGGCTCCCAAACCCAGCGGAGGAGAGTGGGAGGAAGTCGGCGCCAAGAAAAAAGCCAAGAAGGCCAAAAACAAGGCTAAGAAGGCGGAGAAAAAAGCGGCAAAAGCGGCCAAAAAAGATGCCACCAGGCTCCGTGCCCCTCGATCCACCGCGGTCGTGCTGACACTGCAGCCTGGAGCGGAGGAGCGGGGCCTTAGCTACGCCGGCATCTTGGCGAAGGCCAAAGCCGAGATTTCGCTCCCAGATCTCGGCATAGCGGGCATTCGGTGCAAGCCTACTGCTACCGGTGCCCGTTTGCTGGAGATTTCCGGCGCGTCTAGTGGTCCAAAGGCGGACGCACTCGCCGAAAAGCTGCGGGCGTCGCTTTCTGCGGAGGATGTTAAGGTGTCCAGGCCAACAAAATGTGCGGATCTGCGCATCTCTGGCCTGGACGATTCCGTCACGCCGGAGGAGGTCGCGGGCGCCGTCGCAAGAGCCGGAGAGTGCCAGCAAGACCAAGTTAAGGTTGGCACGATACGTCCGGGCTTCTCCGGCCTTGGGACGGTGCTAGTGGGCTGTCCCGTTGCGGCGGCCCAAAAAATCATGAAGGGCAACAGGCTACTGGTGGGCTGGGTCTCGGCGCAAGTAAAGCTCCTGACGCCCAAGCCCCTGAGGTGCTACCGATGTATCGAGGAAGGTCACGTCGGAGTGCGGTGCACCTCGGGGGTCGACCGCAGCCAGCTATGCTTCCGCTGCGGTCAGCCCGGACACAAGGCCGCGTCTTGCAGTGCCCCACCGCATTGCGTAGTTTGTGCGGCGGCGGGCAAGCCGGCGGAGCACCGGGCGGGCAGCAAGGCTTGCGCTGGGACCAAGCGCAAAAAGAAGCCTCCCAAAAAGGGACTGGGAGAAATTGATTCCTCGCAGCCGACTCACCCACCGGCTGCGGGAAATAAAGAGCCGCAAAAGGCTGTGGAGGAGACGATAGCCATGGAAACCCAGTAATGGCCCCACACCTTCGTCTCCTCCAAGCCAACATTAACCACTGCGCCAGAGCTCAGGACCTTTTGCTCCAGAGCATGGCGGAGTGGTTCATCAATGTCGCCATCGTCGCCGAGCCCTATTTTGTCCCCCCCAGGAATGACTGGGTGAGCGACACTAGCGGCTCGGTGGCGCTACTCACGCACGTCGCCGCTGGGTCCCCGTCCCTCGAGACCGTCACCCGGGGACGGGGATATGTCGCGGCGATGTGTGATGAGGTCATGGTCGTGGGGGTTTACTTCTCCCCCAACCAATCTCTCGCCGACTTCGAGGGCTCTGTAGCAGAGCTGGGCACTGTCGTCAGTCGCCGCCGTCCTCATCCCGTTCTCGTCGCGGGGGACTTCAACGCCAAGTCTACGGCTTGGGGTTCCCCGACGACGGATGCACGAGGGGAAGTGCTGGAGGAGTGGGCTGTGGAGCTAGGCCTACTTCTCCTAAACCGGGGCTCCGTGCAAACGTGCGTGCGCCAGCGGGGCGGGTCCATAGTGGACATTTCGTTCGCTAGCCCCGCTCTCGCGCGCCGTGTGCAGGAGTGGCGCGTATTGGAGGAGGTGGAGACGTTGTCGGATCACCGATACATTCGGTTCAACGTCTCCGCCCAGACCTCGAGCGGTCCGCTCCAAGCGGCCCCGGTTGGGGTGGGGGACGGCCCGCGTTGGGCGCTAAAACGGCTGGACCGGGAGGCCCTTCTGGAGGCTTCAATCGTGCAGGCCTGGTTGGAGTCGCCCGACAGGCCTGTCGACATAGACGTGGAGGCAGAGTGGTTCCAGAAGGGCATGTCGCATATTTGCGATGCGGCGATGCCCCGTGTTCGGCCGATACCTGCCAGGCGCCAGGTGTACTGGTGGTCGCAAGAAATCGCGCAGTTGCGCATCGCCTGTGTGGCAGTGCGGCGCCGGTACACCAGGTACCGCAGAAGGACCTATCGCGACGAGGTCGAAGAGGCGGAACTGTACGAAGGGTACAGAGTGGCGAAGAAAGCCCTCAAGCTAGCCATCAAGCTGGCAAAGATCCAGGCTCGCGAGGAGCTGCTGGCGACTCTGGACCGTGATCCGTGGGGGCGCCCTTACCTCATGGTGAGGGGCAAATTACGCCCGTGGGCCCCCCCACTGTCCCGGAGTCTCCAGCCGCAGGTGCTTGAGGGCGTGGTGAGCGCTCTGTTCCCTTCCAGGGCGGAGCACACGCCACCGCCCATGGTTCCGCCTCACATGGTGCCCGACGCGGAAGTCGACGACGACGAAGTGCCCGAAGTGACCCGGGTAGAGCTGAGAGTGGCGGTGGATAGGCTTCAGGCCAAAAACACCGCCCCAGGGCCCGACGGCATTCCAGGCCGTGCATGGGTCCTGGCCTTAAGGGCTCTCGGGCCCCGATTAGCGGGACTCTTTAGCGCATGTTTGGAGCGGGGCCAGTTTCCACGCCGGTGGAAGACGGGGAAGCTGGTCCTGCTGAAGAAGGAGGGGCGCCCTGCGGACAGTCCGTCCGCATACCGGCCCATCGTGTTGTTGGACGAGGTGTGCAAGCTCTTCGAGCGAATTATCGCGGACCGCCTCGTCCAGCATCTGAGTGGGGAGGGGCCGGATCTGGCGGACAACCAGTTCGGTTTCCGCCGGGGGCGCTCCACAGTGGATGCCATAATGCGCGTGAGGGTCCTGGCGGAGGAAGCAGTGGCCCGGGGCGAGGTCGTCTTGGCGGTGTCTCTGGACATCGCCAATGCCTTCAACACCATGCCCTGGAGTTGCATTAGGGAGGCACTCCTCTATCATGGGGTGCCGAACTACCTCCGCCGCATCATCGGGGCCTACTTTACGGACAGAGCCGTCATATACCCGGGTCGAGAAGGATGGGGTCGGCGAGAAATGTCGTGCGGTGTTCCACAGGGATCGGTACTGGGGCCGCTCCTGTGGAACATCGGGTACGACTGGGTGCTGCGCGGTGCGCTTCTCCACGGCGTCGGCGTTATTTGTTACGCCGACGACACGCTAGTGACAGCGCGTGGGAAGACGCACCGGCAGGCGACCATATTGGCGACAGCTGGGGTCGCGCAAGTCGTTGGTAGGATCCGGCGGTTGGGTCTCGAGGTGGCCCTGCACAAATCTGAGGCCCTTTGTTTCCACGGGCCTCGGAAGGGGCCGCCTCCGGGATCCAACATCGTGGTGGGAGGGGTCTCCATCGGTGTCGAGTCGACGATGAAGTACTTGGGACTCGTCCTCGACAGCCGGTGGGACTTCGGGCCGCACTTCAAGCGGCTGGCCCCCAGATTGATGGGCGCCGCGGCCGCACTGTCGCGGCTGCTGCCCAATTTGGGGGGGCCAAATACCTCCTGCCGGAGGCTCTACGTGGGGATCGTACGGTCCATGGCGCTCTATGGGGCGCCAGTGTGGGCGAACAACCTGACGGCCCGCAATGTCGCAGTACTGCGGAGACCGCAGCGGGCGATGGCCGTCAGGGTTGTAAGGGGATACCGTACGATCTCCTTCGAGGCGGCGAGCCTCTTAGCCGGATCACCGCCCTGGGATCTCGACGCAGGCCTCCTTGCGTCACTATATCAGTGGCGCAAGGACGCATTGGAGCGGGGCGAGCGTCTGGTGCCTCGGCAAGCTGAGGCACACAGGACCGAGCTCCGCCAGATCCTGGTGGCGGAATGGGAGCAACGACTTGCGCGACCCAGCGCAGGGCACGCCGCAATAGCGGCGGTAAGACCCGTCATGAAGGAGTGGCTGGAGAGAAGGCATGGCGCCCTCAGCTTCCGGCTCACACAGGTGCTTTCCGGACATGGGTGCTTCGGAAAGTACCTGTGCCGCATAGGTCGGGAGCCGGTGCCCGGTTGCCATCACTGCGACTGCCGCGACGACACGGCGCAGCATACCTTGGAGGTATGCCCAGCATGGGCAGAGCAGCGCCGTGTCCTCCGTGCGGCGGTCAACGCTGCGGGTGACCTCTCGCTGCCGGCCGTGGTTCTGTCCATGGTCGGTGGCGAGAGCGCTTGGAATGCCGTCGCCTCCTTCTGCGAGGAGGTGATGGACGCCAAGGAGGCGGCGGAAAGGGAGAGGGAGGCACTATCCCCTCTCTCCACCCGCAGCAGACGCACCGGGCGCCGTAGGGCGGCCAATGACCTCCGGCCACCGTAGGGTGCGGCCTGCGGGCGGCGAACTGGGGGGTTCGTCGCCCGAACAGATGCAGGCCCTGTGAAGGTTGCGCGCCGTGTTCCGCGCGCGCCTTGGGAGTGCGGCCGTAGGGTGACGGCCGCATAGGGTGACGGGGCCCGCCTTAGTTGGCGGGCCAAGACCTGCCGGGGGGTGCGGAAGAATGTGCGAGTATCTCTCGGCCCCCCCCGGCTTAAGGTAGATGGAGGAACACCGTGTGGGGTTTAGTCAGTAAAAGTCTGACAGACCCCCCCGCCCCCCCCTAGGGCGGGGGACATCCTATGAGGATTCCCCACACGTACAAAAAAAAAAAAAAAAAAAAAAAGGTTAGGTTAGGTTCCCCACCGAGGGTGTCTCCACGTTGTCGTCGTGGTGGGGCTTGCGTGCTTTCAATGATCCTCGGGGCTATGCCGGGTAGAGTTACTCATGCCGGACAGGTCCGAGGGGAGGGGCCAGACGAAGAGAGACACAGGGCGGGCCGCTCCTGTTCAATCGACCATGGTCGATTGGCATGGATGCGGCTAGGCCGCTGCGGTGCAGGCGCACCAAAGCGGCACGTGTGATTGCTCTTTTCAGAGCAAACTTTTTCGGCGGGTCCGCTGAGTCGGGTTGGCCGGACAGCGGACGGAGGCATGCCTAATGCCGCCGTCGGGGGCTTGGCTTAACCGCCTGGCCCAGAGGAAGGACACCTCTAAGATAAAAAACCACCCAATCCCAAGTTTCGAAGCGCGGCGAGGGGATGAGTGGCTGGTGGGAATCCGGTCGCGAGCGCTTCCCCTGTAGATACCTGCCGCCCTCTACAGTATATAGGCTTACCTTTTTAAGGGCATGGAGCACTGCCCGGGTTGACGAATACTTCTTCCTTACTCGTGGGAATCAAATGGAATTAAATTTAAACAAAAAAACAAAAACGACGTCGGTACCAGTGGTACAGTTGGAGAGGTGTGATGCAGTGTCAGATTCGGACACTGCATCCATGGTTAGTGTGGCTAGTGCGATGAGTGCGGAGAGCAGTCACTCAAAACATCTGCGGAAACGCATGCGCACTAGCGTGGATCACTCGGGGTCGGACACGGCCCTGAGTGATACGGAAGATCCGGCTGCTAAGGTTGCGGCCAAAGCAACAGGCAAGTATGTCGGCCTGGCTAAGGCCAGAAGGGAGTTAAAGGCCGCCCAAAAGGCGGCAGCGGCCGAGGAGAAGCGCGCAGAGGACGAGCGGCAAGTTGCCGCTCTGACAGAGAGGGTGACCATTGGCCGAATCACCAGACTGTCAGAGTCCTCTGCGGCCTCAATGTCGGCAGAAGTCACAGCAGTTGACATGACCGCTGCCGACCTCAATACGGGGATGTTGGAGGCTGTAGCGGCCATCAAAAGAGTAGGCAAGGTCTCCAAAGGCCTCAGCGGGTGCAGCCAGAAGGCACTGAAGGAGGCAACGGCGTCAATTGTTGCTTATACCGAAGTCCTCCTTCAGCGCACTTCCTCAGAGGAGACCTTAAAATTGCAGGCGGAAAACGCCCGGCTAGCAGCCAAAGTGGCGGAGCTCCGTAAGGAGCACGACGCGTTCAAGGCGGAAATGGAGAACTTCCGCCTGACGCGTCTTCGGGCGGAAATAGGTCTGTCACAGCCCCAAGAGTCGGAGCTGGCCTCCCTGCTCCGAAAGGAACTGGCCAGCCTTAACGCTAGGTTTGGGGTTTTGGAGGGTAGGCTTCTGCGCCCGCCCTTGGCTGCAGACCACAGAGTGGCAACGGCAGCTACGTATGCGGCAAAAACCGCAGCCCCGGCACTAACAGCGCAGCCAAGCCAAATGGCCGCGTCTACTTCCGCCTCCTCAGCGGCTCCCGCAGCCCCCATATCCCAAAAGGGCAAAGGGAAGGGAAAGGGGAAGGGGAAGAAAGCGGCAGCGGCAGTGGCAACACCTGGGACCTCCACCCAAGTCCCCTCACAGGAACGCCTCGAGCCTGCTGGGCCCAGTGCTGATAATTGGGAGACAGCTGGGTCCAAGAAGAAGGCCAAAAAGGCAAGCCGCAAGGCAAAGAAGACTGTCCAAAAAGCAGAAAAGGTGGCCAAAAAAGTTGGTGCCAGGCTCCGTGCCCCACGTTCAACGGCCGTGGTGTTGACGCTGCAACCTGGAGCGGTGGAGCGGGGAGTCAGCTATGCCGAGATCCTTGCGAAGGCCAAAGCTGAGATTTCGCTCCCCGATCTCGGCATAGCGGGCATCCGGTGCAAAACAACTGCTACCGGTGCTCGCTTGCTGGAAATTTCCGGCTCCACTAGCGGCTTGAAGGCGGACGCCCTTGCCGAAAAACTGAGGGCGTCACTCGGACAGGAAGACGTTCGAGTGTCCAGGCCGATCAAGTCTTTGGACTTGCGCGTTTCTGGCCTGGATGACTCAGTGACGCCCGAAGAGGTGACAGCCGCCGTCGCAAGGGTCGGGGAGTGCCCACAAGAGCACGTGAAGACGGGTGCTATTCGGCCGGGCTTTACAGGCCTTGGGACAGTTCTGGTGAGCTGCCCCGTTGCGGCGGCCCAAAAACTGTCAAAGGGCAACAGGCTGTTGGTGGGCTGGGTCTCGGCGCAAGTGAAGCTCCTGACGCCCAAGCCCCTGAGGTGCTACCGATGCATCGAAGAGGGGCACGTCGGAGCACGGTGCACCGCGGGGGTCGACCGCAGCCAGCTTTGCTTCCGCTGCGGTCAGCCCGGTCACAAAGCCGCCTCTTGCAGTGCCGCGCCGCACTGCGTAGTTTGTGCGGCGGCGGGCAAGCCGGCGGAGCATCGGGTGGGCAACAAGGCTTGCGCTGGGACCAAGCGCAAAAAGAGGCCTACCAAACCTGGATTGGGAGCAACTGATTCCTCGCAGCCGACTCACCCACCGGCTGCGGGGAACAAAGAGCCGCAAAAGGCTGTGGAGGAGACGATAGCCATGGAAACCCAGTAATGGCCCCACACCTTCGTCTCCTCCAAGCCAACATCAACCACTGCGCCAGAGCTCAGGATCTTTTGCTCCAGAGCATGGCGGAGTGGTTCATCAATGTCGCCATCGTCGCCGAGCCCTATTTTGTCCCCCCCAGGAATGACTGGGTGAGCGACACTAGCGGCTCGGTGGCGCTACTCACGCACGTCGCCGCTGGGTCCCCGTCCCTCGAGACCGTCACCCGGGGACGGGGATATGTCGCGGCGATGTGTGATGAGGTCATGGTCGTGGGGGTTTACTTCTCCCCCAACCAATCTCTCGCCGACTTCGAGGGCTCTGTAGCAGAGCTGGGCACTGTCGTCAGTCGCCGCCGTCCTCATCCCGTTCTCGTCGCGGGGGACTTCAACGCCAAGTCTACGGCTTGGGGTTCCCCGACGACGGATGCACGAGGGGAAGTGCTGGAGGAGTGGGCTGTGGAGCTAGGCCTACTTCTCCTAAACCGGGGCTCCGTGCAAACGTGCGTGCGCCAGCGGGGCGGGTCCATAGTGGACATTTCGTTCGCTAGCCCCGCTCTCGCGCGCCGTGTGCAGGAGTGGCGCGTATTGGAGGGGGTGGAGACGTTGTCGGATCACCGATACATTCGGTTCAACGTCTCCGCCCAGACCTCGAGCGGTCCGCTCCAAGCGGCCCCGGTTGGGGTGGGGGACGGCCCGCGTTGGGCACTAAAACGGCTGGACCGGGAGGCCCTTCTGGAGGCTTCAATCGTGCAGGCCTGGTTGGAGTCGCCCGACAGGCCTGTCGACATAGACGTGGAGGCAGAGTGGTTCCGGAAGGGCATGTCGCATATTTGCGATGCGGCGATGCCCCGTGTTCGGCCGATACCTGCCAGGCGCCAGGTGTACTGGTGGTCGCAAGAAATCGCGCAGTTGCGCATCGCCTGTGTGGCAGTGCGGCGCCGGTACACCAGGTACCGCAGAAGGACCTATCGCGACGAGGTCGAAGAGGCGGAACTGTACGAAGGGTACAGAGTGGCGAAGAAAGCCCTCAAGCTAGCCATCAAGCTGGCAAAGATCCAGGCTCGCGAGGAGCTGCTGGCGACTCTGGACCGTGATCCGTGGGGGCGCCCTTACCTCATGGTGAGGGGCAAATTACGCCCGTGGGCCCCCCCACTGTCCCGGAGTCTCCAGCCGCAGGTGCTTGAGGGCGTGGTGAGCGCTCTGTTCCCTTCCAGGGCGGAGCACACGCCACCGCCCATGGTTCCGCCTCACATGGTGCCTAACGCGGAAGTCGACGACGACGAAGTGCCCGAAGTGACCCGGGTAGAGCTGAGAGTGGCGGTGGATAGGCTTCAGGCCAAAAACACCGCCCCAGGGCCCGACGGCATTCCAGGCCGTGCATGGGTCCTGGCCTTAAGGGCTCTCGGGCCCCGATTAGCGGGACTCTTTAGCGCATGTTTGGAGCGGGGCCAGTTTCCACGCCGGTGGAAGACGGGGAAGCTGGTCCTGCTGAAGAAGGAGGGGCGCCCTGCGGACAGTCCGTCCGCCTACCGGCCCATCGTGTTGCTGGACGAGGTGTGTAAGCTCTTCGAGCGAATTATCGCGGACCGCCTCGTCCAGCATCTGAGTGGGGAGGGGCCGGATCTGGCGGACAACCAGTTCGGTTTCCGCCGGGGGCGTTCCACGGTGGATGCCATCATGCGCGTAAGGGTCCTGGCGGAGGAAGCAGTTGCCCGGGGCGAGGTCGTCTTGGCGGTGTCTCTGGACATCGCCAATGCCTTCAACACCATGCCCTGGAGTTGCATTAGGGAGGCACTCCTCTATCATGGGGTGCCGAACTACCTCCGCCGCATCATCGGGGCCTACTTGACGGACAGAGCCGTCATATACCCGGGTCGAGAAGGATGGGGTCGGCGAGAAATGTCGTGCGGTGTTCCACAGGGATCGGTACTGGGGCCGCTCCTGTGGAACATCGGGTACGACTGGGTGCTGCGCGGTGCGCTTCTCCACGGCGTCGGCGTCATTTGTTACGCCGACGACACGCTAGTGACAGCGCGTGGGAAGACGCACCGGCAGGCGACCATATTGGCGACAGCTGGGGTCGCGCAAGTCGTAGGTAGGATCCGGCGGTTGGGTCTCGAGGTGGCCCTGCACAAATCTGAGGCCCTTTGTTTCCACGGGCCTCGGAAGGGGCCGCCTCCGGGATCCAACATCGTGGTGGGAGGGGTCTCCATCGGTGTCGAGTCGACGATGAAGTACTTGGGACTCGTCCTCGACAGCCGGTGGGACTTCGGGCCGCACTTCAAGCGGCTGGCCCCCAGATTGATGGGCGCCGCGGCCGCACTGTCGCGGCTGCTGCCCAATTTGGGGGGGCCAAATACCTCCTGCCGGAGGCTCTACGTGGGGATCGTACGGTCCATGGCGCTCTATGGGGCGCCAGTATGGGCGAACAACCTGACGGCCCGCAATATCGCAGTGCTGCGGAGACCGCAGCGGGCGATGGCCGTCAGGGTTGTAAGGGGATACCGTACGATCTCCTTCGAGGCGGCGAGCCTCTTAGCCGGATCACCGCCCTGGGATCTCGACGCAGGCCTCCTTGCGTCACTATATCAGTGGCGCAAGGACGCATTGGAGCGGGGCGAGCGTCTGGTGCCTCGGCAGGCTGAGGCACACAGGACCGAGCTCCGCCAGATCCTGGTGGCGGATTGGGAGCAACGACTTGCGCGACCCAGCGCAGGGCACGCCGCAATAGCGGCGGTAAGACCCGTCATGAAGGAGTGGCTGGAGAGAAGGCATGGCGCCCTCAGCTTCCGGCTCACACAGGTGCTTTCCGGACATGGGTGCTTCGGAAAGTACCTGTGCCGCATAGGTCGGGAGCCGGCGCCCGGTTGCCATCACTGCGACTGCCGCGAAGACACGGCGCAGCACACCTTGGAGGTGTGCCCAGCTTGGGCAGAGCAGCGTCGTGTCCTGCGTGCGGCGGTCAACGCTGCGGGTGACCTCTCGCTGCCGGCCGTGGTTCTATCCATGGTCGGCGGTGAGAGCGCTTGGAACGCCGTCGCCTCCTTCTGCGAGGAGGTGATGGACGCCAAGGAGGCGGCGGAAAGGGAGAGGGAGGCACTATCCCCTCTCTCCACCCGCAGCAGACGCACCGGGCGCCGTAGGGCGGCCAATGACCTCCGGCCACCGTAGGGTGCGGCCTGCGGGCGGCGAACTAGGGGGTTCGTCGCCCGACCAGATGCAGGCCCTGTGAAGGTTGCGCGCCGTGTTCCGCGCGCGCCTTGGGAGTGCGGCCGTAGGGTGACGGCCGCATAGGGTGACGGGGCCCGCCTTAGTTGGCGGGCCAAGACCTGCCGGGGGGTGCGGAAGAATGTGCGAGTATCTCTCGGCCCCCCCCGGCTTAAGGTAGATGGAGGAACACCGTGTGGGGTTTAGTCAGTAAAAGTCTGACAGACCCCCCCGCCCCCCCTAGGGCGGGGGACATCCTATGAGGATTCCCCACACGTACAAAAAAAAAAAAAAAAAAAAAAAAAAGGTTAGGTTAGGTTAGGTTAGGTTAGGTTAGGTTCCCCACCGAGGGTGTCTCCACGTTGTCGTCGTGGTGGGGCTTGCGTGCCTTCAATGATCCTTGGGGCTATGCCGGCTAGAGTTACTCATGCCGGACAGGTCCAAGGGGAGAGGCCAGACTAAGAGAGACACGGGGTGGGCCGCTCCTGTTCGATCGACGCCGGTCGATTGACAAGGATGCGGCTACGCTGCAGCGGTGCGGGCGCACCAATGCGGCGTGTGTTTGTCTCCTCGATCCTCGAGGAGCAAACTTTCGGCGGGTTCGCTGAGCCTGGTTGG
Organism: Thalpophila matura; assembly: GCA_948465475.1. Lineage (NCBI taxonomy): Eukaryota > Metazoa > Arthropoda > Insecta > Lepidoptera > Noctuidae > Thalpophila > Thalpophila matura. The sequence continues at coordinate 13,078,425 of OX419200.1, forward strand.
CCGGACAGCGAACGGAGGCATGTCTAATGCCGCCGTCGGGGGCTTGGCTTCACCGCCCGGCCCAGAGGAAGGACACCTCTAAGATAAAAAACCATCGGGGACATTCGCTCCTCAAATTCTTCGGGGAGCGAGTCTGGGGGGTTTCCTGTCGCACGTTGTCCGATGGCCCGTCGACGGAGCGGGTCATCGGGCGACCTGTGACAGGTGATTCGCATAGCGAGTCTGGGGGGGGGCGGGGTTTTCCGTCACGCGCTGTCCGGCGACCCGATGACGGAGCGGGTCGCCGGGTGATGCGTGATCGAAGGGGTTCTACCTGTCGTGCGCTGTTCGATGACTCGTAGACGGAGCGGGTCATCGAGCGGCACAGGGCGGGCGACTCGCTCGTCGTATTCTACGAAGAGCGAGTCTAGGGGGGGTTTTAAACCAGTAAGGCGGAGGCTCGCTCCCGGTACGCGTCTGATCATCAGACGTGACTGCGCGAGCGAGCTAACACCACAAAAAAAAAAAAAAAAAAAAAAAAAAAAAAACAAAAAAAAAAAAAAAAAAAAAAAAAAGAGGTGATAGGGAGGAGATAGGGACCTCACCCTTCAAAGGACAAAACCAATGGCTAGTGAAACTACACGTAATATTCCCCAGGGCGGTCCCGGTTGCTCAGCAACCGGGGAATCCGCCACGGAGCCCTCGGGTTCCGTCTGCCCCTCGTATGCTGGGGGGGGCAACACTCGCCATCCGTCCGCTCAGACCGACGATGCTCTGAGCGCGAAGAGCCGAGGAGGCTCCAGTCCCTTCGGGGACCTAATTGACCGGTCCGACCAGGAGCTGGGCGGGCGTCCCTCCAAATTTTGGAGGAAGCGTCCGCGCGGCGAAGTCTCGGACCGCGAGGGAGGAGCGCTTGCGCTTGTGTTCTCCTCTTCGGAGGAGAATTTGCCGGCACCTAAAGTGCCGACCAACCGCCGAGGGCGTGGTCGCGCGACCTCGGGCGGGGCATCTGCTCCGCCTCCGTCGCGCGACTCAAAAGGCCGCTTTAAAAAGCGCCACGGCACCCCGGTGCCAAGCAGCGCAAGCGCCTCTAGCGGCGAAGACTCCGGGGCCATGCAGACAGATTCTGCCCTGCCTGCCCTGGTAAACACCAAGGCAGAAATAAACGCCGCGAGGCGAGAGGAGCGCCGAGCGGTTGCGCTCGAGGAGGTGGCCGAAATGGCCAGACTGGCCAAAGAGAGGCGGAACGCTCGCGCAACTGCCTCGGAGGCCCTGACGGCGGCTGCCCTCAGCCGCCAGGTGACGGACGGCGTGGACGTCGTTCTGAAGGTTGCCACCAAGTCCGGCAACCTGAAGAGCACGTTCACGCGTGCCCTTAAGGAGGCGGCTGCGGGCATCAAGGAGGCAGTGGAGGTCCTTCTGAACCGCACTACTTCAGAGGAGACGGCAAAGCTGCAGGAGGAGAACGGCCGTCTCCATGACGAGTTAGAGGATCTCCGGCGGGAGGTCGCCGCTCTAAGGGCTGATTTTAGTCAGCAGCAAGAGCGTGCGGCTCCCGCGGCTGCCGACCCCGCTCCGGTGCCTGGCTCCCTGCCGGGCCTGGATGACATAGCGCGGGCCATCATGCTCCAGGTGGGAGATATGGTAAATGCCCGCCTGGAGGCGATGGAGCCGAGGCTCCTCCCCGCCGAAAACCTTCGGCCGCCGCTCGCGGCGGACAAACGGAGGAGGGAGGAGTCAAGGCTTGAGCAGGGAGCCAAAAAGCCCGCTGAGGGCAAGAAGCCCGCGGAGGGGAGGAAGAAGGCTACGGAGGGGGGCAAGAAGCCCGCGGAGGGAGCCCCCCATCAAAACCAAGCCGCGCAGCCTGCGGCCACGTCCGGTGAGACCTGGGCGACGGTCGTGGGCAGAAAAAAGAAAAAGAAGAAGGCACCGGTACCGCAAGGTCGGGATGCCAGGGACGGACAGGCGCCGAAATCGCAGGGCCGGACCGGCAAGGGCAAGAAGAAGCCGCCCATGGTTCGCGCCCCACGCTCCGCGGCTGTGGTAATTACGCTACAGCCCGGAGCCGTTGAAAGGGGCGTGACCTACAAGTCGGTCCTGGCGGAGGCAAAGGCCAAGATCCGGCTGCCCGATCTTGGCATCCCGAACGTGGTCATTAAGACGGCCGTTACGGGTGCGCGGCTTCTGGAGGTGTCCGGCACCTCCAGCAGCGAGCAGGCGGACGCCCTGGCAGCTAAGCTCCAGGAGGCCCTGGGGTCGGAGGATGTCCGAGTGTCCAGGCCCATCAAAACGGCAGAAATGCGCGTTAATGGGCTGGACGACTCAGTGACCCCAGAGGAGGTAGCGGCTGCCATCGCTCGAGACGGTGGGTGTCCGTCTGCGAGCGTGCAGGCGGGTGACGTCCGCGCCGACGCCTCCGGACTAGGCACTATTTGGGTGCGATGTCCGGTGGCGGCGGCGAAGAAGGTCGCCGACAGTGGGCGTGTGCTGGTGGGGTGGGTTGCGGCAAGAGTTAAGTTGCTGCAGCCCCGGGCCATGCAGTGCTTCCGGTGCCTGGACTACGGGCATGTCCGGGCACAGTGCACTGCCGAAGTTGATCGCAGCGACCAATGTTTCCGCTGCGGTCAACCCGGCCACAAAGCGGCCCGTTGCTCCGCGACGCCAAACTGCAGCCTTTGTGCAGCTGCAGGAAAGCCCGCGGAGCACAGAGCAGGCGGCAAAGCCTGCGGCGCGCCCCTCTCCAAGCGCAAGCGTAAGCGCAAGGGGAAGGGCAAAAAATTGAAGGGGACCGCGGCTGCGGGGGGATCAGCACCCCCCACGCAGCCTAGCTGTCCTGCGGCCGACTCCCGGCCTGAACAAGAGGTTGCTGAGGAAATGGAGTGCTAATAACGGCGCTCCAACATTTCCTCCAGAGCAACATCAACCACTCTGCCAGAGCTCAGGATCTTTTGCTCCAGAGCATGGCAGAGTGGTCGATCCGTGTGGCTGTGGTCGCTGAGCCGTACTTTGTCCCCCCCAGGGATAACTGGGCGGGAGATCTCGACGGCTCGGTGGCCATCATTGGCGGGACTCTTGTGAACGCGTCCCGAGGTCGCGGCTGGGTGGCTGCCCTCGTGGACGACATAGTCACCATCGGGGCATACTTCTCGCCCAACAAGAGTCTCTCCGACTTTGAGGGTTTCCTTGTCGAGTTGGGGGCCGTCGTGGGCCAGCACCACCCTCGCCCTGTGTTGCTGCTCGGGGATCTCAACGCCAAGTCAGCGGCTTGGGGATCCCCGATCACCGACCCCAGGGGTGAGGCGTTGGAGGAGTGGGCGCTCACGACGGGCCTGGCCGTCCTCAATCGGGGCTCGGCCTACACGTGCGTGCGGCAGCGGGGCGGGTCCATAGTGGACGTGTCGTTCGCTAGCCCCGTTGTCGCGCGACGCGTCCGTGGATGGCGTGTCGCTGTGGAGGTGGAGACGTTGTCGGACCACCGTTACATTCGGTTCGACGTCTCCGCCCAGACCGCAGGTGGCCCATCGGCCCCGCATACGGACGGTCCGCGCTGGGCGTTGAAGCGTATCGACAGGGAGGCCCTCGAGGAGGCCGCCATTGTTCAGGCTTGGAACCGGGAGTCGGCGATAGGCGAACCCGTCGACGTCGAAGAGGAGGCGCAGTGGTTCCGCGGGGCGATGACGCAAATCTGCGACGCGTCCATGCCCCGGGTTCGCACTCAGTCTGCGAGGCGCCGGGTGTACTGGTGGTCCGACGAGATTGCGCAGCTGCGCGTCTCGTGCGTAGCGGCTAGACGCCAGTACACTCGGTACCGGAGGAGACGTCGACGGATTCCCGAGGAGGAAACCGCGCGGTATGAGGTGTACCGCGCGGCGAAAGAGGCTCTGCGGCTGGCCATCGGCGAAGCCAAGACGCGTGCCAGGGAGGAGCTGTTGGCGACCCTAGACGGGGACCCGTGGGGGCGCCCCTACCGGATGGTCAGAGGAAAACTCCGTCCTTGGGCGCCCCCGATCGCGGAGGGTCTCCAGCCCCAGCTGCTGGAACAAGTGGTCGCAACCCTCTTCCCTGCGAGGGATGAGCACGTACCACCGCCGATGGCGCTGCCTGCAGCCGCAGAGTCAGACGAGGAGAGCGCAAGCTCCCCTGAGGTGACACAGCCGGAGATGAGGGCAGCCGTGATGCGGCTCCGGGCCAAGAACGTTGCCCCGGGGCCCGATGGAATACCCGGCCGCGCTCTCGTCCTCGCCCTGAGGGCTCTAGAGCCCCAGCTGAGAGGACTCTTCTCCGCGTGCCTCGAGCGGGGCCAGTTTCCTGCCGTATGGAAGGCGGGTCGACTGGTCCTGCTCAGGAAGGCGGGGCGCCCTGCGGACTCGCCGTCCGCATACCGGCCCATAGTGCTGCTAGACGAGGCGGGCAAGCTCTTCGAGCGGATCATCGCGGACCGCCTCGTCAGCCACTTGTGCAGAGAGGGGCCGGACCTGGACGACAGCCAGTTCGGGTTTCGGCATGGGCGCTCCACTATCGACGCCATCACGCGAGTGAGAGTCCTGGCGGAGGAAGCGGTGTCCCGGGGCGGGGTGGTGCTGGCGGTGTCCTTGGACATCTCCAACGCGTTCAACACCCTGCCCTGGAGTTGCATAAGGGAGGCACTGCGATATCATCGGGTGCCTTCCTACCTCCGCCGCGTGGTTGGGGCCTATCTGGCAGAGAGGTGTGTCACCTACAGGGGACGCGACGGCAGAGGCCGGCGCGATATGTCGTGCGGTGTTCCACAGGGTTCGGTATTGGGGCCGCTCCTGTGGAACATCGGGTACGACTGGGTGCTGAGGGGCGAGCTCCAGCCGGGGGTGGACCTGACGTGTTACGCGGACGACACGCTGGTCACCGCCCGGGGGAGCTCGCACAGGGAGGCAGCGTTGCTGGCTACGGCTGCGGTCTCGCAGGTGGTGAGCCGCATCCGGCGCCTGGGCCTGGAGGTGGCCCTCAACAAGTCGGAGGCCATCGTTTTCCATGGCCCCCGACGGGCGCCGCCGCCGGGATCACACATCGTGGTCGGGGGGGCTCGAATCGCTGTCGAGTCTACCATGAAGTACCTGGGATTGGTGCTCGACAGCCGGTGGGACTTCGGCCCCCACTTCCGGCGGCTGGCGCCGAGGTTGTTGGGCGCGGCGGGCGCGCTGTCAACGCTGCTTCCCAATCTGGGGGGCCCGAGCACCGCCTGTAGGCGGTTGTACGTGGGGATCGTGCGATCCATGGCCCTGTATGGGGCCCCGGTGTGGGCTGCTGACCTGACGGCCCGCAGCATCGCGGTGCTGCGAAAACCGCAGAGGGCGATGGCCGTCAGGGTCATCAGAGGGTATCGCACGATCTCCTACGAGGCGGCTTGCGCACTGGCCGGATCCCCGCCCTGGGACCTGGAGGCGAGAGCCCTCGCGTCGCTGTATCGGTGGCGCGAGGAGGCGCGGACGCGGGGCGAAAGACTGGTGCCGCGGCAGATTGCGCGGCGCCGGTCCGAGCTCCGTAGGGCCCTGGTGGCGGAATGGCGGGACAGGCTTTCGCGCCCTACCGCCGGCCTCGCAACCGTCGAGGCGATCCGGCCGGTGCTCGACGACTGGCTCGGGAGGAGGCACGGCTCCCTGTCGTTTCGGGCGGCGCAGGTGCTCTCGGGGCATGGTTGCTTCGGGAAGTACCTGTGTCGCATAAACAGGGAGCCGGACGCTCGGTGCCATCACTGCGTCCATTGTCGGGAGGACACGGCGCGGCATACGCTGGCAGAGTGTGCCGCATGGGAGGAGCCGCGCCGTGCCCTCGTTGCGGAAGTGGGACCCGACCTGTCGCTGCCGGCCGTCGTTCGCGCGATGGTTGGCGGCGCAGAGTCGTGGGACGCGGTGATCTCCTTCTGCGAAACTGTCATGTCGCAGAAGGAGGCTGCGGAAAGGGAGAGGGAGATGACGAGTGCTCTCCCGGCCCGCAGCAGGCGCACCGGGCGTCGGCGGAGGGCGGATAACGCCCTCTTCCAACCCCCCTAAACGGGTCCAGGGGCGGCGGACTCGGGGACGTCCGCCGCCCCCCATCCAGCAGGACCCGAGGCGGTGGCGCGTAGTGTTCCACGCGCGCCCTTCAGAGACGTGACGTCACGGGGGGAGTCGAACACCTCACTCCCCCCTTTGACCGGGACGGGGCCCGCAGCGGCGGGCTGGCACTAGTCGGAGGCTGCGGAAGAATACTTATGTGTTCCCGTGGCCTCCGGTTCACGTGTGTGACGGAACACCGGGGTGGTTTTAGTCAGTAAGAGTCTGACAGACCCCCCCGCCCTCCCCAGGGCGGGGGACATCCATGAGGATTTCCACCCCGAGAACAAAAAAAAAAAAAAAAAAAAAAAGGTTAGGTTAGGTTAGGTTAGGTTAGGTTAGGTTAGTTTAGGTTAGGTTAGGTTAGGTTAGGTTAGGTTAGGTTAGGTTGTTGCTCCGCGACGCCAAACTGCAGCCTTTGTGCAGCTGCAGGAAAGCCCGCGGAGCACAGAGCAGGCGGCAAAGCCTGCGGCGCGCCCCTCTCCAAGCGCAAGCGTAAGCGCAAGGGGAAGGGCAAAAAATTGAAGGGGACCGCGGCTGCGGGGGGATCAGCACCCCCCACGCAGCCTAGCTGTCCTGCGGCCGACTCCCGGCCTGAACAAGAGGTTGCTGAGGAAATGGAGTGCTAATAACGGCGCTCCAACATTTCCTCCAGAGCAACATCAACCACTCTGCCAGAGCTCAGGATCTTTTGCTCCAGAGCATGGCAGAGTGGTCGATCCGTGTGGCTGTGGTCGCTGAGCCGTACTTTGTCCCCCCCAGGGATAACTGGGCGGGAGATGTCGACGGCTCGGTGGCCATCATCGGCGGGACTCTTGTGAACGCGTCCCGAGGTCGCGGCTGGGTGGCTGCCCTCGTGGACGACATAGTCACCATCGGGGCATACTTCTCGCCCAACAAGAGTCTCTCCGACTTTGAGGGTTTCCTTGTCGAGTTGGGGGCCGTCGTGGGCCAGCACCACCCTCGCCCTGTGTTGCTGCTCGGGGATCTCAACGCCAAGTCAGCGGCTTGGGGATCCCCGATCACCGACCCCAGGGGTGAGGCGTTGGAGGAGTGGGCGCTCACGACGGGCCTGGCCGTCCTCAATCGGGGCTCGGCCTACACGTGCGTGCGGCAGCGGGGCGGGTCCATAGTGGACGTGTCGTTCGCTAGCCCCGTTGTCGCGCGACGCGTCCGTGGATGGCGTGTCGCTGTGGAGGTGGAGACGTTGTCGGACCACCGTTACATTCGGTTCGACGTCTCCGCCCAGACCGCAGGTGG